>JALJVW010000084.1:6654183-7376683 GCA_024865655.1 Emberiza elegans | reverse complement strand
CATTGTTGGTTGTTTTATAAGATATAGAATTGTAGCATTGTGTGATTTTGGAGGGCGCTGATTTTACTGGTGACTTTGGTATGGATAAAAGGAAGAAAAGAACTGAGTACAATCCAACATATAAACCACAGAAACAGGCTCACATACTGTGTTGCCTTAAAAGTGAGCTGCTTTTTGTGGTCAAGACAACTGTGTTGCCTCTCACTTCTTGTCTGCTGATTCTGCAATTCTTCCTTAGACTCAGCCAGAGCCTTGAGTATTGGAACCTCATGGTTCAAGATAACACAAATACAAATAATTAGTAGGCAGAAAGTAAATACATTTTAACAACTAGAAAAAAAACCAACCTAGGAAATCACAAAACAATGGTTGCTATTTTGCACTCTGGTCAGTTTCTGAATTATACCCTGGAACAAGCAGCCTGAATAAAGGTCTTGCATATATCCAAAGTTAATTTTATTCATAGTACCTAATATGAGTTTGGATTTGTGTTGAAAACAGTGCTCCTAAGGCAGGGATGTTTTCATTACTGCTGAGCAGTATTTACAGGGAGTCAAGGCCTCTCCTACTCCTCACGCCACCCCATCAGTGAGAAGGCTGGGGGGACACATAGGGTTGGGAGGAGACAGCCAGGACAGGACCTTGACTGACCCTGAGTGATACCCCATACCATATGACATCATGCTCAGCATAAAAACTGGTGAAAGGAGAAGGAAAAGGGGTACACCATTGTGCAGAATAGAGCCCTGCTTTCCTGGGAATATTTGAACACCTGCCTGCCCATGGGAAGTGATGGATTAATCTTATCTTACTTTGCCGGCGTGCTCAGCTTTTACTTTACCTTTTAAACTGCCTTTATTTAAACCCATGAATTTTCTCCCCTTTATCCTCCCCTTTCCCTTGGGAGGATGTGAACAAGTGGCTGTATGGGGCTGAGCTGCCAGCAGGGCCTAAAACACAGCATCACCATGTCAGAATTTGACAATTCCACTGAGCTGATCACTCCAGGCTGTCCTTGTTCTAATTGGAGAAATAAATACATGAATTTTAGGAAGAATTCAACAGTACATTTACAGGGCGAATTTCTATCAAATGAATATGAGGAGATCATAAATAAATTAAATATAGATATATAGACTCATAAAGAAGAAAAATAATTTGATGAAATGCATCAAAGTAGTGCAAGAGCAATGTAGAGTCCTTAATCACTAGGTTATAAAATTATCCTCTTTAAGATCAATACAAAGTAAATACATTATTTAAAATCAAACATCTTTACAAGTGAGACTGACAGTTATTCCAGATCACTCAAAGGTGGATCAGGGCATTCTTGTAGCATGGTACCTGGGTCCTAACACAGAGATTATCTCTTTGGATACATGAATTTCAAGTGAAGGAAACTCATCTTCCTAAAAAAATTGGTATGCCACTTTAAAGTCACTTCTATAGTTTGTGAACCTATATATCAGGAAAAGAGACAATTCACAATAATATCTTTTACAGTTCATTCTGTGTCAATACAAGGCTGCCTCTTAGGCTGGTGGTTCACAGCTCCTCAGTTGCTGTGTGAAATGAGGTGTGATCAGCTATAAGTCATCTGTTTTCATTTCAGATATTGTGAACTGAGCAATTTCATATGCTAACATTGCAAAACAGTTTGCAGAGTGTGGTCATGAAATTAAAACAACATGAGAGAAAATCTAACTGACAAGAGCTATGGAAAGCCTCAGAAACATCTATTGATGAGCAGAATTCACATCTATGCCTGGTTTTCTGAACTGGATCCTATGCTCTGACTTTCTGGCTTTGCCTGAGCCATCTTTTGGCTATAAACAAAAAAATAAACATGCTGGGTGAACCCTGAACTGGGTCTGAGCCTGATTTGCTGCCCCTGGCTCCCATGTGAGGAAGGCCCATGCTCCCACTCACCTAGCTACAGTGTTGGGCTCCTGGCTCACCATACCTTGTTGGAACAGGCAGACATCACAGTTCCCAGACATAAAGCACATGCTATCATCAGAAAATTAAGCAGCTGGTGGGTCACTGTGCCTGTTAGCATCCAGATGTCAATATTATATTACTTATGATGCCCTGTAATGAGGGATAATCTTCACATGCTTGACTTAAACTGAGGACTTTACATCCACTTTGTCTCATGGGACATGACCTGTAGAAATCTGGTTTTATTTTCCATCATGTAGGTTGGCTTTAGTGTTTTTTTTTTTCCCTCCATTTGAAACACTAATTTTTGGCTTAAAGCTGATACTAAGACACTTTTGATTATTTTGTATATCTTAAATTACATCAGAAGAAAGTAACTCCTGTCATAAATGTTTAGTAGGCATAGTTGAATATTCATCTTGGCTGGGGAAGAGCTGGTAAAAGATTTGTCTGTCACCAAATCTAGACAGCAGATACAAATTATCTCACACCGGCATCTTTGATGTGTTTTTTAAGAGATGTGTGTCAATTGGCTGTGTAAAATATCATTGGGACCAAATTAAATTAAAACACTCAGTAAATTTTTTTTCTGGGAGATGAGTGCTGGGTCAAACATTATACTTGCGCTTCCCATGTTCAGACATTTTTATGTGAGACCTGGTTTACCAGTACTTTAAAAATGCTGCCAGTCATCAACTTGTTCTTTGCAATGAAAACATATTGGATAGATCAAGGGAATCTGTTTAGGGACTTCCATAAGAGAATGAAAGACATAAAAAGGGAGATTATGCTGATGGTGGACAAGCAGGGCTGGGTCATGAATGTATGCAAAATTGATATTGACAAAATAGAAAATCGTAGAACTATAGAATCATAGAACCAAATAGGCTGGGAAAGTTCTTTGCAATCAAATAAAACCACTAGCCCAGCACTGCCAAATCCACCACTAAACCATGTCCTTCAAAGGTTTGTGACTCAACCACTTCCCCAGGCAGCCTTTTTCAGTGCTAGACCACCCAGTGTAGATCAAATGAAAATACCACACTCAGGAAAGGTCATGGTTAGGAAGTGCACTCAAATACTTCTAAGAGAGCACTTGGAACTTTTCCAAGCAGTCTAGATGTTCAAAACCTTGAAATGTTGAAAATCTGTCCAAATGGAGAGGTGAAAATGGGGACAAGACTTCCTTCTTTTTATTCCATGTTTTGTTCATTTGATTCCTCCTCGTCTGGGAGAGTTTGCAAATCTGGAGATAAAATGCAGTATTATTTAAAAAGGACCAAAGTGGATGAGGAGTCCAAAGTCCTTTCAAATTTGTTCCTGGCTTGATGCAATCTATATCTGACTTTCTAGTTTTGTACCCAGTAGAATGTGAATGTGGCACAGAATTTCCACATAATGGGTCTTGTTTCCATTCCAATTTCTGAGTAAAGTGGTGGGCACCTTATCTCTAGAGATATCTCTCATAGAAGAAAACTGGACCCACTACCACACTATCAGCATTCAAAAGCTTTTTTTTTCCTTTAACAAGAAACTTCTAAATGTGGCAGAGTAGAATCAATCGCAGTTTGACCTGCTTGAAGAAAAATAGATGAGAAAAACCAATATCTATAGAAAATTGTCGTGAATTATAAGCTCAAGGAAAAAAAAATACTCTGGCTGAAAATTAAACTCTCATCTCAGTTTCATGTGTTTTCTCTGAGAAATTTCTGAGATAGACTTTGAAAGTAAATTATGTCACTCCTGTAGTTTTCATTTCTTCATTTGGAAATCTGTAAGAAGTTTGCATTTTCATAAGCAATCAACATTTTCAAGTAATCAGTTTGATGGATTGAGTTTTCCAAATGTGATGGTGAGCATCCACTTGAAAACCAAAAGTATGTCAGAAAATGAAGATACCTAAAAGAGACTACTTTCATATTAAAGTCTAGATAATTTGAGTTATAAAATTATAAAATTTCAGCATCAATTCTGCTTTGGTGATCATTTGCACAGTACAGTTATTTACATCAGTGTGGTGCAAATGAATAGCTAGTAATGAAACAGCATCTCTTTGAGTCAGCAGAATTAACAGTGGTTTCAAATGTCCTAAAATCCTTTTATTCAGAGAGTGATGGAAAGATAGGAGGAAAAAATTTTACATTTGTAATCTATAAAACGGGATTTATCTTTAGCTTTTTAATAGGTTCATTTTTGTTGTCTTTGCATTGATTCTGCAGCAAATCTGATGAGAATAGGCAAAGTTTATAAGAGTTCAGTTGATCAGAGGAGAAGCCATTTCACTGGGTCTTTCCTGCTCTCAGTTTTGACTTCACTTAGCCACAGAATAAACAAAATTTTCAGAGCCAGAGAGGATTTTGTGAAAAACATTTGTTTGGATTCTAGTTTACAGTACCTCAATATGAATCACCCAGGCAGGGTCTTGAAGCCAAAGTTTTCAGTCCCACCTGATCACCCTGCTTGTTTCAGATATTATTTTCCCGATAGATCTTTTTCCTACTCATTGTATACAAAGACACACACAGATTGTGTGTGTTAGAAAACATATATATATATTTTTTTTTTTTTTTATAAAAATAGACATATTTTTCCCCTGGAAGCTTTGTGTAAACTAAATCAGTGAAAGAGTAATGGAATTATTTCTGCTACTTTTAGTAACAAATAAACCCTAACAGCTTAAAAGAAGGGAGGGAAAAAAAGAAGTTTTAATTTTAAAAATATTTTAAATTATATTTTAAAATTTTGAAAATTCATAATATGGGCAAGTTTTCTTCCTCAATGCATATGGATTTCTCATGCCCACATTGTCTCAACTATAGATAATGTCAGTTACAAGTAAAAGGCTTTGTCACATCCAAATGGATGATGGGTTTTCATGTTTTCCTCACCTCTCAGTTTTCCAGGGCAATTTGGCCTGCCAGGGCATGAGGTTTACAATATTTAAAAATATTAAATAGGATATGCTAGCACAGTACATCTCCAGAGCCATACAGGCAGCATTCTGCTCTGCACTGCCTTTTGTTAGAAAAGGAATGAAGTTCAAGGTCTTGCATGTTCTCTTCAAAGTACTCCTGCTCTTGGCTTAGGATACTTAAGGAAAAAAAATCACCTAAATCTTTGAGTTGAAGAATTTGGATGACAGTTTTAGTCCCTTGGTGCAAGGAGCTGTCTGCAGGTACAGGAGAGCAAATGAGAGAAAAATGGAATATTTTCAAGGGGCAGTCCAAGGCTGTGAAGTAATTCACTTCAGGAACTTGGTACTGACATAAGTGTCACCACTTCTCACTCTAAGTGCTTTCTCTAACAATACTTGGCAACTTGCATCTGAAGAAAAGGAGAACACAAGCAAAATAAGTCACATCATTACAGGTATTTCTTTCCCAGGGGGCGGTGGAGAAAAAAATTAAAGCCTGAGAGTTAATCATATAATTTAAAGCACTGAAAAACTTTTATACATTAGAAAGATGGTCTGAAAGAATAAAAATAGGAATTACAATAATAGAACTAGACTAGACTAGACTAGAATAGAATAGAATAGAATAGAATAGAATAGAATAGAATAGAATAGAATAGAATAGAATAGAATAGAAAGAATGGAAGAGGACAGAACTGAGCTGAACTGAATTTTCAGATGGAGTTTAACTGAATCTATTGAAAGGTTGCTATCTTGTATGCAGGAAGATAAACATTCTATTTATTGTAGCTAAAGCCTTGTACCTGAAGGTGGAACATGCACTGGTAGCAGTTCATGATGGGTGATTTCTTTGATATTATTCAGTATTTTCTTGTGTTCTTCAGTCTGTCCATGTGCAGCCGCCTGGAACCACATGCCTTATTTTCATACTATAATTTCTTTGAAGTGAGATTGCATTTTTTCAGACAATTGTAAAAAGCCCAGTTCAATAATATTTTTTTTCTGCAGTGAAAATTATTCAGTTCTACCACAGCAGAACTGTGGCTGCAAAAAGCTGCCAACACATATTTCGTGTTCTTTGGCTCTAGTACATAAAGCGAAGAGAATTGAAGAAGGTCAGTCTAGAGTTCAGTAGGACTCAGGAGTGACCTGGTCAGATTGAAAGCGTTTACCTCCCCCCATCTGAAATAAATTTGGACTGCCTCCTGGTGCAGCTCCACTACTGTCTCTATCTGTTAACAGATACAAAAATCATTGTCTTGTTCCCTGTCTACTTTCTCAGTGTTTGTTTCAGAGCTTTTTTTCCATGTTTTCTTCCTGACTAATGAGTCATAGTTTTTAAACTCCTTTTCCTACATGCATTTATAGGGTTTTTCCTCATTTTAAACACAATAGTTATGAAAATTAGACTATTTTTTATTTATTCTATCACAGTTTCATTGTACATGGACATAAATTTTTTTTGCTGGGGTTTTTTTTTTTTTTTCTGACAGACCTGAAATGACTAATTGTGCAAGTCTGCCTGAGAGGAAAGAGTGAGGAGAAGGGAAAATTGGAAGCAGTTTTCTGCTTGACTTTTGATTCAGTTTATCTGATATTTGATGTTTTGCTATATAGGTGTCAGATTCAAGAAAACTAAACATATCAAAAAGTGAAAAGCATTTTTATGAGCTGGTTTTTTTGGCTTATTTTCAACACTTAAACTCTGGTCTGTGTTCACAATCTGAAGAGGAAAAAAGAAAATTCCTTATCAAATCCCAAATATTTCACTGAATAAACATATTTACTGGAGGAAAGTTTTGAGAATGGGCATTGTGCTTTCTGTGCTCACATTGTCCTTCTCAATCTGTAATGTGAACTCCATGGCTGAGGGAGAGCAGTAGCATAGAAAGGATGAAAGGGCCACTCTTTGCCAGCCCTCCCTATAATGAGTACAGTGGTGAAGCACAGAGAGTTGGTAGCAGATTGCAGTGAAGCAAACATGGAAGGGGCAGAGGAATAAAACTCATGGAAGACATGCAGGTACTAAAGATGGTCATGAAGTAGCAGAGAAAAGACAATGTAGGACAAATTATAGAAATACTCTGTGCTGCTGCAAAACAATAGGCTTGTCATGCATTCTTTTTTTTTTTTTTTCTGTGTTTGCGTGAGGAATATTTTGCTTTCTGTACTTTACTCAGAACAACTAACACCAAAAAAGAACTCAGTAGTGTCCTGAGCAAGTTTGCTGAGTGTATGCAATCTGGAGAGGCCCAGCTGCATAGCAACTGCTGCAGTCATTACCTTTGTGCTATTTTGTTAGCTCTCAAATAGGTGTATTTGTCTTTTGGCAAGATGTGGATGGGGTGCAAATGTAGCAGAAAACAGAAAACATATTATCAATAATTTACAATTGTGCAGGATCCATTTTTTAGCAGGAACTGCACATTCAGTATTTTGTAATATATAAAGTCACTTGCCATAAGTTACAAGTATGGTGCTCAGCTGTCTGTAAATCATGAATTACAAACCTCCCTCTCCAACCCACGCTCTGAAGAAGTGGAAAAATGACCTGAAAATTTCTAATGCCCAGAGATTATCTAAGAGATCACCCCACAGCTGCTGAGACACCATTATCTTGTAGAAAAGATACTAATGAAAGTGACTCAAGAGGGAAGAGACTGCTCAAGAAGCTTACACCCTTTTATTTCCTTTTAGGCTTCTAAATTTACTGGGCTATACCATTTAACATTGAGAGAAATAAAAACAAAAACAAAACCAAAAATCCCCATAAAAATTCTTTAGCTCTTTGTCATGGAAAATAGTCTGCAGGATTAAAATAAACCATCCAAACAAAACAAAAATGTAAAGGCTTGTGAAGGCTTATAGAACAATCAGTTAACTCATCATAATGAAGTCAGGTTTGTTTACACACACTGTGTTATTTCTCACAGCAAAATGAGAGTTTCTTTATCAAAGGCACATTGGCAACTTTGGGCAAGTGTTCTGCTCAGATGAGTCACACAATATTGCTGAATAATTTGGAGGACCACTCCATTGGCAATCTTTCAGAAAACACACACTTGGAGGCCAATAGGCTGGGATGCAAGCTGTGGCCCACTGAGCTGCAAGTACAATACGTGTAGCCTCAGAAGATGAAGCAGAAAGGGTCAAATACATGACAAATAACTTTCTGGTTTTGTTTCTGTTGCTTTTGGTATTTTTTTTTTACTGTCCAATAAATTAAAAGGATTTGTTTAGCAAAACAAGGTTCTATTTGACATGGGTACTTTCAGCATTCTCTCTTCAAAGAATGTAGCCTTAGCTCTGTGGATCTGCTTCTAGAAGAAGATAGTTTCTACTTTACATGTAAAATTTTGAAACCTAATACTAGTGAGATATTTGAAATGGAATGGCTACATTTTTATTTTCTAGTACATGCTGGTTCCAGAGCCATTTCATGGAAGAAAAGGTAGACTTGAAAACAATCCATGGAAATACCCACAAAAATCCTTTCTATAGTCAGAGCGTGAATGACCTTTTGCTTTTTAGACAAAATTTTTCAGGGTACCTCCATTTCTCAGTTGTGCTTGCCTGAGTGTGTTACCATGGTGATTAGGAGATTCTGGAAATTAACTTCATTTTATGATTGTTGTGAAACATTTGTATGTGAGCTGATGAGCTGTATTTCAGAATCAGATCTTGAAGAGACAATAATCTTTTGGGGATTAGCAGCTTTTCTCCCATGAAAAATAAAGAGCTACTGAGATTAAAGAAGGCCAGATTTGTAATTGATGGATTGAACCATTAGTTATTTCATCCCAGTCACACCTCTTTAAATCAGCCAGAAATCCATCCCAGTTTGCTGGTAATTTTCCGCCAAAAAAGCAATTGGATATGTAAACACCATGAAAATGAAGCAGCAAAACCAGTCAAACAAACCAGCTGCCAAATCATGTGTCTTCTGCCAATGGCCAGTATCCTGGAACACCCTTGTCTGTCAGTGAAAATATTCCCTTTGTTATTCCACAGTTACAATTGCAGTTTCACTCTTTCAAAAGTGGATAACAATGACAACAGCAATGACACACTCTGGTTCTATCTAGAGAAGAGAGATTTCTCCTTGCTGGAAGTAAAAAAGAAAAAGCAGGAGTTTAAGTATGCTATCTAGATGGATGTACACTTCTTATTATAAAGATATTTGTCTGTTCTTTATAGACTAGATTTTGTACTGACAACTGAAAGAATTTTGGCAAGATCTTGTAATCCTTGTAAATGGAGGTAACCATTGACATGATAAATGCATAATTATTGAAAAGGTAGAAAATTTAAAGTAGGAAACACCAGAGCATGAGTGGGTCCTGATCTTGGCTTATCCCAGCCCCTCTCACTAAGACTGGAGTACCTTCTCTGCCTTCTTCTTCATTGACCTTGGTGTCTGCAGGGCAGCTCCTCTGAGGTTTTTCTCATTCCTCACTCTCATCTGCTGTTCAATAGGTTTTATCCTTTCTTAACTGTCACAGAATATTCACCTTATCTCTTATGCCTACTATGTGGAGTTAAACAAGAAAGATCCAAGATCCCAAGACAGACATCTATGCTACTCGTAACCATTCTATAGGTTGAATGTGGTCCATTAAGAACTGTTCTCTGAGACCAGCAACTGTTCTCTGACACCTCACCTGTGCTTTATCTATCTGGTGGCCAGATATGTTCACTTGAATAAGCAGAAAAGTTTGAGAAACAGACTCTCAGAAATCAGAGCAAATGATGTCCACCACGCCTCTCTTGGACACAGACAGCTTACCACAGGAAGCAATCTGATTGGTCATGCAAGATTTACCCATGATATATTCATGCTAATTGTTACAGTTCATTCTGATTTTTATATCTCCAGAAAAGCATTTCAAAAGGATTCACTCCATGATTTTCCCTGGCACTTGTGTAATTGTCCTTTAGTATTCTGGAATGTGTGCAATTTTTGAAAAAGGAGTGTGATAGGTCCTTTTCTGCATTCACCAGGAATCTTCCCAAATCTCCCCAGCCTGTTGACAGAGTGGCTTTCAAGGACATTAGCTATGTCTTTCAGCAGCCTTGGATGTATCTTTTTGGATATCACAGCTTTATAGGGGTTGATTTCTCTCTAAAAATCACTGACTCTTCCCTCGTCCATTGATGGTACTTCCTCTTGAATCCTTTCTCTGGTCACAAATGTCTGAGCAAAGAGGGCACTGATTTCCTCCTGTCTCCTATATGTATATCTTAATGGTCTGGTTGGAAACTTTCCTGGTTCAATTGTTTGATTAGCCATTTACTGTGCCAATAACCAATATAAAACCCAGAAGACATGGAGATTTGGAAAAAACCCCAACAACAAAAAAAAACAAACAAAAAAAAAAAACAACAAAAAAGACTACAATCCATATATACTGGTTTATAATTCTAGAGATTTTTATTTATATTCTGGAATTTTTCTCAATTTTTCTTCCTTCTGTCCCATTTTTTCCCTACCTTTTCTATTTTGATATTAAAAATATCACAGCAGGGCTTAAAAGCATTCTTAAGTGAGTAAAGAATTGGCAGAATTCCTCTTTTCCTGTAACTCAGCCAGAAAAAACTAGTTTAAATTAATTGTAATCTGATGCATGATTGTTTTATTTCAATAATCAGGGTGCCTGAACTATGATTCATAGGCACTGCTCTGTTTTGAAGTACACTTGAGGAAGAATTTAGACCTTAGTTCTTCAAGGCTGAACACATCACACAAAAGCCAAAAGGTCCCACTTTCAAAAATCTCAGCAATGATTCAGAATCTTACTAATTTTTCAAATACAAGATCAAATTGGCTTTTGATGAGGTGCAGAGGACCAAGCTCTCAAGCAATCTGTTGAATTCCAGAAAGCAATTTATATGTTATTAGGAAAAAATTCTGATTATGAATTTGGTGTTTCTTGACCATGAGCAGCATTCAGAGGCAAGTGGCAAGCAAAATCCTTGGTCTGTAAAAAACACCTTGAAGTGAGGGAATAAAGAAGCACAAGCACCAACTATTCAAAAATTCAGAGTCAAATGTTTTTTAGAAGGAGCGCCCAATTACCTTGGGAAACAATTAAAGCAGATAAGTAATTTAGAAACATATAAAGAAGGGATAATTTGTTTTTTTAAAGGGTAGTCTTCATTATCACTGCATTGGGATCTGTAATTCATGTCAGTGAAAATGAAGAGAAAATCAAGGTTTTAGTATGGAACAAAAAACTATTTCTAGGATCAAAGTGGGGGCAATAGTACATTTCTCTATGTTGTGGTTTAACCCTGGCAAAAGTCAGCTCTGTATCTACATATCGAAGCAATAAATCTTTTATAATTACATTTTTTGGGACTTTTCCCCTGTCCTAGGACATGGGGCAGAGTCAAAAATATTAAAGTGAGAAAACTCATAGGTTCAGAAAAAGACAGTTAAATGCATTGGGGTAAAAGTGAAAATGAAAGCAAGGTTTTACTATGGAACAAAAAAATATTTTAGGAAAAAAAAATCAAAACAAAGAATTAACTGACTAATTTGGACTAGCAAACAGGTCCTCAACCATTAGGACAGCAGGGCCTCATTACACATAAGGGCGGCTTGGGAAAACAAATGCCATCACTCCAAATATCCCCCCACTACTTCTTCTCCCTCACCTTCATATTCTGAGCATGACTCCCTGTGGTCTGGAATATCCCTGGGGTCAGCTGGGGTCAGCTGTCCTGGCCGTGTCCCCTCCCAGCTCCTGTGCAGACCCAGCCTCCTCCCTGGTGGGGCGGCATGAAGAGCAGAAAAAGCCTTGATGCTGTATAAGCACTGCAGACAAAAACAACCCAGAATTATCAACACTGTTTCCAGCACAAATCCAAAGCGCAGCCCTGTGCTAGCTACTGGGAAGGAAATTAACTCCATCCTAACTAAAGCTAGCATGCTATACCAGGGACAGTACATTTCCATGTTCCATACCATGGTCTGTGTGTAATCTGGCCACCTTTGCTGACCCATCTTTCTGCTAAGCAGAACCAGTCAATAGAAATGGAGATACTAGACTAGAGACATTAAATAAAACTGTTCTCCCTCCCTCCCTCTCTCCCTCTTTTTTTTAATATAGCAATCTAGATAGATGGGAAGGCATGTGAGGGTCTCAGGCTACATGAATGGTGAAGATCCTGAAGGACTCTAGGAAGTCCAGGAAGAGTAAAAGACAGAAACTAGAAATTATCTTTGTCAAAAATGTACATTTTTAAGGTTTTGAGAATTTGAGGGTCTTGGACAAAGCCCATGGGTATTTTTCCATATTCTTATTCAAGACTAGTCAGTTGTGAACTTGGTATTTTTCAGGTCTGTGGTATCTATCTAGGGAGAAGAGCAGCAGGGGAAAGTCACACCTCTGTTGAACCAGATCATAAAGTTCTGTCTTGTCTTGAAACGTTAAATGTTCTTTATCAGCAGCAAATGCCTGTGGAAGTGCATAAGAACAGAGGAAATGTATGTGGCATCTTCCCTTCTCACTCCCCTATTATATAAACTTCCTCAGCTTCCAGCAATCTCTGAATGATGGATAATTGAGAACATATAAGAAAGGATCTGCTACATATGGATGTGCTCGACTGCAAATAATGTTCACAGTTTAGATTTCTGGAGATTTTGGAAGCAATTCCTGAAAAAAAAAAAAAAAGTGCAACTCATCATATTTCATGAATTAAATTTTGAAGACGCATTCATGTACCAAATATGGCATATTTTTGCAACATTTAAAAATCTTTTGATTCTGCAATGATCTTTTATATGTTTTAATCATCAAAAAGCCTATAAAGTCAGTAGTTCTTCTGCATTATTAAGAAAAATAAATGCTTTTTACCAAATAAGGTGATTGCTCTTAGTTTCTCAAGAATTTATTTATTTGGTTTTAAACAAGGAAATTTAATTTAAAGGACTTTTCCAGATAAAGAGTTATGGTTAGAAAAAATAGTGAGTTTTGAGGGTTGAGTGGGTTTTTAAAAAATTCTTGATAAGGATGCATGTCCTGCAGACTAACTACGTGAATATTCCATGTTTTATTCCCCCTAAAAAAAAAACTTCTGCCAGAGATTAAGGAGAATTGCTAGGAATATGGATGAACATGGAAGAAGGGCTGATAAGGAGTGGAAGATTTCTCTGAGGAGGAAAAGCAGAAAAGATAAATTGCAGAGTAATGTAATACTCCTCCTATAAAACTCAAAATGCAATAAGATTGAATTATGAGGAAGGTATGATTATGCTGTTAAAGGATGCACACCATTATGCAAAATGCTAAAGAAAGAAAAAGTGATATGTGACCACTGAACTAGATTCTGTCTACGATAAGTGGTGATAATAAAAAGTATTCATCTAAAATTCCAAATGAAATACTTTTCACATAATGTTATTTATTAAACCAAAATATTGCATTCTCTTATCTCATTTTGCTGTTCAAGCTTAAGAGATTAGAGATCATTATTTTTGAAAAGTAAGAGGCTTTAAATTCTTGAAAACTAAATTCTTTAATAATGAACTCAGCGCAAAGGCATAGAAAAAGTCAATCATGATTTTTTAATACAGCAGTCAGCAAAATTTAGAAGAAGAGATGATCAACAAAAGCAATTATAAAAGGATGATGTTCATGGAAAAACATTGGCACACAAACTAACAGAAGGAGTCTGGCTTCCCTCAGCCTGTCTTCACTGTGTTTTCCAAGGGAAGTTTTTTATCACTTCTGAGATCTGCACTATAAGAAAAAAGAAAGAAACTCATAGCAGTAGGTGAATTCTTTGTGGTCTTGCATTCCAAGTCACCCTCCTGTCCTTTACCTACCTTTCTGGGGATTTGTCAGGCACTTACTGAAAACTGTTATTTAAGTGCACTCTTAGTGCAGCTCCTTTGGTTTTCTTTTTCAACTCCCTGTAGTTTCCAGACCATATGTTCTTTGACAGTCTTTTTAATTAGTGACAGATGGATGAAAGAATTTTAGATCCTAGACTGAATTTCTTGCTGTTGTGATTTTTTCCTTAAAATGAGACTTTCCACACACTATTAATTTCTCAAAATACTTTTGCTTCTTGTTGGTTTTTCTTCCCCTCTCTGTTCTACCAATGCCTCTGCTTTGTAGAAAGAAAGAAAAAGGAAGGAAGGAAGGAAGGAAGGAAGGAAGGAAGGAAGGAAGGAAGGAAGGAAGGAAGGAAAGGAAGGAAGGAAGGAAGGAAGAAGGAAGGAAGGAAGGAAGGAAGGAAGGAAGGAAAAGGAAGGAAGGAAGGAAGGAAGGAAGGAAAAGGAAGGAAGGAAGGAAGGAAGGAAGGAAGGAAGGAAGGAAGGAAGGAAGGAAGGAAGGAAGGAAGGAAGGAAGGAAAGGAAGGAAGGAAGGAAGGAAGGAAGGAAGGAAGGAAGGAAGGAAGGAAGGAAGGAAGGAAGGAAGGAAGGAAGGAAGGAAGGAAGGAAAGGAAGGAAGGAAGGAAAGGAAGGAAGGAAGGAAAGGAAGGAAGGAAGGAAAGGAAGGAAGGAAGGGAAAGAAGGAAGGAAGGAAAGGAAGGAAGGAAGGAAGGAAGGAAGGAAGGAAGGAAGGAAGGAAGGAAGGAAGGAAGGAAGGAAGGAAGGAAGGAAGGAAGGAAGGAAGGAAGGAAGGAAGGAAGGAAGGAAGGAAGGAAGGAAGGAAGGAAGGAAGGAAGGAAGGAGGAAGGAAGGAAGGAAGGAAGGAAGGAAGGAAGGAAGGAAGGAAGGAAGGAAGGAAGGAAGGAAGGAAGGAAGGAAGGAAGGAAGGAAGGAAGGAAGGAAGGAAGGAAGGAAGGAAGGAAAGGAAGGAAGGAAGGAAGGAAGGAAGGAAGGAAGGAAGGAAGGAAGGAAGGAAGGAAGGAAGGAAGGAAGGAAGGAAGGAAGGAAGGAAGGAAGAAAGAAAGAAAGAAAGAAAGAAAGAAAGAAAGAAAGAAAGAAAGAAAGACTATTCATTTGAACTGTGGGGTTTTTTTAATCCTATCTTCAGTGGCAGCTGATGATCCTGTAGGTCTAGTCTGCTTCTCATTCTGATTAGTGTTGTCAGGATTTCTGAAAGAAAAGTCTGGCATTCAACTAAATGAATTATTCAACTGTTCTGGAGAGTTTGATACTTTATTTTAAAAGCATGTCCAGGAGACAAAACACAGCAAAACACCGCCACCAAAAATGCAAAACAAGGAGTAAGGCAGTCTCTGATATAATATGCCAACCATCATTTCATATTGCCTTTTACTTTAGGACTAAAAAAATGCTCCTTTTTTGATTGTCATTCATAATCTTGTGTTTTCTTGGTTAGTTGTTTTTCTGGTGTGTGTCTTCTTCCCCCACTGACTCCTTCTCCACTGCTATGGGTAACAGAACTCATTGGGCATTTAAGTCCTTTATAAATTACTTGCAAAATAGTTGTTCTTTCTTTTGCTCATTATGTAGCACCTTGCTTCCAGGGAATCTGGTACTGCACGTGCTGTGGTTTTACAGGCATTTTCAACACATCAGTGTTACCTTCTGCCAGAAGAAGGACAAACAAACAAACAAACAAAAATTTAGCACTTAGTCCCTCATTTGATCTACTAATCCCCTAAAATTTATTTCTTCTGGGAAAAAAACAGCAACAAAGACCACCTAGTTTTATGCTTAAGAATTTAATTAGTAACAACAAGTAAATAGGATGGAAATTCAATTGTTGAGCAGAGAAGGTTGCATTGAGAACTCATAACAACCTTCCAGTATCTGAAGGGGGCAGAGAACCCCCTTCAGGGAAGTCAGAGAGAGAACCTTCATCAGAAACTGTAGTGATAGGACCCAGAGTGATGAGTGCAAACTGACAGAGGGGAAATTTAGGTTAGATATTGGGAAGAAATTCTTTACAGTGAGGGTGGCGAGACGCTGGAGCAGGTTGCCCAGGGAGGTTGTGGATGTCCCAGTCCTGGCAGTGATCCTAAAGGTCTCTTCCAAACCTTCAAATCCCACGATTCTAATTGTGAAAGGTTTTATTTGTAGATGTCACAGATAAACCCCATCTGGCAACTAAATATCACACAACCTCTTCAGCCCCCTCAGCGGTGAGGAGAATCCAAAATAAGATGTAGATTTGTGAATTCAAAACAGGTTAATAATTGAAACAACAACAAAACAACAACAACAAAATACTAATAGTTACTAATTAAAAGTATAAATAAAATTATAATAATGAAAATATAATACTAGTGCTAGAAATGAATAGGGGAGAGAGAAGATGTAAAACTCAGGACAAATAAGTGATGCAAAATACTGTTGCTCACCACCCACTGACCAATGGCCAGCTGGTGCCTGATCAGTAATTGGTGGCTCCCAGGCAACTCTCTCATTTCAGACAACTCCCACCAATTTATTTACTGGTATGAGAATCTCCTGTGTGAAATATCCCTTTGGCTAGGTCAGGTCACCTTTTCTGGCCATACTACCTCATGGTTTCTTGAACACTTCCTCTGGCAGGGCATGAGACACTGAAAGTTCTTGATTTAGAGTGAACATTACTGAGCAACAGTCAAAACATCAGTGTGTTAGCAACCTTCTCATACTAAATTCAAAACACAGCACTGTACCAGCTACCAAGAAGAAAATTATCTCAGTGAAAACCAGGACAGTCGACACTGTCATTAAGTTATAACTTTGAGAAATATTTAACCAATAACACCTTCCACAACTAGCCAAACCTATGCAGACATCCTAAATAAAGCTGTTTATGAGCAGACAGTTTGGAATGACAAGATGGTGGCTAGTGTAGATATTGACATCTTTTTCTCAGCTGGAATGGGATGATACTTGCCAGCAACACACCCAAAATTGCTGCATATGACAAAGTGGATTGTATATATACCTTGTATTGTATATGATTTGGATAAAACTAGATATTAGCATCTCTTTTCCCTGCACAGAGAACAAGTAATGCTTTCTTTCATTGGTTGGCCAGGAGAAATACTAGCAGAATATTTTACCATTATATTCCTTGGAGGATTAATCTGGTAGTATATGCAACTATTTTTATCTTCTATTAATCTACCTGCTGATTTACACAGCTACTTTCCTTACTCATGTTTACCATTTTGCTGCCTTGCTATGGTCCTTTAGGATAAAGAGAGAGATTGAATGTGTCCTTTAAATATTGCTTCAATTTCCTCTGTCAGAACCCCTATTGAGAGACAAGAAATAACATGCAAAGGAACCTATTTATCAAACAGGACACACAGTGATTGTCATTTCTTATCTAGTCACCACTATTGTTTAACTTATTATACTTTTTTCCTGAGTAAAAAATCCTGAGAGATTGAAGAGGATAATGTATTTTGCATAAAAAAGCCTTTCAGATGAGTTCCTTGAATATTTACAAAGGAGAGGGAAAAAAGTTTTTGTTGCTGAGCTGTTTTGGAAGAGCAGATTGAAGGCCTAGAGCTCAGCAGCAATGCTGCTGCACCTGTAGCTGTGTGACAGTGACGAGCAGCTGGTGGTGATTAGCACAGCAACAACCCATCTACCCAACATATTTCACTCTGAGAAAGAAAAGAGCAAGCTGCACAAAAAAAACCCCAAACAAACAACAAGCCGTCACAGCCTGCAGCCTTCACTTTCCTCATCAAACCTTAGGGGGGGCATCTTTTTGACAAAGGGATCTCAAGAGCAGAAACAGTGTGATGTGTGTTTGTGTTTGCTCTCCCACTCTTTGTAAGGGCAGACTTAGAGGAAATGTAAAAAGGAAGTTGACACCACTATCAAATTTTGCTAGTTAAGTTCAAAACAGTCATTTTACTGCAGAGATCAAAAATGAGAAATACCTTTCTCATAGTAGGTAGGCTGTTATAATGCTTACAAAAAATGGTGGCTGTGCTCTGTATATATATTTTTTGAATCCAAATTCATGTTGTTGTATCAAGCTACTTCTTTAAATAACTGATAAAGCAACACAAAAAATGATGACTGATATCGTACAACTTGTGGATCAAGGACCATTCAATTTACAGAACTGTAGAATCACAGAATATTCTGAGCTGGAAGGAGCCCACAAGGATCATCAAGTGTAACTCCTAAGTGAATGGCCCACAGGAGGATGAAACCCACAGCTCTGGCATCATTAAACCATGCTTTGACCATCAGGGAGCTGGGAAGTTAAGCCTCCAGTCTTAGCTAGGCTTAGCAACCCTAAATTTCAATCTCATCCCTTGAAAGCTGTTCAGTTCAAGCAAAGGTGGATACCTCAGTAATATGAGGTGAACAAGTAATGAAAGGGTATTTAGATGAAATTTTAAGATAAAAAACAAATACAGAACCTGTGTGAAGGCTTCACTGGAGGATGGCTAAAGGATGTCGGACCAGGTTTGTATCTAGTTGGAGATTTAATGTCCTTAAGGATGAAGACTTCACAGCCTCCCTCTGCTGGCTGTTCCAGTGTTTCACTCAACAGTTAAAAACTGCTTTTTTCTTCTGCTTAAATGGAATTCCATGTATTTTGGTTGATGCCCATTGCCTCTTGTCATTTCATGCAATGACACTGAGAAGTATCTTCCTTTCAGTTATGTCAGTACCTTAAATGAAATCAGATTTTGTCTGAATTTCTAAATTCTTGATAAATGCTGGAGTCATTTTAGTATATAGTGGATATATGCTAGAGACATATTTTAGTATTATAGTGTAATCTAGAGATCTCAGATCAGATTAATTCTCTAGATAATGTAAGGAGATGTAGTAATCTACATGGGGAAGGAAAAAAAAAAGAAAAAATTAAGCTGAAATTTTTTTCTTCATTTTTGTGACAGGCTGTTGTCAGAAATCAAGACAGATCCTGCTTCTTTTCATTTCAGCCAGACTGCAATTTTTTTTCTGGAAGCAACCCCACCATTTAGGATTCAGACCCTATAATTTCATGCTCTTCACTAATTAGTCAATTTTTTTTCTTGTGAGTGAATGTTTGCTTTTTACACCATTTTTTATTTAAAACATCCAGTTTATATAAAAGCCCTTCTACAAAATGGGAATAATATGTTTTAATTTTACAATATACTTATTTAAGTTTTAGGCTAGATAATTAGTTGTCTTTCAGACTAAAATCTTTCATATATATGAACAAGATAATAAAGCCTCATGGAAGTATGACTGCTTTATAATTATCTATACTTATTGGAAATGGTGTTTATTTAAAAGTAGAGAACAAAAAGGTTGCAGTGATTTGTTAGAAAGCAGATCTGCAATAACTACACGAATTCCTTCACGCTTGTACTTTTTTCTGAAATTAGATACTGGGTTTTTATTTCAAGTGCTTAGACTTACATTAATGAAGGCTTATCAGACATTTCCTATAAAGACCTTTCAAATCACCATGGCAGAAACACAGAGATCTCCTTTTATCTACATGACAATTTTGTTCACATCTGAGGGACATTAGGGGAAAACCTGGCTCCAGCAATGTCCAGAGATATTCTGATGAACTCATTAGGATGAATAGCTCAACTCTGGTTGCTGGTTCACCCCACAATATTGTAACAGTGACAATCATATCTATTTTTGCAAGCCCTTGACCATAAAATTACATCATATTACTACATCTGGCATGAGAACCATAAAAATTCACTGAAATTTCTGCTGCTACTAAAAAACTCCCAAAGCCAGGAAACTCAGTCTATGCTTTGAGTGAATACTGAAATTTAAAAATGGATGCTTTGATCATCATATCCTGAATACAATATCTATGTATGAAGAAAAAAAATGATAAGTATTTTAGGAGAGGATTAACACATCTTTTTACCCTATTAAAAATCAGAGGAAGTGTAATTTCTCATTTAAGATTTGCATGTTCAAATCCCAAGTTTGTAACACTGGAGATGTCTTGAATTGCATTGGAAATTCCGAAAAAAAAATTAAAACAATTTCTGCTATTTATTGATATTTGCTTTCATGTTACACTATGCTTCTGATGCATGCACAGCTTTTCCATTTCCACTACTGGGATTATGCTGTATCCTTTTGTTTCAGGGCATGCTGCAAATGTAATAGATATTGCTTTATTTTACAGAATCTGTGGATTCAAAGAAAAGTGATAACTGAAAAATAGCAACACATCCATTGGCTATGCTCAGTGATAAAATGGATATCCTAATATTACTGATCAAATTTATGGCTATTATTGATGTCGTCACCCCTAGAAAGCAGCAACCAGGAAGCTGTGGAAAAAGCAGGTTTTTTATAAGATTGGACACACAGAAAAGCCTGAGTCAAAGTCCCCAGACAAACAGCAATAACTGACTGGGTCAAGATGAACATTTAGTATCCCAAGACTATAATTGTTCTGCTTAGGTCCTTTGTCATTAAATGGTTTATTTTCTCATATTAATTTCAAATTTATACTGCTGTCATCCATTGTTTGACAAGAGATATTTTCCCATAAATTTTTAATAGATATAATTTCATAATTCCCTTCACTGGGTCCCAAATCTCTTTGCTCCTCAGTTTCTGTGATTCATGTAATGTGTAGCATTTATTATCTCACTGGAAAGTTTTGGAACACGTTCACATTTGATGAATTTCTGCAATGACTGTAGCACAGTGTAAAAATACTTTGCTCCAAAGCTTAGCATAGAAACAGATGATTTTTTTGCTATCCTTTATATCCTTTCACCTTCCTCTCCCTCTGTTTTGTATTGCATGAAGCTTCAAATTTTTTCATATCAAGAAATGAGTAAAATCCTTGCAACATTTCAAGGCATATCTCAATTTCTTTCAGAAAGACACCAGGTTTGTATGGATGAAAATAATTTGTAACTTTTCCCCTGTTGCTTGCCCTTCTAAGCTTCTCTGTTTGTTTCTTTGACAGAAACAATACCTCTGAAAAGCTGTGCCTTCATGGCCTAATCCTGCCAACCTTTTTATGTGTATTTCTTCTAGAAGACTGTGAAGATTCTGTGGGCATGAGGCATCTCTGTGAAAGAAAATATGCATATTTCAGATCTGTGCCATGCAGAGTAATATTTGTCTCTGCTCAGCTGACTTTGTTTGGTTCACTTGGATCTTAAGTGTTTCCAGGAGTAACTGCCACATAGAAGCTCTTTCCTAAGTGCACATAAGTCCTGAGAGGGTTTTAGCAGCAATATATTCTCCTATTCTGTTCTTCTGAAAGGCCAGTCTTTCAAGGGATATTTTAGATGTGATCAGGAGCATATAGTCTACTAGAGTTCAGAACACGTCAGAATCAGAAATTTGCAGATTTGAAGTCTTTAGATAATTCATTTATGTGAATCGTTCTTCATTCAAATCTATAGTCCAGCCTGAAGACAGAAATTCCTACATTTTTCCTCAACAGAAAATGAATACACAAATATTGCAATGAATACACAAAGAGTGCTGTCAGCTCCAAAACAAACTAAGCAGAGTGCTGCCAGGAAAGGAACTGAGAAGACACTGACCTTGTAACACAGAATGTGTTACCTGTGTTTAACCTAACTCGGTGACAACACAAATTGGCACCGTTTGGAAGCCAGAAGTGAAAGGATATGTGATGTGAGAGTCAAGCATCCATGAGACGTGTGATGAAGTGTCTTGATAGAAGTAAGTTGCTTTGCATAGTGCCTGTAAGACTTCAAAAAGTGCCTTATGAGTATAGAAAACAAAGAAAAAAAAGAAAAAACTGAACCAAAAGCATCAGTTATAAACAAAGGACCTGAGCAGCAGAGGGATGTGAGAAATCCCCCAAGGATCAACCCCATAAAGTTACAACTAAGATCTCATTAACCTTGCTTAAATGAAACTTGGGGGTTTTTTTTGGCTATAGACATTCAGCGTATTATCTATTTTTTGCAATAATGGTGTCATATTCTGGATCTAAATGCCCTTGTCCTTTGAAGTCTCATGGTAAGACTAAATTTACAGGTACCCTTTCGTGTTACATTCTCCTGTCCAACCTCTTTAAGATCCAGTTGCTGATCAAACTGATTCATTTTTTCAATCATTTGGTTTGATTGGTATGTGGTAACAGCCTTTGGGGCATAAAAAATACAGAAACACTGTATGGAAATATAAAAAAATTCTGCTTAGTCTAATAAGTCATTTTTCCTCATGAGATTTTTTGGAGTTTAAAAGCTTTTTAGAAAGATGATGCTTGCCATGTGCTTTGGCACTACCTTGTGCAATCAGGGGAGTGTTTCCTTTGCAAATGGGATATACTGGGATATGCAGTGGATTAGGAGTAGCAAGCTTTGCACAGCTGCTCCCATACCACTTCTGGCTGAGCCTAATTTTGGCTCTGAGATGTCAATAGTATAATGACAACATTAGTGATTTCAGGATGTGCCAAATAGTTAGCAAGTGTTTATTATCTCCCAAAACAAGAGGTAAATAGTAGGCAGATAATATTTGCTTTCTGCCACAATTACAGTTTAGACCTGACCTATGAAAAAACATAAAAATTATTTTAGGCTGCATGATTCAGTACACTTGGACACAAAGATCCTCCAAGGTGAGGTTAGGTAATATAATTATAGTAGAAATTAAGGGAGAGATTTTCCATTTGCCTATTCATTTGTTAAACAAGTTGAAATACCAGAAACTTGGGTAGAACTTCATGTACAAGGTAGGTGAATCATGAGACCCACAACAGGCTTCCTGCAATTTTCTTTAGTGCTTGGTGCTGTACAGAGTTATGGTTCTGGTGGTTGGAAGGACATTAAAAATCATCTCATTCCAACACTCCTGCCATGGGCAGGGACACAAAAAAAAGTGCACTTCCCATCAATCAAGTGTGATCATATAATCATCAAAAATGCAGATTTGAGGACACCGCTGGAAATTCTAATTCTATTATTGCTCTAAGTTCAGTTCCAGGGTAAGGTCAAGTTGCTAAAGAGCCTTAAAATATTTAGTGTTGAAGATCACAAAGAATATTCCAAACATTTTCAAAAGCCTCTCTGGGCAACTTTTGTCCATGTTTTGACATCCTCCTCTGAGAACAGGTCCCCTGTGACCCCTCATAAGCTCAAAGTAAACAGCCATTAAATGCCCTTTGAGCCTTCTCTTCTTCAGCCTAAACATGCAATTCTTGCCAAATCCACTTGCAACTCCCAGACACCTTGTTCTTTGTGTCTCTGCACGTGATCCTGGGGGACTGGGGATTTGCTTCATGTTCTTTCCAGGGGCTGAGACTGGGCTGACAAACCTTTGCTTCACCACATCCCCCTCTCTGCCCTTCCAGGAGGTGGCTCCAGATGCTCCAGAGGCTGAGCATACTTAGACCCACACCTAGACAGTGCCTTTATTTACACCTACCTAATCACAACCATCACTTGCAGGAACATCAGCCAGGGTAGCTAAATTCTGCTTCTAAACCCCTTTGTCAATCAGGTCTGAAATTTGTTATTTGCAATGTGCATCCATCAAGGATGATGCACTCTGCCCAGTCCTCAGCTCAGAAGCTGGTCTCTTCCAGCTGCTATTTTCACATCTTTGCTTCTTGTTGGCAATTCCTATTTGAATTCTGCATGGATTTCTTACACTCAAAATAGAAAATTCATGCCCATGGAAGACAGTTGTATTTAAAATTTAATGACAATACAGGCTAGACCTCTTGATAAGGCACAATGCTCAGCCAGAAAAGAGACCTGACCATCAACCTGCTCACACAGGCACCTTTTTCTTTTTGTCTTTTGTTTTCTCAAGCTTGCCCCCATGATCTATCTTAAACCCTCCTTTTAGACATCTTCAGTCCTTTTCCTGAACTCTTTTGCACTAGGTTACACATATTCCCACAATTCATTGTAAACAAGTCTGCTACTGATCATTAACCACTTCCTTCTTATTCATAAGTGGCAGATCAGGATGACACAACATTTGGGCTGTGTCTTCAGCACCTGCAGATAAAAATCCTCTGTGGATTATTTATGTCCTGATGTAATGTTTCTCTAGAAGATCCTAATTTGACCATCGAACACTATTTATGACACTTTTGAAAGTCAGGGAGAAAAGTGGTGTTTAAATATAAACATAATGTAATTGTACCTAAACAGAACAATCAGAACGAGTCTTGGTGTATTCCACTGTCATTTAAAAAAAAGGTTGTCAATATCATTTTGGTTACAGACCTAGCAAGTCTCCTCTCTGTCAGGGGGATACATGAGTTTCTATCTCAGCAGTCTACTTTTAAAATGCAGATGGTTCCTTTTTTTAATTTTGTTTTGGTTTCAAAAGCAACCTAGCTAAACAGTAACATTTAAAAGAGAATGAAAACCAGTCCCAAAGGGCTAACGTGAATAATGTACCAATTATTTTCTGTGCTACAGTTATATTTTCTGCCTGGAGAGAATAAAAAAAATAGTGCTGTATTAAAAAAAAAAAGCAAATAAAAAGCATTGTTGTACATAAGAAGTGTCACTGCAAATATTAACCATTCCATTCCACAAGGAAGTGAATTGCAGAACAGTCCCATTTTTAATTAGCATTCTGCAGTTTCAAGATTAGTTCATCCAAATAATTTTATTTATAAATATTTTCATGGCCAAAAGCCTTCACCCATCATAAAAAATCATTTTCATAAAAATTTCTTTCTAAATCTTATCAAATTATTAATTAAATAGAGATATTGTCTTTCTTTATGCTATAACTTCTGAAGAGCTTCAGAGTAAAGATGTTCTGGAAATCTGAATCATTGCTCTCTTATTTAACCATATTTAAAAGTTTGATTTAGATATAAGAAATACTATTTTTATATTTTTCATCATCCTGTTTCCTTTCCTTCTTATATTTTCAGAGAACATAAAGTTTGGCTTAAGTGATATTGGAGGACTTTTTATTGAATCTTGTTCCAACACAACTCATTGAGCTCCACTATTTCTTTGTGTATCAGTTATTGTCTGCACTCCACCTTTTGTACCTTGATTAATATTTGCCTTTATGGCACTATAAAAAAGGCTTTTCATTTTTTGTTTAGAAAATCCTTTTTTTTTAAAATCTTTTTAAATACAAGAAGTGCTCCTCTGATACTATTTGCCATTATTAAACATATCTTACATTTTTCTCTCTGACGTCATCAAATCAATTGCCTTAAAGTTGCCTGATAAAGGTATTATTTTCATATATATGCATAGATATTATTAAAATGTGTACCTAAATTTTATATATATATATATATATAATAGATAGATATTAGTATATCAGTCTCTTTGGATAAAGAATCAAAATTAACCACCACTGTGTTAGGCAAATTATAAATCTATGTTATTATAAGAAATTATAAATATATGCTCCTCTGAAAGCATTTTGAGGTGAGTGTTTAATTATATCCCAAGGGTGCCACATCTCAGAGTTCCAGAATTTTAGACTGAAGATATTTCTAAAATGAATGAGATCCTTCAGATCCTTCTCACTTTAATTAGGTTTGTGATGTTCAGTCTGTAATCCAGGAAGTCTTAAACTCATTATACATCAGCTACATGTTCCTCGGACTAAGGTGTTTGAAGAGATAATTCAAACCTGAATAAGGTCAGAGAAAGAAGTTGTGCTGCTTTTGCAGCAGTGGAAAGAGTTTGATCATTACCTGCTTTTGTTTGAAGCACAGGGAACCAGAGAATCATTAAATTTGGATAGGACCCCACAAAAAAAGACTGGTTGTAACTCCACAGATGATTTGATCTTGCTTGTATTAAGCAGCATATTCTAAGGCCAGAAGAATGCATAAGTATTTGAATAATTTTAAGCCAGGCAAATTGTTCAGTGGATTCAAACAGTTCTTTAAAAGTGATACTTATATGGATTATTGGTGTGTTTCATGATAGTAATACAAAGACTAAGCTGGAAAGAGAAAAGCAAAAGGACAAGGGGATCTGCTTAAGTAAATCTAAAAATACAAAGTTTAATTAGGGTCTCATGAACAGTTTTAGTTTCAGACAAAAATATATATTGAAAGAAATAAAGACATTTTATTTGCAAGAACCTGTCTTGTCATTTCTTTCAATATTTTTGCACAGAAAACTGTATTGTTAAAAAATTTAAGATAAACGTATTAAGAAATGTAATTCAAAGCTTTTCTAGAATTCTAAGGGTGAGTTTACAGGAAATACTGGATGGTCAGCTGATTAGTCATTTCTGTTAGTGTCTCCATCTAATTGCCTAAAATAAATCACTTCATTTAAAAAAATCAAACAGTTCTTTTGTGTTCATTTGTTTTCAGAAATGAAACTAGCAAGAAAAGTTCTCATACTCTGAAAAAAACACACATTTGAATCTGAGAAAAAAGTATTTTAAAATCAGTGTAAATTTGCCAGAAGTACAATCTAGATTGGTGAGATTTTCCCCTCTCTATAGACAATGAAATGAATGATGAAATTAATGATTTGCTGGTGAAATTCTTATGAAGAAATAGAGAGAATAGTATGTGTCTTTCATTCTAGCAATGGAATGATAAAATATGTCATAGCAGTCAGTCAAAATATTATTACACCTGTTTCAGTTTGTTTTGACTGGTCTAATAATGAAGGTGCTAATTGCTATGAATGCAAACTGAAAATTTAGTATAAAGTTCTCTTAATTTTCCACATTAAACAGAAATCAAGACATTTTAAATAAAACCATCCTCAGATAAAAAAAATGAGCTTATCACTAAAAGTGGAGTGAAAACTCCTGGTGGTTTTTATAGAGCAGTAATATCTTTAGGGACCACAGTGGGAAGAGAACTCTCTACCCCAGGCTAAACAGCAAAAACTAGTTCACTTACTTCCATGCTTTTAGAATTAACCCTCTCTGGGCCTGACTTCTGATCCTACACCATTTAGCATTTAGTCTTAGTGTGCTCTGTGAGCCCTACAGCATTCCTGGGACACAATCTCTCTGTGTGTGTGTGTGTGTTTGCCCACACTTATTTTTCCACACAAGGAGATGGCTGAGGTGCAGTTTAATAGTGTTAATTGCAAAGCATGAAGTTAGTGTTGCGTATTGCCTACCCTTGGAAGCCACACTGGTAATTCAGGTGTGGCATTGCCCTTTTATTAGTGCACAAAGCCTCTGATCTTGATGTTTTTGGACACATAATGCACAAGGATCCATTGGGAAAAAATACGGACTCTACTGAAACAATCTGACATCAGGGATGCAGCTTCTTTGAGGCAGCTTCAGGATCCAGCCAGGGACAAAACCAGTGTTCTTGAAGTGTGAATAATAAGGGAAATTTGAGCCCCCAGTGAAATACAGAGCAAGTTGATGCCTCCTTTGAAACTTGGTAGTGTTTATCACGGATCATGGAATCAAGGCAAGATCAAGCTGAAGTGCAGGGCTACTGAACAATGTGATGTAGGATCAGGACACCCTTCAAACTTGCAGGAAAACATTCCACCAGGATCTCCCTCAGTCCCTGGTGCCAGGGATGGGATGCTGTGCTTATGTTAAGGACAAATGTTCATTTATTTCCCACAGAACAACCTGGAGGAGGCAGAAGAGTGGAATGGAATCATAGAATAACCTGAGTTGCAAGGAACCCACAAGGATAATAGAGCCCAGCTCCTGGCTCTGCATGGGACACCCCAAGAGTCACAGGGTGTCAGAACATGATACAAGACACAAGCATGCCTAACAGAATGAGCCCAGGAAATAATAATTTTATCCCTGATTGGATGCAAGAATGCTTTAGAACTCGTCCAGGAAGGGGCAGCAATGATGGGTGAAGGTAAGAGAAAGCTGTTCTTTAGCAACTGCAGAATTCTCTTGGGCAGGAGAGGCACTTAAAATGAAGCAGCAGCTGCAAAATGGCTCAAGGACTGAGTGGCACAGCCTGTGAGCTAAGTTATGGTTGACAAGTATAAGGGTCTGCACAGTCATCCAACTGTAGACTACGATCAGCTCAATCCAGTTTTTTATCACACTGGCATATATTCATCAAGGATTGAAAATTATGACACCTATACAAGCATTTTGACAATAGCAGTCTGTGGGAATGTTGGGAAAAAAACCAAGGGTAAAAAACCCCAAACCAAAAAAAAAAAATAAACCCAAACAAACAAAGAAAACCAAACAAAAACAAACAAAAACCCTCAAAAATCCAAACAAACAAAAAAAGGAGCTTCTTTTTTTTTTTTTTTACACTAAAGTTAGTAAAGACCTTATATGTAAATTTTATTTTTAAATTCAAGGAAAAAGAATTTAAATTTTCCAGGGAGAAATTAAAGGACCTTGCAGTATTTGCTATGACAGGTCATTTGCCCTGCAATTTGGGACTGGGTCACTAAATCATCAGATTGGCTCCCTTTTCTCATCTATGCAAAAAGTACAGTGATTTGAAGGACCAGTTTGCATGTAAATAAGGATATAGATCTGCTTCTTGTACAGAATTAGGGCAACAACAGCCCTGGGCTTCTCAGGTTGACCAAAGCTGGTTAGGAAGCAGATGATTAATTGTGGCAGGTTTTGTGTACTTGTCTCTTCACATAAGGATGAGAGGGTAGGTAAATTTTCTGCTACTTTCTGATATTTATGCTGCATTCCAGCAGGGATTCACATCATTCCAAAGCTTCCTTCCTTACCAGTGAGACAGGAAAAGAGAAATGACCCCTACCTGGACTAACCCATTCCAAATGTCAGGAGAGACAAATCAGTGACTGTGGTTTTAGTGGTGCCAGAGTTTGAGCCAGCTCAGCTATGCCTGTCTGCAGGCCTGTGCTTTGAGCCAGAAGCCACTACAGAAGAAAGAAACTACAGCTGGAACAAGGCTTTGTTTTGACCAGAAGATGAAGATGGGCTTCAACTAACTCCATTTTAAATAAGGCATTTACAGCTAAGCTTGTTCCTTGTTCCTTATTCTCTTCAGCTGAGGTATTAAGTTTCTCAATGAGTGATTGCTTGGTCCTGTTTTAACCAACTACTTGATTTGAAGCTGTATTGCACCAAGAAGGAAATGCTTCTCTCCATTGACTGGAAAAGGAGCTGACATATTTAGTCTGTCTGTGAGCATTGTGCAAGGATAACCAAACCTTAAGTCCCCAATTAATTTTTATGCAGTAACAGCTCATAATAAGATGTTAATATCTGGCCACAAACACACCCTGAAACCAGGCTGCAGAATTCAATATAGAGAGCTCTGGAAATGAGAATTATGAAGTCAACCTGTGAAAGAATAGGCAAAAGAAATGGATATATGAAAAGGGGCATTCTGCATCCTAAGTTGTATCCCAGGATGGGTCAGTGCAAAGGGAAGGGTGTCACACTGGGTGCTTACACAAATATAGTTTAGAAAGTAGTTGGAATCATTAGTTAATGAAGACCTTATACAAACTGCTGTTCACAAGGTTCCTGGGAATGTCCCTGCTGTGACAGGATTGGCACAAGGCAATAAAAATTGTGGCATTCAGATCTCTGGTCTTATTTCAAAGGCACCATCCTTCTGCTGGGTCTCAGTGTCAGATAAATCTCCTACTTTGGTGCCAGTCTGGGACACACTCATTTTTATTTGGTTTTGACTGCTTTTAAAAGTTTGTCCCATTTTTATTCTTGGAAATGTAGTTTTTCCCTTTATGATATTTATGTACTCCAAACCTGAAATCATTAGGGCTTCCTTGGTATATTTTGCTTTAAGTGAAGCCATTTTGGTTCCTTGTTTCTCCTCCCTCAATATTGTAACTGTTAATTTAGTCTTTCTGGGAATATAGACACTGGTCCAGCAAAGTGAATACTTTTACCATGATGCTGTTGAGATGGAGCCAGTTACAAAAGATATGAGGGATTCAAATTAATCTTGATTAACTGTGTGGGTAACTTAAGTATTTGTTACTCCTTCCAGAAAAAACAAACAAACAAACAAATCAGAAGGGAGAATGTGTGTGTCAGAAGGGAGAAATGAGAAAAAACCCTTCAGACATTAAAGCTTTGAAATGTATCCAGCACTGAGGAAGGACTTCAATTCAGCAACACTCTTCATTTATTTAGCTGGTAGAGTAATTTTGTAAGGAAAAATAATAAAGGGAGAAAAACTACTAAATAGTTTTTAAAAATTATTCCACATAGTAATATTTACTCTTTCTGGGAAGAAGCCACCTTCTCAATAACCCATTCCTTTTACTTATTGGAACTAATTTCCCTGTTTTCCCTCTCCCCCGGTGTATTTGATGGTAGTACAGAGCACATAAAGTACCTTATTTATTAGTTATGAATTAGCTGAGAATGTCTGAAGGTTTTGATACCATTGTTATTAAAGTCTAATGCTATTTTGCTGAAGACAAAATGGGAATAACTTATGAAAGTGGGGAATGAGAGGAACAGGGGAGTAGCAATTGTTCTTCCTGCTGATGATACTTGCTTGTAAACCTCACTGATAAGAATAAATAGACATGCACACAGTTTTATTATGTACTATAGAAACTAATAAACTCTTGCTGCTAACAGGATGTTTAAAAAGCTTTTAGCTGGGCTGGTGGCTTTGTGTATTGTGGGTTTTTTTTCACGTACCACTTTCTTTCAATATTTCTCTGACCATGGGTTTACAGCAGAACAGTAAATGAAACAGTCATCTTTTTAAAAAGAAATGTAAGAAGCAACCAGAAAAAAGCAGAGAAAAAAACCATTAAAGGAGAGAATCAGGCAGGTTCAGGGTTTCCCTGCTGCTGGCAGTATTCAGAATTTACCCAGAAGTAGCAGAGAGACCATTGACAGTGACCAGTGGCAGATCATGAGGTTAAAGACTCACCTCCACAGGCACAGAGGAGTGCAGAGACATAAAGGCAGCTGGGGAGCCCCAGCCTTAGACATGAGTCCCAGTTTCTTCCAGGACTGCTCCAAGCCTCTCCCAGTGGGACAGTGGAACTGTTATCCGTGTGACCTGAGTAGAATGTGTGTCTAAGGGGGACAGCAGGGACCCACACTGTGCATGGGTTGGTGTGACTAAGTGGGTCTGTGAACCATTAATTGGAGTGAGAATATTACTGTTTAAATGGATTAATGGTTGGAATTGTTGTTCTTGGAGCTTGTTTCAAGCCTAAATGGTTCTCTGATTCCATGATCTTATATCCAAGTGTTGGCAGCTTTAAGGTCTCAAGATGCAGGGCCAGAAACTGGACAGGACTGAGCACATGAGATCCACTACTGTAGGCAATACATATTTATGCACATATTATTTTTTATTATTATTATATTTATTTCTTGGTAAAGGGATCAGATTGAACCTTCTTGCTTTACAACTGCAGGGACATACACACCAAGTAGCCAGAGAACAATTTTGTCATTTGCAATAGTTCCTGGAGTTTCAGGACTGTAGGAGTCTCAGATGTACCAAGAAGCAGGATCCCACCCTAAGCAGCAGCAATTCTTCTGCTTTGCAACTACTTTCTGGCTCCAGAGAAATTCTAACCCAAGCTGTGGAGTAAATCTGAGAACCACTGCCTGACAGGGAGGTGAATTGCCACTGAATTTCTTCTGTGTATGAGTTGACAGCTTTTCCTAAAGTCTGATTTCTACCAAACAAGGCTATTAATAATTAAGGAGTGAGTAAAAGCTCATGTCACTCCTCCACTTTTTGGTATTGGCATTTGATGACAGCCACATTTCTAAATGTGATTTAGATGCTGGACTTTCCATAAAACAAAATAAAGTATGTCTGTCTAACTGAATTTGAGCAGTCATCTACTTTCAACTGTTCCTGATCATTCCCCATGAAATATTTACTCCTGAGAAAGCCTTCCCATCTATTCCCACATTTTTAATTTCATATGGGTGACAAGTGTCAAGTTTAATTCTCCATTATTCCTTTTTTGTTTCCTATTATTCTATGTATTTATAGCTAATTATCTATAAATAATTATTTTGTTACCTGATTGATTCTAGGTTTTGACATGCAAAATCTTGCCCACTGCAGCCATTCCAGATTCTTGGAGTTTCCCCAGTAGAACCTATAAAGATGTTCAAGGTATTTCAGTGGGAGACTATTTGGACTGTTTATCTCACAGCATTTGCTTTTTCAACATCCCTATGTAAGAATTCACTTAGGCTTCTACTTTCCAATGTCAGACTCTGATGCTTGTGAAGCAAGTGCCAAGAGTGGGGAAAAGCTCGACACATGGCATCTGTGATTTACTTGTGACTGATGCTGAGACATGAAAGAATAACTGGAAGTACAGAGAGAGAGGAATGCAATTTGTCCTTTCTGGAATCAAGGACAAGATATGAGGCTTCATTTTTAATGCAAAATATGAGAGCAATGTTAGGAACCCACACTGCTTTTCTCCCAGAGGACTACCCAAAATATGTTCTTTCTCACTTTTTCTCTCCCTTCTCTGACCTGATCAATCCCAAGTACTTTTCCATAAAGTCAAGCAAATCCAACAGGAATTTAACCTTTTCCTTGGCCTTAATGGGCTCCTTATTGCAGAACATGTTGCAATGAGGAAAAACTGTGTTTGAAATTACTCAGGCACAAAGGTTTATTTTAGGTGTAACCTCCAAAAAGAAGTTTTTCTGCTTGCACTTCGAAACAATCCCCAAATGCTGCTGTGTTTTATCAGCAGCTGAACAAGCCTTTCTTTACACTTTCCTGATCAAACTGCTTTGAGGTGATGTATCCTGATTCCAGATCCTGTTTTAGCTCAGGTGGTAAACACTGGGTTTTTAAACATTGGAATAGGCTGCCCAGGGAGGTGGTGCAGTCACCACCCCTGGAGTTGTTCTAGAAAAGACTGGATGTGCACCTAGTGCCGTGTTCCTGTTGATAAGGAGGTGATCAGTCAAAGGTTGGACTCAAGGATCTCAGATGTTTTTTCCAATTGATTTGATTGATTGATTGATTCTGTGATTCTGGTAGAATCTCAGATGTCTCTGAGCTGGAGATTTTGACCTGTCCATTATTAAGCTGTGCAGACTGAGGGAACATACCTGCAACAAATCTGGGGTTGACACGAAGATGAGAGAAGTTGTCACTGACCTGAGGGGCCACTGTTCAGAGGCTCTCAACAAGCTTGAGAGATGAGTTGACAGAAAACTCATGGAGTTCAACAGCACCAAATGCAGGAGCTTGCTCTTGGGACAAAGGGAAGTGTCTGAATTTAATAGCTCCCAGAAGAAGAGACATGATAACAAACTAGATATGCATATTTAGAGCAAGAAGCTCTTAATACGAGTAGGGTTTGGAGCAAAATGGGTACCAGGAGTTGTTGAATTGGTTTGGGTTGGAAAAGCTTCCTCTAGTGGCATTTAACTGTTCTCTGCAACCACTAATTGAGCCAGGCTTTGCTCAAAACTATACAATAAAAGGACAAAAGGCAAGAGTCAAAGACATAAAAGGGGAATTTCCAAGAGAATGAAGTAAAAAAACATTTTCAAGGGGAGCACTTATCGACAGAACAGGCTCTCCAGAAGGGTTGTGGAGAATCTTCTTGAAGCTATTCAAGAAGATTCCAACATTTCAGACCTGAACAACATGATCTAGCTTTAAACATACACAATCATAGAGAAAGTGGAATCTTTGGAGGGTCTTCATGACTCTTTTTTCCCCCCATTTCTGTATCTATATATAAAACTTAGTGTAGAAATCTGAATTTCCTTGGAGTCCAGATAACAGTTAAGTACCAGTCTTGTGGATCATAATGCTGTTATTTTACTAATGCAGCCCTACCTTAAATTCAGATCCTATGACTCTCAGGTCACTTTTCCACCTACCCTGGTTCTAAAAATTGCATATCACATCAGCAAACTCACTGAGGAGCAACCTAAATAAATGAATACCAATATGCTTCTACATATTCTGCTCTGTAGGCTTCCACTCTTGTACAGCTTGTCAGCTTCATTGTATCAGATGCCAAAAAGCAGTTTAGAATCTCAGAATTTTGCCTTTTCCTTTATCCCTCAAAAGAAACTTGATGTGATAAAAATTCAGTGTTCTTTTAACAGCAAGGGAAAATTTAGCAGCAATAAAAAACTGAGGGCTTAATTTGGGTCTTGACAGGTACATGAAGAAGAAGAAGGTTTTGAAACAATTTTCAAGGAAAATTCAGTTCCAGAATTCAATTTGGGATCACAATCTGTTGTCTAAGGTTAGCATTTGTTCCTTAAGGTATTTCAATTTACTGCTGAAGTAAATGCTAGAACAGGGTACAACTGTCACAGTGCCTAAGCTTGAATGTCCATGTTGCTAACCATGACACCCATGCCCAAAGGGCTTGAACCTGTAAGTTCTTGTTCAACAAGAACTGTAGGTGGGAGGGGAAATGATACATGAATAGAGGATCAAACACTAGATACATTTCTCTGCACAGACTGGAAGTAAAATGCCAGTCTTCCACTAAAATGCCTTCTTATTTTCAAGAATAGGAAGGAAGAAATGATTGTTTTTCACCAAAAATTGTGAGAGCTGACAAATTAGTGTGCCACATCCACAGCCAGTTTATGCTGATGTATACTAGGGATTCTGGATGGGGTGCTGAAATGTAAAACTCAGCTCAGTAGTGAGACATTTCCTCATGTGGTCCTGTTAACCCTCCTGCAGCTCTTTGGGAATCAATCTGTAGCTGCACAACCCAGGTTGCTTCCCAAACTCTGTCCTGCATTTTTACCTCATGTTTTCACATCACAACTGGCATCTGCCCAGAATGAAGGATCAGCTTGCTAAATCCATGGTGTATGTTTTTGTGCACATGCCAAAAAACTCCCTTCATTATTTTCTGGATTGATCAGGACATTCAGAACTTCATTTGTTAATGACGAACAAAGCAAAAAAATACAAATGTTAGCTGGCTGCTGTAGCAGGGAGCACTTTAAGGACTTAGAAAACTCAGTTCTGTTTTTTATGCCGTTTTTTGATTTTGTTCATTACATTGTAGATATTTCAGAGGTTACAGATGTTGTTCTCTTTATGGTTTCAGTGAATTTCATAGAAAGTTGAGCTGGCCCATGGGTGACTTTGGCACATGCTCTTTAAGTCTATTTGAGCTCTTGTCATCAATTATATTTGACTTCAGCTTCAAGCAAGTCTTTCAATAACTTAGTGATCTGTAACAAGGCGTGCATACAACTCTTCCTGGCAGGGGCAGTTTTTCAGACACGTGTGTACTTAAAGTTAGTGACCACAGGAATACTGTATATCAATGATATCAATTATATCAATAGAAAAAGATGTTTCCAGGGACTTCCTAGGGAACTCTATTTTTTTGGATGAGAATGTCTGAGGCCCTCACTCAAGTACTTGTCTTGCTGCAGGCACTCGATTACATACATTATAATTCTACTCCAAGTGATAAAAAGATTCCTAGGTGAGATTGCACATGAAATAAATAATAAAAGAAATCTTGGAATAATTTTAAAAATCTTTATGTCAAGAAGAAGAGATGGATCTTGAGACTGGAGATGAGCACAATTGATTAGCCATGGAAAGCATACTGTTTAATAGTTCTGTAAATGTTTTATGGAATTTGATGGCTTGCCTCAGAAATCACTGAAACAGAAGCCTAGGAAAATAAAATTTTATAAGACTATACAGTAACCTGAGGCCCTTCCAGGTCAAGCTCCCCAAAGTGAATTAGCAACAATATTTTAAGAGGTTTTTTTATACAGCAAGATGTATTATTTCACCCTGGTGCTTCAGTGGGTTGGAGGAAATAGCCAAAGGCTCTCATTTGATTGTGATATGTCAATAGAAATTCCAGTTTTTTCACCTCTCTGTTGAAGAAACTTTCTTAGTGATGATAGAAAATCAATGTCCTTCCTGGAAGGCAGGATTTAATTTCACAACTTTGAAAAAAAAAAAAAACAAAACAAAAAACATTCTTATGAGGGAAGAAGATCTTCACAATCAGACATCTTCAGGCTTCCCATGGTTGGGCATCCTACAACTTAATTTTACAACACATTCTAAGCTAGAGATGTATCTGTCTTTTCTCACATCTGGAGTGTTTTCTGGTGCTACTCTGCTGCTTCCTTCCATCTGGGAAACACCAGTGGAGTGAAAAGGCATGGATCAATATGTGGAGGAGAGAAAATGTAAGGAAAAAGGGATTACAAGGGAAAGGGAAGATAAGAAGGACAGAGTGAGGAAGGAAGGAAGGAAGGAAGGAAGGAAGGAAGTGGAAGGAAGGAAGGAAGAAGGAAGGAAGGAAGGAAGGAAGGAAGGAAGGAAGGAAGGAAGGAAGGAAGGAAGGAAGGAAGGAAGGAAGGAAGGAAGGAAGGAAGGAAGGAAGGAAGGAAGGAAGGAAGGAAGGAAGGAAGGAAGGAAGGAAGGAAGGAAGGAAGGAAGGAAGGAAGGAAGGAAGGAAGGAAGGAAGGAAGGAAGGAAGGAAGGAAGGAAGGAAGGAAGGAAGGAAGGAAGAAGGAAGGAAGGAAGGAAGGAAGGAAGGAAGGAAGGAAGGAAGGAAGGAAGGAAGGAAGGAAGGAAGGAAGGAAGGAAGGAAGGAAGGAAGGAAGGAAGGAAGGAAGGAAGGAAGGAAGGAAGGAAGGAAGGAAGGAAGGAAGGCTTACCTGTTTCTTAGTTGAGTTTCTTCCCTTCTTTTTCCAACGTGGGGAAGGAGGCTGTGCCAGTGACCTCAGCCTGGTTCATGGGTCCGTGCTGCAGTCAATCCCCATCTCTCAGGGAATGCCCCTGAATACAAAAGGTACAAAGAGATGAGGCAGTTTGGAAAAATTTGGGACATTTTCCAATTTTAGCAGTACCACAAAGAGAAATGACAAAGCCTTTATCCCCCTGTGTCCTTTCAGGAAGGTGGCTGAAACAAATCCCCAAGAGCAAGTACAGAGGCTTTTTTTAAAAAAGAAACAACCTTCTTTCTGTTCTTTCTATCACAACATTTTTTAAAAGCAATACCAAGTCTAAAAAGAAATTTGGTTTCCACTCAATGCATTAGTTTTGACTTCTTGATATTTTAGTTTTCTTTTTATAGTCTAAAACCTTGCATGCTCTTAAAAGTTCTTAACCTCAGTGGTTCAAAGACAAATCCTTCCCTTTTGGGTCTGATTGATATTTGGGGTTCTCATTTCTCTTGAAGAGTTTGTATAAGTTCCTCAAGAATATTTAGTAAGGATTTTTATATCTTTGGGATGTGGGGATGATATCTGTAGCAGCAATTCTTTGATTTGCAAAACACCCTCATTTTATATCCCATACCTTCCTGAGGCATAGAAAGAATGAATTGAGGAATGCAACTTTTTTTTTTCCTATGTAAACCTTAATGTCTTCTGTGTAGAAATACCTGGGACAATTACACTGTTATTTCACCAGCAGCAAAACAAAAGCACAATTTGTGTGAGCTTGGTGATGTACTCCAGCAGCAAGGAAAATGAAAATGAGTCCCTTGTCTAGATAACATTTCCTTCAGGAAAGAAAGAAAAAGGCAGATAGAGATTGCCCATAGTAAGTAAGGGAGCTGGAAGAAAGGAAGACAAGTAGTACTGACTGTCTTCTGTTTGTCAAATGAAGGTTTTGAAAACTGGATTATGCAGTACTTTGGGACTGCTTTCTCTCTTTTTGTCTATTTGTTTTCAAAAGAGCTTAAGAACATCTTTTTGGGAGTATTGTATTCCCACATAATGCTTTAGATTGTTCCAAAAAAGAGAGATTTTTTGAAAAGCGTTTCAGCAACACGTATGAAATAAGCTCTACCTATGAGGGTGAATCCATTTTTAATCACAGCTCAATAGTAACTAAATTCCATTTGATATTACCATAAAGCCATAATATTGTGCATTTTCTTACTAGCACTGCTAATCCTGCCACTAACCCCTGTAATTCAGAGTGTTCACCTCAGTAGTAAAACATTTTTGTCACCACTTTTTTTCCTTTTTGACAACAAATGAGTATCTAACAGGTGTTCTTCAAAATTTGGGATCTTACCCACTGCTGATAGAGACCATGGCCAATTTTTCTTGGTGACTGTCATAAATTAGTCATTTATGAATGACAGGCTTAAGATTCTTGGCTTCTAAATTTGAAAACAAAGTGCAAAGACTCCAGACCTTACAACACTGTTGTATAAGTTCCAATAGTCACCTGATTTGTTACTTGAAGCTGTTGCTGTTATCACTGCACTCAGAAAATGTTTTATGTTTGGCTAACTCATGATTTTCAAAATGGCATCCCTCATGTTGAGTTTTTGATGTTGAATAAGCCTTTTAATAGCAAATTTGATTTCCAGGGCAAAACCACTTATTCTTCATTCTTAAAGGCTGCATGACCCTCACAGAGTTTTCCTCAGACATCTGATTTTTCATTAGGCTCTAAAAACCAGGTTAGACTGGTCAATTTTTGTTCTTATCTTTATTACACCTTTTTTTTGGGAGGGGAGGGGTCCAGTAATTTTACATTTACTTCAGATCTTGAATTTTGCTGTTGAATAACTTACTACCAAGTTTGATCTTTACAAAGTCGTGCTAACGTGAAATTCAGGATGACCTGGATGTTGGCTTAATAAAATGTCAGATGGATTTTCTTGGTCTTTTTAATAGACACATCGTGATTTTTATGGTGGTATTGTCAGTTAAAATATCATGTAGGGTTAAGTGAAATGTCTATGCATATCAGATTGAAGTGCATACCTTTACCAGTAAGGTAAGGTATTGTTGCCAGGGGCAAGTCTTGGGGCAAGGAAGGAGATAATAATTTGCTTGCTTGTATTTGTGCTTTATGGTAAGGATAAAATATCTGAGAACTAGCCTATACTGCCCCTTGATTGCCAGTTTTCAGTTTCACCAGCATCTCTTGATAAATTGTTCTATAGAACTCTCAATTACCATTAAAGTTCCTCATTATAAATTCATCTTACCTCTCAGTTATACTCCCAAGATTATTTCCTTGGCCTAAGCTATCCCCTTCATAATTTTGGACCATCTTCTGTTCTGAACACATTTTAAATATGAGTTCTTGATCACTAAATCCTAGCTAGCTATCAACTTCCATTCTAGTGGATTCATCTTCATCCATTATAGTGGTAAAAAAGTGAGAGATAATCATTAAGATTATTTTGGTTACACAAAGGAGGAAGGATGAGATTGACTCACTCAAGACTGTTCAGAAACTGTTTGTTGGAGACAGAATAGCACATACCCTCCCAATTCCAAATTAATGCCTTCAACACAAGACCATCCTGTCAAACACGTGCTGCTGACCCAACATGTCTGAGGCCCCCATCTGTTTTCATGCATAAACAGATGGTAAATTGAACTTTTTTCAGGTGAAACTTTATTCCCCAGGTGCTATCGCTTCAAAAATTATATTAAAAAATCATAGTAATTGGAAGAAGACGTCAGGGTATAACAAACTCTCACATTGTAAATGCCACTATGAGATGAATTTTTGTTTACTAGTGACTTGGTCTATTATCCCAAAATGGTGTGGAAAATTTTAATTACTGATTGCAAAGACAGAGCAAACATTTAGCTATTCACAAATCATGGAAGGTCTGACTGCAGTTAAATGAGGTGTACATGATAATATGCACAGTGATTTAGTTGCTGCTAATATATTAGTAAACAGATATTTGTGTAAACATTATTAATGTTTGAAATGTTGCATAGGGAGAATATGACATCTTTTTGCAGGTTAAAATATCCAGTATATTTCAGTATTTTTGTCAGTCAGCAAGAAGGATGAGTATTTAATGTGAATTTTGTGGAACACATGGAATTGAAGGAATCAAGGAACAAATGGAAGGAATTTCTTGAACAAATACTGACAGCTATGGTGCTAAGGCTCAAGATCCTCACAGATCAACCTGAGTGACCACAGGATAACACTAGACATAAAAATAAAGGGGGATGTACTGGAAGGTTCTAGACACATATAGCCAGGAATGTTATGGTAAAAACATTTGATAAAAACATTCCTGTCCAAACAAATGTGGAGTTTTGTTTTCATATTAGATTTACAGAGCTGTATTAAAGAAAGGTGGTGAACATCTCCATGGGTGGGATCTCTGCTGCTCATTAGGGCTGTTAACCTGGATTATCCATGAGAGTGGAGTTCCCAAAAGCTGAAGGAGCAGCAGATTTATTCATTATCTACATTTCTTTGCCTAATTCTTATCATATTGTCAGTACTGTTGTTATTACAGGAGTTTTGTTGCAATACTGAATGGCTTTGGTCCTTTCATTGGGATCTGGAATACTGCATCCTTCCTGGAACAGAACACCAGGCTGAGGAGAGCCAGTAATTTGCACAATATCTATAAATTGAAATTCACATTTTACCTGCTTTGCTTTTTGTAAGAAAAGTGTAACTGTACTGCAGAAATGGACCCTGTTAGGATCTGTGTTTGACATCTTGCCCAGTTGTAACATCTTAATTCACCAGAAAGTCCTGCAGGCTCACTCTGTTTCATTTTTTTGCTCTGCAATGCCATGTACACTCAAGTGCATTATTTTAGTTATGAGCTGTGTTTCCTAGCAGATCTTCACTGCACAAGGGAAAGAGACTGCAGTGTGAGGAACAGCTGTACTGAAAACATTCCAGCTATCCCGTTGGCCATCAAATTCGAATTTTGAAACACCAGATGATGCAGTACATGATCTTACAAAATGTGGGGAAAATTGCTTTAGCTTGGACAGATGTATTTTATGTAGTGACTAAATTAGTCAGTTTTAGGACAGTTTTAGCTTGTGGCAAGCTACAAGCATCAGCGAGAGTTGTTATTCTAGAAAAGCATATAACTTTCACTTTTATGAAAGAGAAAATGATGCTGTTGTTTACAAAGTCTCAAGTCTAGTGTGACTAATTTAGCATTTAACTTATGCATGGATAACCCTCCTGACATAGTGTTCCATATATGTGGGGTGGAGAGGGAAGGGAGGGTGGTGTTAAGAATGGAAGAAATCGGTGGGAAATGAACCAGTACCCCTGGATGAAATATTTTCATCCCATAACTAGTCAGTGGAGAGCAATACAGTGTCTCTGACAACCTGCTCAGAACCATCTAGCTTGACTAAATTAGCTCCCTGAACTGAAAAGGCTTGTGGCTGTAGCTGGAGGTTTACCAGTCTGCAGAGGATTTAAGCAAACTGTGGTGAACTCAAGGCTGTCACAGTGTGAATTGCACAATCAGCAGGTCAATATAGATATATGGCAGTAAAATAATAGAGGAAGTAAAGAGTAGCATGATGGGAAAAAAAAAAAAAAAAGAAAAGGAGCAGAATAGCAAAAAATATTTCATAAAAATATGTGTATCAATAAACAAAAACCAATATTTCAACCCTCAGGCATGTAGGGAACTGTTATCTGTGGCATTTTGTTTACTGAAGACATTGCACAAATCTACAGTAATTTAAACATATATACATATATTTATACATATATTGCAGGCATTCTTTTTAATCTAAAATTTGGTTGTATTTTGTCATTAGTAAAAATTTCAATATAAAATATTTGATTACATGTTTCTATGTAGGGAACTCACCAGGGTTCCAGTTAATGGACTAGTTTGCATTGAAAAATTACTACATAAAATCCTACTAAGGGCCATCCCAATAACTGGGCTTGATATTTATATTCACACTTACTCTTGCTTTTTATTAGAATACAGAAATACTTGTTAATTAAAATGAAAGAAATCATAGAATAGAATTAAGTGCATGAAAATGAAAATTAAAAGAAATATACCCTTCTGCTTAGCAAAACAGCTTCCATAATGGGAATGCCTGTCCTGGATCTGAATATACAATTATGGACCTCTGTTTTTCCCTCTTCATAAAGTTCTATAAATTCTCTTTTCTGCGCTGAGATAGGAGACACTTCTACCTTCTCTTTATATTTCATTCTCCAACTTTTCTACAAAACTTTCTCTCCAGTGCTCAGTACATTATGATTCTTGGAAAGTGCTTAAATATGACCTCCTGATTCAAGTCCCTCTGCAAACACAGACAAATATTTAGATTGTGGCTCCCTATCTTGGCATGAAAATCTTCTGATCTTTCAAGAGAAGCATCCCTGGCCACATGTCACAGCTCAGAGAAAGACACAGGCTTGGGACAGACTCACCTATGTGCTCACATCTGTGTTGTGTGATACAGAAGGGCACATCAATCCAGTGCTTTTAGCCTCTGCACCCTCTCTGCCCACATCATCCAGTGCTTCTGTTCCCTAAATTGCATTAAGATCCAGTGAGCTGAAGTTCCTTGCATGGAAACTGCTTCCATACAGAAAATAACTAGGAAAGCACATGAGAAATCAGAGCAATTCAGAGCAGAGTATTTGTGAGTTTGCCTCTCTCCTAAGCCTTCTGGAAATTCTTCAAACAGCTTGGAGTTTGTTCAGTCCTGTGCTCCTGTAAATCTCCTGATGGTGAAAACTCCACTCAGATCCTGGGATTCCCCGCTACAAAATGCAATACCTATAATTACTAATGTTATTTCAAAATTGATCTGAAAAATTTGGGATCATGCTTAGCAGCTTCTAAGAATCAGAAATGGTCTGCACTGTGTGGTTGACCAACCTTGTGGATTCAAAGCCTGAGTACACAGTGCAATTTCCAAAAGCAGGATTTCTCCTGGGCCTGTCTGTGCAGCCAAGCCTCCTGTTTATCCTGACAGGACCTTCCCCTCTTCTGCCCCTATGGCTGGTCAAAGAGGAGATCAGCTCATCTTTTTTTTGGTTTAGAAAAGCCAAGAAAAAGCAAAGAAAAAAAGAGAAAATGCTAATATAATGCAGTTACATACTGTGGACAGGGAGGTTTATGTTACCCGAGCAGTCATGACAAGAAAAAATACTGAGACATTTAACAAGGCTGTAGTTGAAAGAAACAACCCCAAACCTAAAAATACACATTTATTCATCTTCATTGACTTTAAGCAAATAATTTGAGCTGCTGGACATGGTTTCCCTGATTTAATAAAATATATTGAATGAACAAAATGTCTGTAAGTCATTCTTTTCTTTTTTCCTGGGTTTGTGTTAATATTTTTCCCACTGCACTGAATTTATCTAAGACAGCTGTACCTTTAAATATGTAATTACTTTCCTTTGCCTACTGCTACAGACCTTTCCTTGGGGGAAAGGTATCAGAAGAACAGTTATCCGCATCTCGGATGAAGTGGAAAATTTAGTTGTAAGTGGCATTTACTGCTCTCTTCAGTAGCAATAATCCAACCATTGAAATGTTACTAAGATTGCTTCTTTTGACCCTTTTTAACAAGATCACAGCTGCCAGCATTTCAAGTACCCTTATCAACCAGACCCAGCAGCGGCTTCAGGAAAGGCATTACCTGATGTGGAAAGCTTTAAGGTGTCAGAAAGAGCCAATCAGCACCAGTACAAAGCAATTCTTATCAGAAATCCCTTGCTCTTTACTTTGTATGATTGTTCCCTTCCATATTGAGGTGGGGGCTGTAAGAATGATTGAAGAAAGAGCTTTGTGAGTAATGTACAGGCGTTTTCTCTACATAAGTGTCTTTTATGAAACATCAACTTATTAAAGCAGTTGCTATAGTGTGTGCATCGGAGGCCATGGGAGTGCAAAGCTTTCAGAGGTGAGGTTTGCAAAACACTGGGAGATGTTCAAGGTGGTCAGAGCAAAAACATCAGCAGGTCCCATCAGTACGGTCTGTACAAAATTTCTACTCTAACACCAAAATCATGGAAATTTTCTCATTTTTTCATCTACTCAGTTACAGTGTCTCCCCATAATCAAGGAAAAGATAAATTGTTGCTACAGAAGAAGGTGAAAGTACTCCATGGTAGAAAATAACCTTTGTCAACATCAAAAATTAAGGATTGGAAAAGAAGCAGGTGTTGAGCACAATTAGCTCTCTAGGAACTCTTTCAAAGTTGAAAATTAAAGCTTTTATAGATATCCAAAGCTAGTAAGAAATAGAGAATTTAGGGAAATATAATTTGAATTTCCTATTTTATTGTAGAATCATAGAATATGATGAGTTCATCATCAGGATGTTCAACTCCTTACCCTGCACAGGATGCACCAAGAATCCCACCATGTCCCTGAGAGCATTGTCAAAATGCTTCTTGAACTCTGTCAGGCTTGGTGTTGTGACCACTTCCTTGGGGCAAAAGGAAGTGTTCCAGTGTTCGAGTGTCTGAACACCATCTGGGTTGAAATCCTTTTCATGATATCCAACCTAAACCTCTCCTGACTCAGCATCAGGACATTTCCTTGAGTTCTACCACTGATCACAAGAGGAAAGGATCAATACCTGCTTCTCTTCTGCCCCTCAAAAGGAAGTCCAAGAAGTTGAAGACTCTGAGAAATTCCCTCAATCTCCTATGCTCCAGGCTGAACAGACCAAGTGACCTCAGCTGCTCCTCCTCAGACTTCCTCTTGGGACCCTTCACAATCCTTGTTTCACTTTTATGGATGCTCTTTAATGGCCCAATGTCTTTCTTATATTGTAGTGCCCAAGCCTCACACAATACCCAAGGTGAGGCTGCCCCAGTGCAGAGCAGAGCAGGAAAATCCCTTCCCTTGCCAGGCTGGTGTTGCTGTGCTTGATGGCCCCAGGACAGGGCTGTCCCTCCTGGCTGCCAGGGCCTGCTGGCTCGTGTTCAATTTGACATTGATCAGGACATCCAGGTCTCTTCCCACAGAGCTGCTCTTCAGCCTCTCATTGCCCAGTCTGGCCACACAACCCAGGCTGTCCCATCCCAGGTGCAAAGTCTGGCACTCACCCTTGTTAAGGGGTGTTCAAGGTCTCTCTGCAGGGCCTCTCTGTCTTTAAGAAAGTCAACAGCTCCTCCCAAATGAGTGCCATCAGCAAACTCAATTAGTATTCCTTGGAGTCATTAATGAAGATGCTGAAGAGCACAAGGACAAGGATGGAGCCTGATGGAGCCCCACCGGTGACAGGTCTCCAACTGATGTCTCCCTGCTCATTGCACCTCTTTGTGCCTGACACGTGAGCCAGTTGCTCACCCATCCCATAACACAGTTATCCAGCTGAATGCTGAACACTTTGTCCATAAGGATGCTTGTGAAAGTCCAAAAATATTTCATCTACTGCCTTTCCTCAATCAGCTCTGGGGGTCACCCTTTTGTAAAAGGAAATTGGGTTTGACAAGAAGGATTTTCCCCTCATTAAGCTGTGCTGGCTGTGACTGAGGACTGCTTTGTCCTACAGGTGTCTTTCAGTATTTTCCAGAATAATCTTTTCCATGATTTTATAAGATATCAAAGATACTTCTCTCTCCCTTTTTTTTTTTGCATGTTAGGGAAAGAATAGAAGCAGAAGTGTTTGTATTCATGCATCTTCATCTTTTTCTAGGTGTCACCATAGTATTTGCTTTCTCTGATGTATATCTTGTAATTTTTACATGGATTAAATAATTTTAGGCTCCACTGCAAAATATTTCAAGATCCATTGCCAAGATCCATCTTTTTCATGGTAAAGTGATAATAATTGATCATTCCATTATTGATTGCTAAGAAACATATTTTTATCTATTACTAATATTGTAATCTATTACTAATATGGTTATTATTATTCAGAAGGTTTAAAAAATAAACAAAGCATAATAAGCAAATTCATATTTAACAGCAAATTCATATTTAACAGAAGTATTTTTACATCATAGTCCACTCATATATTTCTTATAAAAAATAAAAAATAAAGAGTAAGTTTTGTAGCATGAAAATATGTTAATATTGAATTCTGTTAATAAATGTAAAAATTTGTTTCAGATCGGATATATTCTTAATTACTCGAAGCTTCTTGATGCATTGGGAATGTCATTCTACATAATTTGCAAGCAATAATCAAAGGAATGGATGCAGAAATCATGTAGTTTAGTTGAAAAGCCTGGAGATGTCAACCTGAAGGTCTGTGCATGCTTACAACAGACAATGTTAAGAATATCCACTAGAAAATAATGCTGCAAATATCATCTTCAAATACCTCTGATTTCTGAGACTGACTGACTCTGATATGTTCCACCTTTTCAGAAGAGGATCTTGGAGTCCTGGTAGACATTAAGTCAAAAAAGAGCCAGCAATGTGCCCTTGTGACAAAGAAATGTGTTCTGCAAGGTGAACCTGGCATTGTCTGGTACTGCCTGTGTGCAAAAATTTTGCATTGTTCTCTAATTTGCTGAATCTATCTCTAGAGTTCATGCCTGCTCAATACAGCAACATTCAAAGGATTTGTTTACACATTTAGTAAAGATCAATATGTTTTCAATATGCCTGGAATTGCTTATGAGTATCCTGAAAATATGATGCAAGATGGAAGAATTGATTTGATGTGATTCTTGTGTGAGACCACCTATGAACTCATTGATTTTTGTTGGATGTCAACTTTGCAAAATGCTTCTTAGAAGTTTTCGATTCTGAAACATCTGTGGTGAAATTAAAAGCCCACTTGAGTCAATAAAAAAGCTTTGATACCTTTCTGGTGTTGAAAACTTTCTGCAAGTGTACACATTTTTTAAAAGGAATAAATATATTAGCAACTATTGCTCCCCTCCTTTACAGTACATATTTCCTATTGAACATTATATGAGTTCCTTATAAATAAAAAAAAAGGAAATGGGAACACTTCATATTTCCCTTGGAGTGTTTAAAACATTTTCTTGGGAAGGAAAATTAGTGATCCCTGCTCAAGCTCTTCTATATAGTAACAGAGGAAATGGAGGATTCTAACTCATGCTTTTCAGAAGACAGAAATTTTAGTAATTCTTTCAAAGTGAAGAAGGCTTTTAACTTCCAAATAGTTTAGTCCTCTCAATAATCATAAACTGATCCTTCTCCTGAAGTTAAATGGCTAAAAAGACAGGAAGGAAGATAAAATATCTGACAGAAGATACCTAGATGAAAAAATAACTTTTTGCCTTTTAGTCAAGTAATGTATTGGGTTTCGTATGGAAAGGTTTTGATATTCATGTCTTCATCTTTTTCTAGGTGTCACCATAGTATTTGCTTTCTTTGATGTATATCTTGCAACTTTTACATGGATTAAATAATTTTAGGTTTCACTGCAAAATATTTCAAGATCCATTGCCAAGATCCATCTTTTTCATGGTAAAGTGACAATGATGATCATTCCATTATTGATTACTAAGAAACATATTTTAATCTATTGTTATTATTACTGTTATTATTCAGAAGGTTTAAAAATTTAAACAAAACATAATAAATTCTATTTGCTTATAGTGGAGGGGATGCAGGGGTGGCTTCTGTGAGGAGATGCCAGAAGTTTCCATCATGTCCAGCAGAGCCAATCCTTGGTGGTTCCAAGACAGACCCACCACCAGCCAGGGCCATCAGTGACACTGGTAGTGAATCTGGCACAATGCATTTAAGAAGGGGGGAAAGAACTGCACAACAAAAGGCAAAGATGGAAGAGTAAAAATAAGTGAGGGAAACCCCCCTACAGACACCAAAGTCAGTGAAGAAGAGAAGGAGATGCTCCAGATGCCAGAGTTGAGATCCCTGTGCAGCCCCTGGTGTGGCCCATGGTGAGGCAGCTGTGCCCCTGCAGCCCATGGGGATGCAGAGATCCCCTGCAGCCTGGGGAGGTCCATGGGGATGCAGAGATCCCCATGCAGCCTGGGGAGGTCCATGGGGATGCAGAGATCCCCTGCAGCCTGGGGAGGTCCATGGGGATGCAGAGATCCCCTGCAGCACATGGGGGTCCATGGGGATGCAGAGATCCCCCTGCAGCCTGGGGGTCCATGGGGATGCAGAGATCCCCATGCAGCCTGGGGAGGTCCATGGGGATGCAGAGATCCCCCTGCAGCCTGGGGAAGACCCCACACTGCAGCAGAGGGATGCTGAAGGAGGCTGTGACCCTGTGAGAGGCCCATGTCAAGGCACCAGAGTTAGCACATTAAGTCAAATGCTTGAACTTTTATAGTATGAGGTATTTGAGTGTGTACTGTTCCCATTTATCTCCTGTTGAAAACACTCTACCTTGTAAAAATACATAGGTGAATAAATAAATCAATAAAAATACATAGATGAATAAATAAATCAACAAATAATAATCTTCAGCGACTCACAAGTTTAAGAACAGAGAGCCAGTCTTCTGTGCTAAATGGTTACTGTTATGGTTTCCTACAGTCTCTGCTTATGAATATTTATTAACTTACAGAAACAGAAACAGATTCAGCAAAAAAAATATTGGACAGTCTGATACCTGAATGACTATGTCTGCTCTCAAGTGACTTTTCATAGGCTATTTGTGTGCAAATACTTTCAGGCAAAGCTCAGGATTGTATTTGTCTTTTCTTTATGGGTTTCACTGTCATTAAATTAGAGACTCAGTCTCCTTTTGTTTTGCACATAGTTAGATTTATGCTTCACACCTTAAACATGGCTAGATATTCTGAAAGTAACACCTGAGCATAGTCACTGATGAAATTGTGTGTTCAGCTGGCATCCTGGGGGGTGGATTGAAACATCCCTGATTTAAATCAGAGGGCAGAGTTGCTTCAGGGTTTCATTCATCACAGATGAGTATTTTTAATTACTGGCTACCTTGTGAAAAAGAAAGATCCACAGCTCTATCTTGATCAAAAAGTTGTCTGGTTGGACTACCTACTTCAACAGGATAGTAAATTGTAGTGGAAAAGATGCACCAAAATACCTGGGAAGCATCATCCAGATGATAGTATCAGCAATTAACTAGAAGATTTCAGGGTCAGTATCATGCATTTATAGATTTTCTCCCTGAAAACATAGATAGGTGATAACACCAGGCTGCAGATGCTGTCCTCTGACAAACCACCAAAATTCAGCATTACAGTACTGACCTTAAGCTCCCTTGAAATTACCTCAGCAGTCCCCACTGTGGATGTGGAATCTCTCTCTTCCATAATTATTATCCATTTTGGATCTAGCACAATGGAACAATGCAACTAAGAGTCATGATGAAGATCAGTTGAGAAAAGAAGAGAAAAGGAGTGTAACAATGAGAGTAACTAGATTAAACACATTTAAATATTCCTCTAAAATTTTTCTGCTGCTTTTTATTCCAGGTGACAGAAATGGTCCCAGAGACCAAAATCTGATTTGAGGGGACTGAAAGGTTTCTGCAGTTATGCGTGGTGGCTCCAAATCAGTTATTCTGATTTATACTTAAAGTCCCTTGTCTGTAATCACCTGCCATGAGAATGGTCAGAATAGTAAAGTGCTATGTAAGAGCAAGTTGCCAGTGTACATCTGGACTACATGTGAACATTTAATATCACTATTCCTGTCAGATTCTATCCCTTTCTATACCTTCCCTGCTGCCTCAACCACTTAGAGAATTATGTCTCAGATTCAGTTAGCTGTGAAGGCTTCTTCCTTCCCACCATCACAGTACCCAGTGAATAAGAATGGTTGGAAGCACCTTTAGATGAAGGAGATTTTAGAAAAATGACAAAGTACATATGGATTTTTGCTTGAAATATATTTCAGAAGACATAAGTAAAACCAAACATGAGAGAACAAAACAACCACAACAAACAAACAAACAAACAAACAAACAAACAAACAGACATTTCAGAAGAGCAGGAAATTTTCCTTATGTCAAGCTTGGCACCCCAGCTCTATTACCATGTATGAATGCTAGAATGGAATATTTTTATATGAATGTCTCATATAAAGAACATAGACATCATTGTGTTTTCAGATTTATTTTTGTCTGCAAGTAAGGAGGAAATTGGGGGGAACTTAAAAGAATTAAATGCTCTGAACTGATCATATGCCCCAGGTGTTCAACTAGAGTCAATTAACTCCAAGTGATTATTTTCCTTAGTTGGTACACATTTAAAAGCTGTCTACATTTTTCCAGCACTACTAATAGAATTCTCTGAATTTGATTTATGTTTTGCACAACCTGTTGCTGGCTTTTCCTTGAATTGCATATAGCAAATGGTCATATTCCACGTGCTCTGCTTCCCAACAGGACGTCCTTTGAACATATCAGCTCTGTAAATATGGTTAGCAATGCATGGTTGGTCTATGCAACAGAGCTTATTCAGAGAAAAAAGAAAAATGTAGTCTTCTTCATTGTTGCCTATGAGTATTCATGGCCAGTGGATTCATTTGTTTTCCATCTTCATCACTGGTTTCAATTTTTAGGATAGGAAACATTTCAAATTACATACAAGATGTGCTGGTTGTTGATGTGCTTATCTGTGATTCAGCCTCATCTTCTGTTTTTTTGTTTGTTTTTCTCTGGTCTGTTTTGAAATGAACAGCTGCTTTGATTGTCTCACTAATAAGGAAAAAAAGCTCTAAGAGAGAGGTAAATCATATGATCCTATTTAAGTCATAAGTGAGCTGCAATTGCCCGCCAATGAGCAAAAAAATTAGTGTTTATTTTGACCAGCAAGTTCTTTCTCCCTTTCTCATGCCATATAGCATGTAAATACAAATGCATTTGTTGCAATTAAAAAAAAAAAAAAAAAAAACGAGATATCAGGAGTATGTTTAAAGAGGCAAAAGATGAGGGCACTTTGCCTCCACTGATGGTACTTTTTCCTTCACTGACAACGTGGACTGAGAGCATGGTTTAAACTCCAGGTGAGAGAGTGTGGATTTGACTGTAGGTAAACTACAGCCTCTGTGATTCTGCATCTTCTTGTACTCTGTGTAATGGGTGAATCCTCAGACAGATTCATAGAGTCACAGAATATCCTGAGTCAAAAGAGACCCACAAGGGTCTTCAAGTCCAGCTCCTGGCCCTGTGCAGGACATCCCAATAGTCCTCCTGTGTGGCTGAGAGCATTGTCCAAATGCTTCCTGAGCTCTGTCAGGTTGGTGCTGTGACCACTTCCCTGGGAAACCTGTTCCAGTGCCCAACCATCCTCTGGGGGAAGAAGTTTTCCCTAACATCCAGTCTAAGTCTACCTGGACACAACTTCAGGCCATTCCCTTGACTCCTGTCACTGCTCATGACAGAGAAGAGATCAGTGTCTGCCCCTCCTCTAACCCTCATGAGAAAGTTGTAACTGCAATGAGGTTCCTCAACCTCCTCCAGGTTGAACAAGCCAAATGACCTCATCCTCTCCTTGCATAGATCCCAAATATTTTACTGAATTTGCCCTTAGTCAATGCAAACCACCAGAGCTGGGAAGATTTTAAAACTTCTCTACACATCCACACTGAAATCCTAAACTTGATCAATGATTCTGACTGCAAGTTTGCTGGACAAAGTGAATAGAAACAATGACTTCTGTCTTTGTCCAGCAGAGTGACAAAGGGATTTTGAAATTTCTAGGGTTTTATGGACTGCAGACCTTCAGTAACTGTCCACTAAAGTAAGTGTCAATCTTTCACCTGAAAAATAAAGTCCAGGGCATGCAGCTTGTGCTGATCTCCAGTACCTAGAGAAGCTTCAGTTCTGAACTAACATTGGTAGATACAGGCCATGACACATTGTCCATTCTTCACAATATGCAGAGACTTTCAAGGGCTCAAAGGCTACTGGACTCATTTCTGGTAGAATTTGCTGAATGTTCATAGCCAGTTCTGAATAGCAGAATCCAGCTACACAATTAACATATTTGCACAGGCTGATTTGAAATATCTCACAGAGTAACTTTTCAGGTTCTTGTTGGATTTTAATGTGTTTACTTTCTCTGTTTTCTTTTAGTGTAATCATGGGTTGCTTCCACAGCATTTTGTTAATTTCCCACACTTTTGTACTTTCTTGACTGCCATTCAGTTCAAGATTTGGTAGAAAAAGATACCTGAGTGTTGGTCTAGGTCCAGGTCTCTTCAAGGATATTTCCTGAAAAAGAATGAAAAAATTACTATATAGTAATTTTTCCAAATTATACATGATGGAGAAGTGTTGCAATGAAAATATAGAGGCCTTATTTTTGTAACCAAGTCTATGTCAACCCAGATTAACCTTAAGTTTTGAGAACATGTCAAATAAGAACACAGTTGAAAATGTGATCTAAGGGCAGCATCTTTCCAAAATAACTATTTTTCCCCATGCTTCACTAAGTACTTTTCCCCAAGTACTTCACTAAGATAAAGAAATAAACAAAATTGAACCTGACATTGAGAAGATCCCCAAACGCTTGAACTGTTTCATGGAGAGGAAAAAAGTCTCCCCACAACTTCTGTCTAAAACCTGATTGATCAAAGAGCCCTATTCTGATCTCTCCCAATTGTACTGCTTAACAGACTTTGAATGAAAGCAGGAGAAATGGAAACATGACACCGAGGGAGAAATAAAACAAAACAAAAAACCTCTTGATACTTAGTGTGTCACTTTGAAGGAATTATTTATCCATTTTAGTAAGCGATTCTATTTACCAAAATGAAAAGGTCTAATATGAACAAGAATGTTCTGAGGGCAAATTAATTTCAAGATAGATCCTCAGCAGGTGTAAATTAGTGTAATTTGATGCAATTCATAGTCTGACCTCAAGCTTCCCCAGATGAGCATCTGGTCTGTTGCGTGTTGTGTGTTTTAACAGGCTAAGTATTACATTCAGCCATTCTAAGGAGCTTTATTTTCTGTGGTTTTTCTGTTCTCAAATCATGCCTGGTAGCTTGTTAATAGCAGCAGAAACTTCAACTGATTTGTTACAAAGTCTCTTTTTATATTGCACTAAACTAAACTCCTTTAACCTTTCTCTATGACACATCTCCAAGGATATTATTCTTGCTGCTCTGCTCCTTCCTAGCTCAAGGGCGATTACGCTCTTGCTGAGGTATCGCAGCCAAGCTGCAGAAAGCGCTCTGGGTGAGGTAAACCAAGCTCCTTTCACAGCAATAATGCCACCCCCTAAGAGCTGTGCTACCCTCCCACAGCACACTGAGATGGCATTCTCTTCATTTTCTCTTTGGGAGCTGTATATTTCATGGCGCATTTAAAGGACATTTTCAGCATTTTTCTTTTTTTCCCCCCCCTCGCTTTATTTGTGTTTGACCTCTTCTAGCAATTTTAATTCAAAAAGACAGTTTCCTATCTGCCTTCCTGATTCAGCCTTTCTTCCTCATTAACTTTTTGGATATCATTTTACTATGATTAATTATTTGAGTTCAGTAGCATCCAGGAAAACTGCAGCTAACTGCTAAGATGCTTTGCATAGCAACAGGGAGTCCATGTTCTAAGAAGCATAATGCAAAAGGAAGGAAGAGAATTAGGGCAGAAATTGAAGCCTCTAAAGTCCCTATCAAGACATGGCTAAACACCACTCTTGTCCAAGTCTCACACAGAGACATTAAATCACATGTTCCACAGCAACTCAGCACTTTACCCAGTAGCTGCTGAGTACAGAGCCAGAGCTGTCTTCTCACCATAAAAGTAAAATATATGAAAAATAGATAAATACCTTGCCACCTAATAAATGCCAGGTAAATTCATCATGTTGTTAATCGTGAACATTTGGCTGGTCATGCCAGCCAATCCGTGTTATATTTGGAAATATTTTTCGACATAATTTCTGGAATAATCTTCATGAGTAAAAATAAGTGGTCTCTCATTTTGTATTCTCATCTTAAGTCAGTCCAAGTAGCTGGCTTATTCCAAGGGCTTTTGACATGGATTGAAAGACCACGTGATTCTCATTTCAATCCAGTATTCAGTTTTTTTAAAAACTTCATTTCCCTTAAGGTTTTTGGTTTGTTTTTTTTTTTTCACTCCATGATTTGTCACTTTACCATTCTCAAAGGATCCTACCTTTCCTCAAAAAGTAACTAACCAGTTCTTCACCTCTCTCCCCAATTATTTTGGCTGACAGTAATTATTTAATATCTTTGCCTTTCCCTTTGTCCTTTGTCTCTAATTCCTTATAATCATTCTTAAGACAATTCATCTTTCAGTTCACAATTGCTTACTTTCTCTGCCATGAAATCACATTATTTTTCTTCAACATCTTGCCATTTAAAGATCACTATATTTTTCCTCTCTGATGTTTTTTTTTTTTGTTATTTTCACTTCCTTCCAGAGCAAGCCACATCCACAGATTATTAGATTCTGGGTAACTTTTAAAAGTTTTTGATCAATCTTTTATATTCTTGTTTACATCTTGGTCTAATCACATTGGGTTTTTCCTCATGCTGTCTTTCTGACAATTAGGACAATATTTATGAAACAAATGGATTATTTACATGACAGTGACTTGTAACTAATATCTGGGTTCTTTTTTTTATATTCATTAGGTTTCATGATTTATCAAAACACTTCCTTGCCAGCTGTCTCCTCTACAGGATAGAGAAAATGAATGCTTAATATGTACTCTGTTTATTTCCTTTTATCATCCTTTACAGACTAATGAGGTTCTTATGAAATGACTATTTATGAAATTATATGAAATAGGTACAGGTCGGACATAAATTATTTTGAAAAGGGATGGAGTGTTTGGTCACAAGAATGATGCCTTAACTGCTAATGAAGCGACTTTATCCATGTCATCCCTCTTCCTGCATCACCACAATAAAGAGAAACACCAACCTGATCAGCAGCATGGAGAGCCTCTCCTATGAGGAAAGGTTGAGGGAATTGGGACTTCTCAGCCTGGAAAAGTGAAAGCCTTGGAGAGATCTAATTGTGGCTTTCCAGTACCTGAAGTGAGCCTACAAGAAAGACTGAGAGAGGCTATTTACAAAGGCAGAAAGAGAGTAAGTTTAAGTCAGATATTAAGATCAAATTCTTTATTTTGAGAGTGATGAGGCCCTGGAACAGGCTGCCCAGAGAAGGTCTGGGTGCCTCATTCCTGGAAGTGCTCAAGACCAGGCTGAATGGGACTCTGAACATCCTGGTCTAGTGGAAGGTGCCCTTGTCAATGGCAGGGGGTTGGAACTACATAATGGTTAAGATCCCTTCCAATGCAGGCCATTCCATGATTCTATGACTAAGATAAACCTTGATTCCTTTTCAAGGATCTTTAAGATCCAAGCATCAAAAATATCAGAATTTAAGTACAATCACTGAAAAAAAAACCTTTATGGTAAATTAAACCAAGTTGTTTTATATGTACTTGTTTTAAGAACAATATTTATATATGGCATCAAATAAGCTTTGCCTAAAACATCCTGTAATAAACATTGCTACTGTCATGGGATTATTGTGACCATCAGCTGTTTAATGACAAGCAAAAATAGATACAAACATATCCTGTTCTCCTTTTCAGTGCAACACCTGGAAGTCTCCAGTGACAGGGTCTCTCATATTGCTGTGCCTCCAGACCTCACAGGGTGTGTGGCTGTAATAGTTTTGATGTCTGACCATAGCAGGAAGATTTCTCCTCACAGTCCTTGATAATCACAACCACCACCTCAAAGCACTGCCCTGCCCCAGATGCTGGGGTGCAAAAGGAACTGGGAGGGGACACAGCCAGGACCACTGACCCCAAGTGACACAAGGGATATCCCATTCCATTTGGCAAATTCAACACGTCAACTGAAGAGAGGTGGAAGGCAGAAAAACAGACTTTTGGGCTTGTGGTGTCTGTCTGCCTAAGGAACCCTAATGCATGATGAAACCTTGCTTTCTTGAAGATGAGAAGTAATAAATTAATTGCTATTTTTGGTATGTTACATGCACAGCTCTTGCTTTACCTATTAAAGCATCTTTATTTCTGCCCAGAGCTAGGGTGGAAGCGAGGTACCTGATCCTGCACCAACAGGTGGAAATCTTTACAATGTGGAAAAATATTGTGCAGGAGGGAATGAAAGAGTGAGATTGGACACTTCTCAATGGCATGCAGTGACAGGTCAAGGGACAATGGGAACAAGATATCTAAACATATAAAAACTCTTCTTTTCACCTTGCAGGTGCTCAAACACTGTAACAGGTGGCCCAGGAAGGCTGTGAAGGCTTTCTCAATGAAGATATTCCAGAACTGTCTGGATGCTCTGGGATGACCCTGTGTGAGCAGGGAGGGTGGACCATATTCTGCAATTTTGTAATTCCGTAATGCTGTGAGTTGGTGTGAGTTTTTTCACAGAAATCTAATTTGAAATTTTAACTGCTATCATTTAATGATACACTTCTTTTAGTGCAGATGATTTATGTAATCTATCCTACATGCCTCCCCCCTCAGCAGGGACAGGTAGCTCATTTGGTCACCTTGTCTCCAGTTTTACCATAATTTATTGCAAGCATGGGGAGATTCTCTCTCAGAGAAACTCTTGGACTTTTCAGATGAGCTGAAATTTAAGACAATTCAACTTCTAGATTTATTTTTGGTAAAAAATAAAAGTAAAATCTGCAAGCCAAATTAAATATGTAAAAAGTGTATTTTATAATTTAAAAAATTGTTTTCCTGAAAAATGTTCAACCTGTTCTATTTATCAATACTTTGAATGAAATGGCCAGAGAGGAGGAATTACTGTGAACATCATTCAGTAAACCTTGTATTTTTTGTATGGAATTGAATAATGTGATGCAAGTCTGCAGCATATGATTTAAAATATAGCAATTCTGATATCACTGTTTTCTGGTTTTAGTTTTATCTTTTGTAGCTTTTAAAAATCCAGTCAAACCTGCATTCAAGTGCAATCAAATCATTATATAATGATTAACCACCCTTCATCATTGTTTGAGGGGGTTCTGAAATTAATGTTTAATGTTTTGTTATCACTATCAAAAGTAAAATATTTTTACTCGTTTCCTTTTCCATTTAAATTATTCTCATGCATCTGATATTGAAATGTCTTGAGCTCTTGGTTAAAAAATAAAAAAAATCTCAAACTGAATGAGCGTAAGACTTGTTATTGCAAAAAACCTCCAGAGATTTAGGAGGAAAAAAAAAAAGCTAGGGTAAAACAGAAAATCCCCAACATAATTGGGAAAAAGTACATTTTTAATTAGGACATTTAAAAATAAAGCAATAATTCCGATTGATAAATAAGAAAAAGCAAAACAGAAAGATAGTGATGGATAAAATCAAATTGATATGCAACTTGGCCTTCTTTGATGCAAAACCTATAGAGGTAAAACTGCAACAAAACTAAAAATAATGTGAAATTTGATTTTTAATTTTCTGGTTATGGTATATGTATATTTATGCATACATATATATGCATGCACATATATACATAAACTATAACCAGAAAATTAATATTTGCATTCAAGAAATCAGCAAAAGTTTTGATGGGGGAATTTGTACACTGGCTTTAATAATTATGTAATAGTGTTCTGACAAAAAATAGCAAAAGAGCTCCAGATATCAGTGGTGCCCTCTAATGAAGAACACACACCTCTAAAGGTTTACTTTATGAGGAAAAATTCTTTAGAATCATAGCGGTATTGGTTGGAAAGGACCTTATACATCATCAGGTTTGCGTGATCTATTACACTAATTTATTTCTGCAGCAGTGCTTATTCCAGAACAAACTATTCTGGTGCTGTTCAATAAAAATAAATAAATAAATAAATAAATAAATAAATAAATAAATAAATAAATAAATAAATAAACTCTGTCAAATGCCATCATCACAAAACCTGTGTGTAATACAAACCTAATTCTTCATGGTCATGAACGCAAACAGCTCTGTGAATTTGGACAGGTTTTAGCTGTGACCACAGCCTCAGCTCTAACCACCAACTGTGGTTTGTTGCTTTTTGAGTCTCAGCACTAATTGCTCTGCTGCATTTTGAGGGCAGGCATCTTAAAACAAGGCATATTTATCCTTTTCCCTGTCCGCCTGCACGCAACCACCCTATTTGCAATGTCTAGGAGATTGTATGAAGCACATTTTGGCAGTGAGTAGTGCTAAGATGGGCTCCCTCATCATTGTCTTTGATGATGAATTTTTATTGGCACCTTAAGGGGAGTAATTTTCCAAACCATTGTTCAAAAATCATTATGGAGCTAAATATTCTTTCCTTTTTTTTTTTTTTTTTGCAGTCTGATGATATTCCCCGTGCCATCATTGTATCAAAGAGCCTTTTTTGTTTCCTGGGGAAGAAAGCAGCAGCTGAGCATGAATGAGCTGTGTGCTGTGGATCCCAGTGGGTGATCATCACATGGCTGCACTAATCTCAGGGCTGGCAGCTGCTGGGTGATGTCACACACAGCCCTGGCTGACATCATGCAGCCAGCTTGGAGCAATCCTGCTGCCAGGCAGCCCTTTGCTGTTCAAAGTCTTGCTCAGCCAAGGGAAGCACAACTGCTCCTTGCCCTCCAGAAAGGCTACACTTTAAAAATGCCAGCCCTACTGACTGAGCAGCAGCTCTGACTTGAGGCTGAAGATGAAAAATAGCCTCCCACCTGAATTCTGTGCTCACAAAGTTCGCCAAATAGCAGAGGCAAATAGTTTTGATTGCCAGCAAAGCTACTTTGCTAAATTTCTCCTCTAGTTCATTTTGGTCGCTAGAGTCCCATAGGCCATTCCCCTGCTGCAGTTCATGTGCACAGAGCTGGTTTGATCTGCCAGTCAGATCCTAGCTCGGCTCAGTTTGAAAAGTGGTGAGCCAATTGAGGCTGACCTGCTCTGGATCACTTCCATTCCCTCCCTGCTATGAAAGTGTGATCTGCAGGGATGCTTGAGTGGCCACTACCTCCCATTGAGCTTGAAATGCTTAAGAGTCAGGCTTTGCTAATAGCAAGCTTCAATTTGTGCACCAGGCTTCTGCAGGAGTTCTGAGCAGCCTATACAGCTATGCCTTCACTGCCAAGTGCAAGAGTCTGATCTTCCCAGGATTTTCACTGACCCCTCACAACTGCTCATGGCAGTGAAAGGCAGCAGCAAGTCAGTAAAAGGCTTCCTGGGAGGAAAAAAGAGAACAGTTATTCACCAGAATGAGGTATGGGCACAGGGCCTTCAACCTCACCTACTCAGTGATTCTGTGAGAAAGGAATCTGTTTTATAGGGTCAGTGTAATGTCTCTTCAAATCCAGTAATTAGTCAGCTTAATTGGGGTGAAATGCTTTAATTGTGTGAATGGGGTGAATAGCTCTGCAGTGGCTTAGAAAGAACCACTTTAACTATGTTAGAAAAAAGCCTCTCCACAGCAAATGTAGTGAAAACTGATGTTGGACTGTGACATTCAATCAGACTCTTTCCACTGAGTGAGGATAAGAAGTTACATAGTTGTTCTTTTTCCCCATAAAACTGAATATTTCCCCATTTCCTACTCTGAGAAAATTCATTAGAGATCTGCCAGAAGATCTTGCAAAAGGAAGATTTTACTTACTCTGGCTGTTTGAGCTTCTTAGGTTTGACACTCAGCAGGAAGCTGAGGAATATTCAGGGAGTTCCTATACATTGACCATAGGTAGGATTCAGTTTGAGATGAAGACCTCAGTTCTGGTGTGAGTGCATTGCTATTGACACATGAACAAGGTGTTCACCCTTCCATTGTAGACAGGGAAGACCCAGGACTCTCCTCTGTTGTCAATCAAGGGCAGTGATGCCTATTTGAAGGTTTTGTTGCACTCTGTTTGTGCTGGGTTGTTAGGTACACACATTTTTTTCTCAAATGAGAGATAGAGGCCAGGCAGGATGCAGAGGAGCTAAAGCAGCACCTGTGTTTGGACAGCTGAATCCAGCCCCACGTGTCCAGCAACTCAAAAATATCAATCACCAGTAAGAACAGATGATCCCACAGGAAATAATATCTTAAAGCATTGTAATCTCCAGCTTTCACTTCAGCAGAAGATGTCAGCTCCCTTGATACAAGGCAAGCCAGGGATTGTTAAAATAAACCCCACAATGCAGAAAATCTGTGGTCTTTCTACTGCCCACTCTTCCTAATCAGGAGCATCACAGTCACAGTTAAATATGCTGTGAACCTCATATTATGTTAATGTATTAATGACATGTAAATGTTTTCAGAATAAACTAGACTCATGCAAATTTGTTGGCTCTGAACTTATTTTATTCTGACAGAGTAGTGGGCACAAAGCAAATTAACATTTTCAGAACTCATTAGTATATGTGAGCATCATGCAAAAGTGACAAATCAGTTTGGTAGACTTCCACTATATTAGGCCAAAAAGGCAATCATCTGGACGACTTGGGATACCTGATCCAAAGCACATTGCAGGCTGTGAGAGCTCTGCCAGTAACTAAGAGGGAATAAAAAGGTCAGACCCTTGGACATGGCGGCTCATGCAGTGACAAAACACAGAATGAAGTTTAAACTCAAGCTTTGCTTAATAGATATTTGGAATTATCAGGTGGAACAGGCTCAGAGGTATTAGGTGGCTTTAATATGCCTTTGTGTAACACTCACTGTAGGATTGTTCCCTTCAGTATTACAAGCCTCTAGTGCTTTATTTTAATTGTTCAATAAATTTCAGCGATGCAGTAATTAACGTGGTTGATTAAATATAATCAACTACTTACTTCTAACCAATTGGAAAAAAAATAAAAAGAAAGTTTAGTCAAGTGCATCATTAGTCAATACTTGCTACTAATCTGCCATTTACTAAATTTTTATCTTCCTTCTTCACAAATATTTGGTCTATGCAGACAAAACTTGATTTTTTCATGATTCTGGGAGAATATATTGATTTGTATATATATTTTTTAAATCTCTCAATATTTAGTACCAAATACAGGACTTAAAGGATTTGGGGAATGAATCATACAACACAATTTTATATTGTCAGGAAGAACTATTTGATTTACTTTTGTAGTTGATGCATAGACACTGATACTTATTTAAAGTTCCTTATGTGTGAAAAAACAGATAAGAAGAGGACTAGAGGCAATAATACATAACTTGCCAGAAAATTCCATCACACAATGCAAAATACCTGCAATAACTGGAGGAGTGAGATCTTCTCAAGTGTCCTTATCTGTTAAAGAGCAATGAAAATAGTCAGTCTTTGAGTAATGTTTGTGAGGGAATAAGCAAACCAAAATCAGAGAACAGAACACCTTAGAGGCATTCTGAGCCAGTGAAAGAGCTCATGAACTTGATTTTTTCATGATTCTGGGAGAATATATTGATTTGTATATATATTTTTTTAAATCTCTCAATATTTAGTACCAAATACAGGACTTAAAGGATTTGGGGAATGAATCATACAACACAATTTTATATTGTCAGGAAGAACTATTTGATTTACTTTTGTAGTTGATGCATAGACACTGATACTTATTTAAAGTTCCTTATGTGTGAAAAAACAGATAAGAAGAGGACTAGAGGCAATAATACATAACTTGCCAGAAAATTCCATCACACAATGCAAAATACCTGCAATAACTGGAGGAGTGAGATCTTCTCAAGTGTCCTTATCTGTTAAAGAGCAATGAAAATAGTCAGTCTTTGAGTAATGTTTGTGAGGGAATAAGCAAACCAAAATCAGAGAACAGAACACCTTAGAGGCATTCTGAGCCAGTGAAAGAGCTCATGTACTCAGCTCAGCAGCCCCTGAGTCACCAGTGATGTGAAACAGCCTATCCAAAAGGAGCAGTGCAATGTATCTTGTGGAATTATCAGCCCCTCGCCGAGTGCTCCTGGACTCCAGGAGAGATGGTTTCTTTGGGATATGCTGTTCAGAGCCAAGTTTGCCTTCAGGTACAGAGTCAGACCACATGTGCCCATATCATCCTCCACACCAAGGTATCAACATGTCTAGAGTCAAACTACCTTGCAGTGTTGTTACTCTTAACTGTTTTATATCCTTCCTTCACCACAGCACCAAGTCTGACAGAGCTCAAGAAGTGTTTGGACAATATTCTCCATCCCATGGCTTGATTCTTTGGGTGTCCTGAACAGAGTTTGATTTTGATGATCCTTCTGATCTCCTCCAACTCAGGATATTTTTTTTATTTTGTGATACCCTGAGTGATCACTCACACACAAAGATATGTAATCCATACTTTACTCCAAATGAATGAGTAATGCTATCAACTCTCATAGGACTTCAGGCAGGTTTTTAAGATTCATGATCAAAACTACATTTTGCATGCTGTTTTTAGATAAATTTCAAGCTGTTTTGGGCACATGTCTTCTTCTGTCAATGTCTCACAAGGCAATATTCTTGTTTAAGCAGTTTCCAACAGTTCTGTGACCAATAAAAATAAGAGAATTGTGACAGGAACCATATCTCTGTCTCTCCCAATCCCTTCAGCTCTTCCAACTCTTTACAAGTTGTAATTTCTGCTTTTAAATGAAGTAAATATAGACAAAGAACATGACACTAATGAAACCTTGCTTCAGCTGCTCAAGGAAGTCTTGGGCAAAGAGAAATTGATCCTCATGGGTGACTCCAATTACCCAGACATTTGTTGGGAAAACAGCACCGTGACTGTCATAAATCCTGCAACTAGACCAATTTGTCACAAAGGAGGGGTTTAGATCTCTTAATGAATAACTGTCAGAGGTAGTTTTAATATGTTGTTATAAAAGTGTGACTTAACAAAGATTGATGGCAAGGTTCCCTCTATTATTTATTGCATGGATTAAATACACAAATTTTTTTTTAGAATCAAGCTAGAATGATTTATCCCAAGATGAGAGATGCAAACAGGTGACAAAGAGTCTCTTGTTGAGTCATGAGGTCCAGAAAGAACCCCCTGGCTTTCTAAATTCCTCCTCAGGGGGAGCATAAGTGCAGTTTGAACAAGACTTAGTCCTAGGCTCAGTCAATGGTTTATGTCTAAAGGATTGTATATATGGAAAGTTTATAATAATTAATATTAGACATCAGTTCAATTTGTATTAATTCAGCATGCTATCAGTCACTTACTCAAACAGCACAGACATGTATTAAATCCATTAATTAATATCAAGGTAGATTTAAATAAAAAAAACTTGAAAAAAATAGGTTGGGAGGACCCCACTTAATCTTCACAAGCTGTTTCACTTTCCATATTTCCCTGTGTTTCACCACACTCCTTGTTAACATGGACTCAGCCCTTGGACAAAAGCAGACAATATACAGAAGATTCTTATCTCACATTCTTTCCCTCTTGAAAGTCAATGGGCATTTCGCCATTTCATATCATGCTGCTTGATTTTATCAGTTTTAGGGATACTGGAACAATATGCTGAACTCTCTAAATAGAAAATAGTTAAGACCTTATCTTACTAGATCAATACATATAAAGAACCAGATACTGTTCCATTTAATTCAATAAACACTTTACCTTTGATTTCCATGCATACAAAACAGGCCTTCAGCATGAGATTATTGTTGATTTCTCATTTAAATTTTAATGAATGGTTAAAAATAGAGAAACTGAACTCAAAGAAAAGCAACTGAAGCTATAGTGTCCTGTTTCATCTAAAGAATCAATTGAACTGGATCACAGAAAATGTAGATAATCTGAACATTAAAAATGTATTTGTATTATGCTTTGTTAGAATATGACCATGAGATAAAGTTGCTTGTTGGGAGAATAAAAACAGAACAGCAGAGGATTGCATAAAGGCTTTCTTTAGGAAAGTACTAAACCAACAGCTCTATTTTCAGGCCATGCTTAATCCTTTTGAGTTCAGTGGCTTAAGTCTTTCCCTCACTAAAGAACCAATAATGAATTGTGGCCTAGCAGCCTCCGTTCTGTGAATAGCTATGGCTTAGGCCAAAGCCCACAGCACACAGTAAACCAGTTTTGCAGCAGAATAAGCACATTTTGGATAAGACAGATAGAATTAATCTGCATATTTTGTTTCTAGAGGTGTTTCACTCCTTTAAACACAGAACCATAGGATGGAGGCAGATTTTTTCCAAACTAGAATGTCTAATATGTAGAATGGATTCGATGATCTTGATGGATCCCTTCCAGCTCAGCATATTCTATGATTCTATCATATATACAAACTATTGAAACAGAAAATTATAATAATGGTGGAATGCATATGTCACACATCAGAATAAAAACATTGTGTGCAATATGCTGCAAAGTTTAATCAAACAGGCCATTTGGGGATAGACAAAGGAGAAGAAGGGAATAAGAATATTTAGTGATTTTTTTCATATTGCCTGTTGGATTCAATATGTTGCTTGTTTTGTCACCTGTAAACCACAGTACTTTTAAGTGGCCAAGCTCACTGGCTGAAATTTTGAACATTTGAAGTGCTATAGCTTTTAAGAGACATATGCAAGGGTCAGGAGATGACAGTATATTTGCTTTCATTTCTTGGAATCATTTGCAGTTTCCTGGTCTGTGCCTTGGGAAAGCTTCAGATGCTTAATTTTTCAAGAGCAAACCCAAAAATTTTGAAGGAACAGTTACATATCTTAGCATATAAGAGGGGATTTCTGGAGGATGATGGATTTGAAATCAAGGTATTATAAGGTCAGGTGACTGACACAAGTGAATAATGCATATAGCCAGATACAAAGCAGCAAAACTGGTTATAAACATTATCCTGCAGAATTCCAGAGCATTAAATGAACCCTTCTGTGGCAAACAGAGGAATATGATCTGCCTGTGCTGTTCAGTGGTTCCAGGTTCATGAGCTGATAGGAAGCATTCAAGCTGGCATTGCTCTGATGGGTCTGGTGTGATATTGAAGACATTTCCCTGGCCCTCTCACTGTGCAAATGCAAGTAATATTTCGTAGTGGTTTCTTTTTAAATTATAAATCTGACAATATTTAGTGTGATGTTGAAAGATAATCCATGTACTTCTATCCAAGCAAAATTCTCACTATATTTCTCCAGGGCAAATGTCTCAGCTGTTGACATACACCTTTATTTGGCTAAATAGTACTTCTGTGTTTTGTTGACTTATGATATGTGCTGTTAGGACTATACTGAGAAAATATATCTCATAGAAGAACCTGATGCTAGGAATGAAGAATATTTTTTACAAAATGAGAATTAATCAAATACTTTTGTATATGGCACAGACTTCAACTAGAACATTCTAAAAAAAGTGTGTAACCATTAGACTATTTTCTGTTGTTCTGTTGGTGGTTTTTAATAGTCTTTTGTAAAATCACATGAAAACCACTTCTAAGCAATTCTGCAGGACATCGGTTCAGTGACCAGTTTTCACCAAAAGAACCAGAGGTAGATTGCTTGCCCTTGAAATTATGGAAAAATAAAGGAGGTAAATGCTGTTATAAAGAGGCAATTCATATTAATGTGTTGGAAATCCCATCTTCTTTCCCCTGAAATGTGTGTTAAAAATGTGAAACCTACAAAAGCATGCAAATGTAAGAAGAATCTTTAGTATAGAACATCAGCTGAAAGTATTGTCAAGACAATTTAACACCTCCACAATGTCAGATGTGAAAAAATAAACCAAGACAATAAAAACCCCTCAAAACTCCTTGGAAAAGAAAAGAAAAGGAAAGAGAAAAGAAGAAAAAGAAAAGAAAAAGAAAAGAAAAGGAAAAGAAAAGGAAAAGAAAAGGAAAAGAAAAGAAAAGAAAAGAAAAGAAAAGAAAAGAAAAGAAAAGAAAAGAAAAGAAAAGAAAAGAAAAGAAAAGAAAAGAAAAGAAAAGAAAAGAAAAGAAAAGAAAAGAAAAGAAAAGAAAAGAAAAGAAAAAGAAAAGGAAAGAAAAGAAAAGAAAAAGAAAAGAAAAGAAAAGAAAAGAAAAAAGAAAAGAAAAGAAAAGAAAAGAAAAGAAAAGAAAAGAAAAGAAAAGAAAAGAAAAGAAAAGAAAAGAAAAGGAAAGAAAAGAAAGAAAAGAAAAAGAAAAGAAAAGAAAAGGAAAAGAAAAGAAAAGAAAAGAAAAGAAAAGAAAAAAGAAAAGAAAAAGAAAAGAAAAGAAAAAGAAAAGAAAAAAAAGAAAAAGAAAAAAAAAAAGAAAAGAAAAGAAAAAAAAAGAAAAGAAAAGAAAAGAAAAGAAAAGAAAAGAAAAAAAAAGGACTGAAATATATAAATTGATGCAATGTGAGGAGGAGAGGAGTTGTTAGTAGCTGAAGCAATGCCTCAGTGACAGACAGTAGTGTGGTAGAGATGCTTTACACTCTGAGGCCACCTTGCAAGGTAAAAAAAATGTCTCCACACAAAACATTTCATCAGGAGGGGTAACAGATGGCCTCTTTCTTAGGCTGTCCAGAATACTGTAATTTGCTTGGTGAAAGGATGACTGAAGACATATTACTACCTGGTTCCTGGAGGTTGCTTTGGAGACAGCTGTTGCAGTTTTCCTAAGAGAAGAAAATGGGCCTGCTGGTGGATTGTCCATCATCTTGGGTTACAAGGTCACAAAGGCAGAGAATTGGGATTATACAGTTTGCACCACTGTTGCAGCATGAGTAACCACTGCTCTGGTCCTTTTTGAATGCACTGATGTTGCTCAGGGCAGATCTATCAGACATCTTGCCTGCCAGATCCTCTTCATCCATATATGACTCCTAGTGCCTCATGCATGCAATGATATATCATGCACTACCCCTGGATGATGATGGATGCAAACACAAGTGTTTAAATAGTTTTTCTTCCTTCCACTGAGGACAGGGATCTACCTCTGTATTTAGTATTAATCAGAAGAAGCATCAGTCAGGCAGTGGCTGCAGAAACTTAAGCTCTTAAACTCAATTTATTATGTTGAAAAAAAAAAACCATGCAGAGAGGAGAAATAAAACAGTGAACACTTTTTCTGGCATTCATGTACACACAGGTACATCATCATTCTACCCCTTTTTTTTCTGTTTGTGTGTTCAGGGCTCTCACTGGTGTCTGACCTGCCCTACACAACCAGCTTGTCTCTAAACTGGACACATGTGGATGTGACAGATGGACCACTTGGTGAATGAGGAATTGTCTGGATGGTCACACTCAAGGGGTCGTAGTCAATGGCTCAGCTGCCAAATGGACACCAGTGACAAGTGCAGTTCCCCTGGGGTCAGTGCTGGGACCAGCACAGTTTGACATCCCTGTCAGTGATGTGGACAGTGGGATCGAGGGCACCCTCAGCAAGGTGGTTTTGGGGCACAGTAATGGTAATTCAGAGGATGGTGAAATAATTTCCCCCTTTGAAGGTGCCTGTGACCTTAGCCATATCCTGGGTGATTATTTCTGCCATTTACTGGAAAGGCAAGCTGAAGTCACTGACCTTTTAATTCAGATGTCTACACTGTGTCTCAGTTATACAGATTAGTCTTGGCAACAGAGATAAAAAACATTATGAGACTACTACTTGTCTGCATCTGCATCTGAAGATAAAGAGAAAAGTTTCACAGTATTGCCTTCTTGACCTCATTCCTCCACAAAAGAAGAGCTGGAATAGAATTCCCAAAGATTTTAGTGTCTTGAGATGTCTTTCATACATCAGGATTTCCAGGAATCCTGACATACCCCTGGCATGACATTTTTAGGAATGGTAATGAAAGTCCATCCATTTAACTTCATTGTGTTTTCTATATTGATATCAGGATGCCAAAAGTAAGATCTTTCATGAAAAATAATTCTGTGGAAGCAGCTTTAAATTTTACAACTTTAAAGCTACACAGAAGTTGCCATATTGCAAGTTACAGCTAATTGACAGAATGACAGAACCAAAGAACCGTTGACATTGGAAGGGACCTCTTGAGATCAAGAATCCAAACGTCCCTGCTCCAGTAGGGTCAACTAAAGCAGATTGTGCAGGACAGTGCCCTGATGAAAAATCTGCAGTGATCAGTCAACCTCTGACACTGTTGTCACTCTTTCAGTTAAAAAGTGTTTTATTGTGTTCAGATGGAATTTGATATAGGCTTAGTTTTTGTTGTTGGGGTTTTTGTTGTTGTTGTTGTGGGCTTTTTGTAGTTTTGGTTTTGAGTTTGTTTTTTTCATCAATTACTTCTTGTTTTATAAATTGGTTTCCTGTGGAAGTCTGCCTCCCCATCTTCATTTACTCCATTCAGGTGTTTACACAGAGGGATAAAACCCTTCTAAACCTTTCATTTTCCAAGCTTTATAGTCCCAGCTCTCCCAGCTTCTACTCATGTGAAGGGTGTTCCAATCCCTTAATCATCTAAACTCTAGGAGATTTTGTAATTGGTTTTGGGGTTGTTTTCCTTGGGTTTTTGTTTTCTTTTCTAAGACACACAATCAACCATGAAACACCATCAGTGGAAACAGATGGTTCCATCTTCTTCTGAGTAAGACATGCAACATTGCTGTCTCTTGGTGTTTTATTTGCTATATGGCTTCACTAAGAATTCAGACTTGGCATCTGGGTAGAGAAAACCTATATACATTTTTTTCCTGTTTGAAACCAAAGGACCAGCTCATTTCATTGGTTTTCTTTTTCTTTTTTTTTTACTGTGAAAGTTTGACCAGTACAGTTTAGCCATGTCTCTGCTCACCTGTTTTTCTGACCTTCCCAGTTTTCTGGCAGTTTGCCTAGATAAAAGCTGTATTTTTACTCAAAGAAACTATCACTTTTCCACATTAATTTTCTTTCAGGTAAGACCTGATTGACTGCCCAGATCTCAGAGAAAAGCCTCAGCTGGAACAACTAACTAGCTGAAGAGTAGGAATCTCTACCCAAGAGAAGAAAACCTCAAAGATGTCTTCCATCACCTGTGATTGTGAAAATGTATGCAGAGTTCTTTATAGAGTTCTTTGTTCAGCAAGTTTTCTAGATGACCTTTGTCTACTGAGAAAGTAACATATTTCTGTGGAATGGAATTTCCATTTCTCTTCCCTTCCCCTAGTCCCTTAAATTCATACTCAGTGCTCTCCAAATAGATTCTGAGTAAAAATCAAATATATTTAGAAGAATAGCCTTTCTACCATTAGCAGTACTTGTGATCACTCTGGAACAGGGATCTTAATTCAGGAAATCCTCTTAGGCTTTGAATTACCATATATGTATGGTATGTTCTAATCACGTATAGATTTGATAATATACCTATGCACATCCAGGAATAAATATTGGCTTGAAAGAGATACAGAGTTGTAACTTCTAATGCATGAATGCTCATAGTATTAAATTAATGCATTAGGGGAAACTCAGATTAAGTTAATTATTTAATTAAATTAGTTAATTTAATGAGTAAATATTAATTATCATTAATTCATTTACTCTGAGAGTTAATTTATCTATGCAAAAACCACCTTAAAAGAAAAGTAATTCTTTGGAGGAAAAAAAGTAAATTATGGTTTTGCTAATAGAGTTTGCCATATTGTCTCAAGCTAGGCTAAATTGCAGCAAGAAGGTAAGCCCAAGAGTAAATATGATTTGTGGTTTATTTTATTAGTGTTCAAAGATTATCCTGTTAGGTGGAGAATATTTGCTATGGAAAATTGATCCTGTTAATTTATCTTTGTTTAGAAAACATTAGAGGTGATGTTTAGATCATATATTAACATTTTATCCATAATATGGAAGATCCAGATGCTCATGTTGTGCTTTTAAATGTGATTGCTTGCTCTTAAACTCCTTCTTATGGATTTTTCCATTTATGTAAAGTGACAATTAAACTTCAATTATAAGTTCATTCTGGATTGTCTTTATTTTCTTTGTTTTCAATTAAAGGCTTTTTTTTTCCTCTGTAAAAAACTGTAAGCTGCTTTCTTTATTTGCTCAGCCATCTGTGTAACTGCACGTTGGTGTCCTCATTTACATTCTTTAGGGATGGAATCTGAGCCCTCCTGAAGCCAATGGTCATTTGGCAAATCACAATTTGATTGTGGAGTGTAGGGGTGCAAGGGACGTCTCAGTGGCATAAAGCTGTGTCAGGGCAGGTTTAGGTTGGAAAAAAAGGAAATAAGGAAAAGGTTCTCCCCCCAGAGAATGGTTGGGCACTGGAACAGGCTCCCCTGTGGGAAGTGGTCACAGCACCAGCCTGACAGAGTTCAAGCAGCATTTGGACAACTCTCTCAGGCAAGGTGGGATCCTTGCAGATTCCCTGTGCAGGGCCAGGAGCTGGACAGGATGCTCCTTGTGTGTCCCTTCCAACTCAGGATGTTCTATGATTCTGTGATCTCCTATAGAAATGGGATTAAATACATGCATGAGTCAACGTCAGCTGCATCAGCACCTACTTAAAATCACATGGTAGCCTGGTCTAAATTTTCTAGTCCAGCACAACACACCCTGTGATTACATTTCTTATTTCAACCTCACTTCCTCACGTTTCAACCCAAAATCCAAGTGGTGAGCCACACACTCAGACTGGCAGAGCACCACCTCCAGCAGCCACATATTAACAATGCTATTCCAAGAATAAAACCTGAAGGTATAAACTTGGTGATGTTCAAGGACATTAATTTCCCAAATAATTCCACTTGTGAAAGGTAAACACAGCTGGGGATCAGTTGAAAAAATAAAATCAAAAACATAAGCAGAAAGATGTTAAATGAGTGATACAGAACAGCTTTCGCTGGAGAACTCCAAACCCTTCAGCTTGAACTCAGCCATAGAAATGAGTGATTGAGCTGAGGCCAGGAGAGCCTGTGACAGACAGCAAGGCTGGGGTGCTGAATCAAGAATGGATGAAGGAAGTGTCTGTTCTGTCAAACTGTGATGCAGATTGAGAGTTTCTTGATTCCCCAGGCTCTGCAAATGCTGTGTCATCTGTTTTAGGTGGCAAATGTCAACAAAGGGTTGAAAACCTCTATTGAAATTGAAATAAGGAGTACCCAGGAAGAAGAGGATGGGAACACTTTCAACACATCGGAAAAAGGTGATCTGATATTTTTATTTTTTCACAACTAAAATAGATTGTGTTAAGAGTAGAAGTACATTGAAGATTGGATAACTCTGTAAGTGAATGGGAGGTACATTTTTAGTCATTGTACCATTAAAGGGGCAGATTATCTCATGATTAAAGCTACTTGTTAAAGTTAATTAAAAAAAAATGTCCAATCTGTGATTTCTGTTTAAAATCAGCAAAACATTGTTTTGATTTCCTGCCATTTGCTAGACCCTTCTAGATCCTACTGAAGTTGAAAGTGGATGTGAAAGTCCATTCTAGACCTGAAACTCCTCTTGACATTCAGGAGAGCCAAGGGAATTGTCTTTGAATATGTTCCACCCTGACTTTCTCTGCCTGGAGCACTGCAGTCACATTGATGAGGCTAGTAAGAAAAAGAAAATTAGAGCTCATATATAGACATGGAAATAAAATTAAACAAATTGAATTCTTTATATATTTTTTTCTGGCTCTAAGCACAATTTTTATCTCAAGAAAAAAAAAATTACCTTAGATATAGTTTTAGTTGTTCTGAGTGTTCAGAGTTTTTGCTTAAAATGCTCAGTTCTGTTCATTTGTGCACAAATGGACTTGAGTTCAAATTAATTAAAAAACAGCCTTAACAACACATTTATGTTGTTGAAAATGTTTTTTAATTTTTCTGTAGGATATTCATGTATTAAATCTGCTGTTTTATTAAACTGAATATATCAATCCAGAAACTACTTTTGTCCAATTCTCTGAGATATTTTAGAGTCAGATCTTATGATTACTCAGATAAATCCATTCTGTTTTAAGTAAATGTTTATGGTAATCTCACAGAATAGAGAATTGAGCCAGTTTCTCATCTATTTAATATACAACATTCTTTTCAGACAAAAAGGTGTTATTTTCATTGCTCCAATAATCAAAGCTATAGTATTTGAACACTAAGTCTCTCTCAAGACTGAACATAAGCACTTCTTCAAAGCATATCTCTTTGCTTTTATTTGTTTTATGCAGAAGAAAATAATAGTGGCATGATGGATTTATTCAGAGAAAGATCATCCCAGAAACTGAAACCAGTGATCCAAAGAAACAAGAAGGCTGACAGGGTGAAAGGAGAGAGAGAGACAGTCCTGCAGGAAAGACTGAGCTCCTGCTCTTCATGTCTCATCCCTCAGGATCTCATTATTTCCCACCTCGAACACCTTCATGTCAGCGTGAAGCTCTGAGTCCTGCTCATATCACAGTGCTGCTTCCCTCCACACAACCGAGATGTTTCCCTCAGAAGCACTGTGGGTTTCCAGGGTTCAGAGCAGAAAATGGATGGAGTATCAGCTCTCTAGTGTGGCTGAAAGAATCAGGATGACTAAACTCAGTGCTCTTTGTGCAGAGGAGAGTGGCAAAGGAGAGGGAGAGGAGAGGATAGAAACAGTAGAATCCCTTACATTGAGATTAATTAAGCCCACTGGCTTAACATGCAAAGGACTCTATTATTTCCTAGACACCTCTCTGCAAGCAGATATCTGGGAAATCCTACAGTATGTTTTATTTTGTCAAAGTTTGGTTGACACCAGCTGATATTTTTGAAGCAAATTAGGAGGAAATTCTTTGCTGAAAGTGTGGTGAGTCACTGGAACAGTTTGACCAGTGAAGCTGTGAATGCTCCATCCCTGGAATTGTTCAAGGCCATCTTGGATGGGGCTTTGAGCAACCTGGTCTAGTGGAATGTATCCCCACCCACAGAATGGGGGTTGGAACCAGACAATCTTGAAGATCCCTTTCAGCCCAAATTATTCCATGCTTCTATGAACTCCTGCAAAGCCCTAAAACAATTCCTTCCCTCCATAAAGAGTTGAGAGGAAGACATGCATTTTGGGGCTTCACATCTCATCAGCTTGAAAAATCACCCCAGCATTCCTAAGAGCACAGAGCTTTGCCTTATAGTCTTGAATAATGACATTCTGTGGCTATTAATAGAACACATGGAATTATCCTGAAGTTGATGCACACAGCTGGTAAGGAAGGTCACTAAAGATTTGCCAAGACCTTTAACAGGCCAAAATAAGATCTCTAAAGTAATAAAGTGCATAAAACACAAAAGCAATCTCCTTGGCTCCTGAGACCAGCAAAAGTACTTTCTATTGCTAGGTAATTTTAAGAACTGTTGTGTAGTTTCCACTTTCATTAGCCATAAGTAGGGGGAAAAGTGTGAAACTGTAAACCATAAAGGAGCAAGTCTTGTCACTTATTTCTGTTGCTGCCATTCTCTTCAGTGCTATTAAAATCTCACATTTGAGATAGTGTTTCTCTGATATAACACCAAATTTCTCCCAGGCACTTTTTTTTGGTGAGTGAAGCTGTTGGGTAGGAAAGATGTTTGCTCCTCTCATAATCAATGCAGCACTGATTATGTGTGTTGGTGACAAACTTAATCTCATTCTGATTTTCTGGATAATCTTATAAAGCCAAAATAATCCTTGTGATATTAAGATGGTGATTCCAGATTCCATTCTAATTAAATTATAACTGTGTGACTGTGATATTGAAGGCATAGGGACAATTCTCTTGAAATAAATTAACTGATCTTTCGATTTGTTGAGGCTTAATCAAAATTAACAAATTTCAAGGCTTACATTATACTCAGAATCTTGATCAGGGATATTTTTTTTCACTGTTCTCTCAGAAAAGTGGGTTAGGTGTGAGATTTTTCTCCTAGAAGGCTATATTACCAGACATTGTTTCCATAAATAAAGCATTTCTCTTGGACTCCTTTGTCCTTCTTTAGGTCTGTATCACAGTGGAAAATTCTTACTTTTTTTTTTTTCTGTTCTCAAAAAACATGTTACAACTCTTCATGGCATACCTGAGCTGAGTGTTGACTTCTGAAGCTTCTGCCAGGAGATGTTTATTAATACTGTCAGTCCCAGAGAGTCCATGCCCTGGCAGGTTCTGACAAGGTGCAAAGTATTGGGCAGGTGTGAATTTACCATCTGCACTTCCCCTACAACACTGGGCCAGTGTCTGTAGGAGTTAGCTAAAGGGAAAACCTTGAGAGGGAAAGTCACAGTGTGCCTTGTTCTTGAACATATCTCCTTGCTGGGTAGCAAAACAGCTATAGAGAACTGGTAGATGACTGTGTATCTTTGTTTGCCTGTCTTTATAAAACCCATAGAACAAATAAAACTTTGAGGTTTGTTTGTAGATGTTCAGTGCAGTCATTTGATGATACAAGCCCACATAATCCTGTGCCATTCTAGTAGAGAACAGAACTTTCTCATTTTGGCATTGCCATCTTTCAGAGTAGTGCCAGTTAAACCTGAACCAACTATGCCATAGGAGAAATGAACTAAAAATTAATCTGTTCTAGACTAAGGAGATTTGTGGCTAGAAAAATGGTCTGAGGATCTAAATATTTGGTTCTTTGTCTCTCTGCTAATAACTCACCTTAGTAATGAACTGCAGCCAATTGCTTGAGCTGCCTTATTTCAGAAGTCACTATTCTTAAAAAAAAAAAAATTGCTTTGCCTGATGAATATCATACAGAGCAGGGAATTTAAGCACAGGCAGTCAAAAACTATATACTCAATAATGCCAAATACTCATCACTATAAATGATGATAGCTGATTCTGAACAATGAATTTAAGTGAAAAAAATTCATATAATTGAAAGTTTTACTTTGTGATAAGGAACAGGAATGATAAGGCAGGCAGGAAAGCATCTCACCAAACAATTAATCCAGGAGAGCTACATGTCTGTTCACTTGAGAGCATCATGTCTCTCCCTGATAGATGGTATTATCCAAGAGAGGTAAATATGACACTCTTTTACACTAGAGTAGTAAATCAGTGGCCCAGGAATAGGGAAACAAATCCTAAATATCAGCAAATCCTGAAAAAAATCCAGAACATCAGGGAATGTTTAATGTAAAGCTCTCTTAAGTTGCTTTACACTCTCCTGGCCATAAAATATTTTAAATTTAGAGAAGGCAGGAAAGGGAGAGGATTTTCTATTATTAATGATGATGCAAAACTCTTGCACAAGTACTTGTTTAGAGCCTAAGACCAAGGGTTTGAAAAATTTCCTCTCATCTTCTTCCTTGGAGACTGGTCCTGATGATTTGGGTATTCTTAGTCTCATCTTTACTTTTGTGAGTAATTCACTGTCCCACAAAGCCCCCACAATTACAGGACAATTTAGGGTGGAAGTGTCCTTCAAGATGTCATCTGCTTGACTCTCAACTCAGAACAGATAAATTCCACAGCAGATCTGGCTGCCCACGTCCTGTCCAGTAGTGTTTGAAACATCTCCAGTGATGGACATTCTAAAGCAGCTTTGGTAACCCTGTCCCTGTGTTTGTCCATTGGCAGCAATCACATGGAATGAAGAGGCACAGGAACAATTAATGCAATTAAGTTTCCTAAGGATTGTCTATGAGAAGGTGACATCTTCAAAAAATAATGGCCTCAATACTTTGCAAAATAACTAGCTCGTGCCAAGAGACAATAAAAACAGCTAGATTTTTAAAAATAAATAAATAAATAAATCTCAAACCAAACCAAAAAAAAAAAAAAATGATCTGGGAATAATGGCCTTTGGCGAAATTAGTGTCAAAATACATCTTCAAAAAATAATGGCCTCAATACTTTGCAAAATAACTAGCTCGTGCCAAGAGACAATAAAAACAGCTAGATTTTTAAAAATAAATAAATAAATAAATCTCAAACCAAATTAAAAAAAAAAAAAGTCCACAAAAATACTTATGATCTGGGATTTTTTATAATGGCCTTTGGCAGTAATTTTTCCAGTGTCTAACCCTGGAAACCAGTTGTCCTCTCACTTTCTGTCCCAGGAGAAGCAGCGAGTTCTTTTCAGATGTATTAACTCTTAGAAATTTATCAGACTTTTGCAAGGCCTCAACTTTGATGTCTTTTTTCCCCTGTTGCATTTACTTTTAAGGTTATTATGATAGAAAAGGAAATGCCAAACCCCTTGCAGGTAAACCACTGAATTCAGAGTCATGGTGCATCTATGACAGGGAAGCATCTGACCCCAGCTTTGTGCTCACGAAGGACAGTTCTTCAAATATTTGCCCTGTTTATGGGTCACGTGGGAAGTTTCCAATGCCAAGGAATCACAGTGCCACACATAGTACCAGCAGGAAAAAAAGGTCAGTGTTAAAAACAGGAGTTTAGTATAGCCAACACCACAGAACTCCATGACTTTTTAAGTAGAGCCTCATGAAGAAAAGAATATGTTCCCCAGGAGCTCCTTGATGCCAGCTGTGGCATTAAAGACAGTTGTTAATTGTCTTGTGAGAGCTGAACTTTTCCACAGGTCGGAGTCTTTGTGCTGCCCAGTGAGAGGAAAAAGGGAAACGGGCACAAACTGAAACGCAGGAATCTCCATCTGGATATGGGGAAAATCTTTACTGGGAGGCTGGCAGGGCACTGCACAGGCTGCCAGAGAGGCTGTGGTGGGGTATTGAAGGCATCTCCTTCTCTGGGGGTATTGAAAACCCACCTGGGTGTGACCCTGTGCACCCTGCTCTGGTGCACCTGCTTTAGCCAGGGGTTGGACTGGAGCTTCCCACAGGTCCCTTCCAGCCCCAACCCTCCTGTGATGCTGTAAAAAGCTCCCATTTCTAAAAAAATAATTTTATTGTCTCTAAAGATCACCTGTATCCCACCTATTTGTACAGTTTTTGTCATTTATATCACAGCATAATCCCAGTAAATCAAATGCTAGAAGAAATTAATCAGCCACAGGTTAAGATTGAAGAAAGATTTCAAATAATTTGTGAAACAAAAATTTTCTGTTTCTTTTTGTAACAATTAAACTGGTGTTCAGTTTTTATAGAGCATTTTGTAAACAGCTTAACCCTCCTACTGTAAATATAAAAAAATATACAAGTACAAATACATTGTGGTTTTATGATTTATTTTAGGAAAATACTGAATAAGTCTTTTTTCTCATTGAAAACATAGATAAAATAGTTTCAGTAAAATACAAAGCTATATTTCTTTGACTTATATCTGGCAGATAACATGTGTAAGTAAACCTTAATGTCTTCTCCAGGCCACATGCAACAGTTTATTATTTTCCTAAACATACATAAACCTTACAGCATTTTCTTCAATGATGGCTTCATAGAGGAAGAGAGCTTTAAATTTACTTGTGACACGAAGAGTGACAAAATGTACATTATCTGGAGACAGAAACTGAGAAAATTTTTGAATGTGTTTGAGTGTTTTTAGTGTTCTACACATGTCCCCATAGGTTTCTGGTAAGAAATTAAGACATAGATGGGGAATTTACTTGCCTGGATATTGTCCAATAACTGCTCTTCCAGTTGAACTATTTTGATGATCAATTGACTAAAGTAATCCAGCTGAATCTCACTGTTTTTAATTTCTGTCCCCTTGAAGCTGTGGAAAATAAAAAGGAATTATCTCTAGTATCACGCTGAGGCTGCACATTAATGTCTTCTAGAGACCTTTGCATTTTTACTCCCATTTACACTAATGCAAACAGAACAAAAAAATAAATCTGATGTTGAGGTGTGCCTAATCAGTTATTGTGACAGAAATTTCTTTGGCAGCAATTAAAATCTGTCCTCATCTTTAGGTTTCAATAGTAACTCACACAGGAAATTAATGTAGAGCCTGATTTATGTAAAGTGTGGTTGTACCTTTTGAAGCTTACAAAGTTACCAGATAGATCAGCAGCATGAAGGACACTGAGGAGAAGCCTCTGGAGAAACTTTACATGGTTTGTGTGTCTCAGGTTTTGAAAAACCTGGTGCAGTATGACTGGAAGAGAATCTGTAACTCACAGCCCATGGGGTGGAGCCTGCATTGCCCAGCCTTAAATATTAGAATTTAGACATCCAATTTATGATACTCATTCAGGCTCCTTTGATGAGGAACAGGTACTATCAGGAGCTACTAATCAAAACCTATGATATCCAAGATAATTAGGACAAATTAACCTCTAGGGATCCATTTCTCTGCACAAGCATTAGAGGGACTGTGAATACTAGCTTGGATTAGATGTTTAAATTCTGGAGACGTTCTCTTATGTCAGATGAATCCTAGTTTAAATCTATAATGAAAAAGAACCAAAAAAAGGAAAACAAAACAAACAAAACCCTACCCCAAAATACAAACAAAAACCAAGCCAAAACTTAAAACCAACAACTAACAAATAAACAACAACTGCAACAAAACCACAAAACGCCCCACTCCAAAACCTAGAGTTTGCAAATATTGCACACATTAATATACCTAAAACAAATTCTTTGATTTTAGACTAGCGAGGTACAAATTATATTCTTTCAGAACTAGTAAAATATATGGTAAATTTGGCTTTTCTGCAATGAAAAGAATACTGGAAGTGTTAATCTGACTTCATTGATTCATCATGAGAAAATCTATCTGATTTTAAAGGGGACCAGTGTACACTGATTTAGAAAAGCCAGTGACTATAAGACCAAGTGGTGTAAGTAGGGCTATTAACTATTGATGGAGGTGCATTCCTTTGTACTTCCTGAAGAGAAAAAGGTGTTCTGGGCATCTAAGCTGGATATTGACTGAATTAGTAATTATTTATGAACATTTTTATATTAAGTTGTTGGATAGAGAAAAATGCAAACACCTCCTCCCAGCCAAAAAACGGACCCAAACTGCAGCCACAAAACCCCAAGAGCTTCAGAAAGTCAGTGTGTGACCTCTCAGGATCAATTTTAAAGCATGTAATAAGTTAAGTAATTGGGCAGTCTTTCCTAGCCTACAGAAAAATGCCTCTTGATGCAATTAAATGGCTGAGGATTCAGAAACCCAGACCTACCAGTCTCTTCAGCTTGTGACAGCCAGTCGTGTGTGAGAAAGGTCAGTCATGTAAAAGAAAGTAAATGAGTTCTGCAAGGATTTAACTGGAATTGATGCAAAGCTCTCCAAACAGGAAAGGTGATGAAAAGTTCAATCAAAGTCAGATGCAAGAGAAGATGCTCATTAATATCCACAAACACCACACTCTTCTGTATGACAGGGCTGTGCACTTAATGATGTGATCAAAAGTGATATTCATGAGAGAAAAATGGGCTCCATCCCACCCCAGCACTATACATTGCATATCCTGCCAATGCTCCTAGAAAGAATAAGGAAATTTTCATATCTGCAGGAGGATTTTATTAAAGGAAGAAATGCATTTATGTGAAGTCAAATAAATAGTGTGCTACACACTGAATTTAATACAGTTGCTATTATTTGAGTGTTCAAAATAAAACATACTCTAGGATCTATCTGAAAAAATTTAACAACAGGAAAACTTTTAAAAATAGAAAGGAGAGGTAATACTAGGAATATTAATGAGCACTCTCTGAATTGAAGCAGCATTTCAATAGCATTGCATTCTTGTCTATGTACTGAGAACAATAAAAAAATTAAAATATTTACAATATATATATACAATATGATGATAAAAAATAAAGCTTCACACTTGAAGTGCTCAGAAATGAAGACAGCCAAGTTAATTCCCCTAATTACAAAAGAGATATCTTTTAGCAAATTCCAACTATTTTATCAGTAAAAATCTTAGATTTCTTCCCATGCCTCTTTAATAATTTTAAATAATACCATTTTTGGTTTAATAATTTATTTTTTAAATAGACTGATTTATGTTTTTTATTCTCTACTCTGAATTTTTCCACTTAGTAGACACAGGTAGTAGAATCAGAACACACAGAGGTGCAACTTTTCAAAGCAGAGCAGACATGTGACACTGCCTGGTGAATAACTTGCCAGCATTAAGTATTTAATTTAAATATCAGTGGTCAAGGTGCCTGCATTGCTCTGGCAGATGAAGGACAGGCACCTGTAGCAAGAGCTCAGATGACAATTTGAAGGGCCCTAAGGGGACAAATAGTCAAGTCTTCACCTTCCAGCTAAAGAGAAAAGCAGAGCTACCCCAAAGCTGCAAGGAGAGAGACAGGTGACCCAAGGATGCCAATCTCTGTTCCACCCACCTCGCTGATAAGACACATGTTCCCAATGATCAGGAGCCTCAGCCTGAGAGAACTGGTTTATCCAGAGAAGGGCTGACTCACTGTTATGGACTGAACACAAAAAAAATCCAACAACCACCTCCAAGATCGTAGAGAATCCTCATCTCTTGGCATTTTATTAAATTCAACAGTTTTACTCCATGAAGAGTAAAAGGATCGTTGTCTTTGGATTCCCAGGACCCAAAAATTACTTAAGTCTAGAGCTGATACTGTTATTTTTCAGAAGATAACATTTTTTTTAATGACTGGGGACACAACAATAATGAAAAATTCTTCTTGTGTGGTATTTAATGTAACACATTGCATTCTTGATTTTCTACCTAATTTTTATCCCTGTTTTTCACCTGTGCAGAGATGGTTTCATGAGATAGTTTCCTCCCTCTGTGTTAAATAATGAGAAAAGAAACAGCTTCTGAAGAAGAAGATCCAGAATTATTCACAAATGGTGGGTGCTATCAACCCTGGTATGAACACAGAGGACAGGGAAAATTTCTCATGTCTAGTGGCACAGACATGAAGCCGAGTACAGAACCAACCTCAGGAGGGCTTCATTTATTTAGATACTGGTGAAGTAAGTGAAAAAATGATCTAATTATTACTTTCAATAGGATTATTTCTCCTTCTGCTTCTTTTTTAATTATTATTGTTACTTTTTAAGATTCTGCTTGATTTCCTCTCAACATCTCTACCTACAGCTTGATTGGAAGACAAGAACATGTAATTATTTGATCACTTTTCATTTCAGCTGATTACATGAAAAAGGAAGTCTTTGCTTGGGTCAAAGGTTCTTACAATGCATAATTAATTGTCCAATATCATCATAATCAACAACTTTCCAGTTTCAGCCTCTTTGCATCTACCAAGGGAAAGGCAGCGTTGAGTAAAGGTATTTAATCAGCGGTGCATGATTTGCCAGAAATGGATTTCTCTAAGGGAGCATTCAAGCAGTTATTAGGAGAGGTGCTGAAGTGAAACCACCCTCCTCTGAGCACACTGGATTACACTGGTTTGCAGGGAACGAACTTACATCTTATTAAACAAAACATTTCAGTCACAAGTTCCATCTCCATCTGCTTAATGAATTGAAGTGTCACGAAAATTTGAAGAGGCAGCCCAGGAAAACAGAAATGTAATTTAATGCAACAAGAATAATTTGCTGGCCAACTGTACAGCATTGATGGGATTCCAGACAAAGCATTTAGATTATGGCTGTTGTTACAGGAAAAAGTCATTTAACTTGTCCAGTGAGTCATAGGTTTAAAAGAAGATTTTTTAAAATATATCACAAGAAACTAAACTTTTCACAGGCTTCTAGATGACCTAATTGGCAAAGCAGTAAATCTAATTACTTTAGGAAATGGAACTGAAAGGCATCTCTTCATCTTTAATGCAGTCAGGAAAACATATCCTGCATAACTTTCTCAAAAATCACCTAAAATCTGAAGCTGTCTGATAAACATGTACAAACTGCTTAAAATCTTCTATCAGTTCCTGTTATTTATCTCATTTTCTCTGTACTTTTGGATGCAATAATTCAATTTACTGCATCTGGAATATCCCCAGACACCATTAAGTGGACACCCACTCTGTTTTCCTCTTCTCAATTTCCCTGACACAGATAATATTTTATATGCAACACACACAAGCTGGCTGGTGATGTAGCTCCTCTCTCTTTTCTCTTCTTTCCCTCTCCAGATCACTACTTAGTAAAGTAGTGTTTATTGTCTTTGACCTGTCTATTAACTGAAATTTTCCCCACTCTCAAAATTCAGCTGCAGGAATGCAGAAAGGAAAAGATGTGTCTCTAAAGCCCTGATGGAAGGGGGGTGTGCACATGATCATCCAGCATATCCCCTGGCACAGCTTTGGCCTGTGACAACAAACCTGCTCTCCCAACTCCCTGCTGTTCTCCACAGGGCAGCACAAGCCAGCACAGCACAAACCTGCACCAGGTACGTGTTTGCTACCAGTGTGCATGGACACGACCGTGGGCTTTAGGTGGAACAAGTTTCCCACCGCCAACAAAACCTGTTCCACAGCATTTGCCCTCTGTGCCACACACTGCTTTTATTTTCCAACAGAGAAGTAAAGAAACAGCAATTTTTAGGGACTTTTGAATATCATCATAAATAATTTAATGTGGTGTGTCTGTGAAGATGACATTTTGATTACATGCCGGAATCTCTCCTTTCTTCCTTTACCTCCTTTATCAATATAAAGATAAGCAAATTTATTCAGGTCCCTGATTGTCGGGGATGGAATTTTGCAACTAAATGTGCAAAAAATAGTGTAAGATGCAGGCACAAGTGATACTTGGCCACAAAAGACAAGACCTCAAAGTTTAAGAATCTGTGAAGAGAAAAAGAAAAAATTTAAAAAGCAATGGAAAGGATGATGGACACCAACATCATTCTGGTTCTTTCATGACAAAACAATTTAAATATACAACTGCAGTTGGACTTCAGTGTATCCTTTTTTGGGTAAAAATCCAAAAACCCCATAAAACTGTCTGGATGGCTAGCCTCAGAGAGTGCTGATGAATCACAGAATCCCAGATTATGATGAATTGGTGGCCAGTCACAAGTGGTATTCCCCAGGACTAAGTGTAAGTGACAGTTTGCTTTAATTTCCTCATCAGTGATCTGCATGAGGGGATTGAGGACACACACATGAGGTCTGAAGACAACACCAAGTTGGGAAGGAGTGAAATTGAAAGGATTGTCAAGCACTGAAAGAGCTGCCCAGGGAAGTGTCTCATCATCATCATCCCTGGAGATTACAGAATCACAAAACCTTATTTAAAAGATATGTAGATGTGGTGCTTAGGAACATGTTTTAGTACTGGACTTCTTAGTGTTAGATTTACAGGTGGACTGGATGGTTTTAAGGATCTTTTCCAACCTAAATACTTCTATGATCATAGATGATACTTGTAGTTCCCTTCCAAGTAAAATATTCTATTGGTGTGGTCTAGTCTAGTGCAAATACAGTCATTTGGATCTTAACAACAGCATAATTTGAGGACCATCTGGAAGTGTGTCAGTAGTTTAAAAGGCACTTAGAAAACTTTCAAACCTTCACACTCCTTAGAGAGAGAAGTGGGATCTTTACCCTAGGGGTCTATATGCAGATCATGATCTTTCAATTTTCATCTAGTAATTTCATTGGCCCTGCTTTCCTACCTCTCAGGCCTCTCGACCTCTGTAAAATTTGCAGCCTTTATCCTGAACTTGGACCTTCACTGAATTATCTAAGGTCATTTTCTGTGTGCACATAATGGCTATAATTCTGGAGAGCAGTGAAATGAAGTCTCTTGGCTGCTGCAGGTTACGTGAGGTCTGAATCCACCACATTCTCCCTCAATCTATGTACCACCTTCCTCACTTCAAACTGAGACAGCAGTTAAGGAACTTTTGCATGAATTTCCAGTGCAATCAGAACATAAGCAACTGAATTAACTGTAATAACACTTAATTACGTTCTTACAATGATAAACATGTCTCAATGCTGCTCTTGCTGAAAAGAGTCTGCAGCTCAGACCTCAGTGCCTGCCTCTGCCATTCAGTCTGTCAGCTTCAGTTTACTCATTTATAAGACAGAATCTTTGCCTATATAATAGACAGGCTTATTCAATAAATATTTTAAGCTGCCAGGGGATACTTGGATGAAAATCATTATATTACAAAAATAGAAAAATTCTTTTTATATAATCCTTTGGCTTTCAAATGAATACTGAAAGAACATTCTATGTTCAGGTAAAAGCAGAATGACTATAATTGCAAGTGGTCAAAAAGCTCACTACTACAGAACAATTTCTTTAGTGTGATAATGCCTAACAAAACTTCTGAAATCTTTCAATTTACTTTTTCCCATAGCAAATATCTGAAGCTACATGTAATGAGCAATATTATTATTCTGTGATGGATACAATTTAAATCCCAGTAGCTTAGTTCCTGTTTATACATCAAGAGAAAGATTCAGAGGAGGTTTATTTGTTTGACTGTTTGTTTGTGGTCAAATCCATTAGAGTTGTCAACATTTTAAAATCCCTCTCTTTACCCCCAACACAAATTGCATTTTTATTACAACATTTTCTGCTTTTTTAGGATTGAATTTAATAAAAAAAAAACACCTATGTATAAACTGGTGGATTTAACATAAGAATTACAAATCCTTTATAGATTTTGTCAAAGCTATTTTCTTATTGGACTGGCAGTCCAATAAGAAAACAACACCAGGATTTCTTTCTGTTTGCAGCTGAAAGACATTTCATAAATGGCAATTTACTAGTATAGTCAGAGTGAAATCTTGGATTTGCTCCTGTTTTACAATATAATATGACTTTGAGTGGGTCTTCTTTCCTTACCTTTCTGGAGAAAGAAATTAATCTCTCAATGTCAAATACCACAATATCGGTTATATACCTTTTATCATTAGAGAAATAAAAGACTCTTACCTACTCTTTATTCTTATTTATGAAGTCAATACAATTTCCCAGTGGTGTACAGAAACTTAGCAGGAGCTTATGGATGTTTCATAAACTCCTGCGGGGTGAATTTTATTTCCTTAGCATCATTTCATTTATTTCTTTAACATTCTGTGTTTCTGTAAAATTTCCCACCTCAAATCAGCAGGTTCTTGTGCATCTTGTTTTTGTGCCAAGAGTGCCCAACAAAAAAAAAAAAAAAAAAAAGCAACCCAGATCTTCCTTTTCACTGGAAAAGATGCACACTGCATGGAAATACATTCAAAATATACATTGACACCATGAAGTGTTCAAGCTTCAAATTTCCACTATTTCATCTTGAATGTGTCACACCTCTAATCAAAGTAATTTAAACCTTAACTGTAACACAGGATAATTTTTGATTGAACTAAATACACCTAACAGTATTAGCAATGGCTGTATAAAGTGACTTTTCTGCACTGCTCTTCATGAGGATTTCTTCCTCTTTTGAAAATATAAATTGATAATATTATTAATCTTTTCCTTTTCTTCTTTCTTATTTTCTTACCTGTTTGTTTTCTGGCAAACAACTTCATATACACAAAACGTCACAAGAAGTTAAGGCAATGATTAAGACAGGAATAAAATTTAATACCTCCATCTGAATGTCCAAGTAGAATTCACTGTCACATATCATTTCGGCTATCTTTAAGGGATTAGCAAAAATAATCAGTACATACAGAAGTTCCCAAGGAAGAAAGATCAGAAAACACTGTGAGGTACACTAATTCCTTCCAACTGGGGTTTTGTTTTCTGTTGGATTTGTTTGATTGTTCGTTTGTTTTTTAATAAACTAATAAAAAAGCTTTCTATCATGTTTCTCTTTTATAATTTTTTTGGAGTTCTGAGGCAAATGAAGATGCTCAAAAATGTGCCGATAACACTGTTATGGGGCATCATCTTCCAGAACTACAATGTAAAAGAAATGGATATGTAGGACTTTCAAATTCCTGCTTAATAGGAATGATGGCCCAAAGAGGTCTTCTTGCTCCTCTACATGACGCATTCTGAAATGGTTTCGATGACCCAACCCTTTAAAGTTACTGTCTACCCACATGAAGGCAGTCTGACACAGTGAGCACTGGTGAGGCTCTAGATGTCTAAAATGCATTGCAAACACTCAAAGGTTTGTTGTGATGACTGCCATTCCTTGCAAGAGCACGTGGTCTCTTCCCAAAATCCATTTCATAACTATTAGTAAATTCCAGACCAACAATGTTTAGTGTGCTGCCTGAATAATGGTTCTGTGTGCATGAACATCTGCTCTTAATGCTATGGGGAAATATAATTTTAATGTTATGGGGATATATAATTTTAATCTGAATGAGGTCTGATCACATGATCACACATTTTTCAAATTAGTCAGTGTGTATTAATGATGGTTATGACAAGATAAAACAGTTTTCTGGTTCCCTTTAATTATAAGTAGATAATTCATTAAACTCTATTTTATGATATTAAATCCAGATCACTGGAGTGGGTTTAACTTATTTGTCTTTCCGTGTCTATGAGGCAATGCTGGGACTAGAGCTAGATAATTCAGTTTTCCTTTAAAACCAAAGAAGTCAGAATATGTATGTCAAGGCCACAATTAATCTGATTTATTATGAGATTGACTGTACCAATCATGTCTGTTTCTCTTAACTATAAAGGAGAACCCAAGACTCAGATCTAGTTTTCTATCTAGTTATCTATATCTATCTATACCCTTGGTCAATTGAATCCCACATCAACCTTACTATTGTGTTTTTTTCTTCCCCACTACCAGAGGTCAATTGTTCCAGAGTGACATGTGCCGTTAATTCAGGTTTATCTGCATTGTCAGTAAAATAAGAAAACTTCAAAGCAACCTAAACCATTGAAAACTTATCTAGAGCCATCAGTAATCAATGAATGGAATAAAGGGCTAGTCATTTATAGTGTTTTCTACCTTCTTTGACTTCTGTTAGAAAGGAAAACATTTTTTTTCAATAATGAAGTGACAATTGCGAAATATCAGATTAAGCATAGAACATTTCCCAGCAGCAAAGGGAGACTGAGGCTATTATTAGAAACTTGGCTTTTTACTGAATATCTCCAGTCTCACAGAGATATTGACATAAACAGTGGTTAAAACAAGACTCTAGACACATTCATAGTCAAACATCTGTGACTTGTGACTTGCCAACCTTCCAACTTGGGCCACACCATCAAAACCAGTTTTGAGCAGAAGTGTATCTGGTAAAAAATGATTCAAAAGATGTGACCAAAGAGACAATCTTGAGTTTCACAGCTGCTATGTGTAGTGCATGGAAAATGTTTGCTTCTCAGCCAGGGAAAAGGACCAAACATTGTTTTTTTGGCATCCCAGACCCTAAGTGCCTGCTAGCTCACGTCATGGATGATGTGGTGGGATGAGCAGCTGCTGGCACAGTGGGAATACAGCAGATCAATTTCACAGTCTTGATCCTGAAGAAGTTTCAGTTGAATATGCTCTACAGCTAAAATGTTTCCAAATGCATCAAGAATTGGCCTCAGGGAGAAATGTTGCCCCTGGTATGTCAGAGGATTATATACAGGTGCTCAAGAAGTAACTGTCTTGACTCTTTCCAAAAGGTTTTTTGATGAGGATGCTAAAAGGCTGCAGGATATAGCAACACTCTATCCACCTGAACCACAGCCTCAATCAATAAGATGATGACCCCTGATCAATTGGATGTCCTTGTAGGGGTCTGTAATGGTTTGTCTCATGAGTCACTTACAGTTCCAACCCAAATATGCTGCTGAGATTTGAGATATTTCTTTGACCTATATTAGGATAAAACCAGAGTTTCATTAAAAAAAATAAATTAAAAAAAGGTAGCAAATAACACCAACACAAACTAATATTCAATACATTTTCTATGTTAGAGGTCTGAGTAAAACAATTTATGCCAATGTGGGTTTTTTGTTAGTGCTTAAATGGGCTGCTGTAGTTAAGGAATTGCCAGGTAATGTCTTAATTCATTATGGATTGTATGATAAAAGCTTATTTGATGGATGAATCAGAACAGCTTCTTAATTAAAAGAATATTAAAAAAAGAAGAGTTGAACTGGAAGAGCTTTAACCTTTATGGAATTGGGCTTTTGTTACTTTTTCTACATTCATGACTAATGAGCTCTTTCTTGAAAAGATGAGGTTTTTTAGAGATCAAAAGCTGTATTTATGAAGACCTTTTGGTAGAAAATGGGAACTAGGAAGACAGAGTGTGTAAATGAACTATGTACATGCATATCATTAATAGTTTTGGAATGGTTACTTAAGTACAGGAGGGATTGCTTAACTGTGTTTTTAGCGATGTTTAATTAATCAGTTGTTATAAATACTCAAAAGAAATGGGGATTGCCTCAGAGCAAGCAGAAGTGCAATCTGAGGTCAGGACTAATAATTTAATCTGATTTAACACTAGCAGTGATTTTGGAATTTCATGCAATGATTTTTCCATTATGTCAGACAACAGCAAATTGCCCTGCTTTTGAAAAGGCTCTTTACCTTGTAAGAAGTAGAGGTGAGGGGAGAATTTAAGCAGTCCTTTGTTGCATGTCATTTCCTTGTCTCAGATATGACATGAGGGCTTATTTCCATTTTGAAGTTTACTGATTTTAGCTACTGGAGTCTTGATTTTATTATTATCTGCTTCACACTGTGGAGTTAAAGGACACTGTCTGAGCGACACAGATGCCTAAATATAAGTGCCCATCATTTAGGATATTCAGTGTCACCACTACCTGCTACTGTAGACCAACTCAAGTCTCCTAGAGACCCTGCCATACCTTCCACTTGAATATTTTGGGTTACAAAACATTTCCTATGTATTATGCTTAGATAGCTGAAACAAACCCTTTGTTAGCTAGCTGAAGGCCATCCTGTTCCTCAGAACCTTTCTGTCCTTCAACTTTCTCTAACCTTAAAATTTATAATTAAAACTTATTTTTCACCAAGCCTGGTCATAAACTGCTGTTCAGCACTAGATAAGTTCATACCTCTTGAAATTCATGTGCGTTTCCTACAAGGAAAATTCTTCTCTGAACTGTAATGACAAGCTTATTGCAAACAGAGTAGCAGAAGAAGTCTCATTTAAATTTCAACAAAGGGAGGAACTGAACCAGGTCTTGTTTCTTGACTTCAGAACAAAAAAATTAATTTCATCCTTGTGGAAGCAACGATATGAGGGGGTGCATGACATGGGCTAAATCCATAGCAATTGACTAAACCAAGAGATGCTCTTGGACAATGGGGCTTGGTTGTTTTTACCATTACACTACTCCCACTGTCTGTGGCATCACTGTGACATCTGCAAACTGCCACTGCCTCAGACAGGTCACAGGTATGGCTGGAGATAAGAAAGGCCCAGTGACCAGTCCCATAGAGTCATAGAATCACAGAGCAGCTTAGGTTGGAAGGGGCATAAAAGATCACTCCAATCCAACCCCATTGCCATGGGCAGGGACACCTTCCGCTAGACCAGGCTGCTCAGAGCTCTATCCAGCCTGGCCTGGAACACTTTCAGGGATGTCCACCATTTCTTTGAACAACCTGTTCCAGTGCTTCACCACCCTCACAGTAAATAATTTCTTCCCAATATCTAATCTGAACTTACTATCTGACAATTTGAAGCCATTTCCCCTTGTCCTGCAACTCCACGCTCTTTTAAGAGATCCCTCTCCATCTTTCTTGTAGGTTCCTTCAGGTACTGCAAGGCTGCAGTTGAGGTCACCCAAAAGCCTTTTTCCTGGCTGAGCAATCACGATTGTCTCAACCTTTCCTCAAAGGAGAAGTGTTCCATCCTTCTAATCAGCTTGGTGGCTTCCCCTGCACCCAGTGCAAGAGGTGTCTGTTCTTTCTGTGCTGGGGCCCCAGAGCTGGATGAAGGACTCCAGGAGAAGTCACAGAAGAGCAGAGTACTGGGCCACAACCACCTCCCTCATTTTAGGGATTAAGAGAATCTAGAAGTAAAGAAATTGGCTTTCTCTCCTATGAGCTGCTACATCTGAGACTGTTTCTAAGCATGTTGAACCTACTATGAAATATATTGAGACTCAGATTTTTCTAACTCATATGGGCTTCTTGAATTAAAGAAATTGCTGGGTGATCCCTCCAGAGCAGACACTGACACTGAAATTTGTCCTTCATTGTTTTAGTGCCCAGTCTGCAACTCCAAATTAGATCAAATACAGAGCATGCCTGTGTCATGAAAGGATCAAGCCAGCTCTGATCCTAAGTGTCACAAGCCCGAGGATGGCAAATGGCAGCAGTCATCAGGGAACAGTGCTGTCTAAGCTGAAAGACTGTGCACAAAGTCAAGTGCTCAAATTACATTGCTAATGTGAGAATGAAAATCAGGTGAGGTTTTGTTTGTTTGTCTTCTAACATTTGCTGGATGCAAACCTGGAACAATTTAAGGCTGCCTAAGATGATGCTACAATGATGGAACTCAAAAGATGGGGAAATTCTTGTTTTCAGTCACTGTGGAACCATTTTTTGGCCATTTTTTGATGATGAGCCAGCAGGGATTGTGAATGTTGTTTTCAGCAGAGCTCCTGCAGCACAAGGCTCCTTCCATGAGCACACCAGCTAGCAGCCAAAATGTGTTCCTGTGTAAAAAAAGATTGAATCTTTATGTGAGCAAAGAATCAACATGTAGCAATTTACATTTTTATCAATTAGGAGGTGTTTCATCCTTTTATTTATGCTGCATTAGGCCTGTATTATAAATACAGGCCCTTGTTTTTTAAAGATAACATTAGGCTGTGATACTGTTTAAAGAAGAAATGTTATCCTGTTTTTGAACTGCAAAGCTATTCAAATTCCTTTTCAACTGATAAACTCAGTGTCATTTAATTTATCAGTTGCTTACATAAGAGGAATAAAGAGATATTGAATGGCCTCAAGATGAATACCCTTCCATTAATTTTTATTGCTTCTGAGATTGTTTTATTTTTCTTTTCACATATGGAACATGATCAAGAGAATTAGCCAGGGGAATCAAAGTATTATTATTGGTTAATATTGTTGCTATTTGTATCACAGCAACACATAAAGGAACAAAATATTGCTAAGAACACTGTAAAGGACTTGCAATCTAACTAGGCAAAATGTACTTATCTTGGTTTAATTTGAACAAAGGACAAGTTACTGAGGCACAGAACTGAACCTTAATGGGAGCTGGTTTATAACCTTTTCTTCTTCAGGAGAGATTTAATCACCTTCCCTCTGTCAAAACAAAGGAAATGTTGCAAATGATATTTAGCAAGAAATATGTGGGCTTTCAGCACCCACTACAATCCTTACCCAAATGATTAATCATCATCCACTGATTCCTTAGATATTAATTTGTGTTTCCTGCCCAGTATCTGGTTTTGTGTGATGCAATAATGGAATGATGCCTTCTGCCTGTTGGTCCTCCAAAATAATCTTCAAGTATATGGCCAGGCTTAAGGAACACAATACAAAAAGCAGCAAAACCTATGCTGTATTTAGCTTACTTTACATTGACTCGACAAGAGCAAGAACTCTACCATGGCCCCTTTGCACATGTGGGATTTTTCTCTATGCTTTGGCACTTTATTCAAGGGCAGAGATTGACCTTCCTGAGATGGGAAATGACAGAGGGCCGACATGGATTCAGTGTCAAAGCTCAAAAGTGTCAAAGCTCCGAGTTGTTAACCACTAGTCAAGTGCTTTAACCTTATGTCCTACTTACATAGCTGATCTTATATATCTGGCAAAAGATGCAGTGTGTCAGCTGAAATAATAATCCTAAATACTTACTTCAGTCATGCTTAATGCTGCCAAACTGCTTCATAGCCTTAGGGCCATGATGTGATTTTTCTTGGGATTTTCCACATTTTTCTGCCCTGTAGACTATGACTAAAACATAAATGAGCTTGCATTCATGGTTATTTTTCCTGGGTTTAGGAGTGGTCTTGGTTTCTGGGTACCTGATTTCTGTAGGTGTCTATGTGTTAAGTGTGCATCAGTTTTTTGGCATCTCTCAAGGAATTAATATGATTTAACTAATTTCATCTTTCAGGAATGAGATCTTCAGCTTAAATTCCCTATACAGCCAGGAGAGAGAGAAGTATTCTTGAATTATTGGGGTTTTTCCCCCCCTATTCTAAGACTGCTATGATGAATTATCTAGGTTCCTAGACATGCTTCTATCTTTCCATTTACTATAGATATATTTTGCACGACCAGAATATTAAATTAGATATCCAATTTTAAATGGTCAAAGTTGTTTCAGACCATTCTACCCTTAGTTACCATTTAAAATGTCTCTCAAAAATGCTGCCACAGGCTGTAGGAGACAACTGAACACAGATGTCTCAGATCATGATCATTTGCCTCAAAACACAAGACCACTCTTGTTTCTGAGGAAAGGCTTGCTGAGACTATTTGTTATGCTTAAGCCAATATGATCATACACCTCACTGGAAGAGTGCTGTTATGAATCATTAAGATATGATGCAGCTTTTTCTTGGAAGGAATACAGATAATATTATGAATGTACTTACGAAACTTTAGTGTTTTGGAGATGAAACTACAGCTGTAATTAAATAAATAAATCACTCTTTGATACTACTAGGTAACAATTGATATTTCATTCTTAAATTGTGCTGCTAAAAACAAGGGCTTAGCGGTTTTATTTTGTTGGGATTTTTTTAGATATTTACACCAAAGAAAGGGCAAGGACAAGGGTAGAAAAAAAGAGAGGGAAGAGAGGAGAGGAGAGGAGAGAAGAGAGGAGAGGAGAGGAGAGAGAGAAGAGAAGAGAAGAGAAGAGAAGAGAAGAGATCTGATTAAAATGAAAAATTATTCAAAACATGCAAAAAGAAATGTAAATAACAGCTTGTGCTATTGCCAGGTTTTAGAGGTGGGGCAGGATTTATTATCTCATTTATTGTGATAAATGAGATAATAAATTGTTATATTGTGATATTGAGACCCTCTTCTGGGAAAATCAAAACATTATTATTTATCTTTAGTCAGAAATACATTTTCATTTTCCATATATTTTTTATACTGACCAATATTAAACACACACTGCTGTCATTCATGGGTACCTACACGAATCAAAAATTGATGAATGGTGATAGAAACTTACAACTTGTTCTGAGTCCAGAAATGAATATTCAGATGTTATGTTCTTGTCCCTTCCTGCCACTGTTCCGCTCAACACCTCTCAACATGGTCATAAGACATGTGATGTTTTTATTTATTTATTTATTCATCTCCCTACTTTTGATCATGCGTTTATTTTTAACAGCCTCTTTCCTCCACCTTGCAAACACCAAAAAGTGACATTTTTAATTTCATCAAGACCAAGATATTCCCTATCATAATCCATGCAATGCTGATTGGAAGGAGAAGGGAATAAGTATGCCCTTACTCTTCAGTACATCAGGTTCAACAGAGACTGTAGGGTATGTCCCAAAGGAAAAAGAACTGAGGGGGTTCTGATTCATCCTGTTGCTATAAAAAGATGTGTCTTCTCTGTATACAGAAAATTGCTCTCTGTTTTGGATAACTGCTTGCATATTTTCTTTCTTTTGCACTATGGAATCTAAATGTTTACCACAAGACAAATTATAAATTAAGTTATTGGTGGGAGCTTGAAAGGCATTCAAAATACTCCTGTGAATGAGGGCAGTGTCCTCAGAGTTAATGGAAAACTATCTGAGAATTTTTGCTTTAAAATATAACATACCTGCCCTAACTATCTAAAAATAGATATCTGATCTAAGTTAATCATTTATCTATAGTCAAAGGAGAGGAATACTTACTTCTGAAGAATGAGTCACCCTTCCCTGGAGCAGATAAATCATTCTGTATATGTTCTGCTTTTTTCTTCATTGAATATAATGAGAACCCAAGAATATGTATTAGGTTATATCTTTAACTCACATATAATTAAAATTAAGGGAAATTAGTCCTGCATGAGATCAGATGGGGCTAAAAGATCCTAAGCTATCTTTAGTTCTACAGCTTGTGTAGGACAACCCCCTTGTCTTTCACTTTTATTAAATATGTAAGAATTTAATCTCCAGATACAAACTCATTTATGGCTGAACTGTGAGGAACCTTGGGAGCCACTGTGGATTTGAGACCTGGGCAGCTTCTTGGGTATCTTTTTTAGGCAGGAAACCTTCTGGTCTCTGCATTCTTGAGATGAAAGAGATGTACTTTTAATCTGCAGCATCAATAGCAAGAAGTGGGCATGAAATGATTTTTAGAGAATTAATTGATCTTCATGGAGCTGAAGATTTTGCGCATCAGTATGGATATTTTCTTCTCAGAGTAATACATTTGAAGTGTACACACTTTAAATACCTCCAGAATTATTGGCATTTGGATGAGTAATAACATGTTTCTTTCACTATATTTCATGCCAAATTTCCTTGAAAGTATTGGAGTCATCATTAACCCTAAAGACAGAAGACCAAGCTTACATGGAGAAAAAAAGTCTTGCAATTTCCATATTTCTCACTTCTGCAAAATGATCCAGTAAAAGACATTATCACCCAAGGGTCCCACCTCGGCCACAGAATTCAAACTCATTAGTAATGGTTTCTATTGAGAGCAGCATTTAAAACCCACTGGGGTCAATGAAAAGACTTTTAGAAGTTACACAAGTAATCTTTGCTTCTGTGCTGCAGGAGATTTTCACTCAAAATGGCTTGTCAGAAAACCCTCAAATCTTTCCATGTCTGAATATTGAAATCCAAGTGTGGTGAAATCCTCAGTCAGGATATACAGCCAGGCAGGACACAAGGGAGCAACATACCAAAAAAGGTGGTTCTCTTCAGCTGGAAGCCAACCTAAAACAAAATGCAGAAGACAGAGCTGGGATAAAATATTTACCACCATGCAGAAGATTTGGTTCACCTTCATTCTCTCCTGAGAGGAAAATAAAAAAGAAGTTGATGAGAAACTACAGTGAAAGGGATAGAATACATATGGATTCTGAAATTTTTTGAGGTTTCCCATGAGCAGGTCATGACTTTCTCTGCTTAAATAATTTTCCCTGTGTTCAGACATGAAGGTGCCTCTAGAATGTCTTGTTTTCAGCAGGAAGTGAAATATGTGGGAAGGAGCCATTGAGCAGATGGTTTAGGCACCTAAACAGCCATGTGAGATGTTTTTGAGTATCCACATGCTTTTCCCATCATTTTTCACTAGCAGTTACATAATCCAGCCAACAGGTATTTCATCTGAGGAAACCATAGCATGTAGCATCCATTCCTTGGTATGTTTGTGCTAACAGGGATTAGTAGTCATCAGTCAAGGATGACACAGTTCTCAGTTGTAGAAGGAGAGGCAGAGATCTGCCTGGCTGCTCAGGCATGCCCAGAAACCCAAACAGGCACGGATTTCCCACTACTTATGACTTCTGAGCCCCTGCTCTTGACATAGGCTGTGTGGCATTCTGTGAAGAGATAAATTGATTTAATCGTTTATTATAAAAGACTAATGTGAGACTCTTACTGTGAAGACAGAGAAATGCTCTAAAAATCGTATGTTTTCTGTAATACTTTGCCTAGTTTAAACTTTGGGATTTGCATTTTTAACACATTTAAGTGTGACCCTAATTCACTTCCATGGTACTTCAGGCTCTTGAAAGCCACTGATGAACTTGGAAGTTTTATTTCTTATATTTCTGTCTGTAGCTGCATTTTACCTATTTGAGAAAATTTTTTAGCTCCCAACTTTTTGAGAAAAACTCCAGAGATGTTTTGCCCTCTGGGTAGGTTGAGAGAAGGTTGGACTGAGGCTTTTTCAGGACAGAGGGTGCATAAATCTGAACGGAATGACTTGGAACTGCCTGAGGTACCTGTCAGTGTGTTCTAGCAAAGGAGGATCTAATTACTGATGTCAGTTGGTCTCCAAAAAGGTTTGTATGTGGTCCACGAAGCAAGGAGGAGGGACCTGAATCTGGACCAAACACAACAGATGATTCCTTTTATGTTTTCATATGCCAGGGCTTGGCAGCACTGTCAAAATGGAGAGACTGATAGTGGTTCCAATATAAAAGCCCATTTGCACAGGCATTCGTCATGTTGAGTCATTTAATTTGCCTCATACTCATATCTGGCACTTGGTAGTCCCCATCCTCTTTTCCCTTCCCCTACTGAGGAGATTTTCCTAATTTAATTTAAATTTGCTTGACTGCTTTATTGGGGAAAGCTATTATATTATCATGCCAGCAGTTGACACAGAGAGGCTTTGTTGCAATGCATCACCACTATCAGCTGTCTGTACCTTCCTAAATTTACAGTTCTTTGACATGGTGACTTTCTGTGGAAAAATATTGTCTCCTCCAAAACTCAACTCCTTCCTTCTCACTTTGTGCTGTAGGTGGACACCAATAGTTCACCACTAAAAAATCCTCCATTATAGAAAAGCAAAAATTATTTAAGAACGTGTTTGAGTTCAATAAAGTTCTATACTTCACCAGATAAAGCAAACAGTTGCATCACATCACTAAATTAAAGTGTTGGCCAAATAGAAAAGAAGGGCCCGGGAATAGAAAGTGTCTTAAACCAACTCTGCTGATGAAGAAAATATATGTTGACCTGCCCCTTAGCATTCTGTGTATGGGGGAGTTTTAAAACAGCCCTGAGTCTGTTGTTAATGTCTGCCTCAGGACATTAATTCATGTTCTCCAGATCAAATTGTGAAATTGAAAGACAGTAATTGAAAGACAAATGTTCAAATGTTAATTGAGTACTTAAAAATAACACCTCAGCCTTAGAAATAAATTTACTGGGGGAAATAGGAAGAGAAGAACATAATTTCCAATTAAAAATAGGAGCTGAAAATCTGAAGATACCCAAACCTGGAAAATTAAATTAAAACGTAAGAGGTAGGTGATTATAATTTAATTTAATTTAAAAAAAGAAAGCTGTCCTATGCAGTCTATGTTTTTAATTGCTTGAACTGACCTTTAAGAAAATACTTTAGACTTCATAACATTTAAAAGTATGAGTTAAATGTGTGGGATCCAGAGCAATCCTCCACATGACTAAGGGAACAGCCCACAGACACTGCCCTCTGCCAATACACCAATGGGCATCCTAAACATTCATGCCACTTTATATCAATTCTGACACCCCTGGTAGACACCCCAAAGTGAATTAAGGACAAGGTATCAAGTTTAACTTGAAATTCATTTGCTTTTGTCAGTTCACATCAGGTCCTTAATGTCATCTTCACAGACATTTCATGTTTAATATTAATGATCTCTGGAGTCTCATCCTAATGTATTCTATGAGCTTTGATAATTTAAGACTATTTCAGATACAAAAAATCCCAAGGCATATTTACCAATGTAAGTATAAGGTTTGTTGAAGCTATCATTAGAACTTTATGTGGGCTCATCATCCCTGCATTATTGACATCAACATTTCATTTGAGGGAGGAGCTGCAATAATTAGAATAGGAAATGCATTCGTTAAAAAAAAAAAAAAGAGATTACTTCTGATTTCCTGATGCTCAGGGTGTTCAGTTAGGAAATTGCAAGAGTGGATTCCTCTTTCCATTGGTTACAGTTCAACCATGGACCTTTGCATGGAATTTGTAACTTTACTATTTATGCCTTTGTGGTTTGTTTGCTTTTATATATTGGGAAAGATAGAGACATCTTTAATATCTATGATTATCTTATTCAAGCATTATTTTAACAGCTTCTGTCTGTCAGCTATGGCTTAAAAACTACATGTTTATTTTCTGTTAGTAAAATTTTGTGGCAAAAGAACTATTTTAAAATACTTTCATGTTTTTGATTGTAGCCTGCCCAGAGGAGGAGAATTTGGACAGGGACCTGTAAGGCCTTCACAAATTACCAACCTCCAGAGAACCAAGCATGCACACATACATACATCCATGTTCAAAGTCTGTCTGTGTGTGAACGAATACACACACAGAGCTTTACCCACAAGGCCTGCATCCCTTTAACAGGAATTTAAAGGGAAATTTACCCATGGTAAATTTTACTATTAGCACTCATTAATAGCAATTTGCAATAAATTTTCCAGTCTCAAATTAAGTGAATAAGTCTTCATTTCTAAAGACTGAATTAAAATTCATTTAAATCTCTCAAGAGAAATTGGTGTTCTTGATAAACATATTCTGGAGCATTTACTGTAATGTGGATTTATTTCTTAATATCTTATTCTTTTTAGCTCCCAGTTTACAAAAACTTCCTCATATGTGATGGTCAATTTATTTGAGTTTCAGCCAGTCCCAGAGAGAGAAAATTGAGTGGGAAAGGTGGTTGATACAAGAGAAACATAAGCTATAAGGGAAATAGGGAAATAAAGGAGTGACATGAACATAATTTGTCTCAACTGGGTGTTTCACACCTATTGTAAGGTACTCTGTCTTCTCCCTGACCAAAGCAATAAAAGAGCATAAGCCAATGCACTTGCTTATCTCACTCCTGTCCAATTCCCCAGCAGGTTGGGCTTTAAACTATTTTTGCAGCAGATTTCTGTTGCCACAATGAAAAATCTTGTCCTTGTTGTGTTTCTTCCAACAGGGATTGCACCTGAGGGACTCCAACATTTTCCCATAAAACAAAATGACTTAATCTGATGTGTTTTTAATTAAACATGTCCAGTGATAAATCTGGAGCAAGCAAGGTCAGAGAAGCTCCCATCTGTTTTGCAGCTCTGTCCACAATACAATCTCCCAGTCTGGAAAATTCATTTTTCCACCTGCTGTCAGTTCCTTTTTGTGTAATTTTCTTGATTGTGTTGCAAATCTAAGGGAGCTGCTGACCCTTGCTCCCTTGGGGCTGGGGAAGGGATTTTGACTGGTCATAATTTTTCTGATATTGCTGATGGATTGACTGATCAGGTGTACAAGGTATGACAAGAAAGAACCTGCCTAGCTTTGTCTCTCCAGGCAGAGAGACTTAGATACTGATAAACATGAGGAGATGGCAGCCTGGATTTCAACAGTTACTCAAGAATATCTCTAATCTATGCTCAGTACCCTCTTGTTGTGGTATCAGCCACATCACGATGACATCCAAACTCCCTTGGCCAAAGGCAGAAATACCTTTTCTGGAAAGGATTTGTTTTCAGCATCCACAGATGCTCCAGTTACTTCCTTAATTTGCATTGTGAGCATTGTTTGATGGGAGTCTGGGTCATGAAATCACAGAATAGTTTAGGTCAGAAAAGCCCTCTAAGACCATTGAGTGCAGCCATTAAGCCAGCATTGCCAAGCCCCCCACTAAACCCTGTTCCTAAGAACTGCATCCACAGTCTTTAAATGCCTCCAGGGACAGTGACTCAACCCCTTGGGCCCTTCTAGGAGTTTCAATGATGATTAAGTGTCAAAATCCATGTCTGAAAATAAGGAGAATTATAAAAACATGTTTTATAAGTCTTTGTTAGGAGGTTTTTCTTTTTCCTTGAGCATGAGGAAGAACTTTCCTGTGCAGGGGACCCAGCACAGGAACAGGTGCCCAGAGAGGCTGTGGAGTCTCCCTTGCAGGAGGTGCTCAGGTACAATCTGGACACAATCCTGTTCCATGTGCTCTGGGATGACCCTGCCTGAGCAGGGAGGTCAGACCAGCTGACCCACTGTGCTCCCTTCCAACTTTGCCCTTTTGTGATTCCGTGGTTTTTGATAATCCCTCCCTTGTCAGAGCAGTATCATACTGAAGAAACAAATCCATCAATTTCAATTCAAGCTTAGGAAAATGCATTGAAAAATATAGTTTAATGTTTGGTGTGGAATTTTGGGGGATCCTCTGATGTCAATTTAACAGTACAGATGATTTCAGTCATGTTTTTTCAGATGAGTCTGTGAGTACAGAGGAGGAATCTAGGAGAGGGGGAAGAGATGATGAAAACTATGGATAAAAGAGAATAGGTGTAATCTGTACTCAAAGTAATTAACAGCTGAGAGAAATTAATTAAGCATAAGTATATGAAGCTTTGAGAGTGAGATAATGAATAATAAAATTGCATGATGGAATTGGTAGAAGGTTTCCTTTCAAGTAATACATAGGCAAATATTAGAGGATTCTTTTACTAGTAGCCCAAGTTTAACCACTTCATATTTCCTTTTTCTCTTTTGCACTTTTGTGTTTCTGAAATATAAATATCAAATGAAAGATTGTAAAGTGATAGATGTAAAAACACTGTCTTTAAAGTAAAAGAAAATTGTGATGATACTCATAAATACAGAAGCCACAGAAAACTAAGAAGGGTGATTCCCTCACAAAGCATAATTTTTAATATTTTTATCCCTAAGAATTATGAACTCAGACATTCACCAGCAACAGTGTAAGAAAGCAACAAAAACTACCAGATGAAAGAATTTGATTTTTTTTTTCCACTAGTTCTGAACCATCTTTTCTACAGGGCCATAATTTCTACTCCATTCCAAGAAACATTCACAACTGAATCAGAATCAGCCCTTTATTCTTTTATTTTTCTTTGTACCAGCCAAAGACTACTTATGTTAAGACAATGCCAGTTGAAAAATATTTAGGTTGAATTCAAGGTTTGTTAACTAACTTGAAGGAGTCATAACTAGCAAGAAAAAAAAAGTCTTACAAGGTTTGGGAGAACTTATTTCATTTAATTTCAATTGTGTAAGGAGACGATGACTTTAAATCAAGAACAAATGTGGTTATGTTATATTTGAAAAAGAGGCTGAAAAGGAGCAGACAGTAAATATCCAGAGGGAAAGAAAAGATAGAGAGATCAACAAGAATGTCAAACATCTACAAAGGAAGATCATGCATGGTGTATAGAAAAATAAGGAAAAAGATAATTCAAACCGAAGAAAAAATATCTAAGCACATGTGGAGATTCAGACTGGAAATGTTGCAAGTTCAGAGGGGGCAGAAGAACCTTGTGTGGGAAGAGAATTTGAAAAATATTTATGTACATGTGTCTATGTGTACAGGTGTATTTGGAACATTTACATATTTAAGCACGCATAACTGCTGTATCGACCCTGATGTGGATCAATGAGGGCAGCCAGGATGAGCAGGCTGCCTTCTCATTCCAAGATGTAATATAAACAGTGGGCTGATAGATTTTAGCAGGAGAATTAGAGATTCCAATCACTTCAAAATAGCTTGGAAACAAAATAAAAATAGAAGGCTACAAAATGCTTAATTATTTTCCATGTCCTCTGGGTATTTCCAAGCACCCAACACCCCAGAATCTGAGTTTTATTGTAGAGAATAGACAGCACTGCATATAATGAAAGTCTGACTAAACAGAATCCATCATAAGAACATGGAGTCAGTAACTGGGACAGTGATTGTGCCTATTGAAGTCATAATTTACCATCCTGGGAGCAGAATTTACCTTTAGAGAAAAAAAAACCTGCACCACAGGATGCTTGATGGTTGTCATATCAGCAAGATACACACCAGCATTCTACTATTCATTAGTTCAGATTTTGGGTGAAGGAAAACTCTGATTATCCCCCGACACAAAGATTTAGTCAGAAGCAGAAGAAAAGTGAGTGAAGAAAAAAGTTTGATTTGATCTTCTATTGGTAGAGGAGCTCTAGAGGTTTAAAATCTTGGTTCCACCCCAGATTTAACTGCACATAGAAGAATTTCAGCAGGAAACACCGTGGGTTTTGTACATCAGTGCTGGAGATTCAAATTGAAGATGGCTAATAAAGAATACTTAAACAACCTCTTTCACTTCTGCTTTTTTTAAAGGTCTCTTTGTTGGTTAAATGAAATGTGCTCTTTTGTCAGCCCTCACATCTGTGAGGTTCATAAAGCAATCACAACAAACAAAGGATGAATTGGTTTTCATGAGAGGTGAGAAGGGTTTTTCTACTCCAATTAGCTTTCCCTAACAGGACAGTGGTCCTCAACAGAGGATAATATAAATATTAGCATCAGGTGGTGCAGCTAAATTTAGAATTACTGTGATAGTAGTTCAGGTTATTATTGTAAAATCCAGGTGTCTTTAAACAGGAATTACAATCTTTAAAAGTTTTTATCTGAGATTATAAAATATGAAATTATGGTCTAGAAGGAATGTTATTAAAAAAACACTGTGGGGGAGGAAGTTTAGTTGGTCTTTATATTGTATTTCCTTCCTTTAAAGGAAAAGAATTAGGAAATTTTTTTCACTGCTTAAAATATTTTAAAAAATATGAACGTGAAAGAATAAATGCAGATGCACAGAAAATAATCACATAAAAAAATCTTACTGGCAGCATCAGCTGTAACTACTGTGTAGTGCCTTCTATTACAAGCATCTAAATCATACAATTTTTTAATTCATTCAATTATTTTTAAGTTGCTCTCCTTTAAGAGTGATTTATGACACTCAGGTCAGGTAGATTACTTGATGCCACAGGGAAGTCTTCTGCTAAAACAGGTCTCTCTCTCTCTCCTCCTCTCTCTCTCCTCCCATTCCAGACAAGAGTGACACACTTTATTTGAGGTTTCTTTGTTGACCCATACAGGTTAAGTACTTTTTAATTCCCAAGTTGTCAGCCCCAAGTCAGTGCTGACAGGAGAACTCATAAATGTGGTGTTCTGGAGGCAAGACACACAAAGAGTTTTTCAGTTAAATGATGGCACTCTCACCTTCTGATTAAATTCACTTAAAAATACTTTGTGAAAAGCATCTCCAGGCATAAATATCTTGTAGAAACAAGGCATCAAGAGCTAAGTGTCAGACTGCCAGAGCTCAATCCACTGCAAGTTGCCACTGTATTCTGTGAGTTACTACCGAAACACTCAGGGATTTAGTCATAACCCTTGTCTGACGGTGGAAAGGAGAGCACCACTGAACATTTGCTCAAGCTAATCTTTATCTTCCCACTGGCTATAAAGATTTACTAAAAGTAGAACTATAAAGCTGAAGAGGAAGGTGATGTTTAATCAGTGTCTTTGTCATCATTCTTACTGTAGCGCACAACTGATATCCTTTAGGCTAGTGCCTAAATTCTGCACAAATAGGTCAACAAAAAGTGCTGAGATAGTGTTTTGGTCTGCAACAGCATCAAAGATTTTTGCTAATAAAATAATAATAATAATGTAGAGTAATTAATGCAATCAGGTATTTATATTTCATTTGCAACATGCACACACACACACAGAGCCTATCATATCTTTGACAAATTAAAAGTAACATCACAAAAAGTCTTGATCCAAATTAATCCTTCATCACAATAATAGATAATCAACTGAAGATGAAGTCAGAATGTGGTGAATATAAATGGTTCAGCTGATGACAGAAGAGCCTGCATCAAGGATTTATTTCATGGGCTGCTGAACAGACTCCTTGGCAACTCAAGGAACCATAAAATCTATTCATACTCATAAATTCTTCAAGCTCCACATAAAATTAATTAGACCCTCCCTTTCCCATAATTCCCACAGAAATTCCATTCAAAATCTCCTCTTTTCATGTTGTTGGAACCTACCTCTAGTTTCAAGCCTAAAATGGTTCATAGCCAGCTTTTGATAACTTTTATACAATACCACAATTCATCTGGCATAATTTATATGAATGAATTTTTCTACCAATCGGTTAAAAAAACAGATCAGCCTCATTTAGTTTTTAATTAGAGCAATGTTCTCCTCCACTGAAAGTACCAAGGTCATGTGAAGCTGGTACTATGACATCCTGTCTTAGTTGTGAGGTGTCTTTAGTTGACAGATGGAATTTTTAACAGTGAGATTCACAATCATCAGATGGAGGTTTAAAACAGGATCTTAACTTTAGTTCTCATATCTGTTCTTTGCTTGAGTCTATCTCCTTAAATTAAAGGCAGCACCTAGGGAATGGAAATATAGGGTCTGGATTTGAAAAGAACAAATGTTTGTCATGGATTTTCATTTAACCTGTCAATGGAAGAAGATACATATAGATGTTTAGATGTTTGGTCTCTGACTTGGGTCTATCATTCCCGAACTTTCTGACTTGATTTAGTAATTGTGGTTACCTAAATAAAACTATAAAATAGTGTTTGTGATTTTGCTGAGAGAAAAAAGGCACCCAGGACTTTTCCTCATCTTTGATTTTATTAAATGGAGAATGTCTTAACCATCTCAATTACAGTGAGATTTCTGCATTTGCAGAGGGAGAAGTGAGAGCAGTAAGTGTTCACTCAACCCTTCAGCTGGTCCTCATGCTGCCAGCAATGCACAGGCAGCACTGAGGGTGAGTGAGCCTGAGGGATAAAAGACAGCCAGATATTCAGGGTATATTTAGTGTCTATCTGTTGTATATTGATTATTCTTTTGGAACACCTCCTAGAAGACTTGCAGAAGTGAGACATAAATTACTGTTTAATGTAGTCTCTTTTCAGTGTCAAAACCTAAATAAGTTTTGACTAAATTCATCAAAGATATTTTTAGGAGCCTTTTTGTGTTATCTGGAAAAGTGAAATCTTAAAAAACTGGACTGAATTTTAACCCTTGTAAAAGTTTTGAAAGTTTCAAACTAAAGTTTGTCTGACATGTAAAATGAATGGTCCCTCTAGCTTTTCACCTGTCATTTTTTTCATCACTTTCTCCTGTGATTCTCTGTGGAAAACTATGAACAAAACTGGTCCTGGAGATAAAGATTCAGCTTAAAAAACAATATAGTCTTAAAGAAAAAGATCAAAATGGCTCAAATATAGCAATATTACCAGATGTCTAAATGCCAGAGGTTTCAAAAGAACACCATCACCAAATTCCTTATCTATCTGGTGAGCACTGAGATGTGTCCACTGAAATTGCCAATAGTTAACTGTTTTTATATAAGTATATTAAAAAAAAAGAAATCATTTGTTAGGAGGGGGTTGTGTTTTTTTCTCCCAAACACATCATAACTTACTTATTGAAATTACTGAAACTAGATACAAAAAGAAGCAACTCAACCCCAAGCCACCCAGCCATAAAAACAGCACACATTTTTTTATCCACCAACTATATCACAATATGTAGAGAAAGTGAGCTTAAGCAAAACAATCTTTCAATTTTTCAGTCATTTTATCTGTTGTCCATGTTTATTTTGAAGTAAATTGAACAATCATAAATATTGAGCAAGGATGGCAATTTTATAACAGGGATTTTCTTATTAAACAAAAAGGCTACTTAATACATTACAATCAAGGTTCTTCTTTCTCTTACCTGTGTATAGCACTTTTAGACTTAAACAACTATTTTCTTATGTGGCTTCCATCTCACCCACCATGAACCAAGCATTCAACGTACCCTGTCTTTTATTACCAAGATGTACAGGACTTAAACTTGCAACCCTAACCTCAGGTTTTTACCAATTTTCATGCACCATGATCCAATCTCATGCAGGTCCAGCAACAAAATCATATTCCAGTTGATTGTCTCCTCTCAGCAGAAGGCACCATTGCTGCCAAGAGACAGTGAAAGTTATTGTAGCTGATTTCATGGGACCTGGGGATAATTCACTCTGCCTAAAAAGACACACACTAATTTTGAAAGAAATCCTCTTGCTGTCATCTGCTAGAACACATTCAATTTAGATAAATTCTTGAACTGGGATTCTTATGCATAATATATGCTGTTAAACAAATAGAGGCACAACCATGACATTAAGAGTGTCCAAATTATCCCTTAGATTTAGCATCCTGGCTGTCCAATTTCTTATCTAAACTATTACAAACAAAGGCAGAATTGGAAGATTAAAATTTTCAAGTGACTGCTGAAGTTCAAAGAGTGCTTGTATTTTAATAACAAGTACTGCACATATTTCATGGAAGTGCTAGCCAGCTGATCTATATGTTAATTAGCCTACTATTTGAAAAGGAAAATTATTCAAGTGCTTTCATCTCATTTCCAACACAAGCAGCCATGCTGAGTACATTAGGAAGCATCATTCCTGCATATTCTGGAGTCAGCTAAGCTCTTTTTTAGGCACTGGAGGAGGAAAAAAGGGAACTGAACTGATAGCCAATTTTATGCCAGAATGATTTTCAAGCAGAGAACAATCCATTCAGAAAAAAAATAAACTAAACTCTCCAAAGGAAAAAAAAAAAATCTGTAGGATTTTCTGTTGAAAAATTGTGGTTACAGTTTAGGTTGCTATTATCAACATGAGAAAAAAAAAGTAGGAAAAAAGAAAACAAGATTGCCAAAAACTCTTCATGTGAAGAATTAGGGAACTGGAAGTAGGCTTGGTACAGATGGGGATGCTGAGAGCTGGAGAGGCCGAGGCAGCAGGTGAGCAGCATCTGGCTCTGGCTCCCTGCCTGGCAGATTGTCCTCAGAGTCACTCGCGGCCTTCTGGCAGAAAATGAAGGTGACAAGAGGTCGGGAGGTGAAATTGACCAGAGTGCGCAGTTGGCAGGAAGCTGACAGGATACAAAAGTCTCCATTTGCCTTCTCCGAAAAAAAAAATCTTAAAGACTCTTGGTTCAGGGGATGGTGGTGGAAAGGGAGGGAGGGGGAAAAAAGAAACCTCCAACTATTTTAATTTCTTTTTCAAAACTGGCATTTGTCAGGTCATAAATTTATTTTCCTGGCCAGATTTGGAATGAAGCCCCCAGGCCTCAGCACTGTTTCTGTGATGTCCTGGATGCAGCTTTGAGAAATGGAGAGAGAAGGAGGTCAGAAAGGGATATGAATGCAGCCGAGCATTGCCTCATCTTCCTCCTTCTTTGAGTATCCAAATACAGAAATGGGCAATGAGGAATCCCACTGAAAAGTGCTCTTAGGGCAAAAATGTCCCACAAAGATTTCACTAACAGCATGTTTCATTTCAGAGGTACCATACAGCTCCTTGTGAATCCTGCTTGAGCTGGGGCCATGTACCATGAAGATGGCACCAGCAACCTTGAACTGCATATTAGCAATTATTTTTATCAAGATTTATGTGTTATAATCCACAAAGTAGTTCAATTAATTTATCCTATGAGTTTTTGGGTTTTATTTAATTTATTTTATTTTATTTTATTTTATTTTATTTTATTTTATTTTATTTTATTTTATCTTATTTTTCCAGCAAATGGGATCAATAAAGATTATTTCTTTTCTGGACTAATCAAATACAAAAATACTTTGGAGAATAAACACAGCAACCTACAAGTTTTAGCACTCAAATTGAAACACTTTGAAATATTATTTAAAAAAGAGGAGCAATAAAAGAAGAACGCTAGCATCATATTCTACTGTGGTCATAAAACACAGTCACTTCTTTCTGCACTGGGTATTTCAGAATAAAGCTGGAACTGAAGCTGTGTACAATTGATAATTTCAAAATATTAGATACTATTGCAATTTTCCTCACTGTGTAAAGTTCTGGTTAGAAAAATATTTGACATTATTTCTCACACTTGTTTTTTGAGGTTTATGGTTTTTTGTTTTTTTTTTTTTTTCCTAGATGCTGACTTAACTTTTGAAAACATTGCTGTACTTGACTGAAATTTATATTACCCAGCAATTTAGTTAAGTGCTGCAGGAGTGTAGGATGGACTGATGACAGACTTCATATAAATATAAACCACCAGCTAATGTCCCCTTTATAATACAGGCATATAGTCCTACCAAAATCAATGAAGCTGAGCCAATTTACATCAAATGATGTAGCACCCTGAGATTACATTTGCTCTCATTGCTTGATACATATGTATATACAGAGAAAAAAAAAAGAGAGAAGGAAACTTTAGTTTGCAACTTCTCTGTGACTTATTTGCATGTATTCAACTTATTACTTTTCCCAATGGACAATTTCATCTCTTTAAGCATTTTCTCCTCCTTGAAGTCATTGCCAATGAATTTCAAGATTGCCACAAAAATATCAGTTACCTCATCATATTAGTTTAACCTTTAGAATCTATGACCTTCCAAAAATGACAATGGTCTTCTTCCCAGTCAGTTTAGGAACACAAATGAATATGAGAACATTGAAAGTTCTGTCAATTCATGTCTAGAATTGCACATTGGGTTGGTCTGCTTCCTGTAAAAATGAAGTATCTGACCTTGCTTAGATTTCAGATGGCTTTGTCACAGACACACACACCAAGGAATGCTACAGTGAATGTCCAGAGCCCTCCTTTGCCTCTTCCTGAGAGCACAAAGTAATTTCCTACTGTATCAGAGTCAGGGCATAACTTTTCAAGGGGCTGAATCTCAAACTGTCCTCAGAGGGTGGAACATCTATTCCCTTTTTATATTGCTACATTCCAAGAACATTAGAAAAATGTCAATTCCCTGAAACTCTCAGAAAGGGAAATCACAAATATGTGGCTGTGGTTAAGAGCAGAGGCATATGAGACACCAGAGTGGTGGAGAGGGACCAGCCCCATAAACAGCAATCAGACAAGAGTAAAACTGCCCTCTCCCCCAGCCAGATCCAAAGCCATGCTCTGTTTATAGTATCAGACTCTGACGTGAAAAAGAGAATAAATCTGTCTTTTCATTTATTTGAGAGTTGGGCTAGACAACCTTTAAAGGTCCCTTCCAACCCCAAGGATTTTATAACTTATCTTTTGATTCTCTATCTGGCCTTCTTTTCCACTTATAAACTGTCCTAAAAAATGTGAAGATATTAACCCTGGGTATCAGAATGTATTATCTTCCATTTGATGCCAAACTCTGAAGACAAGATCCAGTACCACATTTACACTCTCAAGAGCAGCTTTTTATAGCACCAATCTGCACAACAGGACTGCCTCACCAGTTTCCCTTGTGAAACCACTCCACACATAAATCTGTCAGCATGGTGAACTTCAATGTGGCCAAAATGACAAAAAATATTTAATCTAAGCTAACCTCTAGAAGATCTCTGACCTTAAGCAAAGTGTGAGAAAGAACATTTATATTTGGAGTCATCCCAATAATACTGGGCAGTAGTTCAACTATATTTTTTGATTAATGTTCTCTCATATTGAATTTCTTTTGCATTTGTCTCTTATACCACTTTAAAACCAATGACATAAGGCCAGAGGTTGCCAATGCTAGAACACTACGAGAACAAATAAAAAATTCTGGTCCCCGCATTAAGTTTTAGACTTTAGTCTAAGTTCTAAAATTACTTTCTTTCTGATTTTAGTGTCATGCTGAAGATTCCTGGGTAACGTGTTACGGTCTCCTTAAATTCAGCAATAATCAGGCAGATAAGCAATATCTGCAGAATCCCTGAAAGGTCTGCCAGCAGATTCTAGCCATCCACTGGGAGGCAATTATTCTGTCATCATTTGAAGAGAATGGCCTATCTGCTTCTGGCAGGCATTTCTGTTCCAGGCATGAATTCTGGTTCTGGCCTTGCTGCACATTCCCTGTGTGATGGACGCCCTGGTCAAGAGTGCTGAGCAATCACACGCCTGCCAAGAGTCAACCTTTAAACAAGGGATTCAGGATGAAAAATGCCTTTGTCTGTTCTAATTAGGATCAACACTTTTGCTTTCTTCATCAGAATTTGCTTATTTTGTTGTCTGGGGCTGACGTCAGCACATGAGCTGAAGAAAAAAGCAATTTGCTCAAGTTTCTTCATTATCTGATGTTTTCCACCTCACATGTATCACCTGTGAAAGGAAACAACTCATAAACTCTTCCAATGTCATTTTGTTCAAGTGAGCTAAAGCCTTTTGTTTGGAAGTATTGCTTTCCATGCCTGTCAAACAGTCATGAATAGCCTATTTTATCCTTTTTACCATCTGGACAATCTTCTCTGAACTCTGCTCCCTGATCAAGGGGGACATCAACAGGTTGTTCATAAACTCCTATATGGTGCTTTCAGGTATTTTCCAGCAGTGACTAGCCATCCTTTTGGCTCATTAGGTGAAGTGCCATTCCTCTGCAAGATGTTATCAGTTTTAAAATGAGACACAGTAATAAACCATGAAAGCATGCCTAATTCATTGCAATAAAAATCAAGCTGGCTTGCCTTCTTGCCTACGCCTTGACAGCTGACATGTTCTGAATTCTGGTGACAGCATGCAGATCTGAATTGGAAGGGCTGAGGTGAGGGGACAGCAGGGAAGATAAATAGTCTTAATTTTTTTTAATGGACCTATTAATGTGATATGATTTGTGATTCATCAGAGATCTGTGCTTTGGGTACTGTCAAAATGGCTCACAGAGACTGGGACACCAATGCTAATCCAACACTGCCTGGTTATTCTGGACAGCTTCCCTGGTCTCCAGAAATGGCTCCAGGAGCTGGGCTGTGGTCCTCAGTCCTGTCCTCAAAACACAGGAAACCTGTTTGGAAACAGCTGACTCTGGCCTTGACACCAGCCTGGGTGTCACTGAGCTGGAATCAACACGTCAGTGGAAAGGCAGAGGTGGCTGCAGCTGGAGGGGAAGTCCAGCAAGGAGGAATTAATTCTGTTTTCTCTGTGCCTGGTGCATGTGAGCCATCTCACCCAGACATTCAGTGAGTTCTAAGTTTTAACCTTCCTTGCCTGGCAATAACTACGACACATGGCAACATGGGCCTTTTGAGCATCTCCTTCACTGTCCTCAGTTTGTTGCTGTCAACTGATAGAAAGGGTGAGAAAATATATTCCCTGAAAAACAGAAGGAAAGAATAATGAGAAGAACTAACACACTGTCTTACTGAGCAAGTGCTATTTACATTTACCTTTATTTTTAATTTTTTTAGATATTCTTTAATTATTTTGTGGTTCCAGAAGATCTGTAATGAAAAATAGATGGGGTGATTCTTCCTACCAGGATTCAAACACTAATGACACTTTCATGATCAGAAACAAAGATGGATGAAAGGACATATTTGTTCCACAAACAAAGACAGTTCTTTTCTTAACAAGGTGCTTGACAGAGAAGGTATAACCTGCTCCTCCATTACAGAAGGATGCTGAAGCATGGAGAACAATTTACTTCCTTGCAATGACATACATTCTATTCTTAATGGGCATCTTGGTGTTTCTGATTTCAAATGGGAGTTTTTCACAGCAGTGGAAAGGCTATTTTCCAGGGTTTATGACTCAGATCAAATTTTGTGCTTTATCACTTCAGTATACCTAAGATGAAAATATTCATAAAATTTTAATTGTATTTTTATTGCAGTCTATATGGGCACAAAGCCTTTTTGTATGTGAAAACTCCTCTAGACAAAAATTTTTGGTGCTGAACTCCAAGATATATTTGGTATATGTACACTCAAGTGTGTCTGTACATACATTTTTACATTTATATGCAGGACATTTGCACAGTATTTGAGGCACTAAGTCTCTGTATTCATGAAAATATACAACTAGGGAGGCTTGACTCTGCTTAAATGAGCCATTCACCAGTGTAACCAAGGACAAACCAGGGAACTTCTTCCTAATTAGTGTAGTATAAATGAGAGAAAAATAAATGAACTCCTGAGCCATTAGGAGGTTGGAATAGATCCCCAAAACATGTCCCATGTTACCCATTCTCTTGGCTGCCTTTGATTCAGTAGTCCAACAGTTGTGTGAATGTAGGATAACTGCACACCAGCAGTGCCACACTCTTTGAAGAATGTTTGAATTAATGGTGGTTTAGCTGACAGCACAGGGAACAGCACAGTACTTTGTGTACTTTACACTAACAATGACACAATTTACAGAATTTGGTTAAAAAAACACCTATAATTAAAAAAAAAAAAAAAAAAACCCACAGATAAACACCCTATATAAAAATCTGTGTCCCTCAAGTTTATTTTTTCCCTTTCAAGATTCCAGACCACCATCATGTCTGTGAAATACTCAGCAATAAGTCACAGGATAGGAAGCTTTTCCCCTCTCTCTCCTTTCCTTGCTTTGCTGCAGTTGCTCCTTGCACCAGTGAAACCTGTGCTCCTTTCTTTTACTGAGTGAGATTTATTTGATGCATCTTGAGGACAACTGATCAAGAGGAAACATGGATTCCTGTGGTTCTGTGTCTGGCAGAGCTTGATAGTATGTCTACCCCTGATGAAATGAAGGGCTGCTCAGCTTCGGCATTCAATCTAACACAGTCACATTAAATTACACTGAGGGAAATTAAAAAGGTAATTTATTTCACTAATTCCTGGTAATACAGTGCCTCACACTTTTAAAAGCTTCTAAAATATCAGGACCTAATTTGTTAAATTGTAAAGTCCTGGAATACCTGTACATTAGGATCAAGAGGGAAGACAGTAAAACAATTTTCAGCTAGAAATGCATGAGTTTCAGAGATTCTGTAATGCAATTTCCTAAACTAATTAATCTGAGAGATAGGTCATCAGGGTTAGATATCTTTAATAAAAGCTTTAGAATTTCTTCCTAACTTTTAACAGCATGTTCCCCTCACCCATGTTGTCTATATTCTTTTTGCACTTAAACACTGTTTCTTTTGGGGTGGTTTTTGTTTTTGTTTTGTTTTGTTTTTTTCTACCTATCTCTTCAGCTGTTAATATTATTTATATAAAATTTACAATATTCTCCTTCTCTGACCATAACCAAATAATTCCATAGAATCAGATCATCTGCTTGAAGAGTTAATGGGAAAGTTGTAGTACATTTCATCTGACCCAAGATCATACACTAACATAACATGAATTTTGAACTCTGAAATTACATATTGGACTGAGCATTTAAATAAAAATACTAACAAAAAAAATTCTGATATGAGATTAGCATGTTTATTTTAATGAAGATAGCATTCACCTCTGTAATACTCATATTCATCAGTCTATAGATGAAGCAAGCATGTCAACTGGATTATTCCAGTCAGAATTATAACATGTTAAGAATCCATTTTGCCTTCTGCATCAATGTAGTTGCTAGTGCTGAAGATGCTTCCTCTCTCAACTCTATGCCATTTTACTGTCACCACAGACCCCTGTGTGTCAGAGGGTGGACCTGACATTGTTAAACCAGATTTGAGTCACTGCCTTCTCAATAAGATCCAGCTGTGAGAGTAGGCTGACCAAGATCCTGGGGTAATTTGTCAAAAATTAGCATGGTGACAGTAATTCCAGACAGATATTTCTAAATGCTATTAAACAAAGGCAGTGTCATAACCTGAAAACAATTTCTGCTGGGGTGATTAATTGGTGCTGGCAAGGTTCCTTCTCTCTTGGTTAGGTTGAAGTACTGCTTTGTAGCTCCAGAAGCACCATAAAAAATTGTTTACACTTAGAAGAGTAATATTTTAAGACATGACAGAAGCACAAAACACTAGATATGTGATAAGGAGGAGACTCCTTCCTGGCCACATAAGCAGTGAATTGTTGACATTGCTGCACTGACATAAATATGAGGTGCTTCTTTGGATTTATCTTATTTACCTTTAACTCCAAATAATTTCCTCAGAAAAAAGAGCTGGAAATATTGTAGTAGAAGACACTGCCAGACGATGTGGCCAAGTGTGCAAGTGAGATACCAGCGTACCTTATCAAATTCAAACCCAGTTTCACCAGCAAACAGGGAAATAAGAGAAGAGGTGGCTCTTGCCTTCTTTCCCACCCCACTGCTTGCAGCACAGAACGATGCTGGCATTGGGTCACACACTTGGAAGTGGGTGTGCAGCTCTCCCCATCCACTCTTTCCTAGATCTGCCAGGGCTGCTCTCTGGTTCTGAGGCCATTTGGCAGGCAATGCCTTTGGCCAACACTATTAATTATCTTAATCTCTAAAACCACATGGCCACATGAAAATTATATTTAGGGAATGATTCCTAGCCTGTCATAGATCCCAAACCATTCCTAGCAGTTTTGAGGAGACTGCTAGCTGCCACAGTTCAACAGCATCACAGCATGCATTTTAATAGTGTGAACAATTATTTTTCCTTATCTAGAAACATTCCCTGGCACTGTTTGATGCACTAATTTTACCAGCACTTGTATGTAAAGCCAGTGTACATAAAACACTATTCCCATCCTGAATTAATTGGATTGAAGTGCTACTAGAAGTGTAGCCATCAAATCTGTTGTTTTAATTCGGATAAATTTCCTTCCGTTTCTCTTGAGAGTTCAGGCCTCTTTCAATGTAAATAAAGACGACCACAAATTTACTTGCCTTCAGGAGGGAAAATATCTAGGCAGTGTGACAATGAGTTGCAGAATCTACAAACTGAATTGTCAGTGAGAAATTGGCAATGGCTTTCTTGAAGTTCCTTTTAAATTCTTAATACTAGTGAAATGTTTGAAACCAGAACTGCATTTGTCTCTGCACTATACAGAACAAAAAATATTGCCATGATATACTACTGGACATCATGTCAAACAACATAACAGGGGTAAAAACATATTGTGGCTATGATTTACATATCTACTAGAGTGATTGTGACAATTTTAAGTAAATTCTTCCCAATCATGGCTTTTGAAAGCTGGCTTCTACTGAGGGTTCTTTCACTTGCAGTGATAGAGTGAAGTTGGTGTTCATCTATAAATTATAACTGCCTGCTTTCCAAGCCTTCAAATACAGCAAGAAATCTATTGCCTAAAATTGGCAATTTTTCTGTCTCATGCACAAAATCCTTCTCTACCTGTACCTATGCCTGTACATCTCATCACTGAAAGAGTATCAGGGCACATTCTTTTATGTGCCTGCTTTGATGCCTGGTGCAGTTTGACCCAGACTAAATTGCATTCTCAGGGCACAGTTCTGAGAGGTAATACAGGCCATGTACTATTCCCAGTAGGCAGTCTGTGTGTGGGTGCTGTGTTTGGAAGACTAAAAGTTCAGGAACAAGAAAACAGGATGTTCTGTACTGACAGATTTCAGTGCCAGAGTATGGTTTGTGGATATTTAATGCATTCATATAGATATAACCTGTGTGTTCAAATAGAAAAACTGCTGGCAATATTCCATAGACATTTCATGTAGAAAGGGTGATTCATCCTAGACAGAGAACACTTGATCTTAGTTTACCAGAAATAAACATTTTTTGCAGAGCTGTAATGATCTGGTGTTTGTCCTGAGTGTAGACACCTTATCAGACTGATGCAATTAAGGCTGGCATCATTTTTTAACACCACACTAAGAGAAAATATGACAAACACAATATAATGCTCTAGATCCACCAGACTATCAGGTTAACTGTGCAGAACAGGAGCATTTTTAGTGTGACTTTAGAATTAGATCTGAATCCACACATTACATACAATGCTATCCATTTTGCCACTGACAGGAATGCAGGTGACACATTCTTCAGACCATGGAAAAAGAAGCTTGTTTCTTCTTCAACTATTTTCCAACTAAAACAAAGGAGAGAAAAATATCAATAAAATAATCTATTGGACAGATAAGCACAGCATTTGTGGCAATCCTAATGGACCTTCAGAACAAAATAAATGTTCAAGGAGGTGATTTAGCAATTTGCAGTGGTTCGTGCAAAGCCAGTGACTGAAAGATCCTGATGGGACACAAGGACTTTCAGGAAACAGCTGAAGATGAAGGAGGTGTGCAATTGTCATGACAATTTTTAATTTTGGGCCTGACCTGTCCAGGAAGCAAAAGATGTGTGTAAAATAAGAGCACTTTGATTCCACGAGTGATCTGCTGGACTCTCCTTGATAGCTGTCTACATAAACCCATGCACATCTCAGAAAATCAGTTTGTCCCTCTCAAAAACATGACGTACACTCCATTCATAACACCCTTTCAGCTGCACAGATCCAGCAAAGTTCCCCAAAACAATGGAATGAGGTAGCATTTCATAAGCAAGATGTCCGCAGGACTTGGCCAAAATGATTTAGAAAATGGTCCTGAAAGGGTTATTTAGGGAGACGTGGCAGACCTAAGCACACTGTAATTGTTTATATTTACATTAACATTGGCTTTGGACACAGCAACTACTTATCTGTGAGAGGGGGATGATGAAGAGATTTACATGGATAAAGCACAATACAATGAAAATAAGAGATTTATGCACTGTAACACTACTTAAGCTTAAGCCACAGAGACTGAATCATTAGTGGCATCTTTCCAGACTTAGAAAGCTTTAAACATGGATATTTTTTTTCCCACTAGATATTTAAAAAATAGATATAAAAAATAACTAGGACAGACTAGAAACAAACAAAGGTTCATGGTTTCCAGTTTTGCAGGGACTGAAACACACCTGTTGATTCTGATGCATTTGCTTTCGATTAGGAAAACACATACAAGTCCATGCATGAATGCGTGTGGGACTGTTAGCAGATACAGTATCTAGTTGAAAATTTCCAAAGAACTAGATTTTGAAGTCATTTAGGCACTGATTATGCATTTGGCATTATTCTTAGTTCTCCAATTTAATAAACTATCCCTGCTAATCCATAGATAGATGTTACATGGAGTGTGAAAGATATTGACCTTTCCCTTTGTTGCAAACCTGAAGTTTATCCAATACTCAAAATCCCTGTGGTAAGCTTGGACCACATTCTAAATAAACACAGCCTTTATTTGCTTAGGAGCTATGGGGATCTCAGATGATTCAGAGGATTTGAAACAGGGAAAACTTGTGTTCAGAGACTGGTTCTACCTTATTTTTACTGATATCATGTCTTTCAGCCATGCAAACTGAAACAGAGAACAAGTTGACACAGAGGACTATGATGTCCTATACCCATTACTGAGGATGTTTTTAATGAAGCTCAAGCAATCTGAAACTACACTGACCATTGGTTGTCTGGGAACTCCCATCAATATATTCCATGATAAAATTTTTGGAAAAAAGCAGTTTAAATTGATAACTCAAGTATGCTGCTGAACTAAGAATTTATTTGTTTTCTTGAGCCAGAGTAATAATTGCAGTCTAGTCTGTATCAGAGGGTTTGGTCATTATTGTTTTTCATTGTCTCAGGCTTGGGGGAGGATTGTTGATGCTAACCATTTTTCCACTGCTCTTTTTTTATATTGCCTTGGGCTTGGGGGAGAGGACATGCATGCAGAGGGGTCTGGGGGCCATTTTATTATTTGCCTTGTGGCACTGGCTGTGGCTGCACCATATCAGTGAGCATTTTGCCTGTAAAACATTTTTTTATACACTTTTTTATGAGGATTATTGCTATTATTGTCCATTTTTTATCTCATTGCTGTTTCCAGTAAAGTGTTATCTCAACAGATAATCTCTGCCTTTTGTCTCTGTCCTTTGATGGGGTGTGTGGAAGGGAGTGGCAGCATGGGGATTAATTTCCAGCTCTAATTTCTATTTGCTCAGTGTTTCTCAGCCAATATTCATAAACATGGTTTCAGAGTGTTGCATTTGTGTACAAAAACACACTAGCGTGATATTTGGCATTCCATCCATGTCACTAACTAACTACTCTGGTCTGTTCCATTTGAGGCTTGGTGTTTGCACAAATGAACTTTTCAGAAGGCAGATACTATCCAGGAAAAATTCTGTTTATGCTTGCGGAAAATCTCACCAAACAGTATTTATCAAGGAGAATTCAGCACATGATTCAGTTGAGTAATTTCATCCTCACTAATAGGACATAAGTGACTGCTAGTTTTTCTTCATGCTATGGAATGAAAAAACATGTTTCAATGCATCTATTGTGACTTTTTTGAGCAGATTTCCCCAACCATTGAACAGTATCAAAGTTCATAGTACCTCAATAAACCTATCTCAGAATTATCACCATTGATTTTCTTGTTTCATGAAATGAAATGTTAAGGCAAGGAATAATCAAAATATTTGTCCAGCAAGCCAGGAGTAGAGCCAGAAAACAAGTCCAGATCTCATTTTACCCAAGGATGACTGGTCTTTAATAGTCCCTGTAAAAGACATGTAGGCTAAACTGGTGATCACTGGAAAATCTTTTTGAAGAGGGAACTGGAATTGTTTTAGCCTGGAGCAAAGGAGGCTTTATTGCTCTGTACAGTGACCAGAAAAGAGGTTGTAGTGAGGTGAGGGTTGGTCTCTTCTTCCAAGGAACAAATGGTAGGACAAGAGTAATTGGCCTTAAATTGTTAAAGTAATTAGCATTAAATTAAAACCCTTCAGGGAAGGTTTAGATTAGGTAAGAGGAAAAATTTCTTTACCCAAAGAGTTGTCATTCATTGGAATAGGCTGCCCAGGACAGGTGGAGTCACCATCCCTGGAGGCATTTGAAAGAAGTGTAGATGTGGCTCTTGGGGACATTGTTAGGGATGAGTTGGCAATGACAGCTTAATGGTTGGGCTCCATGGTCTTAAAGATGTTTTCCAACCTAAGTGATTCTATTGTTCCATGATTCTATTATTTACATCCAATAACTTTACAATAAATCTGTTCCATATGATCAGCCAGGAAATATCAGAATATTTTCAAATATTATCACATCATCTTGGTCTTAGGATTTTTTTTTTTAGGAACTTGATAAAAGTCTGGCAGAACTTAGCACAAAACTCATCTTGATTTCAAAGCGATTTTGATTCGCCACCAGTTCTTTTTGATAGATTTTAGGTTTTGCTTTATATGTATCTTAATTACAAATCTCTCATGTGCCATGATGCACATTAGGGTGATCTCCACCTTTGGATAAACTGCTGCTTGTCATCATACCAGAGAAATTCTCTGGGGTAATATGGGGTAGTGATTAAGAAAACCTCTGATTTGCAGCCAAGAACAATAAGGAGTTTTTAATAGAACAGGTAAATTAATAAACACCAAAACAACAAGTCCATGAAGGAAAATGGTGTCTGGATGTATCTCACATGCTGCTTTCTCATCAACCACTTTTAGTAGGTAAGTTTTAAAGCAATTTCCTTAAAGAGAAAGACATCTTGACATCAGAATACTCCTGTCATTGTAAACCACCTTCTGCTGTCTCTCCTGTAATAAAAGAATAATAATCTCACCTGAAACACGATCTCTTTATCCATCTTAATTATTGAGCAATGTTGCTTTTGGGAAAATGCAGACTTTTTTCTTCAGAATACAGCAGTTATAACTATGCACACAGTGCTGAGCTAAGATGTGAACACTGTAACCTGTTCCTGTCTCTTTGGTGAGGCAGGTGGCTGTGGCTGGACACAGAACAAATAGGAAAATCTTCAACTTCTCAGCTCAGGAGGATGTGGTGGTTGTGACTTTGCCTTCTGCTTTCTCAAACTAGGGTGGAATACCCTGCTAAGTAAGCCATGTGGGACATAATTTTATCAACTGATACAAAGATCCTGGATGCAGGTCCCGGCAGCACCAAGAAGGGATCTTGTCCATTCCATCACTCTTTTTTTGTCACTTCTTCCTTTAAGTAGCTCTATAAATGTGCAAATATTTTCTCTAATAGACCAATTCTTTTTAACTGAAAGCACCATAGGTGATGAAATGAAAAGCTGTGATGTGGCACAATGGTTTTGGTGAAGCTATGATGCCTCAATTGCAATAGAAGCCAGAGGCCAGAATGTCAAGAGAGGAATGTGGAAGAGTTTAAAGTCATTTTAATGAAGGGATTCAGGATTCAAATTTTGGAGCATCTTAATTGTCTGGAGACCAAACAGACATCCAATTTTGCCAGATTCCATATGAAGAACAGCAAAGGGAAGTGGGTTCAGATGACTGAAACTCTGTGAGCTGGCATCAATGTAGTACTCTTTCAGAATGGCTAAATTGTATTTTTACTCTGCAGCAGCAGAATAATCAGGAGTGTAAGTCAACGGAGAGAGTACCTGGAAAGCACTTCCTGAAGGAGCTGTGAGAAAGATAAAGGTTATTGCTGTTAAACAGCAAAACCCTGCAGAGCTGCTACAAAGTTTGTTGAGCTTTGGGACTCTTGCTGCACTACAGAGACTTGGTGTTTGCACAAATGAAGCCCATATTTTTCAGGAGGGATTTCAGTGTTATAGAAAGCAACTATGTGCTGTGAAATCAATGGGCTTTGCATACTCAAAGACCTTTGAGTATCTGGGCTGTGGTCCAATATGAGAAATAAAAGCTGCTGATGAGAAAAATGGAGTTTAGAACACCAATACTGAGTTAATGGAGGTATTTCAATTCTGTTTTCTAATTGTATGCAATCCCATAGCTCACAGAGGAGACACAAGGTGAGAAATTTGGCTCCTGTTGCAATCCCACAGCTCACAAAGGAGACACAAGGTGAAAAACTTGGGTCCTGATGTTTTATGCTACACAGTTTTTATTAACTTTAAAACAAAATGCTGAAGTGAAAAGAATTTGATTAGAAATGAGTAAAACTCAAATGAGGATGAAAAAAAAAAAAGCCGAAACAACTTGATTTCTGAATTTTATCCTAGGATTAACTACAGTTTTAGGATAAGTGAGCAGTTTTCAAAACTTTTCTACGAATGAATGGGCTGGAAACACCAGTCCCCTCCTTCTCTCACACAGAATGAAGGCAACCTGAGTCCTGTTAAACACATTGAGGTACATTTCCAGGAGATTGAGCCACAATTGTGTACCCTGCTGCCATTCTTTAGCCCCCCTTAGGAGAATGACCATGATCATTTGATCACAATGCCCTTTTTAGTCTTTGTACCTTTTTGAACTTGGATAGTATCAGAGGAAAAAAATCTTTTAAATATCTACTCAACTCAAGAAAATAACTTAGTTCAATTAAATTTGTAACTAGAATTGTGCAGAAACATTAAAAAAAAAAAGTCACCTGTGATTTTTGAAGTAAACCTTTTGATAAAGATGACTTAGAAAGACAGGTTGGGGTGTTGGTTTTCATTTGTTTGTTCATAGGGGCATTTGTGTTTTATAGGTTCTTAAATCAGAATAATGCAACTGTTAGTATTAATATCTTTTATGTAGGGAAAAGATTACAATTCATACCAAGCTTTTTTTTTTTTAATTAAGGAAAATGTGTCTTGATTTTAAAAAAAAATATTTTATTTGACACCAGATATATCAGATGATTTTAGGATCATCTCATAAGCAGCTCATAAACAAAGCAAAGCTATTTTTGCTCATATTTTTTCTGAAAATTATTGTTGACTCATGTTACTGCTTCTCACAACCCTGGAATACCCAAAACTTCTTATCAGCAGATGATAACTGATCTATGCCCATTGTCTGTGCCCAAGAGGTTCTGAAGCAAAAGGAACCCACTGAATTGCGAAGGAAAATTTTGTTACAAGCCCACTTGCAAGGCACCTGGGGCTTTATATAAAATCTAAGTTCCAATGTAACAGTGTTGATAGGATAAGAGGTAATGGGTATGATCAGAATAAGGAAGACCATTTTTTCACGGTCAGGGTTGTAAAATACTGAGACATGTTGCCCAGAGAGGCTGCAGATGCCCCATGCCTGGAAATATTTAAGGTCAGGTTGGACAGGGCTGTGAGCAACCTGATCAAGTTGAAGATGCCCCTACTTATTAGAAGAAGATTTAATTAGATGAACATAAATGTCCTGCCCAACCCAAAATATTCTCTGTTCCTATGATCTGTTGAATGCTGATGCTTTTTTCCCATGGGACCCTGATTTACAAGACAAAGAGCATCTCAGATAAAGACATCTAAATAGCTGATCAGGGTCTTGTCTTAAACTGTAGAAGGGAGAGGCCTGGATCTTGTTCTACACTTTGTGTATCAAAATATTATGAACAATGACTATATGGAAGAAATTGAGCTCAATTCTGAGTTGCAGTGACAGAAAATTAAATTTAAGGTGCTCTTTTTAAAAATGGAAATTGTATTAAATATCTACTTTTATTTGTCTGCAGCAAAACTTACGTTATTTATTTATTTATTTATTGTACTGAACTGGGCATGTGAGCATGGATTCTTCAACACATTTAGTCTCAAAAGTAAAATAACATTTGAAAATATAAATGAAGGGAAGAAAGAAATAAAGGTCTTATCTCTCCACTCCAATTTTCTATGACATTCATTATAAAACATTATATACAGTATTCATCAACCTCTTTCCTGCAACACTTGCAAGCACGATGTTTGAAAAAATCACAACCATCTGTTGAAACCCCATGCCAATCACAGTTATCCTTTAATTATATTTACCAAGAGGAATATTTTGAGAAAATATGTCTGAGAGTGACTAATTGGCTTTTATGCAACAGCTAGGTATTAGGAGAGTTTAAATTGAAGGCATTATCTGGGTTTACTGGCCTTGTCATTTTTATCCCACTTTAAGACTAAATTTTATTTATGAAGTAGAATTTATACAATGAGGAATAAATTTGGTGCATATCAGCTCCTCGCAGTCATTTTATTCAATTAACATTTTGGTTTAAAGTTTGCTCATGTATGTGAATTGGTCATTTTTTGTCTGCAGTGTGCAATGTCCTGCAAAGTGGAGGCTTGAGAGATGAAAGGCATAATGCTGAGCAGTTTTAAATGAGCAACATGAGGCACTGGCAGCTCAACTTTTAGAGTACTTGGTATTTTTGTAGGGCTGATTAGCTATAACAGATAACATCAAGTCTGAATATGGACTTTTTCTATAATGAAAAGATAGTCTAGGCTAACAAACATGTAAATTTAATTTTATTTTTAAAATTTATTATTTAAATATTTCAAATGCAAAACTTTAGTAGAATAACTCTTTAATATCTGTAGTCTCACATACCCTTCTCCAAAATATCACAGACATCTACTTGCTAACCCATTGTTTTAGCTTTGACAGAACCACTCTGCATCTCCTACTAAATCCCTGTTACTTCTTCCCTCACATATTTGGGACTGCTGGGATGTATTCTTACTGTTTAAGATATGATTCCACAAGGGATTACCTCTGGATGTGAGGAGTCTTCACACAAATATTCCTCATCTCAGGGTTTTAAAGTGTCTGAGATGGTTATTTAAATAAGCACACGTATAGCAGCTCATCCTCTAGAAAGGGAATAAGAAAGAAAGAAAGCTTATTCATCTGGGCTTAATAAAGATTTTTCTTCTTTTCTAGGGACAGATCTAGGTATTTCTAGGTAACAGATAGGCAGAAAATTGCTTCAAATTTTAAACACTGCAAGCTTTTTCTTCCAAATCAGGTGAAAAGACAAATCTTTTAAAGTTTTTCATTGAGCAAAAATGTGAAGATGGGTGCAAATTCCATATCAAAAATACTCAAGGGGGTTACAGGTTCAAGTGCAACAGACAAGAAGTTTAAGCTCTCTACTGCTTACCACAATGCCAAAATAACAGAAAGCTGACAGACTATAGAAATGAAGTTGCTTATTTTAGATGAGATACTTTGAAAAAAATTCAGGTGCCAACTTTCAAATCATTGCTCAACACTAGGCAGACTAAGGAAATGTGTTGGAGACTCTTACAACCCAATGAAGTAGCTCTGCTACTCCAGTGTAGATTTCTTTGTTATTCAATTTCACCTACACTTAAGCAACTACTTCTTGATGAAGTGTCCTGTTCATTCTAAAAAATAAGCAGCTATTTGAAAATGAGAACACACAAATTAGCCCCTGGAAAACAAAGCTCAGTCTTGGCCAAGAAATTTTGTAAAGTGCACAGGATACCCCTTTGAGATGTTAATGATTCAGTTTGTTGGCATGACTGATTCAGGTTGTGACCAGCTCAATTACAATATCAAAGCAATCTCCATATAATTTTTTTTAGCTGAAGTCTTCATTTTGTCATCATATGTCTTTCTGATCACATAAAAGCACACTCATCATCCCTGATGCTTTGCTCTTTCAAAGTTGTTCTAAATGCAGAGAGTTCTGGTATGTTGTTTTGTGATCTACCAATGCACTGCATTAGGGTAAGAACAGCTCTGTTTATCTATGTACATGTGCATATGCAATTTTTCCTTCTTGTCTTCTCAGTGATGGAATGAGCTTCAGAGATGCAAATTTGTGTTTGTGTCTTTTATTACAGATTTCCTTAATTTTCTTAATAGTTACTCATTCGAGTTCTTAAGCTTGCCCACACAGCCTCTTTCAATAAAATTATTCTGAATTAAAGGTGTTATTTGAAATGGATTGTTTAAGCATATGAAATTACTATGTGGTTATTCCAAATGGAATAAAAATAGACTTAATTGAATTTCCCTCCTTCACTTCCAAAACAAATAGAACCCAAATATATCAAATTAGGTGTATTTTCATGGGGGATTTAAACTAGGATAACTCCTGAGAAGACAATTCTGTGTCATCACCAATTTGTGTTGGTCTCTGGGCCCATAGGTTTCAAAGAAAAAAAAAGCCATAGATGGGACAGCAGCATTTGAGGAAAGAAAAAAAAAGATTGAAGAATTCTAACCAGATACCCACATACTCCATAAACATTTAGTATATTTCTGAGTGAGAGTAAAATTTATTGTCCAGAATGCAATTCCTTACATGTGCCTAGTAGCAGTGGTGTATCAGTAGACATGACTTATGTCATCTCATCTAAGAAACAAAACTTCCACAAAAGTGGGAAAAGTTACATTGGTGAAAATCTAACAGGAGAATTTCTAAACTGATCAGAAGCAACTTAGCAACCTGTCCAGTGTCAACCACATCATAATATACCAATGTACCCAAAGTGCCTGGGCAATTGGACTAGAAGTGAAAACGGCCTGAAACAGCCAGGGCTTTTAAAGCAACTTCTAGCAGTGGTACACATTCAGGACATTGCAGACTAGATAGAGTTTTAAAAGAATTTTTAAACCATCCAATAAACAAACTCTCAAAGCAGCATGACATTCCCAGTATTTTGAAGACTCTTAAGATAAACTCTCATGAATTCTCATGCGCTCCTTCATGACCCTACAACATCCATCCCTCCAATATAATGTACAAAACATCTTAGAAAAATATCAAAACTATGACCAATTCTTCATGGCCTGTGAACTGGAAGCTTTATTTTGAGATAAATTGTACACAGAGAGGGTGGATGTGAGAGGAGGCTTGTGTTAAATTCTTATCCACAGGTCAATGATCTCTTGGAAAGCTTCAAAACACTATGTCTGTGTGATGAAGGAGACAGAAAACAAACATGCTGTGATCTGTTCACATGCTTGAAATGGGCATAGGAAGGAGAAAGATCTTAGGAATACAAGGAAAGAAGGGAAAAGGCTGTATGAGCCTGGCCAATGCCCACTCCTTGTTATATCCTGATAATAACATTTTTCTGTGTTTTAGTTAAATTACACACTGCTCAGTGTTTCATGTCTTACATGTGTGTGGTTAGAAAGCAGACATGTCTATAACATCATGTCTGTTAAAAAATTGATTTTTCTCCCAGAGAGGTGGGAGATTTGTGGGTTCAAATCCCCTCTTTGAAACAGCTGACAAACTAACTGCTGTATTGAACAGAACGTACATGGAAACTTGGCTTGGAAGATGGGACATGTAAGGTTCACAAAATCTGCTTTAAAAGAAAGATTGCTTTAAAAAAAAAAAGATTAGCATAAAAAAATTTAATTCTCCATCATAAATACTTATGGTTTTAAAATATTGAAACAGTTTTTTAGATGTGATTTCTTTTTTCCACTTACTTTTTTTTCACATTCTGATGATTACATAAAAATGTAATTGTTTACATAAAATTATTAGTGAGTATTTGAGTATTTTTATCTTGGTATTGCATGCAAAGGTAAGATTTATTAGAAGAGATTTTGTCCTGGATTATTTAGAATAAACCCAGGGTCTCAGACCAGCTTTTTGAGTTTTGCTCAAACAACTATGGATTATTAATCACTGTCATACTGTTGATTTTAGGAGTTGTACACCATTTGTGAATAAAGTTAGACTCTTTAGCAGTTTGAGCTGCCTGCATGATATTTCAACTGATCCATCATTTTATATGAAGTGTTTTTTTCCTTGCATTAGAATTTTGTGACCTGCAGTAAGTAATTGAGTACTACTTCCTTCCTCAGTGAATGAGGAATTTTTTCTGACAATAAACCAGGACCAGACACAAAGGAAATACTAGATTTGCATTCTCTTTGTCACATTTGTGTATCTGCTTTGGGATGATATTTCCCTTTACCTATTTAGCTGATTTATAGGATTCTGTTCAGATTGAGTAAAATGGAATTTTCTTGCTGGTCTGGCAAATATCTTTAGCTTTGAGATTTCTTATAGGCTGTAATGACACAGCACATGTATTAGGCAAATGTAGAACCACACAGAACACAATTTAATCATTTACTTATTTTACATATTTACCTTTCATGTGAGCCATAGTATTTGAAACTGCATGTGGTGTGAGGGCTGCTGTGGAAGACAGTAATCCTAACCATGAAAGTAGCCTGAGGAGGCTGCTCTTTAGTGACTTAGTCTGCTTTTGAGGTTTTATATTTTTCCATTTTTATCAGCAGATTTTCATAATTATTCTAATGTTTCTGAAACAATTTGCCAAATTATCTTAATCATCTGATGATAAAGTAGTTGAATAATTTCTCTTCTTCCACTTATGGAATTTTTTTTCCTCCAGCTGTTCCTAACAGAATGCAAGTCTGAATATACAAACATTGTGTGGTTTTTGAAGTTCAATTTCAATGTCAGATATTGTATGAAATATGGTCTATGAGGTAACCATTTGCAGAAAACAATGTTCTTGTTATTATGGGTTCATTAAATATTCCTGCCTGATTCTTGCACAGCTCCATTTTCTTTTCAATATCATGTCTTTCCCATAACAGGGATTTGCGGAACTGAACTTCATCTAGCACTGATCATTATGCGGCTAATCTCAGGAGAGAATCAGCTGCCTTTCCCAATCACAAATTATGAGTATAGAATATGGATAAAGATATTTAAAAGAGATTGTCAACTGAAATACCCATTATAAACTATAAAGTTACACTTAACTGACAGTAGCCCTTGACACACATGTAGGAGGACATTGGTGAAAGAGTATTGTGACAAATTACCAAAAGAGTATTTAGAACATTATTTGAAAGTGGAATCACAAAACAAAACTCAAACACAAAAAAGAAGCCTACAGAGGGTCGAAACAAAGACAGGAGCCTGTGAGGAATACACAGGGGCTCATCACGACCCTGTGCAGTGTGAACTCACAGCCCAGAAAACCAATTGTACCCTGAGTTGATTCAAAGGCATCATGGACAGCAGCTTGAGGGGGAGATTCTGCTCTGTTCTGGTGAGAGCCCACCTGGATTATTGTGTGTAGTTTGGGGGTCTCCAATACAAGATTGTCATGGACCTGCTGAAGTGTGTCTAGAGGAGGACAAGTGAGATGATCACAGAGAAGGCTGGAGCACCTCTCCCACCACCACCGGCTGGGGAGAATTGGGGCTGCTCAGCCTGGGGAAGAGAAGGGTCTGGGAAGACTTTTTAGCACCGTCCAGAACTTAAAGATGGCTCATACAAGAAAGCAAGAGAGGAAGTTTTTACAAGGGCAAGGAGTGACAGGACAAGAGGAAATGGCTTTAAACTGAAAGAGAGAAGGTTTATAGCAGATATTATGTAGAAATTCTTTATTGGGAAGGTGGTGAGACACTGGAACAGGCTGCCCAGAGAAAATGCCCTAACTCTGGGAATGTTCAAGGCCAGAATGTTTGGCCTTGAGCCCTTGTGGGGCTTTGAACAACTCTCTCCTGGAAGGTGTCACTGCCAGGCATGCAAAGGCAGTATGAAAACACATACAAAAACCACATACATGTACGACATTTCATAAAGTGGCAGCTCCCTGTGATATGGAATCTGTAACAAAATGGCAGCCCCAAGTAGTCAGTGGGAAAGTATTTCCTGTTGTAACATCCCTTTGAATTAACCAGCTCAGGGGGAAATGGGGCCACTGCTCCTGCCAGTCTATTAAAGGATAGTCTGCGACTGTGTGAGGTGTTTTAAAAAATTTCAGACCACCAAAAATCCTTTGGGTGCTGGACACAGAAGGTCCAGACAGCTCCAGTGACCCACCCAGGGCACAGACAAAGCCCCTCAGCCAAGCTGGGGGAGCCAGGAGAAACAGTTTCCTGAAAAGGAAACTGGCAACAGCAGCAGATAAAGAGGGAGCCAAGGAGGGAACAGCAGCAGAGGGACCCCAAAAGGGGCCTAAGGATGAGGGCAGAAGGGGCCCTGGAGCTGGGATCTTTCCCTGACAGGCCTGGAGAGACCCCACTGGAGCAGAGACATCCCTGCAGCCCAGGGAAGAACAGTCAGGAGCAAAGGAAAGAAGAGAGGACTGGGGAAGAGTCGTAGTGGGCAGGATGTTTTAGTCTCTATTTCTCATTTTATTTCTCTTTATTTCTATTTTAACTGACAATAAATTAAACTACTATTCCTCAAGTCAGCTCTTTTTTGCCTTGGTGGCAACTGGTGAGTGATTTCCCTTTCTTTACCTCAGTCCTTGAGCTGTTCCACCCTTTTTTCTCCTTTTCTGGTGAGAAGGGGCAGAGAAAGTGTGTCCAGGGAAGAAGACCAAAGTTAACCCACCAAGGAGAGCTAGTTACCAGCAGACCCTTGATCTGGGTCACCCTATGGAGAGGCTAAACCACATCACTGAAATCTCCAACTGCTGAAGCAGGAGGGGACATCACTTAAGTCACTTCACTGCTGCACCACCATTTTTAGATAAGCACAGATTTGTAGGGTATCTGCACCCACAGGCAGCACTGTGACAGCATGGATTAAGGAAATACTGATTTAATGTCTCCTAGTCATGTTCTTTTCCCTTTCCCTTCTGTGGCTCAGTGCACCCATGGGTTGTTTCCTTTGTGAAAACACTTGCATAAGTGTGATCTCTGTGGGCATGAAACCCTCAGGTGACCCATAAAATAAGTACAGTAGAAAAATGTACAGCTTTCTCTGAACTGCTTCTCTGAGAGATCAAACAAGCCCCAGCACTGGTGTGAAGTAGGAGATGAAAATCAAAGATACTCAGGGCCTGAAGAGAAAGGCAATGAGAGCATCCTGTGGCAGAGAGAGACCAAGGTGTGACATCGCTTTCACTGTGATACAAAACTGCAACTTAACTGTTCACAGACAAAACACCCAAACTAGTAAATAAAGCAGAATAAGGTACATCCTCTGGCACTGAGGTCATTTAGCACAGCAGCTTTGTTGTGAGTGAAATGACAAACACTCATGAGAGAGAAGTAGCACATTTATTGATATAAAAAAGAGTGATTTTACAGAGTTGATGGTAAATGTGACAGTGATTTAACAGGATTCAATGGCAAGGCATTTTTGAGTGTTTACTGCATTGAAGATGGGGTCAGAGACAGCTTTTCATTGACTCATGCATTCTGAGCTCCTTCTCAGTGGGGAGTTTAGGTGTGGCTGGAGTCAGACTTCATCCCAGATTTGTTCAGTGGATCTGTGCAATCAGTCCTTTATATCACTTATATTTCAAGTTTTCCAATTCACTGAATATTTGACAAAATGAAGACTCTCTTGGCCTCGAGGAGTAATACTGAGAGGTGTCACTGCTCAAAGGGAGATCCTGGCATGCAGCTCACTGCCACACTATTTATGGAGTAAGGTGATTGATCTAGTTATAGCTGCATCCTGACCATGGATGTTAGATTTCTCCAAACCTGCCTTGAGTCAAGCCTTGACCAGCACTACTGGCTAAGCAGATGCATTGCTTAAGTCAGCCCTTGGCTATTATGTCATTATCTGCTTCCCCTGAATCCAATTTGAGTGACCAGACAAATAGATTACAGCTGTCACTGGGGATTATCACCTGGACAGGGTTACAGGAAACAGAGGTCAGGTTGAGGCAGCTTTCTTGTCCACAACATAAACCAGTCCTTTTACTCAAAATAGTAAGGTCCTAAGTGCCTAATTACAGCAGTTCCTGATCTTATCTAACTCCTGATTGCCCTCAGGCATTACTCAATAAAGTGAAAATTGACCCAAGCCGTTGGCCTGGCCATTTTTAATTTATTAGTGTGGACAGAGTCACATCTGTTCATTGCAATGATTTTTTAGTGTCTCTTTCAGGACAAGCTCTCTGATTAACAGCCACAGAGGGTAAAATTCAGCTTCAGATAAAAATACCTATCACACAAGCACATAAACATGGGCTAATTGCCTAAATACTATTATGTAAAGCTGTGTGAAATGTCATATATGTTTAAGAGCTAAGGAGATAGGGAAATCTGTCACTGGATCTGTGCCATTATTCAGTGACATATGAGTTGAGGGAAAATAAACCAGAGAAAATCAGAGCTGTTTCAGGTTCAAGTCAAGCAGTAGATTTCCATTATAATTAGTTAAGTGAATGCATTTTCAGCAGAACTGGATTTCAGTTTTCTATGCAAAGAGCTCTGTCACCACCTGAGTTGTTTAAAGCTGCCAGAAACCCTTGATATTGAGCTGGCAAATATAACACAGAACTTAGGCCTTTTTGAACAGTGGCACCCACAAATGATACTCTAAAGCATCTGAAATTACTGTAGATAGCTCAGGGTGAAAAACGGAATCAGGACAAAAAAATCTCTTAAATGTATTGTAGCAAGTGCCCGTATTAAGAGTTTATATGGTAAACTGGGGCAGCAAGTCATCAATTATTTAAAATAAATTTGATCAGAATTTCCTTCTGGCACTAAATTTGAGTGAAACAGAATGGCCTCTGCTTTTCCTCTATTAGCCTCCAGATCAGAGCAGCCTCATACAAAATGCCTGTTGGGAATGATATCAAACTTGCACAAAGGCCTAAAAATGAGGCTGTCCTGAGGCTGTCCCAGATTAAAATCATGCCAAAGTTAATCACAATTTCACTGTAGGTAGAATGAAGCTTCACAACCTATTGATGTTCCTTCAAGTTATTTAATTAAGTAGAAAAGACATAGTGAAGAGATTTATAATATAGACAATAAATGACTTCTGCACCTGGAAGAGATAGTTTTGCTCATCCCATCTTGATGAATGCCATTGGTGCCACACATGGTTTAGGAACAGAAGTTTTTTGACTGCTAAGAAGATGGAAAAAGAAGAATTTTAGAAAATTATCCTGGTCAAACACCTTCAACTCCAAGAGCATTAGTAAAATTGGAAATCGGTCCTAAGGACATATTTTCAGTAATTAGGTTTCCTTATGCTCTAAACTTCTCTCCCAGTCTCTCCCTTCTTTCTGGCAACAACATGGATTATTTTCCACTTCAGTCATTACCTTAAAAAAACATGGTACTGAAAATCTGCTGCTCTTTCTTGCTACAAAAACCCCTCCTGCTTAGACATAAGGCCTATTTATTCTTAGTCCAGAGGCAGTAACACAAAGGTTTTCTCCCCTCAAGCAGAGGTTGCAAGCTATTTTGTTTAATAGATGCCTATCAGGAAAGGCTGTGATTCCTCATGTGTGAATGAAGCTATTAAACCTCAAACCTTATTACACAAATAATGTCCATTTTGATATTTCAAAGTACTTTTAGCAAGGTGCTCACAAGAGTGTTGTAAATGATCCGTAAACAGTAGAACACTACAGGGACAAATTGTAGATTGGGTAATTTGTTTTCACAAAAGTTTACTGCCAAAGGAGAAACCACTCACCTCTGAGGGTCACTTGAGGGCCCAATCCTATAAAAGTTCCTCCCCTGTGTCTTCCTTGCTCATGCTGTGACACTGCGTAAATCAGGAATATTAATCCTGTGAATAAAGTATTCTTAGGTGAGTAAGGGGTCTGAGATATTGTGGTTTGTAATCATACAGAACAGGTATTCCTTTAAATTCTTGTAGGTAATTCTCTCACATATCTAGATAATCTCTTTTATTCTTTCTGGCAGATATGCCATCACCATAAGCATGAGGAACTAAGACTAAAAAGAGGAACTAAGACTTAAAAAAGGAATTAAGCAAGAATTTAATGAACTACATTGTAAATGAAAAAAAAAAGATAGTCTCTTCTAGAAAGTGTAGATTTCTTCAGTGTTCCTAACTTCCAGGAAAAGTGGAAATGTTCAGAAAAAAAATCTATTTTCATTAAAATGTATCATGTGCTGTACTTTCAATTGATCCCAAACACATTTTAAAAGTCTGAATTTCAGTGGTGCTTTTATAATATTATTTTTCTTTACTATATATCAAAACAGGTTTAAATCCTGCATGTCACCATTACCTATTTCTAAACTATGGAGATAGTATCAAATAGCACATGATAACTTTTCAAATCCCACTACCTGGCGCCATCTGAGGTGACAGAACTGGTGATGGAGACTTCAAAAGGACTGTGGTTTCATGACATTTGTTATATTATTTTGAAGGTGAGTAAGGGGCTGATTCTGAAGAAAATCAGCAGAAACCCATTTATATTAATCTATGCCACTGGTCATTTTCTGTTCTTGAAGCTTATTTCGGATTCCCTGTGGTGGGTTTGACCTTGGCTGGCTTCTGAATGCTCACCTAGACACTTTCTCCCTCCTCCTCAACAGGATAGCAGAAGAAAAGATGTAAAGGCAGCATTTTTTCTCCTCATATCTTTTCTCACTCCTCTCTCACAGCTGCTACAGTATTTTCAGTTTGTTTTAAAATTTTTTTTTTTTTGCAGAGATATCACCAGCTATGTTGAAGCAGCCTTTGGCCAGTGGTGGGGCCATTTAGGAGTCAGCTGGAACCAGCTGTGTCCAACCAGCTGTGAACCCCTGATCTCTTCTCACAAAATCTTCCCCCACCCCCTAAACTACACCCTCATATCTGTTACTCTGCTATCAACCTCTACCACAACCTAACCTGCATTTTGGGAATGACTACTCAGCATCAGAGCATTTACATTCTGCTCTTGTATCAGCTCAAAATACTCATCATGTGCCTTCATATTACGTTTATTTCCAGGTGCACCTGTGGCACAGTTGGAAACTGGATATAAGGATAATGAAAGCAGCTGCAGTCATGGAGCTGGTCTCCAATGATTCTCAGACTGCCTCGTTGTGCATTTCTCATTAGGAGTGTGAATAATATAAACAGTTTGGGGGTTTTTTTTGAGACACCCTAGGCATCATTATCTCACCCTTAAGCTTTGCATTCTAAGAATGATATCAAACCCAAATTCAATAGAGAAAATTTCCCTCAGGAATCCAGCCAATATTCAGTGTATATTCTATGCTCTTACTCACAGGTTCTTCTTTAGGATTTGATGTATATTCCTTTTTGCTGAGTAAAAGTCAGAAAATGCATTACAGAAAAAAATCTGGAAGCTCAACATCATTGGGAAACTAAGCCACACGTGTGAGTTGGTCCACACCTTGCAGTAGCAGTGCCCTCTGCAGTCAGTTGCCCTCATTCTTAAGTGAAAGCTGACTGGATTCCAAACACAAGCAAAATTATACAAATAAATCTAAAAACTAGAAATTATCTAATGACAGTTTTTTGCAGTTTTTTGACAGATTTTTTTAACACCTGAATATTTGGATGTCTGTGGAGCTAACTCTGAAGCTAGACCAGCTTTGAGATGCAGGTCGAACCGCACAATATCCAGATATGTTTTTCAGCCATAGTTATTCCATGTATCCATGATACTCTGTACTTCTAATCCCTGATAAACTGTTAAAAATTACTTTTTAACTAAAACAATAGCTGTGGAACACAAATAAAGTTATCTGCCAGCATTGGGGACAGCTAATTCATCTGCTGCTGAACACTATTTTCAGATGTAATCACAATGTTTCCTGCCTAGAATTATTGGCATCAAGCTTGTAAATGTATTCCCTAAGGGAGGAAAAACACTGTAAATAACTTGCCTTTAAAGAGGAGGTTTATTGGATTTTTACACCAGACAACACAAGCTCTGGTTAAATGCTGAGTGATATTTATATCCCTGTACATCCAGCCATACCTCAGCTGCTTTTTTGGGGGGATTATTATTATTATTATTATTTTGTTTTTATTTCAGCATTAATGAACATAGCAATCATTTGTATTCACTTCCAGAGTCTTTCTAGTATTCAAAATGTAGACACATTAAAGGAGGGTGAACATGGCAGCTGAAAAAATAGTGTTTTCCAATTTCTCTTACTACCTCACGAATTAAGGAGAAAAAAAAGGTGGAGGGGGAAGAAAGAGAGATGAAAACAGAAATGAAATTATTCTGCTGGTATTCATGTTAAATAAGACTGAATGGTCTATAGGGTATATGAGCAAGGGGTTTCAACATGCTCAGCTGAGCTGTGAGTGGTTGCCAGTTTATCAGGCAGTGCAATTTACGCAAACCTCAGGGAATATTGGGTATGGATCAACACAAGTGCCACGGGAGCACAAATTTAGCTTAAATCTGCCACACTGTGTGTCACAAGGTGCTAAAGTGTTTGGGCTAAGAGTTTGACAGACATGATATGCTACTTCAGATTCCTGCATCAGTCCATCTCAGAGCTCCCTGCATTATATAATTTCTCAGCACCTCTTTCAGCCTGTTTATGCCATGGGCACAGACACTATAATGCAAGTTGGCCTGATGGAAATTGTGCTGGCCTCATTTTCTAAAGGCAGCTGCATATATGTGGTAAAACCTTTAAAAGTTATTTAACCCTCTTCCAAAGGTGAAAATTTCCCACTGGAGAAGTCAGAACAAAATGTGTTACTTGTTTGAGGGAGCTTGACCTCAGATTTTCATGTGGCCATTCTGTTTGTAGATAGTTATGTAGAGTAATTTCTCCCGGTTTACAAGTCAAGTGCCACCTCTTCTTCCACCACACTGCAGAGAAAATAAGCTAGAGAAAAGTCCTCTTTATCTTTATGAGATGAAAAGAGAGCTGCTGTTTGGTGACATGCTCAGTCCTATCAGACTGGGTTAGACAAATTGTTGGACCATTTGTAATACTGAGCTCTTCAGGTGGCATCCCTTACAGCAGGATTCATCTGACTAAATGTGGGTGCTGATGTGCATTTCAGAGAGTCACTTTCAATTCCCTTTACTGCCAGGAAGATTACTGGAGAAGATCTAGTAATAGAGACAACAGAATTTAGAGTGTGATTCATCTTATCCTAAACAGATGCCTACGTTTGTTCAGAGGAGTTGCATCCTAAACTCCATTAAATGAATTGATCAGATCTCTGTTGATGATAATGGAAGCACAAATAACCAGTTAAAATGGTAGGTGCCTGTGCTGAAAGTCAAGTGAGACTGATGAGTCCTAACCCTTGTTTCTGAAACCTACTTAAACTGAAGTGTACGTTGTACTCTCATCTGCTCCATCCTATTAAAACTGAGTTTCTCCCCTGGAGGATCTCTGTTTTAATGGCTATGGAAATCCACATAGCCTGTTGCAGCAAAGAAATTCTCATGCCTTCAGATTTTAGCAGGAAATTAATATGGAGCTGTCTGTAGCAGAAGCTCGAAGTTTAACCAACTACTAAATGGGTACATTTTGGAGGTATAAGATCTCTTTTTTTCAGAGTTGATCCAAAATGCCATGTGTGTAAAGAAAATAGAGGAGTTCCTTCTCCTTCAACAATGATTAGACCTTCCTAAAATAAGGATAGCCAGTACTTGAGTCAGAGCAAAGGTACATTTTCCCCAATATCCAGTTTCCTGCAAAATTTTTAGTATGTGAAGAGCTAAGGATAGTAACTGGGTGGGCATAAATATCATAATTCCATAAGTTCTCTTCCAGACCTCAGAAGGAACTCTGGTACATGTCAAAACTTTTCTTGCTTAATTTTAAAAATTTCTGCTTGTCTTTCCTTGCTTGGTCCATGTTAAAACCCTTTTAATCGATACAACTTGTGAGTAGAATCATAATATATCATTCTTAGTGGATTAAAGGTTTTATAATAGCTTTTTTTGGTATCAGTTTATTAACATGCGTACAGATTATTTTACTGGTGTACACTTCATCTCATCTGATGAGAGAGATGCATCTCATCTGATTAAAGACATGACACAGTCTCAGGATAAATTGCTTTACATATTCATATGCTGAAACTGAGAATCTACTTTCTTTCCAAACAAGTGATTATTTAGTCTCTAAATAACTCTCTGGTCTTGAGTACTATAGATGAAGCAAAGGTCGGTAGTAATTTGTAATTAATTTTGTGTTCTTGAGTTCAATTTTTACAATGAAATTAATGCTTTAGTAATTAAACTTTTACCTTCACTGAAACAAGAAGAAAGTGCTGAGATCATGACACAGCACTACACATCCATGACAACAGTGCTGTAGCCTGGAATCTATTTTACAATCATTGTAGGTTACATTTGTATCCAGGAAATGTCCCATCACTCTGACAGCAAATTGCAAAGAGACCTTATACAAGTGAAATGCACATCTCTCTTAATTACTTGCATGTAAGCAGAAAAACATTCCCTAATTTTTAAAACTGGAGTGTCAATTAGGAAAAAAGGATCAGAAACACCTCTTTTTTTTCCAGTATTGACTTGTTTTAAATACTTCGGTTATTTAGTTTGACAAGTTGTATCTCCCTGTACAGCCTTTTTCCTCTACTGATATTTACTGGTTTACATGTTTTTGTTTCTTCTACTTATTAGTCATTTACAATTCTGTCCATAGCTGTAGTAAAATGCAATATTTGGACAATTATATTAAAGGCCCAGTTAGAGACTTTGGCATGTTTTTAGTCTAATTTCAAGATGTGATAGCCAGGCCTATTTTGGTGTCTCATTCCTCTGTATCATCACCAGGATATGCGTGCATGTCTTCTGTACTTCCTTTTCCATGAATGGGACACAGATGCCAGGAGAAATGGTTTGCATGTCTGGTGCTCTGCTATTTCTGCTCGTCTGCTTCCGAGATCAGCAGATGGAGATTGGGTAATTCTGCAGTGCTGAAAGTCGTAAACAAGTTGGTATAAATATCTCTGTCTCAGATATTGTGCTGAGGTTGCCCATTTGAACTTCTGTCTCACTGGATCTTTGCTTAGGGTTGGGAGCATATGCTGCATACATTTGGTTGGTTATTGTCTCCATCCTAATCAATATACAAATGCACATCTGTTGAATTGGCCTTCTAAATTTTACTCAGCTTTAGACTCGAACTGATTTCCATCTTGGGAAGTGCACACCAGGTTGGCAGTAAACCCTACCTTTATCCTTCCTTCTTTACTCTGATGAGCAAACTAATGGGAAATATCATTATCCCTAACGCCTGGGATGAATTACTGGGATAGGTCCCATTTCCAGATTGTGGATTCTGAGACTTTGCAGCATTAGGAAAACCATTTACACCATTTGCCCGAAGGACATGCTCTGCTTTCAGCTACAAGATGCAAACATATAATCCCAGATTTTTAGAGACATCCACATGCATCACAAGAACTGAAAAAAAAAAAAAAAAAAAAAAACAAACACCCAAACATAGGTAACTATTGATGGAATTTTCAAGACTTGTGAAGTAATCTCAGTCAGAACCTATCTCAGTGTGTCAGTTAGAAAGGTCAACTCCTGCTGAACAGAAATGACAGCTCGGACACTGGAGAATTCATCCTCTCTCATTGAGCAACAGGAAAAAATTGAAAAACATGCAGTAAAATCCAACCCCTCCTCATCAAGACCAATGCCCTCTGCAGCCTGGAGAGCACAGTTAGTGAACCATTTAGCGAAGCAGTTTTCAACAGTTTTTAGAAGGCTCCTCTCCTCTGTCCACCAAATGTCCCAGGCTCACTCTTCATTCCCACTACATCCTCTCATTCCCTCCCTGCTGCTACTGCTAATGGAAATGTTTGTGGTCTGTTTTATTAAAAGTCCTTTTACCCCATAACACACATTGATAGCCCAGGTTAGCTCTCAGGTACACTTCACTGGCAGCCCAGTAACTGTTTATAGTAGCAGAACCAGGGGGGACACCAAGAAGAGAAAGAGAGAAAGGAGGAAAAAATCATATTCCAAATTTGTTACTGGAATTTTATTAAAAAAAAAAATCCACAACAACAACAACACAAAAAACACAACCAAACCAACATAAAACCCAACAAACAAACAAACAAAACAGAAACAACAAACCAACAAACAAAACAAACAAACCTCAGTTTTGGTTTGAATAAATTCTTTCAGTTCTAAGAAAAATCATAGTAAAGTCCAAAAGGACCACATCATATCCAAACTTCAAATAGAATTTAGACAAAACCAAGGTGTCAATGCACCCTGCAAACAGAATTACATTATATCTGATAATTTCTGTATAAGGTAGCATGTTTGGTGTTATTCAAGTTCCCTTCTTTTTAGGCTAGGTAGAACTGAGAACAGAAGCTGTCCACTTCAAAACACAGAAAAATAGTTAATTTTATTTTAAATAATCCCAATTGGCAGACTCAGAGAGTGTGAAGGAAGCAGGCTAGGAATATGCATAAATTAGATTGGAAAGGCAATTGAGTGTAAGAGGGTGTCAACAGAAAAGAAACAAACAAGTTCTTCTTACATGATTTGAGGAATGGAGAAAAATTACAATTTGCAATAAGAGAAATAAAACCTAGTCACAGATGGAGATAAGACAAGGATGTGTTTATATAGACCAGAATGCAATAATGTAAGCTGTTAAGTTTAAAATTTCAACATGAGAAAACTGTTATGACAATAAATCTTCGGTTACTTAATTAACAGGAAACCTGATAGCACTTTTTTTTTCTTTTAGGACTGCATTGCAAAAAACAATGTACTAATATTTGAGAAATGAAAATTCATTTCAGTGCAATAGTGATATCTTCTAAAGCAAAAGAATATTTAGATAACTTCTTTTTTTTTCCTGGTATGCTTAATGTAGTTTATCATTTATGAAGTGAACAATAAATAGCAATACCACAGTGACTGAAAAAAAACAGACATCAAATTTCATGTAAGACAAATTTTGTTAGAAAATGAGGTCTTTTTCAAAAATCGAGAATTTTTATGAATAATTATGACAGTTATTTTCCCTTTTTCATCACATTTTCTGGTGCAGCTTTAATGAGGTTTTAACAATGACATAAGTGCAAGAAAAATGAAAGCTGTATAAAGTATTTTGTGTTTTCCAAAATATTGGTAGATTTATTTGAAAAACAGGGTATTTGAAAAGATCTATGTTAACCAAAAGTAAGAAGAGAAAGCAAACACACAAACTCCACAAAAAGAAACAACCAAAATAAACCACCCCAAACCCAACAACTGTGAAGCTATCAGCTTGGATACAGCAGGAAATGTGATGAACTGTGGAAAACAGACCCATTTAAAGCTAGGTGAAGCAGAACATTTTTTTCAGAATATTCCCATTATTAATATAATTGGTTTCTCTTGGCTCAGTCAAGTGCAGCGATTTTTCTTGTGGTCTGAGTTCTGAACTGCGCTGAGTGGCATCGAGGAGGAAGCAGCAGCAAAGAGCTCACACGACTTCTGAGCTGTGTGTCACTCACACTCCGAGTGGGAAGAGCTCTCCCAGAGCCTGCACATCTCTTAAAGACCTTACAGAGACCTCTCCAGCCTTCATCTATCACAGAATCACAGGAGGCTTGGGTTGGAAGGGACCTTAAAGATCAACTAGCTCCAACACCCTCGCATTGGTAGGGATGCCACTCACTAGATCAGGTTGTTCAAGGACCCATATAAAAAAAAAAAATTTTTTTTTATCTTCAGAGCAACCTTTTCTGCTCAGTGTTGACTCTGCATGAGGAATTATACTCAGTTTTCAAGAGAAGTAAGCTGTGCTAAGGCGCTGTTACTTGAGTGATGTCAATGTTTGCCCACTGCTTACTCATATTTTCATCTCAATTCTCATTCCCACAAATACATATAAAAGAACAAAGAGACCTGTTTGGTGTTGTTAAGGCTGCTACTGGGAATTCTGACACAAACTTGTGTCATAATAAAACACAAACTTGTGTCATAATCCATGATTATAAGAAACTTCCTTTCCTGACTTTTATGTTTCTTTCTGTCTGTAGTCTGTTCTGCATCAGTGTAGGGTAGTGGGAGAAGAAGGTTTATCAGCCAAATAATTATTGTAATATGCAGTTACACATAAAATGTTGTCAGAAAATAATTTTAAAAGCATGATCTCAGTACAGGAGATGACAAAATTAAATAGAAGGATGACGTTTTGTTTCTCTTCCTTCTTTTTTGAAGAGAAATGAATAATCACAGTTTACCACCACAAAGAAATGAGTTCAATCTGATCAGAATCAGAAATGGTACAGTGAAACCTGGAGCTGCTCCAAGTCATAAATAGGAAAAACTTAATTCTTTTCCCTGTATTTCTTACTAAGGCTTTTCTCTAAAATAGTTGTGCCTTTAGTGCTAATGAAAAAGTAAGTGGAACATGAACTTTCTTTTCATCCATTCCATAAATTTCCCAGATCATAATTTCCTGCTTAAGCTCACAATTTCATGTGTTTTTTATTATCATTTTTACAATATCTCTCTGTAAGGATTAAATAGCCTCTCAGCTACATTTAACTGTACTATAATATTTGGAGCAAGACCCTGTGACCCCAAATGAGATCTAGATTAGCAGAAGTTTGTAGTGTTTTTATTTGCTCACAGTTTAAGAACCAATGTTTCTCAAACTCTTGCATTACTCTTTTAGTTCTATGTGCTTTAATCCTCTGTGTGAAATGGGGTGAAATATTATTTAATTATTTCCTTTTTTGTATAGAAAACCACATGCTCTGTAAGCTGTTCCTCCAGTATAAATCAATGGCACGCAGGAAATATTCAGTGAATTGGAGGGGGGATTTTGGGTTGCTGCAAGATATTATTTTATATTCTAATTATCCTTGTTCCAACAGTGTGATAGAAAATATCAAAAGCAATCTGCAGATCAGACCTCTTGGACTGCTGACTTCTGGGAGTGCAAGGAAATTATTCAGGAGTAAAAAGAAAGATAGCAGGGAAACTTAAGAATAGTAGAAAAAACATCCTCTGCAATATTAAATCTTGAAGTTCTTTTTATTAAGAAATAGAAAGTAAACATTCCAAAAATATTTATTATTAGGAGAGGACTTTTATAGGGATTGATACTGGGACTGATGCTGTTAAATATTTTTTATCAGAAATCCAGAAGAAATTGCAAAATTGCCTTTGATTTTAAAGGTTTAGGCATGTTTGGGAGGTAACATTAAAGATAATGGTAAATTCCCACTCACTGACATCCAGGGGCTCATCAGAGGTGTGAAGATCAAAGGCAGCCTTGGCTGCAGTGGCCACGAGATGGTGGAGTTCAGGATCCTGAAGGCAAGGAAATCTGCTTACAAGCAGATCCCATGGGATAAAACCCTGGAGAAAAGAGGGCTTTGTCCCATAATGGATGGGATAAAGATGATTAATGTTCAAATATCACATCCTGGAAGATCAAAAGACCTCCATCCCAATGAATAAGAGGTCGGGAGACTGCAGTGCAAGAAAGACATGGACATCATCCAAATTGTTCCAGAGGAGAATCACAATGACCAGGGCACCAGAACACCTCTCCTCTGAAGTAAGGCCAAGAAAGCTGGGGTTTTCCAGCTAGGAGCAGTCATGGGAAGACCTCATTGTGTCTTTTTAATATGTGAAAAAAAACTTGAAAGAAAGACAGAGAAACACCATGGACTCCAGGGACAAGACAAGAAACAGTGGATTTAACTGAAAGATGGCAGGTTTAGATTCAATATGAGGAAGTAACTTGTGATGAGAGATAAGATATTGGGACAGATTGACCAGATAAGATGGGGATGCCCCAATACTATGTCTTGGAGAAACAGAAAATCTATGAAAAAGGCAAGACTGAGTTAGGGCTTTTGTCTGCAGTAGAATAGAATTCAGGAAGCTCAAACATCTGATAAGTTTATTGGATCCAGATGCAAATATTAATTCCTGGAATTCAAGATCATTTTATTCTAAGGTATTAATTTCACTTGTGATTGGTGGCTGTTGGCTTGAGTGACCATTCCCAGAGTGTTTTAGTTTTACATCCTACACTAAGCTGTTCCTGTTGTTTTTAACTCTGTTAAAATAAATGTTAAAATAAAATAATTACTTACAGCTAAAAGCTCCCATCGGCACTATGACATCAAGCTATGTTATGATTGCACATTTACAACAGAGTCCTGGATTTGGGAATGTAGTGTTTGTGCCACAGCAGAGGATGTACAATGAGCAGCCTGAACCCATCATTAATCATGGGTCTAGGAAATCTCAGCAGCACTACTGAATACATCCATAGATCACTGTTCACATAACCAAAGTCATTGTAAGATTGTCTGTGATAAGGTCATGGAAAAATCAGATTATGTGATTCAAGTTACAATAAATCACTTTTTGAATACAATTATGACATCTTTTAAAAGCAAAAGGAAATTATTAATGAAAGATTTGAAGGCTAATGGGAGTGACATTCCCATGTTCTTATTTCGTTGCTTTTCCTTCTATTGGTTTAGATTCTCAATGGGATGAAAATGAATTAAATATTAGTATATTACCCAAAAAAATGATGATTTTAATTAGTCAAGTGATGGTGTTAGAGACAGAAACAAAGGATGTGGATATACATTTACATGCATTGAAAACCTTTAGGCCCAACCTCCAGTGGCCTTAAGACAATGAGAAATTTCAGTCTCATCCTGGGTCATCTGCAAGATTTATTTTGCTCTAAACAGTTGGGATGTGAACCAGCACAGATCACAAGAATTAACCTCAGTGTACAGAATGACCAGAGTGTATATATTGGTTAACATCACTCTGAAATAGACACATTCTTATCAAATTGAAGACAACTTCATTGTATCATCTTTTAATATGCATGAAGGTCAATCATATTAAGAGTTTTGCCCTAGAAAGTCACACTTTTACTTACTTTGCAAATTATGTGAAGCTTGAAATTCTATAATGATTTTAGTGGATAATCCACCATACTGAGCACTGCTGACATCCTCATAGCCTTAATTTACCAGAACTTAACCTGATAGTCAACCTTACACGTGGATTAATTTCATCCAAAATTAGCATTTTAAGGAGTTGTCTTTGTTGGTTATCTCAGACTCTGCTTACAGTAAAGAGAAGTAACTTTAAAAATAGTTTAGGTCTTAGATCAATCCGGAGTCAGATTTCTCTCTCTCTATGAGACAATTTGACAGTCATACTCATGATTTTAACACCTCAGTTAATGTCTAAATGTAGAATGAATTGGATTCCTAATTGTCACTTAAATCATATGTGCAAGGCTGCCAAGATCTTCACAGTACCTCATGGCTAATGAAATGCTCAAAAATCCACTTAAGGTAAATCCCTCAAAGTTTTTTGACTCCTTTCCCAAGCCAGACAAAGAACATCTTTCACAGTGGGGCTGTTTTAGCCCTCTCTCTGCCAACCATTCCCTGGTTCTTGCATAGTCCTCAATAGGGAAAGTAAAGACAATATCAGGAAAAAAAGTCTGAAATGCTCTTTTCAATTCCTCATGGGTGATTAAAAGACATTAGGCACTAATACCTAAGATATTAGGCAATGTTGGTGGGGATGCTATGGATAGTTGTCAGCATCCCGAATCTTCCACCGGGATTAATAAGGTATTAATGTCTTCTTCTCCAGGGTCTATGTAGGGTAATTTTTAATGTTTTGTAAAATGTTTTTATACATTAGGCCCTTCCTTTGATACTCAGCTCCATCCATGTCTCTACTTTTCAAGGCCTCCACTGTTTTACAAGACCTGCATTTCTCTATCATCATTTTGTTAATCATAGCTTATGCATTCTGCAAACAACTCCTTGTTATTGTCACCTGTACAGAACTCTGACTCTTGATAAACAAAAGTAAATCAAATTAATTGCAGACACCTGGTTAATTAGAGAAATTGCTGTCACAGATAAATCAAGTACAACAAAGCTGCAACCAGGTCAGGAAAGGTTCAGACAGAGCAAAGCTGACAAGTCTCAGTCCTGAGGCCTTGCAAACTTGCCACAAAGCTTGCAACCTTTTACTGCCAGTAGCTGTTCTGTATGGCAGGATTACACAGTTGAAGTTTATTCAGTACAGATTCTTCTGGGAATGTTTCTTAGGAAGATATAATTTGGGCATTTTTTATTGCCCTCCAGAGAAGCCTGAGCAATATTTTCCACAGAACAGTATAAATCTTTAATGTTTATCTCAAGAAATTTAGTTGCTTAAACAAGGCAATTTTCCCTGGAGATTTAGGTGAAGCTCCAAACAAAGTTTAGATGGCAGCTATGTCCCAGCCTTCTGTAATTATTCTGTCTTTCTGTGATGGCTTTTGTCTTGCATGTGATTTTTGTGTTGTCACTTCATCTGCAGCATGCTGGACTGCTGGTGTTTGGACAGTGCCTTTAATTCTCTAAGCACAATCCCCCAGTTTTCTCTGCTTTTAAACAGTACCAAATGCTTCATTATTTCTGTTTACAGTGCTTTCCTGCCAGCAAGTTTCAGCATTGCAACAACACCTCCCCTGCAACCATGCAGCATCCCTCGCCTTCAATGATGAGCATCAGATCATCCATGTGGGCTTTCCTGTGGAGCCATCTTGTAGCTGTGGCCACCAGTAAAAGGGATGTGGTCAACATGGATTAATTCCATGGTTTCTTCCATTAAAACTCAGCCCTTGAATAAACAGAATTGTGAAGATAATTTTTTTTGCAAGGTCTTTATCTCAGCAGTAAAACACTTTTAAAGCTGAGAGTCTCAAAATCAAGTCTTGAAGCTAAGATATAAAAAATTTGCATGCTTATTTTCTGAAAAGCAATAATTCCCAAGTATGAAGATTCTGTCTTAGCCTATGTATTATTTTAATTTTTTTTGAGTTCACTGTAAACTCAGACATGCAAAAAATTATTACTGTTTTAAAATTTATTAAATAGCAGCTGAACATTGTAACTACCTCAGTAAAAATTCTTAGCCTTAGACAGAGCTTATCAATTGAAGAATTTTTTGCTGTGCTATTTCCTTCCCTTAACCCTAAAGACCAGCAAACAGGGAGTTTTGGACATGCAGCCATTGTGACCTGACTGTGATTAGCAAGGTAATTCATCCTTTGGTTTGAATTCCAAAAGCTTTTGATTCAGATGGTCTCCTCATTTCCCAGATCTGGAAGCCAAGCAAGATACCAGCCTTTAGTAAAATGGTGTTAAACATTTAAGCATAGGCAACAGAAACTGAATAGTCATTTTAAACCCCAGTCTCTGTCAATAATGGAGTCTAGACAAATATTTAGCTCACTAAAAGGTGGGTAGGGGTCTACCTTCAGATAAACTGACATGTTTTTATGACATATTGTGTAAAATCTACTGACTAAATCCTTTAGAGTTCTGCTGAATGAATTCTAGTTTAAACACTCATCAGACAGACTCAGAAAATATTCATAATGCCTACAGACACAAACATGTAGATATCTAACTTTATGTGATGTCATCTCAAAATGAAACTCATTCTTACAGCCTTAAGTCACACAGATTTGGTTAAAGAGTACTTTGCATTTTAGTACATTTATATTGAAAGGTGAAACTTTCCCTACCCTGAAAAAAAATCTATATTAACAATCACTATCATTGGATTGCAAATTTTTAAAAGAAGTTGGATGGTTGCTAGAAAATTAACTATTTTTTGTTTTCTCTTCTGTTAATGAGGATGTAAACACATAAAAAGAGACCAAACTCATTATAATCTGCTTATTTCCATTGGCTGAAGCAGACACTGACAGTACAGGGCATTCCAATGAAATTCAAAGCTGGATTTTGCATTAATATTTCATGAGAAAGATATTCAGCATTGCTGTTTTGATTTTAAGCCTTACACACTTAGCTAAAGTGATGTAAGTCTTTACTTAAATGAGAATTTTATTTTCTGAAAAGCAATAATTCCCAAGTATGAAGATTCTGTCTTAGCCTATGTATTATTTTAATTTTTTTTGAGTTCACTGTAAACTCAGACATGCAAAAAATTATTACTGTTTTAAAATTTATTAAATAGCAGCTGAACATTGTAACTACCTCAGTAAAAATTCTTAGCCTTAGACAGAGCTTATCAATTGAAGAATTTTTTGCTGTGCTATTTCCTTCCCTTAACCCTAAAGACCAGCAAACAGGGAGTTTTGGACATGCAGCCATTGTGACCTGACTGTGATTAGCAAGGTAATTCATCCTTTGGTTTGAATTCCAAAAGCTTTTGATTCAGATGGTCTCCTCATTTCCCAGATCTGGAAGCCAAGCAAGATACCAGCCTTTAGTAAAATGGTGTTAAACATTTAAGCATAGGCAACAGAAACTGAATAGTCATTTTAAACCCCAGTCTCTGTCAATAATGGAGTCTAGACAAATATTTAGCTCACTAAAAGGTGGGTAGGGGTCTACCTTCAGATAAACTGACATGTTTTTATGACATATTGTGTAAAATCTACTGACTAAATCCTTTAGAGTTCTGCTGAATGAATTCTAGTTTAAACACTCATCAGACAGACTCAGAAAATATTCATAATGCCTACAGACACAAACATGTAGATATCTAACTTTATGTGATGTCATCTCAAAATGAAACTCATTCTTACAGCCTTAAGTCACACAGATTTGGTTAAAGAGTACTTTGCATTTTAGTACATTTATATTGAAAGGTGAAACTTTCCCTACCCTGAAAAAAAATCTATATTAACAATCACTATCATTGGATTGCAAATTTTTAAAAGAAGTTGGATGGTTGCTAGAAAATTAACTATTTTTTGTTTTCTCTTCTGTTAATGAGGATGTAAACACATAAAAAGAGACCAAACTCATTATAATCTGCTTATTTCCATTGGCTGAAGCAGACACTGACAGTACAGGGCATTCCAATGAAATTCAAAGCTGGATTTTGCATTAATATTTCATGAGAAAGATATTCAGCATTGCTGTTTTGATTTTAAGCCTTACACACTTAGCTAAAGTGATGTAAGTCTTGCACTTAAATGAGAATTCAAACTTTTTCAATTAGGATTGCAGCTTCCAAACAGCAGCCTTGCACAAAGCCAGCATAGGTCCCACTCAATTTCCATCTCAGTCCTAACCAGCCACAGCACATCCACTCTGTCTCCATTAAGGATGGAAAAAGAAAGCCAGTTCTTATCCATGCTCAGTTTAGTAAGGGATTCAAAGGAATCACATCAGAAGGCAGGAGAAAAAATATTTTCTGTTGCTGTCCTGAAGCTGTTAAAATATCTACAAAATTCTGCTACCTATGGGGAAAAAAACCTTAACACACTTATAGCCTTACTTTATAGTTGACATTTCAAAAACCTTCAGCTTACTGATAATGGCACAGAGAATTTTCTTAGTGGCACATCACAAACATCAGAAAAAGAGAGATTTCTTCAGAAATCACAGAAGAAAAGGACAATTACCTCTCTGGCTTTCAAGTGGGAAATATTTTACCTCTGCTTTAGCAGTTGAGACTTTTTACCCATCTTCATTAATCTTTTTCCAGAACCACAGTGGTCAATAGAACTAAATGTGACCTTGTCCAAAATATGCTGGATTTTAATTATAATGGGATTATGTGTTAGATTAGGGCTAAATGTATTATGCTGTCACCCAATATGTCAAAGTTGGCAAACACAGCTATGCTTGGCCTGCAGCTCATATTTTTTTCCTTGAAATCTGTATAATTGTATAATTGGCCTGGAGCCTGATGCCTGAAGCTTTTTTTTTTTTTTTTTATTGCTCTTTTTTTGTCTTCTTGGATGTGAATGAGCCAAGCACCACAATACTACATTATTTGTCAGAAAGTGTTTGTGTCTATGTGTGCAGTCACTAGCTAATATCTAACACAAAATCTATGCTATTTTCTTTTTTCTGTTTCAGACTTTAAAAAAAATCACATATCAATTTGTATTTTCAAACCTTCTATGTATCTATGCCATAAACATGTCATATCTTTCTAGATATAGATGGAAATGATCATGCACTGATGAAGACAGAAAATATTTTATGCTGAACAACATTACAGCTAATTGCTATGTTTTACTAAATGAAATACTAGTGCTGGGTTTTGCTTTATGAAAGATAAAATATTCCATTGTTTTAAAGCTTGTTCTATGAAGTCTGTAGGATTTTGTGCTTGGGAATTTTAGATAATGGAGGCAACAGGAGGAGGGAAGAATTGTCTAATGAAAGCAAACTGCAAACTGCCATGGAAGTCTGGGGAGTAACTGGCGTGAATCAAAGTAACCTGGAAAGAAAATCCTTTCCCTGAAATAGACTGGCTGTGATTTCCTATGAAAATTCAACCATAATTAGATGGTTATCATTATGTAACTAACACTCATATTTAACAATTGGGGGGAAAAAAGGGGAAAACAAAGAAAGACCTATATGAGAAACCTACTAAAACCAGATTTGGGAAAGAACTCAAAATTCAGAATACACTTCTGCTCCTGGTGATAACTTTTGATGTTGCAGTAGAGAGATTTCTCAATCTGTTTGTTGTTCTTGTTACTCATGAATGAAATAAGATCAACAGCAACACAAGACATCTAATTTATAATAAAATAGAAGTACAGAGAGTATGAGTCTGTTGGGGGCTGGCAGGAAGGACTGGAATACTATTTCTGAAAGTAACTTACTTTTTGACAGGAAACAATTTGATTGATCTGTAGTCACCTCTTCAGTCCAAACAGGGGTGCTCATAATACAACTTTCCCTCCTCCTTTGTCTGTTGGAATTATCACTTATGTGTCAGGAGACAGAAGACAGGCTTGATTTGGAGTGAAACTGTAGCTCTACTAGATTACAAATAATTTATAACAGCTCATTCTTCTGCCTTCACCTGGCTTCCTCCCACAGTAAAAAATAATTAGAAAGTAATTAAGCCATCAGAAGCAAGGCATGACTAAATTACAGCAAATTAAGGTACTAGATAGCTCATAAGAGAGTCTCAACTGCAGTAGGAGTTAAGGATAGAAAAGATGGGAGCAAAAATTATTATTTTGATAAAATCTCTTCACTCTGTTTCATGTAAAGCGATGATATGTCTTTTGAGAACTGTCTAAAGGAATTTAAAAATATGCCTGGAATAAGGAAACTAAATACCACTTAACTTATCACCTCTTCAGGCATTTAGAATGAAGTTTCCCTGAGAGGCTCATTTGCCCTCTAATTTTCAACTCACCATTTTTCATCTCCTTTACTAGTTTGTTTATTTATTTATTTGTAGCTCCCTGTTCCTGATCTCTCCAAAACTATGTTTACTAAGAGAAAGAATACAGGAGAGAAGTAGGAAAGGTGGGAGGGATTTAGAGGGAGTGATATGGAGCAATCCTGGGAGGATAAACCCAGGCAGGCTGGAAATGGGGGAGCAGATAGCTGCTGAAATCAGGATGGAGAAAATCATGTCTGAACTGCAAAAGGTTTTTATTGAAATCCCAAAGTCTTTGCTTTTACTACTTTTTTTTCCTATCTATAAGAGTCTCTGTCTGGCTCTTTTCCAGAATTTTGTCCCAGGCTCATATAAGTGTTTGATCCCTAACACCCCAGAGAGGTTGTCCTGCTCACTCTTGTGTTCAGTGGCTGTTCCAGCTCAAGCTTTTCGACAGGGTGACAATGCATGCAGCCATGTGCCAGAACCCCTCTCCCTTCCTGCCACTTTACACTGCTCAGGGAACTGCTGAAAGGTCTGTAATTCTCTGTGGGGTACGGGAGCTCTCACCTGATGCCAAGCAGCACAAACATCTCTCCCGCTGGCTGCCTTTCTGCACTTTGCTAAGGGAGAGGAGATACAAACAAGATGAAGGGGAACCTGTGCTCTGTCAAGGCACAGAGATGTGACAGCACCAAGGGATCTGGGGGATGTGTGACTGCAGCTCAAAGGAGTACAGCCACAGAGCAGGAGGGACATTCCCAGCCTGGCTTTAAGCTCATTACTGCTGGCAGTGTTGTTCTGGCACTGTGCTGCAGTCTGGCTGCTCAGACACTTTCCCAGGGTCCCAGCAAGGCTGTGCAGCCCGTGTGATCCCTGACCTCTCTGCACACCATTGCCCAGTAGTCCTGAACTTCCCAATGTTTTAGACAGTTCAGACATGACTTCCAGTGAAACCTGTTGATTTCTAAGGCAGATATTGCTGCACACACCTATCAGCTCTGGATGTCCTGACACCCCTGACATCTATGGTCCTGTGCCTTCCTTCCTGTGCATCAGGAAAACCAGGGCTACCCTCTTGTCTCAACCTTGCTGTGGCTCTGCAGCTCTGGTCAAATTTCAAATGCAGCAGACATCACTTTTTGAGCCACCCCCAAGCTACCATTTTAGTGTGGCTTGTCCTTCTGCTGCTTTACCATTAAAGAGCTGAAATCTTCTGTGTGAGGCTTTCTGCAGCTGGGTGGAATCCACCTCAGCCCTGGACCACTGAGGCATAAGGGGGATTTTTGTAATTCTGGCATGCAAAATATAACCTGCTGCAGGTTACAATGTCTCTGAACCTGCAGTTCAGTGGACTGGAAGTGTTTTAAAACCTCAGTGTTAAAGGGAGAACAATGAATTGGAAGAAGGAAAGTCTCTCTCCATGCGTAATTTTTGATGGTGGGACAAATTGAGATCAGCAAGTCCAAAACATATCTACAGGATATGGCTTATCTCTGTATTTTGAAGTAGTAGCTTTATTATACAAGTATGAGTGTAAAGATGAATAAAGTTTTTTGGCCACTTTTTTCTTCCCCCAAGCACCCAGCCTTTATCATTGACATGGCCACTGTCAAAACCATGCAAAAGCAAAACCACTATAGTCTGGCAGGGTGATAGCTTGCCAGAGTTAAAACAAAGCAGGAGTTTGAAATGTCTCAATGAAAAATAAAAAGCCAAAGTAAAAGACTGTATCCAAGAAATTTACGGGCATACTGTCTTCTGGAAAGTCTTATTCATTTAGTTGCCAACAAAAAAATTGTCCTCTGCCAGCATGGGGAAACAGTCTGGATAGCTACAGTGAAATGTTTAGTTCATATCAACATATCACACTAAGAACCACAAATCTGGCTCTTTTATCCAAGACAAATGTACTGATGATAATACTAAAATAATACCGAATTAATGGCAGATATAAGTTAAGATTCTTTTTTCCTTCACTATAAAGACCCCAAAATCAGGCTTTTAGTCTATTCCAGTTGCTTAAAATCATTCCATACAGAGAAACAGTGAGTTCTGAAAGGCCATTTATTTGTTTTCAGCAGGTTGACGGCATTGTTGGGAAAATGTTCTTAATTCAAGGATGGTGGCTCTGGACAACCATGGGGACCTTTGCTGATGGAAATTCACCCAGTTGCTTATGTCATTCACAAGCAAAAGCAGATTTCAGACTGCTCCTGTGACTTATTAAGGTATTCTAACATTGTAAACAACTTCTATTTACTGGTTCTAAGGAGAGCAAGTGGCATGAACTTCTGACCAGTTGTTCAGGGTTATTTCTCTTAGTTAGAGCAAACTTACTACACTTGAACCATCAACCCCTTAACCTTCTGCCTCCTCTTGGCCTCATTAGCTCCAAAAATTAAAAAAAACTCACAATTTTTTGTGTGCTTGTTTGTTTGGGTTTTTCTGTTTGGTTGATTTGCTTCTTTTTTTTTTTTTCTTTTTTTTTTGTTTTTGTTTTTGTTTTAATTGAAAACAAGTACAATGATACTGTGTTCACAGCAGATCACCAGACTGGTATTTTACTAATAGATAAAGCCAAATGCTGCATGCCCTTCCATGTGAGGGTGCTTGAGAATATGAAACCTTGACAGGGAAACTGGGAAGTCTGTGGAGGGGGAGGAAATCAAAGCTTATGCAGGGTTTGAGATTTCCCTTGGAAAGATCTAACTGATAATCCAAAATAAAGTTTGCCTTTGAATTCAAATTGGGACACTTATTTACACAAATCCAGTTGATCTCTTTTGTTAGAATTTTTAATATTTTAATAAAGGCTTAAACATTCACAAATTTGGATCTTCAGTAGATGCCAATCACTTGACTAGAAAATCTTTAAAAATTATTTGACATGCATTGTCACATCTCTTAAAACTTTATAAGGTTAATAAGGTCAGTTTTATCCCATATGTAAGATTTTTAAAAACTTTAAATTCTGAATGTTTAAATGTTCAAAGTTAACTTTTAAAAAACCAGTCACTCTCTATTAAATGTAAATATGATTCTTTAGAGGGAACAGAGAGAAGTTATTATTTTTCCAGCCATTAGTGGTAGATGTCTTGATTGTGTGCCGTGGCTTCCTTGTTCTTGGTGCTTACAGAGAAGGGAAAGGAAGGAAAAACCCCTCTGCTCTTCAAAACTTGTTTTCCAAGTCTAAGAATATCTGTAGTTGAAGAAATCCACCCTGCCCTCCATCCAGCAGAGACCAAAGGTTACCAAGACCAGGCTGAATGGGATTTGGAGCAATCTGACCTAGTAGAAGGTGTCCCTGACCATGGTAGGAGATTGGAACTAGATGATGTTTAAGGTTCCTTCCAGTTTAAAATATCTTGTGATTCTATGATTCTATGATCTATGTTTTATTATTCTACCTTTGAGAAATCATCCCTAGAAACTGAACACCTATCCTTATTCCCAGTTCAGAAGTCATGACTGCCAAAACCCTATTAAGTTCCTTCTGACAATGGAAAAACTCCAGGAGAACTTCTGTGGAGACTACATTCTTAATCACATTCTCATCATTAATCATGGATTTACACACAACAGAAGTAATGCAGAAAAACCTCCTACAGTTAGAACTGTAAAAGGAAAGGCTGAGGAAAAGAAATTTTCTGAGGGTTGGGATTCACTGTTAGGTTCAGGATATGCCCTGAGCAATAAATAGTCAAAGGCTGAGAGGATACTCCGGGCAAGTTTGTCTGCCCTGCTCTTTCTGGTTTTTGGGTCTGCTCATGCCCAGTTAGACACAGCTTTGTCCAGGTGGATTCTTGTTCTGCAGCATCACTGTCCTGGTTGCAGAGATGGGAGCAGAGCTTAGCGTGGTGTGGATGTGAACTCAATCTTGGTTTTGTTCCTGGTGGTGAATACCTTTTTGTGGACAAAACACCTCTCTTAGGATGCTTTTTGGTGTTAATATTGTTGCTGTTATTGAGCATTTTTTCGTTCCATTGCTTTTTGCTTTCAGTAAATTTTTACCTAAAGCCATAGACTCTGCTTTAGATCCCTCCCTTACTGGAAAAGACAAAGGGAGTGGGTGATTTGGAAATCAGTATCCTGTTGGTTTGAACCGCCACAAGGAGTTTTATATTTTCATGCTTTTAAGGGATAGTTTGTGGTAAGAAATTCAGTAAGCTGTAGACCAGAAAGTCTGAGAGTTTTATGGAAAAGTGGTAAAACAACTGAAAGCAAAAAAAAACCAACAAAAAAACCCAAACCAAAACAACAAAAAAAAGAAGACACAGAAATTGAGCTATACTCTTACTGATTTCCTAGCAATGAATCTCTTGGGGTGTGGAGAGTTTGTATTCCTCTCACCTCCTCATAAGAATGGAAGTCTGTACAGCAACATGTAACAGCAACACGTTTCTGTTGAGAGACAAACTTCTGAGGAGTGACCCAAAGCTTTATTTGTCTTGGGCATTGGGAAGCCAACACAGATTTCTTGTACTCAATTTGCTCTGAAAGAAATGGGAGCTATTATCTGCAAAGCCTTCAGAAGATTATAATTAAAGGAGACAGGCTTGAAAGAGGATTTCGCATTTCTTTCTACAGACAGTGCTGCCAATTGAAGAAGCTGAGGTGCTTTCCTATGGAGCCAGAGCTGCTCCCAGACACGTAACAGTCAGTGATTTAAAAGCCCACACCCACAGCTTTCCCTCTTGCATCATAAATTGATTGACGAGGACAAGTGAATAAGATTAGCACCTCATGGGGACAACCTTCAGCTTAAATAAAGGATAAAACTACTTATCCTCCTCTAGTTCTTTCACCTTCTCCCAGGAGAATATACAAAGTGTCCTAAAAGCTCGCTAGCTGAAATAATAATCCAAGCTTCAAGCTGGAAACTGTCAGATCTTAGAAGACCTTTCTTTTTGCACTTTGAATCTACTTGTTCTTTTCCCAAAGCCAAAGAGGTATTCTGAGCTTCATTTGCTTCAAAAAATGCAAAATTTACCTCACTCATTTGATTCTGGATGAGCAGAATTTTTCATATTTTTCAGAGAAGGACTTCTCCCCCACACCCTACAGCCATTGTATAAGAAGCAAAAATTTTTTTGATCAAGATTGTTGCAGGTTGTAACCTCCAACTCCCAGAGATGCCAAAACCAGTGTTTGTGTCTGAATCTAGGATATAAGCAAAATTTCCTTAGTAATGAAGTGTAATTAACTTTCATATTCCAAGGCTGGGAGCCCCTCATAGTAAAATGATGAACTTTAGTATAAGCTTTGTTTAGCCATTGCTTCAGTAAGTGGAAAACATTTACCCCAAAGACTGGCTGTGTGAGGCTGAGCTGCTGACAGAGGTTAAACCACAAAAATAAAGTAGTATTGTTATGTTTGGCAAAACTTTAGGATACTAACATGAGGTTGTGCATTGCCTGCAGCAGACGTGTAGGACCAGGGGCTACAAATACAGATGCAGAAATCCAGCAGAGCAGAGGTTTGGGGAGCCCCATCAGATGCAGGTGATGCTGAATCCACTCTTCTTGTGAACAGTTGCATGGTACCTGGGGTCCTCATGGTCTCAATCAGTGTTGAGGTGTTCAATATCTGATCTGTGGAGGTGCTGGCCATGACTAATGTGTGAGACATCAGTAGGAGTCTTGATACTGGCACTTACAGTATCAGATATTTTGAAAACTCAAGTAATACTTTTTATATTTTTATAAGATGTAGAAGATAACTTATTTGATAGTTTTGTCTAATAGTGCATACAGTACAGCTAATGATTGATAATATCAGTTGCAAAAATCTGGTAGGAAGACCCATTTCTGCTGTGGGATTCCTAAGGATTAGATTTGTATCTAACACTGGGAAAGAAAATGTTATGTAATCCTTACATAAAAATTCCCTCATCTCACATGCGCAATGAGGGTTATACAAAACAAATTTAACAGATGCCTTTCCTCACCTTTTCTTTTTCTGTTTTCAGTTTATCCTCTTGAAGTTCTTCTACAAATAAGATTTTTGTTATGTTTTGGGGCAATACGTTGGCAACTCAACAAGAATTTATGCATGTATTTTTGATGCAAGCTTTGACTTTGTCCTTAGTAATTAAAAAAATTTTGCCAGCACAAATATTGGAAAGCTCTGAGTTTATTCATACCATGATCTATGGATAATTTCCCATTTTCCCATGTAGTTTCCTTGATACATGCACTGATGATGGTGAGGTAGCACCTAGAAGTAAACTGGTACCCCATTTTTGACAAACAGCAAATTTATTTTACAAGACTCTCAATATTTTCAGACCTTGAGGCAGAAGACTTCTTTCTTCCCCCTCCTTTTTCCTATTTCAGAGTCTGAACTCATTTTTATTCCCTGGGAGTAATATGAAGATTTGCAAATTCATTAAAAAAAAAAGAAAAGGATTCGAACAACTGTAATGATATCATAATACCATAATTAGAGATGATTATTAAACTACCAGTATTTCCATCTGGGGTTTAATTTGCATTGGTGACTGAGGGAAGAGTTTTTGTCCTTGCCCTTGAAATGAAATGCCCATGACAGCACTGGAGGAACATTGGCATGCAGTAGGTGATAGTCCTGTCCTCGTTTTACGTATGCATCTTGTGCATGACTCTATTTCCATCTTGCAAAGGACTTGTTCTCCTGCAATCTAAGCAAAAGCACTGTCGTTTCATAAAATACATTATCCACCCTTTTCCAAGAACTGACAGTGGCATATAATCCTGTGCTGATTTATGTTGGATTTATGCAGAAAAAAACTTTCATATACTTTTTGAATAATTGTGTATACAATTACTAAGCTTCTGGATTTTTACAACCTCTACAAAGAGATTGATTTTTGACCATTCCTGCTTCAGCTGGGTTTAGCCTCAGACATGATGCAAACAGCCTGTGACCTGACAGAATATTAATCTATTTGTCAGAGTAGTCCTCTGGGCTAAAGAGTTTTTTTCAGTCTTAAGAACAAAACAAGTCTCCAATGTTTTGTTTAGTAAATCATTCAACAGGGTCAGAGTGAATGGGTGTTTGGGTTAAATGGTATTAATTTTAAAGTAAATATAAACAAGCCCTCTTGTACACATTCCTAATTTGACTGAGGAACACTTGCCATCTGGAGCCTTTGCTTGCATAATGGAAATCTTCCACATGAAGTGATTTCTTATCTTTAGATACAGGAGTTTGCAAGGACTGGTAGGCTTTCAGGAGACAATACTCCTGACAGATGGATTTGCACAGCTCTGAGTGAGGTGAGGTTGGAGACAGGATCACTTCTCACCTAATTTCACAAAATGGAGAGACAGTTTTTGTTTATAGAGGGGATAGCTCTGAATGCAGTCATATTTAGAAAAATTGTATTTTAAAGTAAGATAATTTTGCCTGATGCAATCAACTTTGGTATCAGAGCACTACACACAGAGGTCTAGCTAAAAACTGGCAGTGTCTTGTTTTCAGCCATCAGGCTCCTTTAACTGTGAATACTTAAATATTTGTCTATTTATCCTGACAGAAAGGGAAATATTCTCTCTTTTACAGTTGGAGGTGTAGGCACAGAACTCCAGCCATGATGCAAAGGGTTTGTAGAGCTTCAAGTGTATGGAACAAAGTCTTCTTACTCCTGATCCCCTTAAATATGGTGTCATAAATTAGCACCAAAACCCCTCAACAGAAGCTGCCTTCTCTGATGGCATTTTGGATTTCTTTCTCCATCCAAGATTATCCTTTCTTAATCTATTTCTAGATTTTTCTTCTTTTCTCTCTTCTTTTTTTTCTTGCATGTTCTGTTTTCACATTTTCTAAATCCAAGAACAGTAACTCAGATGTGTGTGTGTGTCTTCTCATGAACAGGAGAATAACAAGTACTCTCTTCTGTCAAGGTTTGGAGTGAAGAGCAATTTAATTAGGAACATAACTCAGAATTAATAAAGATGTTAATTAAATTAGTTTGCTAGCAAAATACTTATAATAACCTTTGTCAATATTATTTGAACAAAGTATCTAACTCCAAACCCGTGAGTTCATGAAAATTAAGTGACAGATTTTTAAAAAAGCAAGAAGAGACAAAAAAACCCCACCAAAACAAAAAGAACCCCAAAATAGTAACAAAACTCCATCACTGCAAGGTGTGATTTCTTACTAGGTAATAGATCTTCAATGTCTTTTCAACAAAGATAAGCTCAAGGACAGAACTCTCCTTTCTTTGTCTCCCAGACCTGAGCTTAGTTGAGGTACACCAAAACAGATTTTGCAAAGAAAGCCATTTTTCCTCCATGTATGATGGATTTTGTTGCAGTTCTTGGCAGAAAATGATGAAACCTGGAAAAACACGGCCAGTTGTGTCAGCTGTCCTGCTCAGCTGCTCCCTCAGTCCATTGGATGTGTCACAGGATGCAGCCACTGCCTGCCTGTTGTTTCCTCCTTACATCTCCACTGACACCTCCAGGGCTCCACCCCTGCAGCTGTTGTTACCATGAAGAAGGGAGGAATGGCCTTAGAAAGCAAAATAAAGGAGCAGCAGAACCAACAGTGTGCAGTCCTAGGGGTGCTTGGTAGCTAGGCAGCATTTGAGCCTGTGCTTTTCCTGTCTTTTCCACAGAGCTCCCTCCTCTTCTTTTGATTTCCCATTCTCCATCAAGTTTTCTCTTTTTGAATTCTATTTGCCAAGTCCTTAATCCACCACATCTGCATTTGCTTAATTTTAAAGCCCAGTGTTTTACATCAGGCACATGTTCTCATGTTTGTCTTTGAAATCTTTTTCTCAAATTTCCATATATTTCCTTCCTTATTTTTTTAAGTTACTTTGGCAACTGCTTTTTTGTTTTGTTTTAATTCTACATTTTCCTCCCCTATACAAATACTGGGCCTGCTTCTTTTCCCTCATGTCCTGCTTCTTTGACATATTGTAGAGTCCTGAGATTTGTCTCTGTATTTCTCTTCCTTTGTTATTCTTTTCTTGTCCAGCCTCTCCCTGTGGTAGGAGTTTATGTGACCACACTACATAACAATGTCTTTTAATCCAGCTTCCCTGATCAGGTTGGAATTTGTGTGGAGGGCAGGAAGAAAGGGGTCTTCATGATTTGATTTACAGGTCAATCCTGATTCTTCATGTAGTGGTACATTTATCACTGGTAGTTTCCTGTCTTTCCTACACAAGATTTAGTTTGTTGTAAACCAATCTTTCCACTTCAAGCCTAAAGAATTGCTGTTAGAAATAAAGCATTATTGAACACAAACGCACACGCATATATATATATATATATATATATATATATATATATACACAGTGTTGTCACAAAAATTTAATTTTTGCATTTTTTCCATTAAAATATACACAAGAATCCTTACTATAGGAAAGCAAAAATCTTAAATATCAGCAATTTCTTATTTTATTGTTGTTCAGCTTGGGTTTGTAACCACCTTTCCAGTCAAAATCTTAAAAAGTAGAGGATTGTTTTTTTGTTGTTGTTGTTGGGTTTTGATTTTCAGGGTATGTGTCTGTTAATTGAAGTGCAGGGAGCATGATTTGGTTTTGGTTTTTTTTTTTTCCTAGAGGGGAAAAAACCCTAAAATGTATTGGCTTTGAATCTACACCTTTCATTTCACACTGTAACAGTGTCTGAATGAATGCCAATTGCTGTCTGTTCAAATTGCCCCTCAATTCTTATAAATTTAAATACAGAAACACATTGGAGGTGCCAGAGCTTATCAATAGAAATATTTTAGTTCTAACAGAATGCCCAGAGAAGCAGGAGTATTATCATAGATTCTGAAAAATGCCTCATCCAAAGCACTTTTTTTGGAATTGATTGCCTCTCAGACTAACCTTTCTTGTGGAACAGAGATTTGGTTTCTGTACTTCAACCCTCCTTGCTCTAACAACTCACCCTGTGATTTCTGCCTAGATTTTTTTTCTATGAATATTTTTCAAGGTGAAGTTCTGAGTTGCACATGAAGCATGTTGAAGTGGGACAATGAGCTGTGCAGAAAATTATCAGTGCAAGTTCATGGAACAGTATTTAGACAGTTTAATTTTCACTTGTAACGTGTGATCAATTTTGTCTGGATATCAGTCTTCAAGAGCTTGAAAACAGAAAATATAAAATCCTTATTTATATTAAAGAAATGGAAATTTTGGGACTTATGCCCTAGAGTAGGACTTGGCAAACCTAACACTAAAGGGCTCTTTTTCAGAAATCCATATTTTAAGAATTTCACATTAAGTATAGCCATAACTTTTTCCAAAGGAATCTACTATACATTACTTGCCATCAGCGGCATCAGCCAACATCAGGTACACCAGATATTCAGAAAGGAACAGACATCAGATGAAGGATCATAAAATTGTCTGGTTTTTTTCAGCAATGCCAGTCATGGTGTTTGCCAATCAGATACAATTGTTCATAGCATTTGCCTTCTAAGACACCTAAGGTAAGAGCATGTAAATATTTTAATAAATGATGTATCTTGCTTTTTCAGCCTATTGAAGGTACCTTTGAAAGGCTTCAGGCTCTAGAAATTTTCCAGACTGTTAAAATACTCCTCCTATCCTAAAAAAATCAAACAAAAAACCTCAAAAACCCCAAACAAACAAACAAAAAACAAACAAACCAGATTTACAGAAGCTAAAAAGAAACCTGGGGGTAAACACTAGATTATGTAAGAATCCCCTTGTCCTGAAGTCAACTCATCACTTATCAACAGCAAATTGAAGAGCAAACAGATCAGTTTTTCATATTTTCTCATGTTCTTCAATTAAAGTACTTACTGATCTAGCTCTCCTCTGTGCTATAAAAATGTCTGTCTTTCTGTTGTCCCCAATGGTCTCAAAGAAAAACTTCTACTTAGCATGTGGAAAAAAAGGATGAATTTAAACTGAATATGCAGATATTTGGTACCAAATAATTTTTAGATATTTGTGAACACAGAGCAGTGCTTTCCTCTGAATAATGTCTGTGTTTCATTGCTGCTGTTCCTCAAATGCTCTGAGCAAGGCTTCCACCCACAGAATTCTCACAGAGATGGTACAGAAACCTTCTTTAACCTCAGGCTAGTGAGCTCCTAATGTACATTTTCCTCTGCATTGTGCAGACTCTTGATGGAAAGTGGAGATCTAGAGGGAAGAAAAAGATGTGGAACCTGGTCAGGAGGTCAGGATTCGGGCATTGCTCTAGAAATAACCCAGAGCTTTGTGTGTGGCAGGGTCAAACAGAGTACATGCTCCCCGTCAAACAGGATGAACTCAGAACACTTCCCAAACCAACATTCCCACGACATGATGGATCTTTGAATCACCACACTGGGTACCTACAACATCTTCCAAGAACTGGATGGAAACTCCTAAAATTAACTTCATGTTTTGTGCAGCCAGAGTTAATAGTCTAGTTTTAGGGCCAGTGCAATATCATTTCTTTAAAAGGTCTATCTCTAAACTGTAGGAAAAAAAATCTATTTATCCCTAGTTCTAAACTGCACAAGGAGATTAAGTTTGTTTACCAGAAATATATAATGACAGTTAAGGTAATTATCCTTATTTTAATTTTATGTATTTTTAATAAAAACAACATATACATACACTTTATACTTTACATATAATAGATTCTATTTAATTAGTATTATATAATATTAGACAATAATATAGAATTTTATATAATAGAATTTTATACTATTATTATTACTACTACATATTACTATATAATATGTTTTATAGGATATTTACACTATTAAAATGATAATATGCATTTTAATATATATTCAACTCTACCCAGTGTTCTTCCATGTTCATGGGTTCAGCACAAGAAAAAGACATCATTCCCCTTAACATAGGTAATCTAAACATTTGTATCCTTTAAGAAAGAAGGAAAGAAATAAACAGAAAAGCAAACAAAACCAAACTAATCAAAAAACCAACCAACCAAAATAAAAGTAACCCCAAAAAGCCCCTAAAAGCAACAAACTCAAAGCAAAGCAAAATTTAATATAATCAAAACAGGAAATGAAGAATTAACACATTGATTGTCCTCTCTTCCTTTGTCCCCGATTTTCTTGCCAACCCTCTCATGAGGCTTTGTGTTGGTTAAGAGGAATGCAGTGGAATTTTACAGGTTGGACTCCCTGGCACTACTGACCATCAAGTGTCCTGCGTTGAGTTATCCTTGTACTGAGTGCTTTAGAGAAGCCTTTGCCCTCTAATCAGGATGATAACCTACATGACAATACAGTGTGATTAAATTTTCACAACTGCCTATTTTTTAGCCTAAAATGTAGAAAGGTATCTGCCTAGAAACAAAGACTGGACATAAATCACATGAATTCCAATTAAACAGATTATTCAGGGAAAGCTTAAACACAAGGGCAGAGATCCTTCCAGTAAGGGAGACCAGACAGCACAAAAAATGCATCAGGCCTGTGCTGGACCTTCAAGGACAAGCAGAGAGATGCTCCTGCCAGAAGTTTGCTGCACCTAACCTAGGACAGCAGCACAGCAGAGAAATAGGGAATACTATCTTCAAAAGGCCATACCCACATGTGTGAACGTATGTGTGTCTGCTTATGTGTAAAATTCTGTATACCATGTCTCAAGGATACAATTGCACTTAAAGTATATGCAAATATTTTTGTTGTTTTCCAGTTCTGTGCCCTTACCCACTTTTGTCAGAGGGAATTAGAAGTTTTGTTATTAAATTTTGAAGGTGCGTTCAGGGCTTGTTGACAAGTGACACCTATTGACAACCTTCCCTGCTAATTCATCCATAATTTAAATTGGAATCATACCAAAATATCAGCTTTTATAAAGCCTGTAATTTTATCAGAGAAAAGAGAGAATCCTTATTGGATTCTAAGGCATTGTGTTGTTACCCAATGCCCTTTCTAGTCTTTAAAACATGCAGAAAAAAAGACAAGTCCCATCTCCAAGGACCAGCCGAGAAGATACCTCTTCTGTGGCATCTCAGTACAAAATGAGATTTTATGTATCACTGCTGCCTTTTGAAGGAGATAATGACTTTGGTCTTTTAATAAAACAGCAGATGAAGGTCATCCAATACACGTGCTGCACACAACATGTGAAGTCCTACTGTCAATCATCAAGTGTCTTTCCTGGAGACCTTTTATGATGTCCACGTAGAAAGACAAGAGAAAATGCCACTTAATTTCAGTAGCTGACAGGATTTTGCATGCACTGCCCACTCCTTGATCTCTGGCATAATTTATGGAGCAATCTGTCATCCTAAAGCTCTGGAAGGTTTCGTGTGTCACTGACCAGACAGTGATTTCTCTGGTAGGTGAATACTTAATGTTTAGCTGCTGAAATTACCATAATTTTAGCAGTTGTAATGTATAAAAGAAACAAACAAATCAATCCAAAAATAAATGGAAACAAACCCCACAAGTCTGCCTTTTTGCTGGTTTTTTTTGTGTTGTTTTAGTTCAGTATAACACAGAACCTGTGTCCACAAATGAGGCAAATCAAAGCAGTCCCACTGAATGCAGTGAAACTCTACTTCACATCAACTAGTTACGTGAAACAGGTGGGTTTTTTTGGTTCTTTTTTTTTTTTTTTTTTCAGAAAAAAAGCTTTGAATGACTCAGAATTAACTTCCACTGTTCAACTGGATCCTCTGACTGCTGTCCAGGGATGTCTCAGAGCTCTCAAAGCCAGCAGGCAGTACGAGACCTAATAAGACAAACTTTTTTTTACAGTATTTCTTAATATTAATACAAACACTACCTGGCTGCTGGGACACAGGAATGCTGTAATCATGCTGCTTGTGGCAAAACAATCACTCTAAATTAAAGGGAACAGCAGACAACTCTGGTTTATCAGATGCTAATAGAATTTGGCTAAGCATGGATATTTTATGCAGTCCCCAACTGATTTTGGATGCTTCTTTATGAACCCAGAATTACTTGTCTCCTGACAAATTGTGTCTGTGTGGTCTAGTAAATGGTGCTAGCTGCCTTTGGAAAATTAATTTAGAGCTCAGTAAAATACACATGCACAGAAACAGGAAAAGTATCAGAGAAAATATAGTGTTTCACTACATGAGAAGTCTGTAGCAAGCCATGAAGGTGTTACATAAAAATAATGTCAAGTAAAGAGAGGAAATTGAAATATTGCCTTTCTCGTTGATTTTATGATGTCTGATTCAGTAGCTGTGCATTTGAAAGATGCACTCTAATGGCCTCTCTAGGCAGCATTAGACCATCAATTCTTAGTTTTCTGTTAAAAAGTGTTGAAAGCACCCAGTGTGAAAGCAACAGGGGAAAAAAAATACCCTCAGGTGGGGCTAGAGGAGCAGCTGAATGACATGGCTGTTAAATTTAGCTCTAGTAATCCAAACCCCTTTGTGGATCATGGTGTTTGGTTTCTCTTTGTCCATGAAAACATTATTGATATCTTCAAGCCTGATTTCTGCTGTTAGCATGTTATTTATGCGGATCACTTAAAAATACATATAGAAAAGTACTTTACTTTTTTCTTTTTTTTTTAATCCTAGGTTTATCATCCATGGATAACTGATTGCAGATGAATTGAAGGACTACTACTGATTTAGCTGAGGAAGAGTAAATGAGCAGTTATGATTTTGCACCTTCAGGCTCAAGGACACAGTGTCACACAGCTTCTGAATAGTTGCATGAGTACAGGCACCTGAAACACAACTCACTTCACATAAACCCCAGGTCCCAGATCCTAATCTCCAAAGATTTTGTGCTGTGACTGTCACAATTCATCCTGTGGTGTGGGGAGCTCATGATTTTAGATTTGGAGTTCAAATACCTATGGACCAAGAAGGTTGTATATAGTGCATTGCTCAGGTCATAGAATCTAGAATCAACAGAAAAGGTTAGAAAACCTCTCTGAAATTGTCAAGTGCAACTGCCAACCCGGCACTACCCCATGGTCACTTAGTCATGTCTGCAAGTGCCGTATCCACATTTCTGAACCCTTACACCACTTTCCCAGGCAGCCTGTTCCAATGCCTGTCAACTTTTCTACAGAAGAAATTTTTCCTATTATCTGATCTAAATCTACCTGACCAATCTAAAAGATGACCAGAACCTTTTTACACACTGGCTATTGAAGTGCTGGCTGGATAGAGGTCTCAGACTGGCCGTGTAATGAAGAAATGAAGACTATTTCAATCAGAACACTCGAGCAACAGCAAGCTGGAGTGTGGAGAAGTTGTGTGAGTATTATGTGATCACAAATTAGAAGCATAAACTCTGAGCTCAAATCTGCTTCGGTGCCTGAGGCATTTTTCTCATATTTGTGTTCCACAGAAGTGATCTTATCTGGAAATGAGATCTTTTTTGAAACAATATTTTTCCCAGTAAATAGAAACGCGTCTTTATCTCCCTAAGTTCTCCCCAGAGCGTCAGTGGATTTGTTGTCTCACAGGTCTCTGTGTTGAACAATCTTTTGTTCCACTAACAACAGGGAACCCGTACAGGAAACCCTTATCACTTCCCAACCAGAATCTGAATTTGCTAAGCTGTTACAGAAGAAAATTAAAGCCCTCATCCTTTTTCTTTCTTGTACATTATTTGCTTTATATAATTAAAAAAAAAAAGACAAAAAAACCCAAATCAAAAACAAAACCCACACAACCCTGCACCAGTGAGTAGAATTGAGAATGTGATAACTTCTGTTTCCCGTGCTTTATTCTCATGCAAATGAGAGGTTTAAGTTCCAGCAGTTACTAGAGTGTGGCTCTTTAATCACCAGTTTTTTTTACCATCAATGACAACAGCTTGTGAGAATGTTGCAGAGGCAGGAGAGATAGAGAGGAAATAGGACAATTGAGGTTTCTCACTGACAAGATCATATTCTGAATATTAGCAAGCTTAGTGTGAAATAAGGCTTTTTATAAATATAATTTTCTCCTCCCTTCTTTTCTCCACACTGGGATGATTCTCTTAGATAATCTGGGCAAATAAATTGTGTTCCAGTAAGAAACTCTGGCTACACATTCAAAAGCAAGTATTTTATGAATATTTTGGTGTTTATCCATTTAATAAAACAGTCCTGAAAGGGAGATAATTTTTATTAAATAAGGCAGAGTTCTATCTAACTATAATACATGGGAAAAGTGCATTAGTTAACATATTGGAATAGATGCTTTTAAATATTTTCTCCCTATAATTAAAGCATTTTGATTTCTGCATCATAGAGAAATTAAGACTTAATCATATGTTAAATTTTAGCTGTTTATATTTTCTTTTCCTTTAGCAGTTGTCTCAGAGACTGCGGCAAAATTATATATGACCTTTGATACTGATATGACAGGTCTATTTTATTGATATAATATCTGATAATACTGGGAAAATCAAAATGTGATTTAACTCATTTCCTAGCTCCAGAAAAGTTTATATTCCATGGTGCACAGTAGTTGGAATGACATTTTAATAAAACAGTTGTTGAGCCCTGAGGAGTCTGACAGTAGCAAAGAACTGAATAAAGAGGTCATCAATTTTTCGTAGAGATGGAATCAACCTGTAGAGTTCATGAATAATTCACTGAATTTTGAAAGGCAAACCTTGGGAAGCATCTCATCAAAGTACCCTTAAGATGAATTGTCATGAACACTTACCTGCTGGTCTAGCCTGATCTTGTTTCAAGTGTGTGTTTTGGACCTTTCTTACAACAGTGTGGAGCCCTGGTTTGTTAGATACCTTTGGCCCTAAGTAAAATGCCAAAATTCTCATCTCCCATGAATACTACTAAGTCCTCAAGAGTGGCAAGACAAATGAAATGTTGTGAAATTTTTTTGACGTTTTTGTTTAATTCAGTTTTGGTTTGGAAAGCTGCAGTTTCCTAAGGGATGCACATTCACAAATGGCTAAAACAGAAGGTCTGGGTATGGTCTGCACTGCAGAGAAATATACAGGGTCAATTTTGCTGGTTATTCATAAACTCACCTGTGTCAAACTCTGTCAACTTTGGCTTAATGTGACAAAAGAAACATCTGAGAAAATTAAAAGTTCCCAACAATTTGACAGTCCCATGAATTTGATCAGGAAGGAGTTGTGAAGCATTTTCCCTACAAAGACATGTTTCAGTACTAGTTCCTTTTGGGTAAAATATCATTTGTATAACATTGCTCTCTAAAACCTCTATGGCATTTTATGGGTGTGCGTCCACAAAATTTTCTTTAGACATCCCTGACAGAAAAAAAAAAAAAAAATAGAGCTGTCACTGGTATAAGCCACTGTGTATTAATAAAAATTGAATTTATTTAGATCTACGAGATCTTGCATTATCATACCTTCAGTGCTACAGGTATTTATCACATACAGAAAGATACAATAAAAGGTCAAAATGTCAGTAAATAAATCAGAATAGTCTCAGTTTTCAGGTTCAGTTTGGGAAAAAAAAAAGTAAGAGGGAAGGGGAAGGGAAGGGGAAGGAGAGAGGGAAGGGAATTTTAGAAGCCTAAGCAGTAACAAGTTAACTTATTTTAAGCCTTAAAAAGCAATGAGCATTCAAGGAGGCAAGCTAGAAAAGGGCATGCCTGGAATGGGGGGGCTGTACAGAGGTAGGGCACCACCTCCCTGGAGCCAAATTTCCTGTTCAGGTCCGTGACACATCATATGGCACAAACAGGGGTCAAGGAGAAACAGAGGAGGATCAAGACCACAGAGGATCCCAAAGTGCTCCCCAACTCTCCATCTGAAGACTGTACATGACTCATAGTATTACATTAGACACGAAGAATTCCCTCCCTGGGGATGGATCTAGGTGTTCTCATGATAATTGTTTTCTGGAGTCTTCCCCAACAAATTAACACTCTGACCTTTACTTCAGTCATGGACATCAAAATTACAAAAATCAAATCTCTGGATCTTCAGGTGGTGATACATTTCCTTTCCGCTACATACTCTTGTTCCTTCTCTTTCTTTTTACCCCTTTATATATTTTCTTCATTGCATTTTTATACTTTATATAAAATAAAAACAAACCTAACCAAACCAGCCACATACTTACTTTCCTCTCTACTCCAATTATATTGTTTGAAAATAAATCTGCCTCATACCAGTCATTCAGTGTCATTTCACTCTAATCCATCCCAAGGGACTTGCTAACCTTTGTTTGAAGTCTTTTCTTCATCTACCCTGCCTCAGGGCAGGTGGTACCAGGGGGGGAATTTTGTTCTGTCTCCTTCTGAGCTGTTCCACAGATCCTACACTGAGTAGGACCAAGAGGAGCTCTTTCTTCCTTCAGCTGCCACCAAGCTTCTTATTCCTGGACCATTTTGACTGCACCCTCAGGCTTCCTGAATTTACAACAGCTCCCCCTCTGCCTTGTTGAACTACAAGGTAGGAAGCTTTCATGACATTTGGAAGGAAAAATAGCTGTCATTCCCAGGTGGAAGATGTCTTGAAGGCAGCTATGCCACCCAAGTTACTCATTCTGTGAGGAGGAGGGGTACAGTGGGATACCTGTTGCTAATGAGGTGCAAACATCCTGATGGCACCATGATCTTCCCTATCCCCACTGCAAGATGGAGGTGAGGTTGGCAATGATGATGGAAATGATCATTGCATTTCCCTCACTTCAGCTCTCTCAGGTGTCTGTGCCGCAGCTTACAGGGATGTGACAATTTTCAAATATCTCTGAGGTTCAGTCCCAGCTCATTAGGTTATTTTATTATCCTGTGCACATTCTATAGTGCTCAAGACTCCTTTAATAATCATTAAATGAAAACAGAAGAAAACAAAACTAAAAAGATTTAAAAATCCTGACATTTTAGCTCATTAAATATTTGCTTCTAAATGTTGCATTTTTTGCAGCTATGCTGAACTATGAAAAAAAAAACAAACCAATCTGAGGCTCTGGCTAAATCCAGAGCAGAAAACAAAATTGCTTTTGAGTCTTTGAAGTTCATTGCTGCATCTGCCCATTAAAAATAAAATGAAGTCAGAAATCCACCTTTTATTTAGACACATATAAGACCTGCATTTCATAGCAATTTTACCAGGAAAAGACAGTTCAGAAATAAAGATAAAAATAAAACTATGCACTAAATTTATTTCCACTGTCAAAGACTTAAGAACAATGTATTTTCTGTTTAGCTGCAGCAGGTCATGAAAAAGACTGCATTAAAACAAGTATCTTTTTATTAAGTGCCACATGTATGCAAGTTGCTACACAGCTGGAGAGGATTGCCAAATAAAACAAAGGAGGTTATAAGCAAGAGATTTTGTTCCTATTGAAACAGAAGACATTTTCTTTTTTACAATAAATCCATATTCTAACTATGAAGGCCTTACCAAGCTGAAGAGTATAAGGCTATTTAGCTGACCAAAACACAAAAATTAGGTTTAAATGAGTTTTAACCAGAATGCCCTAATTTCCTTGTTTTCTCCATTTCCTTTTTTTTTTCACCATCAAAAAGCTATTCAGTCCCCGTATCACTTTTTTGCTGTTCCCCAATCAGAGATCATTGATAAATTTATCCCTTGAGCTTCATCAGCTCATTAAGCCCCTTTTACTGCTGGTCTTGCAGCACAGTGTTGTGTCCTAATAAAACTTGTTTTGTTTTCCTTGCATCCACTTTTAAAAAATTCTTTTATTTAAAGAGACACCATCAAGGCATGCAGGCCAGTAAATGCCCTAAAGCAAATTTACAGTGAGAGGGTGGTAGTTCCCATTCAGAGCCACTGAGCTCGAGATGAAAGCTGAAATCATGTACTCCAATCATGTGCTGCCTGCAGGTGCTCAACGGGAAATAAATTTAATGTGCCTAAATCCTCTCCATATCACTGAAACATCTAATAAAACCTGTCCAGCTCCAGAAAACACCTCAGAGGAAAAATGCATCGTAGCCAACATACTTCTGTCTTAAGTGGTTTAACCCATGGGACGCTTAATAATCTGCTGGTGCGTTGCCTTGAGGAATAATCATTTTCTCCAGTATTTTGTCCAAGTCTCAGGAGAGTGAGCTGTCACAAGGAACAGCTGGTAAGCAACAGGAAAACCTGTGTTCTGTGACAGGGAAAGTCCTTCCTTCTCACTGATAACTCCTCATCTTATCTGTGCCTGCATTTTGCTATTCTGCTTCCAGTTTCCATCAAGTCACTTCACTGCCTCCAGAGATCTGTTAATCACCATGGGCCCTCTCCCTGGATGAAATGGTTCCACAGGAATGAGAGTAGGAAAAATTTAAAAAATTACTATTGTCTTTTTTTGCTTGGTAGGTCTTAATTGTATAGGCTTGGGGCAGGAAGCAATACAGCAAGGTAGAAGCAGTTAGAGAAGAATCAAAATTACCAGAATTTGAAGGCAATTGTGGAGTTCAAGGTGGTAAGTACTGAGTTTATATCCTTGGAAGAGCACCTCTGTGAACCAGTATATGCCAGGGGTCACTATGGTGTCCCATTCTGAAGGGAAAGGGAGCACACATGATTGATTCATGTATGCTCATGATGGAAAAGACATGGCAACAGTCAGGGGGTCCACAAAGACTTAAAAAATGTGTATAGTAAACTATACACATGCCAAGGAAATTGGTGTAAGTTAGTCCCAGGTCTTACAGTATTAACACACTGTGCTGGATTTTAAATGAGGGGCAGGGTGAAAGAGAATAGAGGGGGATTAAAGAGAGGGAGAGAGAAAGAAAGGAAGGAAGATGAACAATCCCAGCTGATGGGATATCCAGGGTCCTGGGTCACCACCTGGGCTTTGTGGGGGCACATTTTTATGGATCACATCCAGCCCATTCTTCCAGACCCTTCTGGAAAAGGAGCTCTGAGGAGCTTTGGGTCTCTTTGGTGGTCTTGATCCCTCCACTACTGGATCAGCCTCAAGAATCTTTTGACCTCCACCAGTCAAAGATTTTACCTGATCTTGGAGGTTTTTTCCAGTCTTAAGGATTTTATGGCCTTGGTGTCTTTCAAATACTTCATATATGCATATTTATTTTTAAATTAAATTTTAGACTTTCATTTAAGAAAGAATGTGTAAAATTCCTGAAACAAGGGAAGGGATGGGAAGGGAAGGGAAGGGAAGGGAAGGGAAGGGAAGGGAAGGGAAATATAAATCTACATCTTAATCTAATGAAAAGTGATACCTTCTCCTTCTGTAAGATTTCATCTTGTACAGTTTCTGCCACCAAAAACTACTATGCCATAAAAAAATTCTAAGCATTTATATGAACTTTGCAATTGCCTAATATTACACAGAGGTGACCAGAGATGTAATGACACATAAGTGTAAAATAGGTAAGGATTGATATAGTTTTCATAGCTTGTGTTAAAATGATTAGAAATGAGACTTTAATTATAAAGTTTGTGATTATTGTACAAAATGCTTTTATAAAATGAACTGCTCTCTTTTTTTTTTTTTTTTTTTTTTCTTTTTTCTTCTTTTTTTTTTTTTAAGGAGGTGTATGATGCAGATACTGTAGATTTTCCTGGAAGAAAGTTATCCATCATGCACACATATGTAGTGTTTTACTTTATTATCAGCAAACTATGGTTTGAAATTCATCAATAATGTAGCTCCTGTAAGGGAATTTAAAATAAAACAAAGGAAAATCCCACACAAACAAAATTGACAAATAAAATCCCAAACAAACAAACAAACAAGGAAAACACTTTTTGAGTGAGATAATAGTGTTACATAGCTCCTGAAACTGAGTGAGTAGTGACAGGGATTGAGCAAAACAACTTCACCCTTCTAATGCACAGAGCAGCTTCAGCCCTCCAGAAATAATGGGGATACAATATAGCCCTGATTAATTTCACCTAATTTATAGGTATCATGGTTTACCCACAGATCAACATCTGAGAAGCGTTGGTGGTAACAGAATTAAAAAAGCCAACAGCATTTGATAATTTTTGTCTCCAATCTGTGAATTTACATGATGAGGTTTTAATTTATAAGCCAGTTTCCAAGGCTGTCTGAAATAATGCTTTTATCCTTTATCAGGTATTCTGTTAATGATGGCATGCTTGTTAGAGAGGGCCAAGGTCAGGTGTGCCAGTCTTCCATTACAAATTAGGCTCAGCAGTGATTTTAGTGCTGCTATTGATTTAACTTGTTGAGATATGACCTGTCCCACTAAAATATTGTTAATAATTCCATGCATCTCCAAGTGCTGACAGCAGCAGCACTTCATCTCATATTTGTCTTTACAATGGGTATTTATTGGGTTTGACCATTCTCAGTTCATTTCATCCAGTTACTCATCTAATAATTGAACCTCACAGCTGCCAGAGTAAAAAATATTATTTTCTTTTTTATTGGTGCTGCTGCTTCAAATTAATTTATTATAAATTTTAAGGCCCTAGAGGAATAATTGTTGTGGCTGTCATTAAATTGTCTCTTTTTTTTTTTTTTTTTTTTGTGAGCAATCACCTTCACTTTGTAAACTAGGGAAAACACAGGATTATTCTTCATCCACAGCAGATGACAAATTTGCATAAGGAAGGGTTGGACTGGGAAAGTTGCTTGTTGGCCAAGCATGCAACAATCAGGCACTGGTGCAGGTTTCCCAGAGAAGTTGTGCATCCTGCAGCCCTGGAAGTGTTCAAGACCAAATTGGGTGGGACTTGGAACAACCTGGTCTAGTGGAAGGTGCCTCTGCAGGGGGTTAGAACAAGATCATCTTTAAGGTCCCTTCCAAACCAAACCAAACCAAACCAAACCACTTTTCATTCTGTGTTTCTGTAGAAGTTATGAAATACCATCCAAAGCAAACTCAGCTAGAGCAGGCTGCTCAGGACAGTGTCCAATCATGTTTTTAACAATTCTAATAATAGGGTCAATGAAATATCTTTGATTTTTTGGAGTGTTTGTGCACTCTCACAGTAAAAGTAATTTTTTCTTAAGTCTCATTCCCTGTTTCAGTTAGTGTCCCTGGGAATATGGGATCATACAAACACATTAACATAATTTAAACCACATGCGAATGTCCAGAGACCTCTCTGGTACTATTTAGAGCAAGTGTAGCCATGGGATGAAGCTCAGCTTAAAAACATGCAAAATTATCCTTTTCTTTAAGCACAGCCAAGTCCCTGCCCTGGCCCTGGAACAGTTTTAATTACTTATATACACATATCTAGAGTAGTGTCAACAGGAGAAACTGAAAGCTAGCAGAAGCCAGCAGCATTTAATCCATTACTTAGTGAAGGCAAAATAAAGTGGTGAAACTTTTTCAGGCATTGTTCCCACTTGCAGTGTGAGTGCTGTGCCTAAGGCAGCAGATAGAAATGTGAAATTTCTTCCCTCACATTCATGAATCAAACCATAGATACTATTTCCTCTCTCCAAAACCCCTGAGTCTTGTGAGAGCAGAATTTTACTTTTCAATAAATATACTATTTTTATAAGGGATTTTTTTAGTTCTGTCACTGAGACAGACAGAACTCATTGCTTATCTCTTTTCTTTTTTAGCAGTTCATTTGCTGTTTACATACACAATACACCTCCTCCTCCTGGGGATTTTATTTAAGCATTTGATATAGTGTCAGTTTATTTTTGGATTTGGCATTGATACGCTTAAGCCTTTCTTTTTAACTCCACCCATTTGTGTTTGGTCAACTGCCACAAATCCACATGGCTCCTCACCTTTGCAAACACAGAGTGAAATCACTGAGATGTTCTAACCTTCTCTTCCTTTCCTTCCTTTAGGGTGAACATTTCAAACTTTCACACAAAATGTAGTTTAGTTGCCTAAATCAACTGATAACTGTAATCAAGATTCATAGAATTGTTAAGAAGGAAAAGATCTCCAAGGTCATCAAGTCCAACCTTTGACCAAGTACCACACGCACCAAACCATGCTAATGATCTGATTGTCATGTCATTGTATTTTAAAACACAGTATTACTTCTTTATTTATGTTTTTTTTTCTTCTCCTTCTTGCTCACTTCCATCAGTAAAAGGTCTCAGATCACCCCTCAAATAATGGAAGTGCTGATTCTGGTGTGAGTGAGTTCACCATAGCTGTGACCCAATGGCTTAACTGATAATTCTGATATTAAAAGATAATTCTTAACTGGTTTGTGCAAACTTTTCATATCAGAATGACTTTGACAGCCCTTTGATTCTGGTTTATAATATCTCATAATAGAATCTTGAGAACTATAGAAACATACACAAGTGACTGGGGGCATAAGGAGGAAACTGAAGGCACATTAAAATGGAGTGGCTTTCTGGCAAATTCTTGAATTAATTTTATTCTTTAAAGTAATTCTTTAACCAGCCAAAGGCAGTTATTTTTCTGGAGGTGCTAGATGATACTAAAGGGGCACTGACACTCCAGATACAAATCAATCACCCAGTAATATTCACTGTTGCATTTGATCAAGACATAACTAAGTGGCAGGATTTTATTTGGAGTTTTCAACAGAAGACACTTTTCAAAGTAGTTCATGCAGCAGACTATCTCCTCTTCTTTCTTCATTCACTTCCATTTTGTCTCAGATGATGTTTTCCATCCAGAACTTGTCCCTTTGGACAAGACAATGTGTAGGAGCTGGTGGGAATCCACCTAGTCTGCTCCTGGTAGGTGACTAGCAGGACAGTTCACTAACATTTTTCTCTGCATGAGTGGTGTTCATGCCTTGTTTACACAGAATATTTTCCACATAATCATTATTCAAAAAGAGAAAGTCTTATTTTGCTGCCAGACATAGTCAGCTCACAGGGTCCTCACACCAGGCAGTGGCTTTATGTGGTTCACTCTCTATATTAAGATGATTTTGTGAATCACTCATCCCACAGGTTTGGCAAGTCAATGAAGCTTGTAAATATATCTCTAGGTCAGTTGCTCAGGGGCATGCCAGCTGACTTTTAATTTTTCAGTATTTACTTCTCATTAAATACATTCCACAGTTTCCTGTTTTAATGCTCCATTTTAGAATATTTTTTTCCCTTTTTTAAATTGTTTGGAGTTCTTTGCTTATATAAGTCATCTACTAATGTAAGGAATAAGTACTATTTAAAATAGCAGATTTGAGAATGCAAAACACCTATGTCACTTGTTTCAACTGATAAGTTTCCTTAAAATCGAGCATTTTGTTTTACTGTAACAACTTGTAAATGTGCATTAAATACAGTAAATTAAAATGCTTAACAGAGTCCAAGGAAAACAGAACATACTGTTTTCTTTATTTTGTACAAATAAGGCTTTTTGTGATCTCTTTGTGTTACAAATATTTGATTTCATTATTAACAAAAAAAAATACATCTATGTAAACTGCTGTAACTTTAATGAACAAGTAATTTAGGGGCTAAGGTAGACATGTGGTGCTGACTGCATTTCAAATTATTTGGTATAAAGAAAGGAACATGATGTGTTTTAGCTGCACTCAAACACAGAATTTTAGCAAGAAATCTGGGCAATCCGGGGCTTTTTGTTATTTTGATTCTAGCAAATAACAACTGAATCCCAGAAAATTTCTTCTAATCATACATAAAATGTCTTATAAAAGATCTGTTTTAAAGTCAGTGTTTAAAGAAACTGAATTTGTTGTAAGAAAGTACAGAAATATTGTAAGTAGATAAGAAACACAGAGGTATTTAATTTCTATCTCTTAAAATTTTGAAATACTTGAAGAAGATAATCTGATCTCTCACTTTTGGATTAAATAGAACAACAATTGCTGTGGTGTGGTTACTTTGAGCATCTCGTTAATCACAGCGTTCATTATAAGTCTTGGGAAGCTGTAATTAAATTTGAACTCACTTGAACTTGGTGTAGTGCTTTATGTTTAGCAATGGAGATTGATCTTGTATCACTTGTATCACATGGAACTGACTTAGATTTCAGTCTGGAGCCAAGTCTCCAATCAGAGAAAGCAGCTATAAACTTTTGCAGGGCTCTTATGTGACTTGAGGCTCAGCAACCTTAAGGTGATTTTTCTTCATACTCCAAATGATTTAGGTGGGAATCTTGCCACAGTTTTAGAGTTTTCTGACTATAAACTGTGCAACAGATAATATTTGAGTTTCATTATTAACAAAAAAAAAACACATCTATGCAAACTGCTGTAACTTTAATGAACAAGTAATTTAGGGGCTGAGGTGGACGTGTGGTGCTGACTGCATTTCAAATTATTTGGTATAAAGAAAGGAACATGATGTGTTTTAGCTGCACTCAAACACAGAATTTTAGCAGGAAATCTGGGCAATCTGGGGCTTTTTGTTATTTTGATTCTAGGAAATAATAACTGAATCCCAGAAAATTTCTTCTAATCATACATAAAATGTCTTATAAAAGATCTGGTTTAAAGTCAGTGTTTAAAGAAACTGAATTTGTTGTAAGAAAGTACAGAAATATTGTAAGTAGATAAGAAACACAGAGGTATTTAATTTTTATCTCTTAAAACTTTGAAATACTTGAAGAAGATAATCTGATCTCCCACTTTTGTATTAAATAGAGCAACAATTGCTGTGGTGTGGTTACTTTGAGCATCTCGTTAATCACAGCGTTCATTATAAGTCTTGGGAAGCTGTAATTAAATTTGAACTCACTTGAACTTGGTGTAGTGCTTTATGTTTAGCAATGGAGATTGATCTTGTATCACTTGTATCACATGGAACTGACTTAGATTTCAGTCTGGAGCCAAGTCTCCAATCAGAGAAAGCAGCTATAAACTTTTGCAGGGCTCTTATGTGACTTGAGGCTCAGCAACCTTAAGGTGATTTTTCTTCATACTCCAAATGATTTAGGTGGGAATCTTGCCACAGTTTTAGAGTTTTCTGACTATAAACTGTGCAACAGATAATATTTGAGTTAAAAACTTCATATTTGCTCTGCTTTGATTTCTCAGCTCCTCAGTCTGTGTTGTGACACTGAGAGACCACTATATTGACCACTTTTCTTCAGATGAGTTCACAAAACTCATGAGTTTCTAGGATGCTTCTCTGAGGAAGCCTCAGCTCCCAGACCTTCAAAGAACTTTGCTGTGCCTTTGTGTGTTGGAACCTCTTCTCCTACTTTCCTATATTAAGAAAATGGGCAAGGTTCCATATTGCTTGATCCATAGTGAAATCAAAATCCCATTGAGGGAAAAGAATGATTTGGGAATAGATCTTTGAAGGTCACCCAGTCAAAATTCCCTGCAATAATCAGGAATATCTTCTACTAGATCAGGTTGCCCAAAGCTCTGCCTAAATTGACCTGTAATGTTTACAGGTTTGGGGGGATCTACAGCTGCTCTGGACAACCTGATCCATTGTCTCACCCTTGTTGTAAAAAAATTTCTTCATTATATCTAGTCTAAATCTATCTCTTTTGGTTAAAAATCATTACTCTTTGTCCTATCACTACAGACCCTACAAAGGAGTTTATCCCCATCTTTCTTATAAGCTCTCTTGAAAATCTGCAAAAGGTCTTCCTGGAGCATTCTCCAGCCTGAACAATCCCAATTCTCTCAGCCCATCTTCACAGGAGAGGTTTTTCATCTGTCTGATAATTTCTGGGGCCCTCCTCTGGACCGTCTCAAACAGGTCCATGTCTTTTCTCTGCTGAGGTAGGCTCTCATGGACACAGGACTGCAGGTAAGTTCTCATGAAAGCAGAGTAGAAGATATGACACAAACACCCAAAAGGCACATTGCTTGCAAGACCTCAATTGTGACAAGAGAAACTAAGACCCATTGTTTAAAGCTTCACAAACCTTAAAAGTGTTTCCTTGCCAAGGAGACATTTGCTCAACCAAGACAGCAAGATATCAGCCAACTCTTGAGTCATGTTCTCAGGTGTCTTGGGACTGTGAAAGGATAAAGTGATGTGGGGGCTATTCTCCAAGTGACCACCACACACCCTCTTGAAACTTTTCCCAAATTGTGTGTGGGTCCACATATAAAGTGTACAGATTTGCACATACAAATGATTTCTGGGAAGGGGGAGGAAAATTCTGGTAATTTAAATTAATTTATATGGTCTGTATAAATAAATTACAGCTTTTGAACTTTCCATGCATGTGCATGATAGGAGGAGCCATTCCCCCCACACACTGCATTGACATGAAGTAATATCTGTTTTCTAATACTGAAATTACAGTCTGGGAGAAATTTTTTCTTCCCAGTTTTGGTGACAGATGTACAGCTGGATGTGACATGACACAAGGAAATGTGCATTTAAGTGTGCCAGGGATTGCATAATCTTCTGAATTTTTATTCCTCTCAAAATATGCAATCAGCCCCAACAGTCGTGATGCAGTTCCATGTTTTTGACAATGAAATCACACCCATTTCCTACCATCAATTTGCAGTTGGCATGCTCAGTGTAAGACTGGTCTTTTGCACTGCCATGTTCAGACAGACAGATGTTTTCAGGAATGAAAAATTAAATAGCAATTCAAATATTGATAATTTCCTTTAAAATTATTAACTAGTCTCAACAATATTAGATTTTTTTAAGGCTTACACCGATTACTTTTAGACCAGAACTATGAAATCATTAAGATATGTTTTCTATCACTGTAACTGCATATTTTGTCTCTCTTTTAATTTCCCATTCTAAGTTAATTTAGTGTTGAGAATATTAGATTAAGCTCTAGGGTACTGAATAGATCCTGTGCTAAGCCAGATAGATGGGCAGTTTACTCCAGCTAAGGCTCTGCCAGCAATTGTTTTGCAGGTGGCAGAATAAAATACTGTACCTTCTCTGTCTTTTCCCTGTTGTTTTCATTTCATGTAAGTGAAATAAAAATAAGATAACCCTAATATAAACCCAACTCAAAGGATGTCTGTATTGCTGAAATGAAAGATATGTTTACCCTGCCAGAGAGCTTAGCTCACAATTCTCATCCTCCAGGTTGCATAAATGTGAGTCTCTTCTGGTGAATAACTCAATTCCATCTAAAACAAAACTTGCATCCTATAAATAGTTTGTTTCAGGGGCTTGTGCCAATAAACAGAAGATGAAAGGTAGTTTTGTCTCCCTTTCCTCCCTGTCCTCAGCAATCCTCCATGTCATTGCAGCAGTTTTTATGTCCACAATCACTTTCCTATACTTTCTTCCTTTCCCCACAGCACACAGCTCACATCAATCCTTTACAAGACTGCAACACAACCCTCCCATATTGCTGCACTTAGAGCCCAAATAATGCAAAATATTGTGAACATGCACATCAGCATGTGTTATGACTCCTGGGACACTGCCTGGTGTACAGAGGAGACCTAAGGCCAGGTGCTGTTTAATTTGTGACCTGTCACTTTCAGAGAGGTCTAGCACTGAGAAATACCAACAGAACTACTCTGTTCTTTTTGGTATTAAAGTCAGGGATTAGTGACTGCAGGCATTGCAATAGCAGTCCAGAGTAAATCACATGCAGCTGTTTGAAAATGCAACATTTCCAACATGCAAGAGCAAGCACCCTCTAATGTGAGCGTGCTGGCAAATTGTTGCCCTGCAGCACCACTCCAAAGCAGTCTCAGATCAGTGAACTTTTCTCTGAAGTCAAAAACTGTGGTGAAGAAAGTCAGTGACAACAAAATCAAGCCAATTCAGTGTTTTGTTGTGCATGAGGCTTGAAGGTTTGGCAGAGGATACTTGTCCTGGGAGCAGCAGAGCACTTGAGGAGGGCTGAGGGGAGGAAGGTAAATCACAGACTCACAGAGTACACTGAGTTGGAAGGAACTGACAAGATTCATCAAGTCCATCTCCTGGCACTACAGGGGACAAGCCAAGGGTCCCACCATGTGTCTGAGAGTGCTGTCCAAACTCTTCTTGGGCTCTGTCAGGTTGGTGCTGTGATCACTTCCTTGGGGAGCCTGTTCCAGTACTCACCCATACTCTGGGTGAAAGAACCTTTGCCTAATATCCAGGCTATAGTACCTTTATAGATTTGAGCTGCACCCCTGGGTCCTGTCATGGGTCACCAGAGAGAAGAGGATGGTGCTGCCCCTCCTCTTGTCCTCATGAGGAAGCTGCAGACTGAGCTGAGCTCTCCCCTCAGTTTTCTCTCCAGGCTGAACAAGCCAAGAGACCTCACTCACTGCTCATTTGGCTTCCTCTCTAAACCTTCTTGTCTTAGGCCTGCTGCAGCTCTTACGGAATTTTTAGCTGCATGAGAACATGAATAATTATCTCCCCAGTCCACAATGTGATGTTTGGCATTTTTTAAACTTTTCTTCAAGGTCCCAGCTACTCATGTGCTATACACTATTCCATAAATTGAGATAATGGATAAAGGGATGAATATGAGAATTCAGCACAATCTTGAGACTGAGAAAACAATCAGAAGAGTATTGTCAGAAAAAAAAAAAAAAAAAAACACAAATGGGTACTGGCATTTAACTGGGCTTAGTGTTCAGTTCTGACTTGTGATTTTTAAAATCTTTGCCAGTATGTCATAAGGGTGGAGCTCTTCAGATTCCTAAATGGACTCATGGAAGTTAGGAACTTACTTGCCTGCTTCAGGGCATTTGCTTTCAGATTAAGTTCTGCAGGCTGCATGGATCAATTTTGCTTTCCAATTGGTATTAAAGACATGTCTCTATTCACAATAATGTTTTCTCTAATTTTCATTGTGCTACTGAAAGCAGAAGGCAGAAACCAGGCTCTTCCTTTCTCCACTGGTCCTTCATTGCTGTTCTTTATGAGCAATTTTCTCTTCTGGAGACATGCAGCTCATTAGAAATCCAGCATCCTAAATCCAATGTTGATAATGCAATACTGTTAACTTTTTCCAGTTCAGTGAAGAGCCAGGAGAAAAAAATAAAGGTAATCATCAGGGGAGATTTGGTCACCAGCTACTCATTCCTGTTTCTCTGCTGACATAGGAAATAAATAATTTTTGCCAGTAGGTCTTCATGCAGTTTTTACAGTCATTTGGAAATGAGGTCAATATGTTTTCATTTACTCTTAATTGGCTACATTTATTTATTTATTTGCTCTTAGTGTGGCACAGACATTTTTCTTCTAATAATTCCTGGCAGTTATATTAACTTTCTGCTATAGCTAATGGCTGAATAATTATTTTTCCTGGAATGCAAATTGAAAGATTAACCTTAGTATTTTTTTAAACATTTAAATTGTTTTCATGGTCAAGGGTATTTATGATACAGTAGCAGTTTAAAATGGAAAACAAGTTAATAAATTAATTACGATTTCATTGGCCTAATAAACAAAGCAAAAATTAAAAGTGAAAATTAATGTGAGCATGTGATATTATTGTTCTCTAGATTGTGACTCAGAAAACCTCAGACCCTTTCATAGTTGTATTCTTTTTTAATCCACACAGAAGTTTTGATTTCTAAAAATTATGAACAAATGTGCCTTGTCAACCAGTGTGGATTGATTTTCCTAAAGTTTGTTTTCATGTATTTGTGCCAGTGAAAAATTTTGAATCTGTGTCCAAGTCATTTTTAATTTAGGATTTTCCTTATCAAAAGAATTGATAATTTTCTGAATTCTATTCACTGTGGAACATCCCAATGAAGTAAAGAGCATATATAGATTGTGAATACAGGATTAGATAAGAGATATAACCACAAAGGAGAGACTATTTGCCTAATTTTCTAATTGCTGCAGAATTTAGTGCTACACATTAAGAGTAATTTCTGAATCCTTTCCCACTGAAAATCTTTGTTTCATTTTGAGAGAAGGACTACATTTGAAACTTTTGGCAAATTAAATAACCTAGATTTTTCTTTAAAGTTCCTGGTTTAAAGTCCCTGTATTTCTTGAGAGCAAATTGAATTGTCTTAAAACAGCAACAAGTAAACCCTAATGACAAAACACTGCAGACCTTTATTCTTTTTCAGTGACTATTTGCATGCTTGTGTTGACATTTAGTTGTGTAATTGCCAAATGGTATATATGGGCATTATCAGCCTAGGGAATGTTCACAAAGTGTTTGTCTTCAGCGATGTACTTCACTATTTACAATTTATAATGTTTTCTTTTCTGTTACATGCTTGTTTGCCTAGATCTTCTTAGCATTTCAATGAGTAAGACTAAATAATGATTAAATAATATATAAAGCAAAATCATTTTGCCAGATGATAATTCATGGCAATATGCTGGCTTTTTTTCTCCAATAATCATATTCTAATATATATTAAGCTTTTTATTTATGAAAATAAATGGTAAGATTTCACTAATAAACATTAAAAGAGAGAGTGATAATTAAGTCAATTATTCTGTTCCTATATTATTAGAGACAGAATATGTTCTCATTGATAAAAAATTATACTATGTAGCACGAGTGTTTGCTATATAACATAAAGTACACAGTCAATATATTAATGCTCAAGGTAGTGCCACTAATAATAAAAAATGTGGAAATTCAACACATGTGTAAGAATCAAACACACCTAAATTCTCCTAAAAACCTTAGACAAGGGGAAAGGCCAACCTATAAAAAAAATATAAAGACATATAAAGAGAAAATGAATGACCATATCAAAACAGAAGCTGTATACATTTCAATAAGTAGTGCAACTCTAAATAAATTGTTAAAATGCTGAGATTCTTATTAATTTTTATTGACTTCTGTCATACACAATTCACTTTCCAATATATTTTTTTAAAGGATTTAACATTTTATATTATAAAAGGTTTTGTGCTTTTCAAAGAAAAGCTGACTGAACATAATTTTACCTTTTGTGTACTGTTTCAACAAAAGCTGTGAATTCAAATATTAATTATCTTCCAAATGGAAACTAATAAAACCAGATGCCCAGAATGTTAAAAACTTATTAGAAAACCGTATGAAAAATAAGATACCATTGTAGTAAATGTAAAGTTATTTAATTGCTTTCTATATAGGAAATTGTCCCTGAATTATCAACCAATTGCTTTAAAGAAACTTTGGATTATCCTCTGGTTTGGTAATAAACTATTTTTCATCTTGGAAAATGAAGGAAACAGTTATGAAAACATTCTAAGGTCCATTTCTACAAAAAAAAAATCAGTGGAAACTGTTGTTTTGGGTTTTTTTTAATTAACAGAGTGCAGTGGTGTTGTGCATTATGGTTCTTCTGCTCCAATGGCTCCACCTATGGAGGAATGGATTCTCTGCCCTGTGATCACCACACACATCCTCCCGTGTGCTCTTCACAACACATTTCTGTCCCCTCCTTTGCACCAGCTCTGACCCCTGCCTGACCATTCCTCACCAAAACACTGTGAAGTTCCTGCAGAAATCTCACCTGGGGAGTACAGAGAGGATTGTTCCATTATTAGAAAGCATATTCTGTATAATTTTGAGGACAGAATGAAACCACAGGGTTGAGAACTAGGGTGGATTGGCCAGATGGGAAGGAGTGGGACAGAGTTTTGGGGGAAGAACAGTTTCTTTAGGTTCATTCTGGTAAATTTTTATATCTACAATGTGCAACTGTACCAGTGACTGAGACCTTGATCTTGGTGTGTCATCAAATTCCAGAAAAACATGATATTGCATGATATAAATATAAAAAGAAATACAGAATCATTTACTTCCATCAAACTCTCTATGATAAATTGCACAACTTGAACTCTTTAATTTTTACTCTTTAAATTCTCTCATCCTCAGATACCCTTTTTTTTCACCTTGTCTAGATTTGGAAAATTTTTTTTTTTTGTAAATCTGAAGAAAACAAACTCACAATTTCTCTATTATCAACCCCATTCTATTAAGAAATTTGATTAGGTGTTCTCTTCTCTATTGTTATACTTGTTTAAATATCCAGGACCAGGACTTCATTAGCAGTTTATAATTGCACTGGGAAGGGAGAGGTCACATCTGCTGTGACCCTTAGCCCTTTTCCAGAGCCATCACCTTCCATTTCATGGCCACAACCCATTTTCCTTCTTTTAAGTGGAACTTCACATTTTTTTGTAGTCAAAGTTTTCTCTCCACATACCCAGATAACAAGGTTATACATAATTAATTTATGTGACAGTCTTGTTCTTCTCATTTGTAACTCCTATTCTTTCACCTGTACAAAAACAATTGGTCAGGAAATAGAACTTAATAAAGTTTCAGACCAATAGTTGGCCCAGTTTAGTTTTAATCTAAGGTTCCAAATTAACAAAGCATTTTGCCATTTTCTTCCTCATCCCTCTTCAGTAAAGTGCTTAACTTTAAATTAATAGCTGAGATGCATTGTACACAAGAGAAAGTTTACTGTTTTCTCAAGGGTTTCATGGTTTGAGGTCTCAAAGGGTTGGGCATGGTGAAAGAGATTTGTGTCACATAGGTTTGGGTCACATTTGACCAATGCACCTTTAAAGTTCTATGCAGTGGAGAGAATCAAACAAATTACAGTCCGGTGCAGATTAGAGACAGGCTGAACTACCCATACTCAGCATTGATTATAGAAGAAGGAATAGAGAAATGATGTCCTAAATTAGGTACCTTAATGAAGGACTTAGTTAGAAGTTGGTTGGGTGGAATTCACTGATCAATTTTACATAATGCAGAGGAAAAAGAGAGAGCTCATTCCTCTATATGTGTAAAACTTTGGATTTTAACCCTGAGAAGCAGAGTCTGCATGTTGTCTTGACCTATATCATGAATTTACTCAAGTTTCTCAGTGTCAGACATCTACCCTGCCCTACATCTTCTTTCTTCAGCTCCCTAATGGATAAACTCGTGAAGAACGATTCTAATTATGATTAATTATTAATATCAGGTATATTTGTTTAGGTAAGATGCTACTTCCAACTCCCAGCAAGGTGCAGATGAGAATGTGCAAAAGACTTTATATTGGAAATATTACCACATAAGATCCAGAGTTTATTGGAGAGTGGAAGCAACTTGGGAAGACATGAATTAGTAAGAAGGAGGAAATGTTAAATGAGGAGAATTAGTAAGAATGACCAATGGTTTACATACAACATAGCTGAATCTTATCATGGTCACACAAATGAGTGGAACAAGAATATTTGACTAAAAGGAGCCTCCTTGCCAAGGCCTGTGTGTATTTTCCATGCTGTGGAGTGAAGCAAGTTGATTTACTTTACCCATGAAATCCATGTAAAATCCATTAAAAAGGATAGTTTTACAAAGGACACTGGAGTCATTATAGAAACTTAATAAATCAGATTTTTAAAAAAAAATAATTTAATGTGTCAAATGTTTGACTTCATATTCCCCAAAGAGTTTTGAGCATTCAGGGGCTTTCTGAAGGTGTTGGAAGGCAACAGATTCAGAGAATGGGGCAACAAACACACTTAGTCATTTACTAGTAAAGAAAATAACCAAATAATGGGGAATATTAAACCTAGTATACAGTTAAACCATCCAGATCAAGTTTTTGCTTCTAGCTTGCATGGAAGGCATTTCTTTTAAATATACTCTTCCATGCATGAAAGAGGGCTGATATATTTCTGACTCAAATGTTTAGCAAAGATTTTATTTTTCAAACCAACTTCAAAATGAGAACTTTTATATTTAGGACATAAATCTATTTTTTATATCAGTTTTCCTAGTAAAATTCCATAGGAATTGCAAGGAACAGCTGTCCAATTCTGCCATCATATTTAAACAAGCTTCTGTAATATTGCTGAGTGTGAATTTCAAGCATGCAGAGCGAATAATGGTAGTGAAGGACTGAACTGAAGCTACGCTAAATATCCTTGTCGTGGTTTGAAAGGAAGTGAGTTTTCTGGAATGCTGTGGTCAAACCAATGGGTGCTCAGATTTGAACACTGGCACCTGGTGTGGCCGCTGGGGACATAGATTTGCCTCTGAGAACACAGGGGTTAAAATGTGAGCACTCCCGGGGGAAGCTCTCTTGGGTTCCAGTGGTGAAAGAGCTCAGACCTCCCCCGGCCCAGCTGCCGGGGAAGCCGGGTGAGGTAGGCCGGGCCCAGCTGCCGGGGAAGCCATGAGGCCGGGTGAGGTAGGCCGGGCCTTGGACAGAGATGGGAGATGAAGAGGCCCTTGAGGACGGAGGGGTGGAGAAGCACCAGGAGGCATCAGGCAGCCACCCCCTGCCCCCGCAGGAGAGAGAGAGAGAGAGAGAGAGAGAGAGACGGTGGTGCAGCAAGAAGGTGCCCGCAGGACAGTCGGAACCCTGAGCAGGCAGAGCCTGAGATTTTAACCCTTTCTCGAATAATGGAAACCTTACAAATGCTAATCCTCCTGGATCTGAATGAGAAGAGAGATAGAGATGAAATGGGGGAGGAAATGGGCAAGTGTGATGAAAGTTCATGCAAGTGAAAGGTGTCAGAAGAGTGGAGAAGAATCTTAGGCGGGAAGAGATGATGGAGTGGCCTTGGCTGGACTTTTCTTGTATAGCCATGGACAGAACCATGTTTCCTGTGACACAGACTGCATCCAGGCGGAGGCAATGGCTCAGAGCCAAGAGGGTTCAGTGTTGAGACCCCTCAGCCCCAGGGGGTGAAATCTGGGGGGGACAGGTGTCCCAAAGGTGAGACTGTGCTCTTTTTGGAACGGGACAAAGCATCCTTAAAAGGAAAACCCTAGAAGCAGCTCTGGTCCATGTGAAGTGGTGAGACCACTGGACATGGAAGGAAGAGGTCATGATGTTCTCTGGGCAGTGCCACGAGTAACATTTCAATGGTGTTTCCTGAGGAAGCCTATGGCACAAGAAGGACTCCTCTCCTCTTGATGAACTGAGAATTGATTATCTAAAGGGTGGTGTTGGACCGAGAGTTGGTGATCTGAGGGATGGATGTATTGGAAATTTGATGGGGGGAGCAGGAAATGTTTTTGGAAGGTTTTCATTTTTTCTGTGTGTTTCTTTTTACATATAGTTGTAGTTGAGTTAATAAAGTTTTCTTTATTTCTAAGTGGGGGCCTCCTTTGCTTATTCCTGGTCACATCTCACAGCAGACACCAGGGAGAATGTGTTTTAACGGGGGTACTGGCATTGCGCCAGCGTCAAACCATGACAATTCTCAACCTTCAACCTTTTTAATTCCATATGAACTCTGTGAAATAATTTGAAGAAAATCTTTGGGATATTGTACATATTTCATTCTCTTAAGGCCTTGGGTTTTGTTTGAAAGCAGTCTTGGAGCTTAAGAAAAGTTGTTGACAGCTCATTGCTTCAGGAACTTAAGCAGGTGGTAAATTAATAGCTTAGGTGGGGGCTGCCATGAAGCATGAAAAGTTATGTCTGGTGTCAGTCCAAATTACTGTCTTTAACTGCACATAAGGCAGTGAAAAAACATTAGCTATGCAGTAAACATGGGTTTAGCCAACAAAAATAGATTATACAAGGTTCCCTCAAGCAATCTCCAAAAGGTCATTCCATACATATGCCCCAGCCGTTGCTATCATTTTATAGCCATTTGTTGTTTTTCTAAATCTGTGGTTGTATCAATGATCTCATTAGCTAAATCAATGGTTGGGAACATGTTGCAAATTTTTTTTCCAGTGGAACTCAGGGAAAAAAGTGCAGATATTTCAAATGCAAGCCAAAATATGAATGTAAATATTTCACTTATTGATGCTAACATTTTTCACTTAGAAGGATATTTCTGGTGTAGGCTGGCTTTCAAGAAAGCAAATGTATTCCATTCATAGACTCACTGAAGTTTTCCCTGTTTGAAAAAGCTCTATAAACTAGAAAAAAAAAAAACCAAACTATATCTGGTAAGCTAGATGTTCTTGAGATAACCCTCTAACGTTGGCATGGAGATGCCCACACACCATAATTTCTCTTAGAGTCTGGAACAGAGTGGTATGGCAAATTTCATTTTGGGCCTGAGACAGCTCCTGAGCCATACACAATCATTTGTGAGTGGTAATTGTTGCACTGCAGCAATTAACCAGTGCAGACAGTGGAGCTCCACTGCTCAGGGGCAGCGAGCTGATGCAGCCTTAGAGCACCCACATGGAGCTGCCTGAGAAGTTTCCAGATGGTGAGGGAATTCCTCAGGATGCCCTGTCATGTGTGCTGCAGTGATTGCATCTTCCACTTGTCACAGAAACATAAATCATAGAATGGGTTGGAAGGATTCATCTTCTTGCAACACCCCTAGAACTCCTTCCACTAGATCAGGTTGCTAAAGCCCCATCCAAGCTGCCCTTGAACACTCCAGAGATGGGGAATTTACAGCTTCTACAACAACCTGCCTCACTACTCTCATTTAAAGAATTTCTTCCTAATATCTGGTATAAACCTTTTCTCTTTCAGCTTAAAGCAATTATCACTTGTCCTACAACTCTATGCCCTGGTAAAAAATCCCTCTCCAGCTTTCTTGTAAGCTTCTTTTAGGTACTGGAAGGCTGCAATAAGTTCTCCCTGAAGCCTTCTTTTCTCCAGGCTGAACAACCCCAACTCTCACAGCCTCCCATCCACTGCACTGCTCTCACCCTCTGCTTCACACCTACATACTTGTATTAACTGTGCTCTCCTTGGCCCTTGCAGCCAGCACCCCAGAATGAGCATTCATAATTCTTGAACATTTGTTTTGTGGACAGCCTCAATCCACAGAATCACCATGAAGTAATCCTGCTTGTTTCCAGAACTCTTCCCTCTGGTTTCTATAGGCTGATGGTTGCTACTTGCTGGGGATTAACTGCAAGGGAGCTGTACTGGATGGAAAGTCAGTGTCCAGTTGGGTTTCTGTCTGTAGAATTGGCCCCTTCTGAAGGTGTCACTTGTGCACACCACGTCCCTTTTTGCCTAGGCATCTTCAGAGGACCCGGTCTGCGCACACTTTCAAGTGTTCAAAGACCTAATTCTGCAAATGGGGGGCTGTGAGGAGAGCAGCACAGCTTCACAAAGCTTCCTGAGTGTGAGTAGCTCATCTGAACATCACAAAGGACACAAAAGAGCACATCTGTGGCTGATTTTTATGGAACAGGAACAAACATGAGAATCACTCTGCATATGTGTTGGCTCCCTGGGAGCACTTGAAACTTTGAGGAGTGTGACTTAAAAGATAAACATGCCTTTAAAGGAAAGGAACAAAGTCAGAAAGGCTTTTATATAGGCTGAAGGTGTTAAAATCAGAAAGGTTCAAAGTGAATGTATGAGCCTGTCCAGACCTCCTTTTAACTCCTACTGCATTTTATAAATGTGTGATAGCTGTCTTTAATATAGACTGGGAGAAGAGTGGTATAATGTTAGTGATGCTGAAGATAGTATTTGACAAAAATATGCAGGCTTTTGTCTTGAATAATGTATTGATACAGATTTTGTACTATAATTTCAGATAATGGTTGCTTTGCACTAAAGATAATAACCTTCTGAGCTTCTTCCCCATGTATGTAAACAGAAGAGAGAAAACCTGGATTCAGGAAGGAATCTGTTAAAGCAAAGTCAAGATGGTTGAGATGAGGATCAGAATATGATGATCAAGAAACCTGTGTTCCACTGTGGAGTCTTATAGCAGCTTTTATCTGGATTTTGTTGAGTCTTATGCGTTTCTTTCATTATGGTCTTTTTACAAGTTTTTATTTGTTTGTTGTGCTTATACTGAGAAAATATCATGAGATCAACATTTCCATTTACAAGACAGTGTAAGAGGGATGGTGTTTATTGTCTGTGGTGACTAAGGAATGCCTAGATGAACAAGATTTATTGAAAAAAATTTAAAATCCTGGTCCAGCGAGGGCTCCTCTCTCCCCAGATCCACAGGTCCTACCAGGAGCCTGCTTCAGCCTGGGCTTCCATTGGGGTTTCAGCCATCTCTAAGGCATCCATCTCCTCCAGCACAGGGCTCCCACATGGGCTGCAGGTGCATCTCTGCACCCCTGTGCCCTCCATGGGCTGCAGGGGCACAGCTGCCTCACCAGGGGCAGCACCAGGGGCTGCAGGGGAATCTCAGCTCTGGCACCTGGAGCAGCTCCTGCCCCTCCTTGTGCCCTCACCTGGGTGTCTGCAGAGCTGTGGCCACTGTTGGTGATGGGCTCAGCCTTGGCCAGCACTGGGCTTGTTTTGGAGCCAACATTGGCTCTATGAGACTCGAGAAAGACTTCTGGCTGCTGTTCAGAGGATCCACCCCTGCAGCGCCCCCTCTTCCAAAACTTTGCCACACAAACCCAAACATCTACATATTCTTAGATCTTTGAACATTCACAAGTGGTAAATACCACAAAGAAAATCAAACTCTTTGATGGGCTATTTATTTCTCAAATGCGTATCGGGTAGGAGTTTGGCTATTCTTGGCATTGTTCCCAATTATGGCAGAAATGATTCCTTGCACATCTATTGTGTCTATTCCTTGCATGTCTGTTGTGTTTCAGCTATTTAAAATGGTAAATCAGATCTTTTTCCCCAGTTAATAATTTTCGTACTTTTTAAAGTTCTTGGTGTTTGCCACATTATTCTCACCCTATTTGGGCTCTTGGGTATATAGCATGTTATCCATCACCTGAGCTAATTTCACTTCATTCTTCTATTTGTGCACTGAAGGGGAAAAAAATTGTTTTACAGGACAGTTCTGCCCACTCTTCAAAGGTGCTGCAGTTTGTAACTCCAGAGATACTGCTGGATGTGAACCACCCACATGGAGGTACTGTGAAATCTTTATCTTTGGTCTTTTTCTTAATAACTCAGAGGAGGAAATGCCAGTCAGAATTGCAAATATACTTGTGAATTATTGAACTGGAAGTAATAGATGATTGCTTAATGCTGCCTCCAGATCCAGGTACCTTGATGTATGAATTTGGGGTTAGTAAAGTAACTACGAAGTAGTATCCAAATTATACTTTTGTAATTGTATTCATACTGACATTTTCAGGCACTAATATAAGATTTATAAAGACCTACTTTATTGTTTGCAGGAAAAAACAGAGAGATGGTACAATGAATCATAGAGTCATGCAATAATGAAATCACAGAATCATAGAATGGTTTGGGTGGGAAAGGACCTAGTTCAAAATCCCTTGCCATGAGCAGGGACACCTCCCACCAGACCGGGTCATTCAGAGCCTCATCCAACCTGGCCTTGAACACTTCCAGGGATGTGGCATCCACAACTTCCCTGGGAAAGCTGTCCCAGTGTCTCACCACCCTTGGAGTGAAGCATTTCTTCCTAATATCCAATCTAACTTACTGTCTTTCAGTTTGATGCCATTCCCCCTTGTCCTCTCATTACGTGCACTTGTAAATTGTTCTTCTCTGTCTTACTTGAAGGTTTCAATTAGGTGACCCTAAAGCCTTTAGGGGTAACTCAGGGAATTTAGGTGTAACTTTATGGGTAACTCAAGGAATTTAGGTGTAACTCAAATGAAAAGAGTTGTCATATCAAACTAAGGCAGAGAGCTTGCAGATCTCCGTCCCATGCTGCGGAGCAGTGATTCCCTGATTCCAGCTTCCAGTGAGATGGAGCCCATCTGACTAAGTGTGCTCATCTACAAATGCAAGTACTTAGGCCAGCAAGTGACCCCAGGCTCATATTCTGGTTGTTGGGGAGATAAACAAGATACTTAATGGAGATTAGGAGACAATTTCATCTTAAAATAGATATTTACCTCTGGTGAAATCAAATCAAATTCTATTGACTACTTTGGAAAAATCTGTACTGTGTGTAATGAGTGCTGTAATGACTACATTAAATGTAAGTACTTGTATGACAGATGTCACAGGCTGAATGAAAAAATCTACCCAGGGAGGAGAGAGTGATTTTGAAGTGTTCATGAACACTTGATTTCTCATTCCCTTCCCACATCACTCCCCCAAACCCCCAAATATATTCAGAGGTTATTAGACAGGGAGAAAGGCTGCACTGCCTGCTCTCCCAGACATCCTGTTTTTTACATGATTGTAGTGCTGCACCAAACTGGTCAGTAGTACAAATCACTGACTGCAAGACAGGACAAAAGCCTACTTTGTCTTTAAAGCTCTGAGAAGAAGAGATTTAATCCAGTAAAAATATTTTCAAATTGACATTCACTTTAACTGAAAGTATAGCAACCTGAAAATACATCATAGCTTCAGCTAAGAACCATGACTCAGGACCCTACTTTTGTTTTTACACTCAATGCAATCCTAGTTTTCATGTCTAAAGGCAGAGCAGTACGGGTCATGAAAACAATATACGACCTTAATTGATAGTAGTAGCACTAGGTGAGGAGCAATACAAGAAACATTTTGGTGCTATTTTAATTTTCTGTGGTACCTATGTCATGCTGCCTACTATTAAGAGAAGACTTCATCTAGCTGTTCATTGCAAACTTTGTCTCTTTCTCATTACTCTCAGAATCTTGACATTTCCCAGAAGCACACACAGACAGTTCTGTTAAATCATTTGTTCTAGCATGAAAAATAGGTGAATATAAGCAAAGCTGCGTCTGAAACCAAACAGGGCAAAGTCCTGGAAATGGTGTGACATATTATCCCTTCATTTGGTTTTGTTGCCCTACAGGTGTCTGAGGGTAGACTGGAAAGGGTGTGGCTGGATGCGCAAACTCACCAGCTGCAGTGAATTCAGGAATGGGGATGAGCAGTCTAGTAGACATTCCTGAATGAAGGTGATCCCTGCTTTGTCACGTCAAGTGGATCTTTTTCCCAAAAAAAACCCCTTTTTCTAATGTCAATCATAGTCTGTTTCCCTCTTACTCTTTTCCACAGAAGTTATCCTTCCCTCCTCCTTTATCTTCTCTAGCATTTTCCATTGTTCATCTCATACATGTTTAAAATACTGCAGCACATCGGACCTGACTCTGTTCTTATTCACCCCAACGTTCATGCATTTGCCTCGAGAGCTCACAGCTGTGATTGATATTCTATGTTGTGTAAAACCAGCAAAAGACTCTATTTTGCTGAAGAGGAAAAGGAAAATTGTGTACTACAACACTGGCAACATGGACCTTTATATCTACTTGCTTCACCTTTAATCTAAATTTTTTGATTAACATCAACTACACCTGAAGTTACTGTCAGCCAAAATTTTATATTACCTTTTATAAACATATTTAGCAAATGGATTTCAGCCTGAATTGACCTGTCAGGAGTGTAGAAGGACAGAGTTGATTTCTTGGTTATATTTCAAATAGCATCCTGAAATCAATTACACCATCTAGAAGACTCCATGTGAGTCCCTGGAGCCACACTATAAACCATGGGATAAAATGGGACAGCTTCTCCCACCTGCAGCATGGGAATAGCAGCAGGTCAGAAATCAAGACAAAAAATTTAGTTACTCATGCAGTCTCCGCAAGTTTAAATTGTGATTTGGCTTCATGCTGGCTGGAGATAGGTTAAAGCCAGATTTTCCTTGAAACTGCATGTCATTCATGCTCTAGAGTAGAGAAAAAAAAAGAAAGAAAAAAAGGAAAAAGGAAAAGGAAGAGCAAGATCTGCATTGCTGAATTTCTGCTACCACTCATAGCCCAGTGATTACTGGAAGTTCAGCATTGCTGAAGATGCTGTCTGGTATAAATGCTGTCTGTCTTGCAGAAGGCAAACACTGTGGTGGCTGAACTTCTGCTGATGTTACCAGGTTAACTGCAGAAGTTAAACATGACATGACATGGAACACAAAATGCTTCTGTTAATAATATGTTTACATGTTGTCAATAATATATTTACATTTTGCAATGGAAAAATCAGCCAACAAACTGAACATCAGCATACTAAAAATTTAAGGTTAAATTTGCTGATCTTGGAGGTATTTTTCAAACTACATGATTCTATGATTGAGCATAAGAATTAAAAATGACCGTTATATATAAATACAGTTCAACATCCTATTCTTGATAGTAATCAATAGTGCATATTTAAAATTAAACAATGAGAAAATATAAAAAAATAGTTAGTGATACTTCTCTAAATACTGTCCCAGTGCCTGATTTCTGGATAGGTGTGGGATTTAAATATGATTGAGCCAGTACCTATAATGTCTTTAAAAAAGTATGACCCCTGACTCTTGCAGTCCTCTTAACCAAAACATTGTTACTGATGGGTATCACAACATATGCATTTATGTACATCACTTTAAAAAAAATAGAGAAATAATCATAATCCCCAATAATGTAAATATAGAGTGCAGGCTATGTCATAGAAAGAAGAAGGTTCATAAAACTTTATAAAGAATAAAAATATTGACATAATTTTGAGGTCCAAGTCATAGGTGAATTCAGTAATTTTAAGTTTTGCTCTGTATTTAAATCTGTTTGTCATTTATGACCAAAATGATGATTGTTTCATCTCTGGCTAGAGAAAAGGCCCAATGCTATGCAAGCATCTAAGGTAGAACCATGAATGATCGTAATCATACTTGTTCCAAGTTAGAGATTAAGTCTGTGCTACTCATCCAGACTCAGTACAGAGAATAAAAGACACAGATTGGGATCTCCAGAGTCAGACATCTCAAAATGGGATGAATGACCTTCTGGAAGAGCTCCTTTATCTCTTCATTGACAGTGGTATGATTCTAAATGATTATCCAGACAGAAAACTTTTAGACAGTTAAGGTTAGGTAAGATTAATCTTTCACCTCTTGCCTAAAAAAATTTCTATACACTCTAAGTTTTATCTCTAGTCTCATCAAATCTAATTTCATTTTATCTAATTTAATCTTTTTGTGTCCACATTGTCGCAGATCTAGCTACCAGGTTCATAGATAAATTCTTATCTGTTTAGAAAGATGCTGGTGTCAAGCACATACACACAAACACAGTCACAAAACTAATAGTATTCATCTTTATATCCAATATGCCTATAACTTAATTTATGAATTTATGAGAAAATACTCATGCAAGTATACTCACACTATAATATACATAATCCTCATTAAGCAAAATGGTTTTAAATCTCCTGCCTCTCCTTTCTCTAGTAATTCCCATGTTTTCAATTCTTTCCCATTTCCCAGTGCCTGAGGGCAAGAAGATGAGTTCTGTCACAGGAATATAAAATCAGATGCAAAATTCTCTTTGTCACTAATCAGAATTTCCTACCATATTAGGCCTACCCTTTCCAGCAGGCTGAGGAGAAAATCACCCAGGTATAAATCCAGCTATAGACACTGTGTCCATTCTGATCATCTCTAGAGTACATGAGCACTGACAGGAGTCATTCCAAAAGTAAGTGTAGGAATATTATGGCTTTGTTATCAACTAGAAATTAGCATAATAATAAAAACAGGCCAAGACAATAAACAAAGATCTATTCAGAACTAAGTCTTTTATTCAGGAAGCCAAGCTTGTGTAAATACATGTATCTGACACAACAGAAGTTAATCAAGGTCTGATGTAATGATCAGCAATGTTACAGGGGTGTTAGCCTGGACCTCCCAGACCCCAAGCTAGAACTGCTCTTCATTGCCTTGTCCCTCCTGAGAGTCTCTAAGGAGATTTTTTTTTTAAATGGAAATAAATATTTTGCTAATTTAACAGTAAACTTGACTTTCTGTATTCTGCCTGTTTACATGCAACTGCAGAACAAATTCTTATCTCATCTAAATTGGCAACACATCTTGGGAGAATCAATTCTAATGTAATACAAGCCATTATCTCTCTGATTTTGCCTGGGAGGTTTTCACCCCCACAGGAGCAACACAAAAAGATTTGCTTGGAAGGTATTTTACCTTCTTGTTAAATTTGCAATTTTGCTCTAAAATCATTCACTTCTGTACTTAACAGGAATACAGGAAAATACACATTTTGTGTAACAGAAATATGTAGGTGCATGAGAGGATAACCTGCAGCCTGTTTCAGTTCCCTGACCTGCACTCAGAGTGTGTCACTGCTTCTCTCCAAGTCATGTGAATCTGTTATTTCTGCTTCAAATCCAGTGAGTCTGACAGGGCTGGTACCTGCCAGCAGCAGGAGCCAGGACAGGGACACTTCAGCCTCTGTGTAGCAAATCTGCATCAGGGTCCTCAGCCTACTTCAGCCTGCCTGAGCTGAAGGGAATTACAGCAGTTCAGCTCCTTTGCAGAAAGTCCATCCTTGGAGATGTAACTGGGACTCATCTGATCCTGGTAAAGTGGCAGAAAGGTTTCTGATGTGAGCTCACATCACTCTCTTTCATGCATACAATTGATTCTTTTTTCTTTCAGATCACAGCTCCATCTCCTGTCCCTTACTTTCTCCCATTTCTTCACCTACAATGAACATGAAAACTTTCTTCTCTTTCAAACTTGGAATCAGGATCTGGGGAAAATCTCCTCTTGCTCAAATGGGAGTAAATATAGTCCTTACTTCCCTTTGATGCCCCAAAATAAAAAGCACAATTAAGACAAAAGCTTATTAAAAATAGCAATAATAGCAAAGAACAATTAAAATGGTCAGAATAAGATTTACATTTGTCCATAGTACTGAAACCAATGCAACACTGTCACCTGGAAGCAGGTAATTCCAGATGTTTTCCCCATGACAGAGATACTGCTCAGAGCTGAGGTGTGTTTCAGAAGTGAGGTTTATTTTCTACCTGAGGATGATGCCATATTTCTAGTAAATGCAAAGCTGGCAGTGCTTACAGCAGCACAGAACCAAGGAGCTGCTCATTTGTTTGAGTGCCCTAGACTATACATTAGGAGTCTTGGTGTCATGCCAAACTACCCAGCAATAATTATAGCAGTCATCTCTGAATAGTGATATTTGGCAGTGTATTAGTAGTTCATTTAATTTATTGTCTTCCCACCTTATTAGCAGTACATCACAAGGCTGGAAAACTTTCTAAGCTCATATTTCAAAAGCAGAATCCTTAAAGGTGCATCTTAAAACTGGAAATTTGGCTTATGCAATTTTGTTCAGCCATGTCAATATAAACTCCAGACAATATTGTGTTGCAGAGCTCTCATTCATGCGATGACAGCTCTGTCTCCTCGGTGGCTAAGCTGGCAGTTAAAGTGATTCACTGCAATCAGCCTCAAAGGTTTCCAAGACAGACCCCAAGGTAACTTAGAAAGTTGTAGGGAAGTTTGACAGGATGCTTTATTTTGTTTTTGTTTGGAAATAATGCTCAGAAATCACAGTGAGCAGTGATGGAAAGGAAGGAACATCACCCTTTGTTTCAAACAGGTTGCTTTGTTGGCTTGTGTACACAACCACAAAGCAGCAAATAACAGGGACATCAGTCACACACAAAAGCTCACATGGGCTCATACACACTCAGCAGGAAGGATAACACTTGCTGTATACAGTGCCACTCATTGTATTCTTTCCCTTATTCTTCAAGCATTTGAAGTATTAGAACTGGAAAGTTATTGCTCTCAGCTTTATTCTTTTACTGGTCTAAACTTTTATATTTATATACATATCTCTGAGGAGGTAAATTTAGGATTCCTAGTTTTACATGAGACGTTTCCCTCCTAAGGTCTGTATTCCAAGATTCAGCTCAATCACAAATAGATTTGTCTTGCAAATTGCATTATTAATATTGAGTCAGCCCATTGATTATCCTTTAAATGTGGGACGGCACAAAGCCAAGATAAAAGTTGGAGGTAATTTAGGGAAGAGCACACATTGTTCTCTACAAGGCATAAATATCACCAGCTGCTTTTCTTTATATGATACACTCTTCCATCCCAAATGCAATCTGCAAACATTTCTCTGCATCTTGCAAAATGGATAATAGAGAATAACTTATGTTCTTTCATGTTGGCTTATTACAAGAATAGTAGATCTACTGGGCCAGCATTTTTGAAGAAACAGGTCAGCTTATTTCCAACCAGAGGCATGGGAGGAATACATGATTTTTAATACATCATATTTCTTAAATCAGAAAAACACTCTGTGTATTCTCAAATAGGAAACTGTTTTCAGGATGTTTTATTGACTGTGGTTTTTATTGGCCTAAGCCTTAAAAGATACAGATAGGTAAGTGGTAGAACTGACCACATACCTTTCACTGTGGGTAAGAATTCAATACTTAGCTAGGGTTTGCTAAATAAATTATTCAGACACTTGGTTATTCATTATATGAAATCAGATTTTCATGGCTTTATGGGGTTAATTTTTTTATTCAGAAGTTTTAATAAATTTTTGCTGAAATTTTCAATCTTCAAACACATTGATGTGTTTCTTAGAGGATCATTCAGAGGAATAAAGGAAGCAAAATAAAGGAAGTCAAAGGGTTCACCATGATCTCATGAAATTCAGACAAACATACCCATAACCCCAAAAAAACCTGACAGACCACCCAAACCCAACAAAAACCTCATTATAAGTCAAATATAATGAGGTAACCACAACAGTCAGTGTTTTCAAGCCTTATGACGTATGTAAAATTGTTTCACTGGGTTCTTCAAATCACCTGCTAGTATGAAAAATTGAACAGCAAGCTGCTAAAAATTACAAATTCAGTGGCTGATCTTTGAAATAGAGCAAATAATTAATGATGAAATGGATGAGTAGACTAGAGGATGCTTCATTATTTGTAAGACTGAATGCAAAGCTAATGTTGAAAAATCTGCAAAATACAGGTTAAAAATGTCAGGACTCATTATATCACTAAGGTTGAGGTAAGAACTATAGACTTAAAGTTTTAAACTGAAACAAGGATAAAATTCAAATTTACATTATATTTGTGAGATATTTGTGCATCCAGGCTGTTCTTTGTAAATATAAGTTGTTAAGATCCCGTCAGACTGGTCCAGAAACTCCCATCTCATCAGTCACCCAAGTGACACAACACACCCACCTGAAACAAAGTAAGGGGCTGAACTCTTAGGTGGCTTCACAGCAACTCATTTGGCTCATTTCTACAGGACTTTTCCAGTGTGGGAACTTTTGTCCCTCCCACAGAATTCCCTCTACCAGTTGTTTGTTTAATTCAGTGCTGATTAACATCCTTGGTGAGTAACCTGGTTGGTCCAAGCTCTGCTGGGAGGCTCCTGCTGCAGAATCCACGTAACTAAACACAGGTGACATCCTTGAGAATGATCAAGAGGAGTTCTTGCAGAAGAACAGACAGGCAAGTAATTCAAGTTGTTAATCTAAGTTTTGTACAAGCCTTAAGATATTCAATAATGGTGCATTAGATATGTGCTGGGTTGGGCACTTAAGATCACAAGTCAGATGCAGAGAGAAATTCAGCAGAAATTATGCTTCAGCATTTCACATAATCCTTTATTCACCCACCTCTGCTCCTTTTTAGACGCCTGTCTGTCCTTTTTCTACCCATCACATTGTTAGTGAGAATGCTTGAACAGAAATTGTTTTACACAAACAAAACTTTTGGTGGCGTAGACAAGCAGAAGGTCTGCAAAAGATTATTTCCTGAAGGATGGCCAAGGATTTTTGTTTGGGCAGCAAACTTTTTTTCCCCCAAAACAGTTAAAAATACATTTGATATTCTGTTCACACACATTGTTAAAAGTCTTTTTTCCTGAGGAATGCATGCCCAGGCGTTGAGCCAGTTTTGTGCAGCTAAGGACAGCACATGTCCTTCCCTGTCAGCCTTACACCACAGCACAGGCAGGCATGAACAGGAATGACACACGGATGACACAGATGGAACTGGGATTGTAATGGTTATTTTGTTTCTGAAAATGCTACTATTCATGATCACAAAGAAAACAATTTACACTTGAAGGTGCAGGTACTTTGAAATAATAACTATTGTGCTTTTTCCCTACAGGGATTTCTCTGCAGCTTTTCAAGCAGGCAAACAAGGGGTGAAAATAAGAAAACATGCTGTAAATGGTTCATAGAAAGTGAAGCAACACTTACCAATGCTAATGATTACTATGAATATCCAACCATAAACATGTCTCATGAGTGAGAAAGCAGATAAATTGGCTGCATGCTACTGATGGCATCCAGCATAAGCCTTCTAGAATTCATCTAGTCCCATCTAATTAAATACTCCTACACATGAGGATTTATTTGCAAGTTGCTATCTCCCTTTGCTAATGCAGGAAAGCATGAAAAGGTACAGCTGCAATTAGTACTTATGTTTGGAAGGAAAACTGCTCATAAAGAAATAAAGGATGCTTTTATGTTTTTATAGGCACTCATCTCCTGCCTGCGTATGAGGTTGAAGTTTGAGTCTGAGTTTCAGCAGATGTCAGACCAGTTCTTTGTCCAATAATCTAAATAAAGAACAATTATTTTCTGACCTCCAATGAAACAGCACAACTGGTAACTTGAGGTGTGTTCTCTTTTTCTCCCCAAACCAGGTGACAGCCTCATACCATGAGGTTCATGCTGCCCTATAAACTCTGCCCAGCAGAATAGTGTGTCTTGGCACAGGCCATAACCATGCCAGAGATCAGGCTAGCAAGTAGTATGGGTGATCACACACAATATTTAAGCCCCATGCCCTAGTGCTACTAACTTACAAAGATAGGTGTAAAATCCAAGTGATCCACAGCACACTATTTAATCTCTAACTTCCACGTAACTCTAACATAAAAAGTCCTTTCCTTTCTTCTTTGCCTGTGACAGTAAACATCTCCTCCTATTTCAAGAGATTAATGAAGATTTTCTCAGGCTAGAACTCTGAGGCACTAGAAATAACAAAAAAACCCCAAAAAACAATACATGTCTGCCTAAAGACCATCAGTTGGGGAAAATATCATGTATCATGAGGTTTTCTGACTTTCCACTCAGTGGAAAGTTCAACACTGTTTTAATACTTAAGTTTAAAATTGTCATATCTTTTATCTCTTTGTACACATTTCCAGTTCCTGAAGCCCATTTCTGCTTGTTAAGAGCTGAATAAACTGACAGTCAGATAAAGTACCTAGTATATTTATTTTTACACACACCAATCATTTCTCAAAGAGAGTCAAAAGAGGGACCTTCCTTCTGACAAGAATGTTGTGCACCCTTTGTTTTCTTTATTTTTGCAGGTTTGTTCTTTTTTTAGAGATTACCATAATGACAGCAAAGCAGCAATAAGGAAGTCCACCTGTATTCTCTGATTTCCCAGAGGAATCTGTGCATGACAACTGGAAAACAAACAAAACTCTTGACAGAGAAACAACACAACACTTGTGAGTTAATGAGCAGCACGGAGATGGGCCAGGCATGCAGACGTGTGCTGCAGCCTAAAAACTGTATGTGAAATAGGAGGGTAGGACAGGGAGGAACTGGTCCTGTGTTATATCACACTGCTGTGCCACAGAGCCACTTTCAGAAACAGATGCTGCAGCCTTCCAGGAGCATGTACTTGTGCTTAAGGGAGAGCTGTGAGGCAGCAGGAGTCCTGGATTTCTGTTCACACCTTTTCACACAACTCTTTTTTTGCCAAAACCAGTGTCTCAGCCTGAGGTCTGCCCTACAGGTAGATCTAGTTTGTGTGCAGATGCACTTTGAATGGCCATGCAGTTGCCCTGGCATGCAAATACCTGATATCCCTTCCTGTCAATCACGGAATGGTTTTGCTTCCAAAAAGGCATCTTTATATTGACTTCTGTTGGCACAGCTTCAGCAGTAAGAGTGGCAATAGGGCTGACACCTGACTGGCAAATGTGAGCTGGCAGAAGCTCCTTAAGTAAAGACAAGCCAAGTCCTTCTGTGACTGGCACAGTTTCTTTAGTCAGTGCTGTTTACCTGCATTCATATCAGGAATACTTTGCCAGTGCAATACATGAATATTCTGCTTTCAGGAAGGTAATAATACAGAAAAACTCTACAGCTATACAAGTGAGATTATGTTTGAGTCAAGGAAGTGTCATTTTTGACTATTAGGAGGGAAGAAAATGAATAAAGAAAGAAAGGAAGAGGCTTGGCTTGGCAGTGCTCATAGCAGGGTTGTGGGTCAAGACTATCTGTATAAAACCAGTTTCTCCCCTGAGCAAAGGCAGAAGCTGAGAACACTGGGGATGAAACACTGGTGTTATTGCTCCAGTAAGACCCTAAGTAGCTGCCAAACCATTTTGCCCTGATCTGCATGCAAGGAGTAGCTGGACTGTGAGCCTATAACCCATAATAGCCGAGAAATTCAACCCTCAGAGACAGTGTAAAGTCAATGGGCCAATTAGCACCCATGTGAGCTGTTTCAAAGAGCAAAGACAATTATCTACATTTTGCAGCATGTGGTTTAAACCTTTAATTAACCTGTGCTATAGGGGTTTCCTTTATTTTCTTTGTTTGGTTTAGTTTTTGGATTTTTTTTTGTCTTTTTTATTTCCTTTTTTTCTGTTTTGCTTTTTTTTTGGTGTTGCTGTTTTTGTTTTGTTTTAATTTCACTTCCACTTCTCCATAGAGAAAAAACTAAACTGGACACACACTAAACCAGCTCTGCAAGGCTTGGCCACCACAATGAACATGTGGCTACCCCTCATTTCTGTTGGAAAGCCATGTGTTCACAATCTGTCTGTTCTAATTGTGCCATGGATATCATATTTGTGTCTAAGGGGCCGCTGGGTCTTGCTGTGTGCCTTACTGTGTCTGGCACATGGGAAGAGCAGATGAGAAGCCCGTGGACATTGCCAGCCAGTGCCCAGCTGTAGCTGCATGGCACAGGGGCTCTGAGGGGTAGGAGTGACTGCAGACAGCCACACTCTGTGGGTAGGACCAGCCTCCACTGAGCCCTAGATAGCTACAGAAGAGGATTAAAAGAGGAAGAAAAGGTCAGTAAGATAACTATGCAATTTCTTCCTAAAGAGACAAATATTGGGGGTTTGAGGAAGAAATAACAAAAACTGAATATTTGGTCTATGTATATTACAAAAATAAAAAGAGAAAAATGCAACCTTTCTTTCCCTGCAGACAGTGGAGTTGCTGTTCAGTTATCTAAACCTGAGGCTCGTGACAAAAATCAAACCTGGATATTCCCTTCAGATATTAACAGCATATCAGTTTTGGAGGACTGAATGTTCCTTCATGCCCTTTGACCACCCAACTAGAGAATGGAGGTGTCTGCTTTCTTGCTGGCATTTCCCTCTGATGGGTCTCACAGGATTTCAACTCATGAAGCCAGGGAGCTGGCTGGTGATCCTTCACTCAGTGCTATCATGCAGGTAAGAAAACAGATGGAGAAGGTCCCACTTTGCAGAGCAGAAACACTTTGGAAACGAGGGTCTGCTTTTGAGAACCTACGGTTCTTACAGAGGCAATTTTTGCAGATAACAGCACATGATTAATAAAAAATGATAGTTTCCTTAATTTTATATTTATAGACATCATTATGAACAACTGTAATATGGAAGAATATTTCTTTATGCCTTCTTTCCTTATTGGAGAAACAACATCTTAATGATAAGAGATTTTTCATCTGGAGGCCAGTTCAGAGTAGCTGTTTCAGAAGTTTATCTGCATGCCTCTGTGTGTGTACATATGCACCTGTGTCTGTCTGCTTGTGTACTGGGCCTGGCTGAGCTGGAATTCATTTCCCATTGCAGTGATGTCCCTCAGCATTCCTTCCATCAGTAGGCTGGGGGTGGGCAAGACCCTGGGAGGGGGACACAACCAGGCCAGCTGACCCAAATTAACTTTAGGGATATTCCATACCATAGAATGGCAGCACAGATACAAAAGCTAAGGAAAGGAGGAGGAAACAGGGGCATTTATTATTAGCAATATTTGCCTTCTGGAGCAAATCCTACGTGTGCTAAGGCCCTGCTTTCCTGGAAGTGGCTGAACATCACTTGCTGGTGATAGAGCAGCTTGGGGTGCGCCTGGTGTCCAGCCAAGATCAACACACCAGAGTAAGACCGTAGTAACATAAGGTGTAAAAGTCAGTGGTTATGAGCTTCAGCTTAGAAGAACTGTCCTGAAACTGGGCAACACCAGTTTGAAGAATGTGTTTTGTACAGAAACCCTGAATGCCTCAAGTATAAGACAAGAGGCAGCGAGCAGAGACTGATGCAAAGGAGGTTCCACCTGAATATGAGCAAGAACTTCTTCACTGTGCAGTGACCAAGCACTGAACAGGTTGCCCAGAGAGGGTGTGGAGTCTACCCTGCTGGAGATATTCAAGAACCATCTTGAATGCAGTCCTGTGCCTGTGCTCTGGGATGGCCCTGTTTAAGCAGGGAGATTGGGCCAGATAACTCTCTGGGGTCCTTTGCAACCTGACCCATTCTGGCATCTTGTGAAGTGTGAGGTAGAATACAGAAACTGTTTTAAAACAAATTAAAAAAACAAAACAAAACAAACAAAAAAAAACCAAACAAGAAACAAAAACGACCCAACCAAAACACTTTGTGAAATAGTCCAGGCTAAAAAAATAAAAAATAGACAAATTTTGAAGCTCCACAGAAAAGGATGTAATTATAGAAGTTCTGATGAATTTCTAGTGAAAAACAGTCAGAAAATGACCCTTTTTTCTTCCTTAGAATTCCAGCTTTAGGATGAATGGGATGTGTGGGAAGAAGTCTGTCTTCAGGATTCTTGAAGCTGCTCTTACTCTTTGAAGATTTCAAGGTAGACTGGCTTCTGGGCAGCTGCAAGTAACAAATGGCCCAAAAACTCACCATATTTTTTTCAAACCTGTCTTCCCCAGCTAGTCAAAGAGGCTATGTATAAGTCTAGTTAATACCTTAGGGAACTTTTCCCAGGCCCTGAGAGCAATAGACACGGAAAAGCCCACAGCTGTGCTGTTGGACTCCTCTAGTCACCACTTCCAGACTGTTTATTGGGAATGGTTCCTGATCAGGATAACATCAGAGGCGTGACCAGAATATCTGTGAGACAATGCTGCTTCTTCAAGAAAGAGATCATTCTAACTGCTTAGCAGTAAATTTAAAAAAAAAAATGCATTTTGCAGTCATATTATGGTATCAGGGCACAATTTCAGATGTTATTTAATTTATTAACAAAGCCAAAATCAGAGAGGATGCAGACAGTTCTCAGTGCACACACTGGGTTATCAGGCAGTGAATGAAAAATATCAGTTTCAGATGCCTCAGAGCAATGCTAGTACTATCAGTCTATCCCCACAGATATTCTCAAGAGGAGTCATACATGACAGCAGTTTATCAGGTGGTGAGAAGCTGTCTTCATAACTACAGATCCATAAGTATCATCTTTACTGTGAAATTCCTGACCAGCAGAGAGACCAGGTACAGACAAACTCTAATTTATACTCTTAATCCAGGCATTTGGCATGCAATGAATACATAATATATACACTTCATTGTACCAAATAAGGGTGCTATCTGGTAAGATAATATCTCTAATTTCCCATGGTTACCTGTACTTCTGAGCCAATAAAATAGTGCTCATTGCTAGTATTGGATTTCAAACCTCACCTGAGCTTTACTTTTATTAACATTTTTATTAATTTGACTGCACTGATAAAATTGTAGGTGAATGTGTTGTCCCCAAAATAAAAAAGGATATATGCTGGTCAAAAAGGGTTGAATATGAAATACCTAATAATGATATTTACAGCAAGAGAGGGGGAACAAAATTAAAAGAAGGAACAAGTTCTAAAGAATAAGTCAAGGATAAAGCACTAGAGCTGCTGAGCAGGATACCTTTCAGAAAACAATGGAAGTTCAAATCTCCTAAAAAGAAATGCAGAGAAGGCTCAAGCATTCCTGGTGCCTGCAATTGCTCCAATGAGCCTGCACATGTCCCTGAATCATGGAGGGCATAACAAAAAAAAATAAAACAAAGCAATGCTCCCAAGAAGGAAGTGGTTAGACACTTAATTTGTTTATTAACAGCTCTGCATAATGGTTTTTCCTTAAGCAAGGTCAACATAGTCTTTTCTCCAGAGAAATGCTAAGGTAAGTGCTGCCATCTGGTTCTGCTCAAGGCAGGAATTTTGATCTATGGTCTAACCCTGATTGTGGCTAAAATCAGCAGGAGCTTCTCCTTTTATTTCAGTAGTGGCCATTCCAACATCCTTTCACTGGAATTTGAGCACCTGACTGGAATGTGTAGGATAGGAATTTCAGGCTTCATCCAGACTCTATCAAAAAAGAGATTGATGCTGCCCACCCAAAAATCTAAATAACCTCTGGAATGTCCTGTGTTTCTCTATTGATTTTCTATTTCTATCACCTTTCATATTAATGAGGGTAGGACAGTTATGTCTCTAAATTAGCTAGTTCAGTTATGTGCCAAAAGTTATATGGCCCTTGTGCTTAACCTTGCTTGAATCAACACACTGCATCAGAACCCTTTTTCACCTGAGGAAACCACTCTTATCTTTTTTTTGAGTAAACATCTGTAGATTCAAATGCATTTTATTTTTTTTTAGATACAAAATTTAACAATTACAAATAAGTTGGCTTAAAAAAAATGTCTCACATTTGCACCTAAAATTACCCTGAGTATTGTATAGATAATTCAGTAACAGTGCTGGTAAAGTAAATACACTTAAAATGGTTCTCAAGAAGCATTACAACTGAAAATAGTCTCTCCTAGGCTGGCTTTCTTTCTCTAAAGAGAGCATTAATAGAGCAAAAAAATAAGGGCAGCAATTATTCCAACAGAGTTTACCATGCACATGGAAAATTGGCAAATTGTTATGCTAAGACAACTAATACAATGAGCAAATGCTAACCAGTTTGTCGTAAAACTGGTTTTCCTTCTCCTTCTCAATTGCTGCATGTTCTCACACTGCCTGCTCCATCTGGATTAAAATTGCTTTAATGACTTGCATGAATGGCATCAGGAGTTAGCAGAGCTCACAAAGTCTCCACTGAGATTGTTGTTCTGCATTTTACTTCTGTTAACAAATTTAGATATGAGTTGCCTGTGTGATCTCAGAAGGGTTTTTTCTTTTACACTGAGCTTCCCACAGAATATAAAAGTAAGACAGTGCTTTTAAAGAATTGTTTCATAAGTGATAAATTAAACAATTTTCTTTAGACTATTAATCACTGAATAATTTACCCAGAGGATAATGAAGCATACTTCAATAAAAAGTGTTTGGTATAATTGCAATTTTATCCACAAGCCACTTAGCTTATGCTCACTGTAGGTATTTTGGTTGTTTTTTTTTTTTCCCAGTTACTTTGTTTTTCCCTAAAATATCAATTCTAAACTCTGCTATCTGATATTATAACTGAAAGGTTCATCTGAAAACTCTGGTTCTGGTTTGCTGGAGTCTATTTTATCATGCTAATGATTGAGGATAGAATGCTGGGTTTGGATCTTGATATTGTGATGATTCTTCTTTTAGACAAGCAGGGCCCTTAATGTCCACTCTGAACAAAGTTTAACTTACTGGCTTAGATACCACTTTTAGAGAAGTTGCAACAGTGCAGCAAAGTATTTAATTTTGGGGTAGAAACTTTGCTTCTGTGCTGAAATTCATGGTAAAACTCAATGGTTATGATCATATTAATAAAACGTGTTTCAGAGGGCAGACACAGTGTGCTTGTCAACATTCCTAAACTGCTAGAGTGGTTTCTGTCATGGTGTTAGTGTGGTGTGGTTCTATTGGACTTGTTCAGAATTCAGCACAGATGAGAGATCATTTTTAAAAGGCTGGTCAGATACAACCTCTCTCTTTTGTAGGATAAGAGATTCTAGCTGGACTGACACAAGCCTATCATACCTCTTGGCCTCAGGATTAACAAACAGATCATTATTTCATATTACTGCTGGAGCTGGGGCTATTTGATACCTGCCTGCTCTACCTTGAGGTTCTTCCAGAGCTAAGAAAATCCTAGGTCTTCAGAAAAGACCTGGTTTAAGAAAAAAGTTGTGATTACCATATTTACAGTAGTTAATTGGCTGTTGTATTTCCAGAAATGCAATCTGTATTCCAAGTGTATTAACAAATGCAAGACATCTCAAAAGAGATTTTGTGGAAACTGAGCATGTTGAACAGAAGGATTTGACAAGAAATACCTTGACAATAGCCCAGTGGTTAGGACACAGCTCCCCAAAAAGGAAAACCTATTTTTCACTCATCTTGAATAAACATGGGCTTGAATTCAAGGTGTTTATGCTGTTTATATGAGGGAGGGACAAACAAACAAACAAACAAACAAACCCAAAACTAACCAACCAAAAAAACCCCCAAAGACCATTATTAGGTTAGTGTGCAAGGAGCAGTGAGCTGTAGGCTCCTGAAAAAAGCTTAATTCTTGACTGAATGGGGAATCCATCTCTCAAGACAAATTAAATCTTGTTTATCTTACTTTCTGCTGTTCCTCTACATGACCTCCACCTCCATGACCACAGAGCTGATGTGGGTTGCAGTCCCTAAAGAGAGCAAGGTCACATTCTGTGCTTGTGCTCTTGCCAGAAGACTGCTCTTCAAAGTCCAGGTACTGCCAATTCCTCTGCTCATGTTTTACTTAGTTCATTTCTAACAGTATCTAATCAGAATTGATATTCTGATTTGCATCCCTTCTGCTTGAGTCTGAATTGTAACAGAGCATTAGTGCCCAAATTGAGCAAATTGGAATGTGTGCACATGGGAGTGAAGATGTACAAAGAATACTCAGCCCCACCAGAGAGGTTCTAGAGAGTTCTGTGTGTTCTGTGTACCAAGGATGAGACTCTGTTGGGGATTAGATCACCTGACATGTTTGCATCAAGTCCTAAATCTCAAATCAGTCATCTGGACTTCTCAGACCTTAGCCACAGGCTGTATCCAAAGTGGCTGCTGTCAATGGAGGCACTGACGTTGGGTGGCCCTTCATTTTATATAAATGATTTACAGCAGGCATCTTCAAAAACCTGCATCTGAATAATTTCAATACATTGAACATCTATGCAATGAAAATAAGTCCTGCTGTGTGTGAATGATTTTAATTTCCTGTTTGAGGCCAGCTATTTAGCTTAGTGAGCAAGCTACACAATTATTTCCTTTGGCTGGTTTCTAAACCAGAACTGGATTTGAACATAAGCCTGGACCAGTGACAATAACCTTTTGTCACTGAGGTTGCCATTTTGATTTTTGCATACATCTATACTTTTAAAACTTTTGAATGCTCACAGATATAGACCTGCTTCAGAGCAAATAAATGCTACTAAAGCACAGATAAAAGTCAGTAATGAAACACATTTGGATTCCACATTGTTTCTTTTTTGAGAGCTCATTATGGTGACTGTATAGTCACCTGCATAGTCAACCTATATCTTTCATGGTTTCACATATTTCTGTTGTATATCAGGACATGAGTAATATGTTGTGCTGATTCAATCTGAAAGCATCTTGTACTGTTGTGATTTATTTCAGTTATTTTCAATAATGTCTTGTAAAATATTCTCTGGTGAATAGAAGGTGGAGGGTGATAAACATTTCTAAACATGTTCAAACACTTGCAGGGGACAAGGAGACAGAGAGAAGGGGGAAAAAAGACAGTGCTGTAGGGAGAAATAAAAAGGGACTGATAGAGAGAAAGGGGAGCAGAAATCTGATCTGTTTTCAACAGGCAAACACAACTTGCATGCAAAGACCTTCACGTACAATGTTTAAAACACTGTAAAATAACATTATTTATATAAACTTTATCAGATGTTTCATCTTTCAAATTTTATTTCACAATTGGTTTTGAAGTATCCCTAAGGTATTGTCTTACTTGCAAAATGTTATTTCAATTAGTTGAATATCATTCTTTACAGGATTCAGGTCAAACAAGGGGCAAAACTAAATCCAAACCAAACAATATGTGTCTGCAATAAATTTCTGCTCCTGAATTATTCATACATAATGGCATAGGTGACTCTTCAAGCATTTTGAATTAACTAGAATTGATTTCTTACTTTTTTATGCCTAGTTGTACAAGCTTTTTTGTACTTTTACTTCTCCTTAACAAATAAAGTATTGATTCAACTCCACTGAACATGCTTTATTTAAACTTTGCCCTTTGTCAGCAACTTAGTCCTCTACCCAGAATTCTCTTCTGTGACTTTCTATTGTCTCCTGATCTGGAAGGTGAAATATGCTGGATAGGCTCCTTGGTATAACATAAGGGATAAAATACATTTCAAATTTGCTGGGAACAGTTACAATACAAAGCACACACATTAAAGCACTTACTGCTCCTTTTTTTGACTAGGCTCTAACTACACCCTGGGAAATTCAGCAGCTTAAAATTCAAGGAGACACACAAACTACAGACAGATTTCCCCTTTTTTTTTTTCCTTTGGCTAGTTTATTCTTATTTCAAGCTAAAACTAACATTGTATGCTGAACTCACATCCATTCTTGCTCTCCCTCATTTGGAAGGGGAGACAATAAGATGAGAAAGTTCATGGATAGAGAAAGGGCAAGGAGATAACATACAAATTACCACCATGGGAAAAATAGAACCAACCTGGGCAAAATTAAAGTAATTTTCTGCCTATTAAAGTACAGTTCATGGTGAGAAACAAAAACAAACAACAAAACATTCCCCCTCATTTCCCTTTTTCCCAGCCCCACATTCCTTCCCCTAGCTCCTGATTCCTCTAACCTCTACCAAAGCTAATAGGAAATCAAGGTAATCTTGACTGTTTGACAGAACCAAAAGCTTGTGGTTCCTTTTTCATGCGACTTTTCATTCTGAATATACCACTTTACCTATTTTCTTTAGTCCAAGAAAATAGATCAGCAAGAAGTTCCAGTGAATAAGTTTTTGTTTTTCTGTCAGATATGAGAAAAGCAGATGATTGATTATAAAAACCAAACTGGTATTTTGGTAAAATTAAAAATTTCTACCTTCCAAGTGGTAGGACTTCATCACAATGGTCACTATTTCACTGCAATGCTAGAATCCATTTGAGCAGTGTCATTTACACTGCAGTCTAATTCTTTAAATTTAAAGTTGGTTTTATATTTATGGTAGAAGTAAAATCAGATTATTTTCAAATTTTATTGTCTGCAAATGCCATAGGGTACAGCAGTTTATCAATGCTAGATGCAGAGTACAATCCAGCTTTGAGCATGGCTGACAACATTATTTCCAACAAAGCTGTCTGTGTGACATCATATGAAATACAGATTATTGTCATAATTACCAAACCACAGGAAAAAACCCTGTGCATTCCATTTACTCAGGTAAAGGTATTAGTTACATAATGTACACAAAACATTAGCTGTATTCTATACAAAACCTCTTAACTCTGCAAAAAAGCTAGATATGAACATAAACAAATATCATCAGCAAAAATTACCTGATTGTAAGTCTAAAAACAAGTGGGGATACAAGAACATACCACATTGACAGGAACACAAAATTCCTGTTCACCACATGCAAACTCTTGTTCTCTAACAAGCACAGCTGTAGACCATTACCTCTAAACAGTCCTCAGTAAAACTGACATCATTCTGTATTTGTACATCCCTTAATGACACTCAGAGAAGAGACAGTCTTTACTGAGTGATGGTAGGCATATGAATCAAGCAGAAGTTTATTTTAATTGGTAGAATTCAGTATAGAGTTAGTTATATAGTTATTATAGTATATAGTTATACATATGTATAACTTCAGTATATATATGTGGAAATGTAATAAAATCATAGAGGTAGCAATTATTCAGTATGAAGGAAAAACAGGACCTATACTTTATAAATTCTTTTAAAAAAGCAAGGACCTGATATCAGATTTCAGGAGATCCCATGCTGGCCTCAGTGAGCTATGAATCAGGATCCAATCAGGTATTCAAGGTGATTGGTTTTATGTTCTCAGTTCCAGACCTGTGAATTATCTGAAACTGCAAATAAAGCAAGCAATAAATTGAGTGATTCTTTCTTAGTTTTCCTAAATAAATTTAAAGCATGCACAGGTTTTAACTGGTTTAACCATAGTGAATGCACAAACATATATGAATATTTACCTCATAGCAGTTTTAATGAAGCCCTAAGAACTCTTGAAACTCATTAAGCTGTCCTCTTTCAGTGGTGCCCTGTGGGAGACCACTGGGCACAACCTGAAACACGGAAATTTCCTTGATCCTCAAGAAACAAGTTTTGCCTGTGAGGGTAACCAAGCACTGGGACAGGTTGCTCAGAGAGGTGTGGGATGTTTCCTGCCAGAGACATTCCAAAGCCATCCAGATGCCGTGCTGGGACACTGTTTCTAGGTGATCTCTTTCAGCAAGAGAGTCAGCAAAGATGATATGCAGGGTCACTTCAAGCCCCAACCATTTTTGAATCTGTGATAATTTTTTTCTCTATAACATTAATCCATCAACCCCATTAGACTGTAAGGTTCAGACATAGATTACCATAAAGTACATATGTCAGAATTTGCCTGAGGCATTAAAACCAGCTTCATTTCTTCCTGTGAAAACTGCAATACGTTTACATTTGTGCTATCATCTGTAAAACAAACAAACAAACAGCATACTCTACAACAACTGCCAGAGGAAATCCTGGAAGTACATGAAGTTTTTGAAGGAAAGCATAGGCATTTTCTTTTACACCCAGCAGACAGAAATCATGGGATTTTTGAAGTTGTCATATCTTGTGCCTTCCTAAAGTAACCACCTCACAAAGTGGTTTTTTTCCATACTCCCACAAATTCCATTTTAAACCTAGATTGACTTGTGGCCCCTACATGCCTTGTGGAAAATTATTTAAGATATCACTTAGATTACTAGAATCCTTCTTCTATTTTCCAGCTTTAATGCACTCCATTTCTTCTCATGTCAACATTGACAGTTAACTTAAATGGTTCTTTGCCCTCCTTAATACTTAGCCCTCCTGAGTATGATCCAATACCCACCTCATATTCATTTAGCTAAGCTAAAAGACACTTTTCCAAGGCTCACTTTCTATACCATCATTTAGTATTCTTTGGGTCTCTCCAGCAGCCTTTTTCTGATCCCTGTTGGAACATATCACTCTTGAATGCAGTGGGCCAGAAAAGCAGAGATGATTCCTCTGGGGCCCTTCCTGATGTTTTCTGCAATCTACTTCACAATATGAACCTGGGTACCCAACCTGATTCTTTCAGAACTTGCATTTACATTTTGTTGACAAGTAACACCCATGTCCCAGGGACATTTTGCAATTCACTGTTTAAGAAATGAATGAGTAGGCGGCCTGTTTTGTAGCAGCCTACATCAGTGTGTGTTGCATTGGGAATGAGGATGGTCCTGGAGTCGGTCCCTCTTCTGATTTTCCTCCATTGTGGTCCACACAAGTGTCCAGTCTGCATGGTCTGAGTGAAACCTGAGATTGTGCTAGCTAGAACATGAGGAAGTATGGCACCCATGCTAATGTCACCATGAAGACAAAGCCACACGATGCTGCCACAGAGTCAGGCAAAAGAGCTTTCCCCTGAGGCACAACAAGTCTGACCTTCCTCTTGCTAAGGAAACACCTCACTGGGACTTATGTACATTATGAACTCTCTATAATTTTTCATAAAGGCATAAAGGGGATTTGTTTAATTTTTGGTTCCTTGTTTGTCAAATCACCTGGTGATTTTCAGGAGAAGACCCATCTTGAAGCAGAAAATTTAATGTCATATTAAACAGTATTTTTTGGAGTAGACATTGCTGAGACTGACCAAGCAGAGAATTATTTGCTTCAGGATGATAATACTGATACTCAAGCCATGTGTTTCTCAGCTACTTAATACTAAAGATTCATTTTCTTCTCTTTTTATGTTCAATAGTGGACAAGAAAGGAGCAAGACAAAAGTGTGGGCAGTGAAGGTATCCAGAGCAGAGACTGATGAGGGTGGCAAATGGCACAATGTAATACTGAGGGCTAGAGAGAGAAGTCACAAATGTGGTACTTATCCCTTTCTCCTTCCCACGTCTTTCTCTGATGTTTTGATATCACTGAAGTACAAAGAAAGTGCTGCTGAAAGGCTGTCATTGGTGCGCTGTGAAACCACAATAGAAAACAGCAAGCAGTGGGCAATCACACAGAGTTGCTAATTGACTTGGACTAGCTTAAAATAAACTCTGTACAAGGGAGTTGCAGAGACTCCAGCAAAGAAATTAGCCTCCTATGAATATTTGTTCCTTGATGACGGCAGCAAAGTACAGCAAGAGACTTTCACCCACATCACTTGATGAAACTTTGGACAGTGCAACTGCCTTCCTCTCACTAGTCCTGACCATTACATTTGAATCCACGAGGTGTTCAAGTAAAGGCTTCATTTCAGAGAGAGGAGAAAATAACTGAACTTTTCTTGTTTCCTTCCTTTGGATCAGGATCATTGTTTCAAATCATAGCATTTCCTAGGAAAGATTTAATTCTGTTAATCAGCCTTTACAATTATTTCTTGTTCCATACTTCAGTTTCCAAATATGCAATGAAAGGCTGATATTTGCAACAGTTGTAATTCATTTTAAAAATAATTACTTGTTAAATAGAGAATACCAATTTGTCAGAACCTATATTTCTAAAGGAAAAACTATGTTTTGACTGATATCTTTGGTCAAATTTTGAAAAATTAAGTTCTGGTTACTACATTATATTTCTTAGGATTTTTTCCCCCTCAATTTTTAGAAAAACCTTTATTTTGAGTTTATGCTTAATTTATATTGTCATTCATGCCAGATTGATAACAAATACTTTCTAATTTTCAAACTGAAATGTTTTAACTTATTCATTTATATTTCTGCCTTTCCATGGTTTTAATTTCTTTAACATTTTGCACCTACTGAACAGTTTGACTTTTTTGTCCAATTGTGGCTAAAAGTTCATGGCACTTTTTATTTCTGAAACTCCTGTGTGCTAAGAAGATTGTTCTTACAGTTTTCTTCTCTTTAAAGTTGCTGTAGTGCATTGCCCTTGGCTGGCACCAGGTGCCCACAAGGCTGCTCTGTCATCCCCCATCCATGAAAAGGAAATAAATATCATGGGCTTGAGATAAGGACAAGAAGATCACTCACCAAGTCCCATCAAGGACAAAAGAGATGCAACTTGGGAAATTAATTTATTGCCAATTAAATTGAGTAAGATGGAAAGAAACTAAAAATACTTGGCTCCACCTCTCCCTTCTTCCCAGGTTTCACTAAACTCTTCTGCATCCTCCTTCCAAGGGGTACAGGAGGATGGGGAATGAGGGCTCTGTCAGACAAGGATAGTTTTGGGTGTCTTCTGACAGAAGCCATCCCTTCAACCTTTCAATACCAAAATCTTGCCATGTAAATTCAATACAGCTGCTTTAAGATCCATAAAAAAGACATCTGATTAAGAACTGTGCTTTTATCTTGCCACTGTGAAGAAAGTGTGTGTTATACCATAGAGTTCCAAAATCTTCAGTACATCTGGAGATGAAGACACATGGCACATGTGTCTTATACACTTGCACAGGAAGTCCAAAGCTGCAAAGCCCCCCTTGCCATCGCCCCTGACAGATTCCCCCAGCAGCACAGGGACACTTGCATCCATGCCAGTTGTCCAACTCTCCAGCTGAGGTGGCTTTGTCCATGTTCTCTTTTGGGAGTGCTAACATCTAAATTGTGTCTGGGAATTGTCTGGGAGTGTTGCCAAAATTACATCAGGGACCATTCCCTAAATGGTGGACAATTGAATTTCAGTGCTTGGAATTGAGGCCAGTGAGGCCTCACTCAGTTCATGAGCTTACAAGGTGCTTTGGAGTGCTGTTTGATCTTCTCCCATCTTTTACTGAATGCTCTTATTGCCTTGGTGAGTGGAAGAGGGTTTTTTTGTGTTTTAGAGGTGAGAGACATACATCAGATACAAAAGAAATCTGACCTAACTTTATTGGATGGGATTTTGTCCCATCAAAACCTGAAATTAGGAGACTTAATAGTGCTAGAGAGGTTTGTCAGCTGGCTGCAGAAAGAACTGGGATGACTGATTTAGTGTTGACTGCACTGGGCTGAGTATGAACCATGTGCTACTGGCTGGAACCTCACAGCCTTTGACATCTGCATGTTATGGTGTGACAAATCCAAGACACCCCAGAGTGATTTGATCAGGCTCTGCACCTCAGCAGTGTCCTTAGAGAAACAATCACATCTAGTTCTGGCAGCCATGGTGGGAATTCCAAATATGTTCTGTTTGTACCAGCAGTACCACTCAGGGAAGGCTCTGCTACGTGAGTCTGTCTAACCTGGTGCAGAAAATGAACAGTTCCTCTATGACTTCCAGGTGCATATTCACACTTCCCTGTCAACACTGCCTGTTATTTGTTTGGCCATTCTGTGACTGAAGTCATTAAACAGGCAGGGAAATAGCCCATCAATGCTAGAATAATGTTCTGACAGCTTTTTTTTTTTTTTTTGTCAGGAGCTGAGAAGTCAGACATCATCTTGTACTGTAAGTGGAATACACAGCAAGGATGGGAAAAAGACAAAGTGCTGTGGGACTTTTCTGAGCATCAGCAACCACTTTTTACATCTTGTGCCTCTCCTGGCCACTTTGCTTGGCCTTGACTGCCTGATAATCAGAGCTGTTAGCACAATCACTTTGGTTGGTAACTGCAGAATTTCAAAAATTCTCTTTGCCTCTTTTTCTAGTTAAAAACTTTTATCAAGCAAACAATAATCACTTCAAGCATCTTATGATTGCTCTTTTAGAAAAGTCATTTTTCTAGTCACTTAAGTCCTCCTTGTTGGGGCTCTGAACACAGTTAGATGGGAGCTGTTCAGAGAAGAGCTTCATCTGGCTTCCCTATTATGCATGTTCAGCTGCTATCTTGACATTACCTCCCTGCCAGCATTTCCCACCTGCCTCACAGAGGTGTTATGTGATGTAATTAGTTTTATTATTACTGTAATTACCATAAAATCAAGCTGACAAAATGAGACTGCTTCCCCAGGTTTTTCCCAACATTTTTTGCTGAGCTTTAAGATTATTTTTGCTGTTATAACTTTCTCCTCTGCTAGTTCTCCTGTTCTCACTACTGCTTTCTTTTGCTTTTGTGCCATTTGGCTATGGGGTGATAAAACCTGCTGACATATTCTGCTGTATCATTTTCTGCAGCTGGCTTGAAAGCAAGAGTCAATAATAAAATGCTGTTACTAGGAGGACCTTGCTCCCATTTTATGAAAAGAGAGAACAAATCAACTTTTTCTATTTCTATATTTTTCCAAGGAAATTGAGCACAATGGACACACACACTTTGCACACTTACAAATCCTGGAGAATGAGTTGAATGATTGATGTGACATTTTGGTCAAAGTTCCCTGGTTTTGTCTCTGTTTCATGGAGTGCTATCACACTGAGCATTTCAATGCTTTACCATGACATGTTTTGTTCCAGGAGGCAAATTCACAGTGGCCAAACACAGGTTCACTCTGCTGGAAGGGAGCACGACAAGATGTTTCACACAGGAGAGGCAAAAGGTATCACGCTGAGCCAGTCTGTGCTTACCACAAGGGGAATTTTGGAATTATGTCTCTCCCAAAATCACCCAGGGAACAAAGGAAGTTCACAGGCATGTGCTATGCAAAATTTCTTTTTTGCACCGCTGTGTGGGCAAGTGTAGCATAGTATAAATTGTGTTCATCAGGAAAATTATTGTTGGTTAAATTCCATCCATCCTCAAGGATATCAAGGGTTCAACCCCTCCTTTCTCACCTCCCAAAAGAGTATTGCAGATGGCCACCTCTAACTCAGGCTCCCCAAATAAATCTATTTATTGGGAGCTAGCCCTCAGTTTATTTAATTTATCAAAGGGAAAAAGAAGAAAGAAGGGCATTTTGGAAGGATAATGTTTACAGCTGCAGTTAAACAAAATCAATTCTTTAAAGATGATGCTGGAAAGCAACTGTTTGGAAATGTCAATTCTTTTTTTTTTTTTTTTTTTTTTCTGTAGAAAAATCTCATTTGAGCCTGGCGTACATTTTCCATTAGTTTAATGCTTTCAAGTAGTTTTGTATGCATTCTTAAGAAATAATTTTCATTTTTCTGTTTATCTATTTCTTTATTACAATATGGTTTGAAATATTATTAAATATAATTTAAACATAATAAATTAGTTATTTTCAGTTTTAAAGCTTTTTTGAATACATTTTTTCCATTCATCATAAATTAAAGTGTACTAAAAATATTTGCTTACTATTAAAGATGCCCTTGAAAGTTTTATGTACCACAAATTATTGATCATCAAAATTGTTCTTTCTTTCTAGTAATCTAAACTCTTTTGATTAATCAGTTTCAATACCAGAATTAAAAAATCTTACTATTTTTTGTTTGAATTCATAATTTTGAGAGTTTTTTAGTTATTCCAAAATTAAACATCCTTTATTAAATATTTTTTTCATATACTTGTTAGTGCCTTCAGGATATCTACGTGATAAATGCATAACTATGCTTTCTTTTTTGCAACCAGAGCAACCTTACCTCAATTTTTTTTGAAGCAGCCCAATTGTTTTTTTGATTCCACTAATACACTCTCTCATATCACATTTAATACAATATTTCATTTTTCAGTGAATTTATTCACAGTTAACTGCATTATTCTTTCAAATCTGTGACACACTGTAAATGAAATTCCAGAAAATTCTGGTCTGATTCATCAGGATCTAAACCCCAAAACAATAGAAAAAAACCTCCTCAAATGTAAAAGAAAACGTAACTTGGTGTCCAAGCCAGATATAGAGTGACCAGGAGGCCCTCATTCTGAAGAAACTCCTTTAAAAAGCAGGATCTGAAATCCTTGGAAAGCTGCTATTACCATTACAACTGAAAGCTTGTCTTATCAGCAACTTGAGTGGAAATTCTTTTCATTTCTTTCTTCTTATTTTTCACCAAATCTTGGGGGAATGCCTGCATAAGAGAGCTTCTTTCAGGAGGATTTTTTAGTGTTTCCTCCTTTTTACAGAAGTCTTGATTAATGCCTACATTATTTGTCCTATCCCTTGTCCTGCTGGAAAATGAAAGATTAAAACTTTGTTATCTTAATTCCAGGTTTTGAAAGATACAATTAAAATGGAGAAATGGTGTTATACCATATGTGGCTGGAACCTTGTTCTGTGCTGGAAAGGAATATGGATGGACCAGATTTTTTGCAGGATTTGAAAGGAAAGCCAATGCTCTGCTCTTGTTCCCATTCTCTTTTATGACATTTTTGCTTCACATGTTGATAATTATATTTGCAAAATTAATTTTACCTATAGTATTTTGTGATTTGAAAGTAATAAACTTAGGAACTTCTGCATCTGAAATTTATGCTCTTCACTGTTATTTTCCTCCATGGATCCCATTGGACCTTCACAGTTTTGGTTCTGTAAAAGTTCCATATAAGCAGTGAAATTAATGTGAATGTGTCCTGGACTTCATTAAAGATTGTGTGGAATTTGAGCATTGCTTTGAGGAAAACCAAATAAATATTTCTTCTAAATTCTTTATACTTTGCTAAGAGGTGAAGACACTGTAGGTGTTAACTACTGAGTTGTTATTCTAACTACTGAGACCCTTTGCAGGTGCATCAGTGTCAGTGAAAAGCCTTTGATCACAGCTGGCTGCAGCCTCTGGTCACTGCCTCCCCACCAACCTGTCCTTTTGATCTTTGTTCCTCTATTTGAAGGGTAGCTGCCAAAATTACTTCAACCTCCACGACCCAAGTTAGCAAAAATAAGCTATTTTTAAACTCACCTGCCCCATTTTTACTGAACTGGGTTAGATCAGAATCAAGGAAAAGCTCATCCAACAGGTCAGAAGGGCTGCTGACCTTTCTGAGAAGAGCAGGGGGGATATGAATGGTGAGCTCTACAAATGAAATGTTATGGCTAAACAGGAGAGCAGAAAAGAGACTGGAATATTTTATCTGTGAATGAATCATTAACAAGATCTATCCTGGTCTTTCCCAAGATGCATATGTGTGACATTTTGTGAGCTGGAAACTTTCATTTCCCTTACAGGGGTTTCAAGCAAGATGAGAGGTATTCTGCTACAGGGATAACAAGGACATCACATCCTGACAGTCTTTAAACTCGGATGAGTCTCCTCATCACAGTTGGTGGAAAAGAGCCTGCAGCTTATCTGCTTCTGGGATCTTGGGAAGTCCAGTTTATTGCAGAATCACAGGATGGTTGAGGTTGGAAGGGACCCTGGAGGTAATCTTGTTGGACAGCCCTGCTCATGCAGGACTACCTAGACCTGTTTGCCCAGGACTGTGGTCAGATGGCTTTTGAATCTCTCTGAGCAGAGAAACTCCAGAACCTCTCTGAGCAGCTTGTGCCAGTGCTTAGTCACTGTCACAGTAAAAAGATTTTTTCTTGATGTTCAGAGGGAATCTCCTGTATTTTATTTGAACCTGCTGCCTCTGATTCAGTGGCTGGGTACCACTGCAAAGAACCCCTCTCTGACCTCTTTTTACCCATTCTTCTGTATTAACACACATTAATAAGGCCCTTTCTGAGCCTTGTCTTCTCCTGGATGACAGTCCCAGGTCTTTCAGCCTTTCCTTGTACATCAAGGGCTGCAGCCCCTTAATTCTCTTCTGGAGCCTTCACTGGAGTCCCTCCTGCCTGCCCATGGATGTCCTGTGCTGGGAGTTCAGTGCTGGACACAGCACTCGGTGTGGCCTCCCCAGGGCAGAGCAGAGGGGAAGGATCTCCTTCCTCTGCCAAATATTCTCCTGGAAGACTAACCAGCTCCTAGATGAAGAAACTGTTTCTTATCTCTTACCATGTAAGATGTGTTTTTTCAACAGCTTGTTAGACATGAAACAAGACTTTTTCTGTAGTGGACAGGAATTGTTATCAATGGACCAAATTCCTGTGCTGTTGCAAGAGTGTAAATTAAACGCTTCTATACATCACCAGTAGAATATAGAACAAAGAAATAACTCACCATAATTCAGTTTGTACTTGGTCAGTGGACAAAGTGCTTTTCAGGCCCAGGATTTCTGACACAAACATGCATGTCTGCACATAGATTACCCAAACATGCTGTGTTTTTCATAAAGTGGGACTGAAAACAACTCCTCTGTTCTTGGTCTGAAGACTCTAATTAATTGCAACAACTATAAATTACAATGTGGCTTTGAATTCATTCTGCCTTGAGAAAAATCAATAAATTAACTACACACATCATCAGTTGGTTTGGACAAGACAAAAGGCTACAAAAAAGCAAAGAGCTTTCAATAGTTGTTGTACCTGGTGCAGCTTGGTTCAGTCAGGTTTTTTTTTCCAGCTGCCAAAGTTCTGGCAAGCCAGCAGCTAAGATTTTTCTACACCCATGATCAGTTTGGACTAAATATTCTAGACAATGCTGTCTGTGGATGTTGTTCTTCTAGAAGAATTATATTATTCCAAAATAGGTTTAACTGGTGGGTAAGAAATTTGCCTCCTGAATAGGAAAATATATTGATATGCTAATGTTGAATTATTAAACTTTAAATGTACCTTTTGTTATTCAGATTATGTTTCATGAGTAAAAAGATGCTGATGGAACAGGTTTTCACAATGAAAAGTGGAATCAAACTTGTCATTATACTTTTAAAGAAACACTAAGGAATATATTAGAACAGGAAAACATTGAGAATCCAGTTATTAGAATATTAAGTGACAGCGTTTGCTTAATTCAACTTCAAAACAAGCACACTAGCAGCACTAACAATGAGTTAGGGTGTAAGTACATTGATTTTTATTCTTTTTTTATGATGAAAGAGAAGTGGAGGTAAGGAAGGGGAAGCAAAGAAGGGAAGAGGAAGGAGAAAGGGAAGAAAAAGGGGAAAGGAAGGGAAAAAGTTAACGGGGGTAAACTTTTATCCACTTTTCTCCTTTACAAAAAGAGTAGCAGAGAGAGAATGAACCACATGCACAGCATCCTGCATTGCTTCTCTTTCAGGGCTGTTCTCCCTGGGAACTGGGTTGAAACCATCATTTGTGTTTTATGAGATTGTAGCCTTGGACACCAACCCCACTGCTCTGGCTGCTTTGCTGCTGCTTGCTGATAATATGCAAACCTCTCCTCTAATTGAGACAGTGCCGCTTGACCTTGAATTCAGTAATGGGAAAAAAAGTTTATTTTAGACTATAACTCATGCTTGAGGTCTGAGGATGTGGCTGTTTGTGGTGCAGCCCTGCACCCTCTCTCCCAGTGATTTATTGCAGCACACAGCTCCACAGACACACTGATGCCACTGCACTGGCAGAATCAGATATCCTAAAGGGCCCCCCAAAGGGGTGGGTTGCAGGAAAGGGCAAATTATTCATGTAGAGGGTAATAAATGACAGGGGTTTCTTTTCTAAAATTCTCAGATTTCTGTGATGTAGCTAGAATAATCAAGTTGTTTCTAATGAGCATGAGGTCTGAAGTGATTTGAGGATATTATTATAGGATATTTTTTTCTCCAGGTCTCCTGGAAAAAACTTCAGTCTGGGAATCCTTCACAAGTCTTTATAGATCAAAACAAACAAAGAATAAATTATAATACTAGTGCTATAAGGCAAGATATAAGCAACCCTAAAATATTTCTTTTTTTTTAATCTTTTTTTTTTTCTATACCCTGACCAGTATGAGCAGGTTGCAATTAGCAGTAAGAGATATACTGTTTTTTAAAGTTGATTACTTTTTAACATATTGATAGAGAAGATGTTTTCTGGAACTTTTCCCTCAAAATTTTCCTGTGCCTAGAAAATGGTCTGTGTAAGCATTAGGTGTGAGAAATGTATTTCCAACAGTTCATGCTAGCATGATCGTTTTCTACCAAAGATTATTTTCCTAAAAAGCACCCCAGAAGTGAAATTGTGTATGAGAGGATTTCCTGTACTGATCTGCAAATCACAGATGTGGGTATTCCAGCATCTTCTCACTGTGGGGTGAAATGTGAAGTTTATTCCATAACCGTGGGTCAGGCAGAAGAATGTGGATTGTCTCAGGGATGCATTTCTGCCTCTTGGGTGAGCTGCTCTGAATCTTTACCATATTTCACTTGTGGCCTTAATGCACAAAGACAAATAATGCAGTGGTCAGACTTTGGGCTTGAGCACAGCAGTTTAGTTCCTCACTGATGTTGAAAGCATAAATTTGCTGCTGTTAAGGCATTTTGCAGTGTGGCTGTAGCTCTCAGCTCTTTTCTTTCAGCAGGGACTGGCAGCTTCTTACAGCAGCTCTGAGCAAAGTACACCAGCCTAGTGAGAGCTAGTGTGAAGTTCCCTTGGTGTTTGAATGCTGTGTCTGGAAATATCCATAGGCCAGAAATGTTATTTTGGGAAGATTGCTCACTCTGCTAAGGTAGGGTACATCATTCCTCACTTTGTAGATATCTATAGCTGAGCTCTCTTTTATGGTGAATGGAAATAAATAATCATTCCTGGTGTAGTTCTTTCATCTTACAAGAGTTCCAGAAGAGGGAAGATGAATTGCATTCATTTATCTTCATTTTCTATACAGAGAATTCTCTTGACCATCTCAGATGGAGAACTCTTTACTACATGAGTCTAAATTAAAGGAGATAAACCCCACAGTTAGGGGCATCATTTCCTATCTGCAAAATAGGAATTACATTTTCCTGGCAGATACTGACAAGAGAGACCAATAATAAATACTGGTGCATCTTGTATGTGTAAGAAGAGAAAAAGGTGGAATAAATCAGTTGCTGATCAGTCAATAGTGCAAAACCAAGGTAAGGCAATGTAAAAAAATGAACTTTATTACAGTGTCTGAGGTCAGAGTCTAAACAACTCCTTTCACACCAGTCTGAGTTTTTTAAGTGATCAGAGCTGCCTGGAGAGAATGGAAGAGATTTAATCTGCCCACAGCACAGTGGTGTTCCCATCCTGAAGGCTTTCCCACTCATCTTTGCTATTTTGCATTAAGTAATTTATTTACAATGTCTGATAATTTGTCCTTTGACTCTAAATTACAGTGTATCTGCAACCACTCTTTTTCCTGCTCACAGGAGATGTGGAAATAAGAGTTTGAGTTAAATGTAAGTTCAAAAATCAAAATAGGAAAGTTGAATAAATACACACATACATATAGTCCAAAATCCCTAGAAAGAAAAAAAAAAAAATTAATGAAGTTTGGGGGATTTTCTCAGTTTTCTTTGGATACATGGTTTTAGCAATAGTAGACAGGCAATCTCAGGATTCCACCAGAGTGTAAACAAGTGCTGCTGTGAGCTCAGTCAGAGAACTGTAAAATACTGTGAACCACCAGTCTTACATGATCACAAATTTTAAGACAACAAAACATCAAAAAAATCCACCCTACCTAGAGTTCTAGTCCTTACTCAGAACTAACCTTCACTTTCTTTTGCTTTAGGGAAAAAGTATTGCTCTTCCATCTAAGGTGTGTGAACTCACAGGAGACTACACTGATCCAGGTATCATTCTTTTTTAAATTAAGTGGATGTTGAGTAGGAGACAGCAAAATTGGCAGAAGAATAAAGCTGCTTGTCTAACAGCAATATTTGAGAAGAGACTTTTTTTGGTACATCTTGGGCTCTGAACTCATTAGCATGATCCTTGGTAAACTTTTCTGACCTGTTTTTTGCTTTGCACAGGGCTGGCACAACTGCATTTCTCATTATATCACATCAAATGAGTCCCACTGACATGAACTAGGCACCAGCTTGTTAGGGAAAAGACAATAAAGGGAAAATTCTCCCAGCAGATCTGCATGACAGGTCCTGATTACTGATACTCTGTTCTCTAAAAATGTGTAGTCTTGTCTTTGACATACAGCCAGTACCACAATATCAGAGGCAAAAGATTTTCCTTGGAAAAATGAGTTTGCCAAACTGCATTAACAAACCTATTTTTAAGAATATTTTATTTTTAGATATTTTGTTAGCACTGTTCATGTAGAATATTTGAATAGTCAAAAGTGATCAGTGTTTAATTACAAGAAACAACAAATCACATATTATTTCCCTTCAATGCATTGTACAGGAAAGGGAGAAAATCAATATTTGGACAAATACATGCAAACTCAGCTGGGCACTTGGAGACTGAGAAGGACTCTACAGATTACTTGGAGTGTGGATTAACCCTGATCTCACCACAAGGCGGCACACATAGAGATAAGAATGGGATTTTACTGGTGGACTGGCAAACAATGCAAGAAACTTGTCCATACAAAGGATCAATTTGTGAAATAGAGTAAAATAAAATAGTGGGCAGCTGAAGGAGCAGACCCAGAAGGGCTTTGAAATCAGTGTTTATGCCTTGGGTCCTTGCAAAAAATACACAGAGATGACTCTGAGTCATGGTACAAAATAATGGAAAAATCCCACCTAGTTTTTGGGTTAAGGCTGTGTCAGAAGTTTTTCTGGGAAAACCCTACTATGCCTCTCAAGAAGGGAAATTTCCTGCTTTATTCCTTCTCTGCAAGGAGAAATAGGAAAGCTTGAGATTTTCAAGTTGTTTACATGACAAAATAAAGAGGATGGGCTAGGCAAAGCAGGAAGAATTGTTGTAAGCACTGCAGCTGCTGAGGATCACCCTTGGAAACATCTCCAGGGCTATTCCTGAGCTGAACATTTATGGAACCAGTCTACATCACCCTGATGCAGTCGAGAAAGCCTTCAGCCTAGAGAAAGTACAAGCTCAATAAGCTTCTCTCTCATTTTGCACATTTACTGTCCTTAGGGGCAATTTCTTCTTGTTATCACACCTCTGTTCTTACAGCAACTGCCCATATGACATCTCCTTACAGAGTCCAGGTTTCAGTTTAATAATCAGTTCTCTATCAATAAATCTACACATTCACTTAATGACTAGAAGTTTCCTAAAATGTCTTCCTATTATTCAATTCCCTGTCAAATTGCAGAGAATTTTTCTATTTAACAAACAAAAATTTGTATTGAACTAAAAAAAAATAAAATTAAGCCCTTCCAATTATCAATTGAAAACTGGCATGAGAAACAGTGTGTACATTTTGAAGGACAAATAGTTTTCTCAACAAATTCATGAGCTGAACAGACCACTGATTTTAACTAAGTATTCTTCATATATATGTGTATATATATATATACACATGTATATAATAAAGAAGATAGGAATTTCAGTTGCATATTTCTTTGCAACCAGTCCGCTATGGAACCAACTGCTGGGTGATCAAGTTCTGTGTTTTCCTATCATCAGTAATTCCATATTCTCCTTCATTCACCAAGCAACTTTTGAATCTGTTACTCAGCCTCAGCAAAACTTGTGGGTTCATGGCTCAAGTTGTATCACATTCTGATGATTTCCATGAAAACAGGTGACAGAGGAGAGGACAAACTTCCCACTGATGAGAAGGCTGAAAACATTATCAGATGTCAGAGAATTCACATGGGTGGAGGCAGCATCAGTAGCTAAACTTAATTAATTTTACCCCTGACAGAATGATCAGTTTATTGCCTCATATTTTACCCACTCAGTTCTGATGATCTCAGCATGGCTTCTTCTTCAGGAATCACAATTTCCTAGGTTAAATAGGATTTAGAATTTTTGCTATTCCAGAAGGTATATTTCTTTCTATTTATAGAAGGAGAAATTGTCTAAACCACCTTTCAAGTGCTCTGTATTCATCTGATACAAATCACATTCAGAAGATCAGGCTTACCTGCTCACACTGGTCACTCTTAAAAATCCTTTTTCATTAAACACTTATTTGAGAGATGTGACAAAACCCCCACAGAATAAGCAGCTTCATGTAAATCTAAAAGTTTAATTCTTAAATTCAAAAAGAGAAATGTGGAAAAACTTGTGCTCAGACACATCCCTGATGTTAACTGGATAGGAACCTGCAGCTTGATGTGATACTTGTGGCCAAGCTGCTGTGTTTGTATGTTTGAGGGTTGTACAGCAAACTTGAGATTCACAGGGAAAATAAAATCCAGATAAACATTGTGGGGATTAAGGAAACCCAGAGAGGACCCTAATGGTAGCATTAAATTTTATTAAGTTATTTATATATTAAATCTTTATTAGTTACATTATCTCAACAAATCCATGCTTCATAATGCTTGCCTATCTTTGTCTTACAAACTGCCACCTGAAAAAGATGTTTTAGTGACAGATAAGGAGTAATCTGTGTCCACATCATGTGCTTTGAAGATGCAGGGACTTTTATCACCCAGTCAGAACTTCATGGAATTCAAAAACACCAAGGTGCTGCACATGGGTCAGGACAATCCCGAGCACAAACACAGGCTGGGTGGAAAATGGATTGAGAACAGCCCTGGGGAGGAGGGTTTGGGTGTGTTGATGGACAAGAAGCTCAACATGACCTGGCAATTTTGCAGTCACAGCCCAAAAATCAAACGTGTCCTGGGCTGCATCCAATGCCCTGTGGGCAGCATGTGAGGAGGGAATTCTTCCCCTCTGCCTGCTCTGTGTGACCTCACCTGCAGTGCTGCATCCAGCCCTGGCATGCCCAGAACATCCCCAGGAAGGATGGGGACCTGTTGAAACAAGTCCAGAGGAGGCCATGGAGATGCTCAGAGGGCTGGAGCACCTCTGCTATGGAGACAGAGTGGGACAATTGGGGTTCTTCAGCCTTGAGAAGAGAAGGCTCCAGGGAGACCTTACAACACCTTGGGAGGTTTACAAGAGAGCTGGAGAGAGACTTCTGACAAGAGCATGTAGTGGGAGGACAGGGGGAAATGGCTTCAAACTCAAAGACAGCAAGTTTGGGTGAGTTATTAGGAAAAACCTCTGGACTCAAAAAGGGGGAGACCCTGGCACAGGTTGCCCAGAGTAGCTCTGGTTTTCCTCCTTGGATGTGTTCAAGCCCACGGTGGATGGGGTTTTGAGCAACCTGATCTAGGAAAACGTGTTCCTGCCTCCCATGGCAGGGGAGTTGAAATGAGATGACCTTTTGTCAGAACCCAGGAAATTTCTCTGACTGCCCTGGAGAACTCGAGACCCTGACAGGGGCTCAGAGACCTTGGCACAAAGCCCAAGACCCCTGTGCTTTTGATTTTCACCCATGGAAAAAATTACCAACCTTATATGAGGATCTACAAGGCACAAAATCTTAAGTAGAACATTAGTGAATTTATTACAGGGTGAAAATGTAGAATTTTGGGGTTTTTAGAATGGGGATTCAGGAGGCAAGATGGAGGAATTTGGGCATGCCTTGTCCTTCTTTTTTTCTTCCTAGCCTCCATCTTCTGGGTGATGCTGGCACATTTGGATTTGTTTAAGGTAGAAACTCACTAACATAGGCGATAGGTATTGGAAAATTATTGTAAATAAAGTACATGTAGTTTTTAGTATAAAAAGATAACACTGCCCTGAGGGTGGTCAGGGTGCCTCAACCTGACCTGCTGGACAAACCTCAGTGGCTCAGAGAAAGAATATTATAGATAAGAAATAATAAACAACCTTGAGAATGAGAACAGAAGAATCCTGACTCCTTCTTCCACTGCCAGGCTGGGAGAAGAGACTTGTACGTATCTCAGAGTCACTCTGGCCAGCAGAGATTCTGAGAACCTTTCAGGCCCCTTCGAACCCAAATAATTTTAAGAGCCTGTGATGCACTTTCTCCTTTTATTTCAGCACCCCGTGGCAGATTTCTCTTTTTCATTGTCACAAGATGCCTGAACAAGAGGGCTTGCTGGTATAAGAAACACAGGGAGAAGCTGGGCGGAGGAACAGGAATTACAGGAGAGTGGAAAAGTCAAATGCTTGTGCTTGTTATTGTGAGGATGTCAGGCTCTGTCTGTGTAGCATTTTCTCTCCAGGTCATTGACAGAAAAACCTCATGCAGAGCAGCATGTGACAAATTGATTTTCTTCGCAACTTTCAGCTGACCTTTGGATACACAGCAAGTCAAGGCCACAATAACAGATCCCTTACCTCCTTTAATTTTCCCCTTTTTCTTAATAACTGCCTATGAAACATCTGTTCAGTAATTTCTTATTTTTGTTTGATCTATTCTTTAAGAAAAAACGATCCCAGGTAGCTGCAAATAAGATTTCTTAGTGTGAATCCTGATTTCTACATGCAACTTACCCTTCTGTTTTTTCTCTCATTGAAGAATAAGAAATGTTTTGAGATAATGAAATCAAACCCATCCAAATCAAAATTTTTAGTGAGGAAATAATTTTTTTTTTCACAGGAGAAATACAATGTTGCACAGTATTTCACCATTCATAGGAACTAGCCATGCAGCTCAATAAAAGATACTGAAATTAGATAAGCTATGGTTTTGGATGGGTTTATAATAACCCTGCTGAGTTTTGAAAATGTATTTTGCATCTAATTTTATACAGTTTCTTGTTGTTCTAGTGTAGCAAGAAAATTGTCATTCAGAGTCATTAAACAATATTGTGAATTGAGAAATATTAAGTATAAAAACCTCAGCTGGTGTACATTTCCTTCCAAAGTCGTTACAGAGAGTCTGTTAAGATATACAAATTTTCAGCATCTCCCCCTTTTCTGTCTGCACAAGTTTGCAGTACTGATATTGGGGAGCATTGCTATGACCATGTAGATGGGAAGGAAAACAGCTGCTCACAGGCTTGGGAAATGTAAGAAAGACAGGCACACAATTTGAAGAACTGGAAAGAACTGTCTAAAAATGAGGGTGTGTTTGTTTTTAAATTTCTGTCTTCCAGGTTTCCAATGGATGGAGAAAATAAGAAAAGAGATTCTGCTTATATAATGTGTTTGTTTAGTGAACAAATAATAATTAGAGAAAGCAAAACAAGTAACTTTAATGATGAAATTCACCCAGCTCTAGCAGTTTACATTCAAATTCGCTAAACACAACAGCACATCCAAGAGTGTTTTAAAATCTTTGCTGGAATACCTGAATTATTATAAAAGGTATGAATGGAAAATGTGCCTCTGGCATAATATTATCTATCACCTACAGACAGATAACAAAGCTAATATGTATGTATGTATGTATCTATCTATCTATCTATATATCTACCAATCCTAAAATTTTTGTATGAAGTTTTCAAACAGCTTTTGATCCTATCAGTGTGTTTATGTATAAAACAAACGCACCCCAAAGTCGCCCCAAAAATATTTGGCATTTTATAAAGACTGAAAAAATCACGCTTTTGTTTGAATTTTATACAGAGTACAAAGGTTTTCAAAATATGACACCCTAATCCTCAGAGCATTTTGGAAAGGGAGAATATATATAATTATTTTAATGCACTGGGATTTTATAGTGGGAATGATCTATACAGAACATTTGGGAAATGTTGTGAGAAGCAACTACTAAAAATACTGTGCAATGTAGTAAGAGTAATAATAACAACATAGGGAGAATTGTGCAGTGTTAGATTTCAATTAAAACCGCCAGATTTATCATCTCCCTCAGTAAACTTAAATATATCAGAAAAATTAATTAGTAAATATTTGCCTTCATTTTAATGTTTGCTGTTTGCTAATACCTGAAATCTTCATGTCAGCGTTTCCTGTGTGAGGAATGAGAGCTCTAAAATAGACCCCATTTACACTTGAGATGCTCTGGGATTTTGGTGTGATAAGGCATTCTCCCCACTCTCCACTTGGCACTCCAGGGAGCATCTCCCTCCATGAGTCCTGCTCAGTCTGCAGCCCCAAGCAGAACTTCCAGATACCCTTGGCACATATAAAATGTCAAATATAAAATGGCAGAACACTTTCATATCCTGACAGGGACCTCTCCCTGTTGTTTTGCCTTGCAAGATGCAGTGACAGACGCTTACAAATTTCCATAGCATTGTTTTCAGTTTAAATACATTTTGCTTCACAGGAAGAGTACTTGAACAGTTTTCTTTCTCATAGAAAGAGAGTTTCTGTAATTTAATTCATTTAACTACTTTAACAAAAGTATTTTCAACAACTGCCTTTGAAAACAAAGATGTAAGACTGTGCTGAAGCAGAGTTGCCAGCTTGGCAGCTGAGATTGTTCATTTTTTATAATTTAATCTTTGACAAAAGATGAGGCCACCAATACAGGTGAGAAAAGATAATTAGCCCTTACCTTGGTAAACAGATTTGGAAATGTCCCATCCATTTCTTCCCCATAACTGGTGGAAATATCTTCCTGTTCTTTTGGACATATAATTATACTCTTCCAGGATTAGGTGCAGAGACAGAGAATTGGATCCCTTCAGTAGCTGATGCAGCTTGATAATCTACTGAAATACCATTCACTTTTTCTGTCAAATTAGTTTTTTCTATCTCTTATGTATGGAAACCAGACAGATACCAAAGCTAGAAAGAGAGTATGGATGGGAAAAGGGAAGGATGAGGCAGGAAAATGTCTCATTCTCTGTTACCACAATTTCAAACTGTTATCTATGCTTACCCCATCTGCTCTAATCTCTATGCACAAACTTTTTCTCCTGAGTGACTTGTTGGCAACTCAAAATCCTCACTTTCAGTGGAAAACCTGAAATTTAGGGATCCCAAAAAAAAGTAGGTGTGCCTATTCATAAGGAATGTGGGAAGGTTTAAGAAAGTTATAACAAGCAATAGTAAACAGCAAAGGCCCAGGTAACAGCTCTGACAATTACCAGATGCTACAGAGATCATGTTGTTCCCTGGGCTTTACCAAGCACTGCAAGCAGACATACCAAAAAAAATTTCATCTTTGTAGGAAGGTGTCTTGAACCAAAGACCATCTTTGTTGAACCATTCCTTTCCCCCATCAAATCCCTTTCTCTCTCAAAATAAGAAGCTTCTCTTTTTTTGCTACAAAAAGGGACCTTCCCACTTTTTCACTTTATGATGAGAAATCTCCTGTTTGGTTCTCTGATACAGAAAATGACTTCAGTCTCTAAGTCTATCTCTAAAGAGGTTGGAATGGTTCAGAAAAAAAGAGTTGATGAGTCTCCAGACCATCCCAAAGCTGCAACAGCTCAGTGGTCTGGGAAAATAATTGTGGCTCTTTCAAAGCTAGCACAGACCTGATGATGTCTATGTTAAAATGACTGATGGAGAGAGAAGTGATTTCTGTGTGGCAGGCAGCTTGAACTTCCTGGCTTCTTGGGTTTCAGTGCTTTGCTGGGCCCAGATAAAGCCACCTGACTCTGGTGATAAGGAAAGCCTTGATGTGATGAATCCCTCTGAAGATTCATCCTGTGCTCTGATTTAAGCTGATTCGGTTCCAATCCCTGCAAAGCAAACTTCTTTGAAAGCCTATGATCCAAGCCCTGTGACGTTCAAATAGTTCCTCTAAGGTGCAGTTCTTATACTTTGCTCTCACAAGGAGAGTCTGTAAACCTGGGGTTTCTGAAAAGGTCTCTAAAAATAGGACTATTTGATAGTTAATTATTAGGATTATGTAGTGTTTTCACAAGCCTGGTTCACTGAAAAATGGCAATATTGAGAAACAAAGCATAAAAGCCTTGTCTTTACTTAATTGTACAGAAAAAAAAAAATCTTAATTGTTATATTGAGTTTACATACAAGGTTGTAGCAACAGGGAGGCTGCAGGGGTGCCTTCTGTTGGAAAGAGCAGAAGCTGCTGCCATCTCAGACAAAGCCAGCCCCAGCCAGCCCCAAGAGGGACCTGGCACTGCCCACATTTTGAACCAAACACTGACATCAGTAGAGCCTTTGTAATAACCTAGTTAAGAAAGGGTGAAAAGTGCTGCGCAGCAGATTGAAACACACAACAGGCCCGTGTGTGGTGAGAAATTGTACCATGAATCTCTTGCCTGTCTTGGGCTTTGTTACTTTGTTTCTTTTTATTACAATTTTTATTTTTGTTGAGCTTTTTTTATATTTTTTTTCATGAATTAGCTCTTCTTGCCTCAATGAATGCGTTTTACTTTTGCTTTTGATTCCCTTCCCTACCCAGGCAAAGGTGGAGTGAGCTGGTGCCTGCATGTACTCAGTTTTTGGCTGAGGTTAAGCCATGAGCCTGGAATAAGGGAAGGTATTTATAGTTTAATTTTCTCTGTTTTTCTTATATTGTTTAATTTGCAATAAGTTAAACCAATCTCTCCAGGCCAATTCTGTTTTGCCCATGATGGCAATTGCTGAGTGATCTCCTTGTCCTTATCCTCACCCACAAGTTTTTCCATCCTGTTTTCTCCTCTTCCCTGTTGAGGAGAGGAATGGGGAGTGTGGCTGGTGGGCATCTGGCAGGCAGCTGAGGTGAACCCACCACACCTCTGTTACAGAGAGAAACTCATTAAAAGTAATAAGAATGAAGATGTAGATCCAATCGCTAATATAGAAAACACCAAAGCTGTGGATGGCTAGATAATGAGAAAACATTCAAGAGTGGGTGAATGCTGGTCTGTCACAATCTTCACCAAACATTTGACAGTCAGACAACTGTACCGATGGGGCCCAATTCAGTACTGCTGCTTTTGCAAATATGTTTTTTGCCAACATATTTCTGATGTTACTTTGAAATATAGCAATGTTTTTCAAGTCAAAATGCTAAAATTATGTTTGCGATCTTCTGAAAGCATCAGATATTAGTCTAACATCTTTCTGGATCCAAATCTTCTGTAGGTGTGTCACCATCATGGACAAAGTTGTCCTCACAGTGAAGCTGTGGAACATTAGTGTTTCCAATCACGTTTCACAGATGGGGCATGGGTTTCCTGCCAAGATCAAAGGGACAATGTGGCAGAACAGCAGCCCAGCAGAGCTCTGGCTCTGACTCCATTATATCCCAGTCTGGACTGCAAAAGGGGCACACCAGAGCTGTTTTTCAGGAGAACTGGGGAAAAAAAAAAATCTGTCATTTGTGTGCTATAAAGGAAACAGCAGTTTTTATTTTTCTGTTGGTATTAATTTGTGTGAATTAATTACCACACAGCCCATGTGACTTGCAGTATAACAATGTAAACACTCTCCCAGATGTGGTAGGACATGAAGCAAGTATAGGAATAATCAAAGCCCTACAAGTAGATGATCAATATACCATGTAAATAAAACAATTAAGTGAACTTTTTAAAAGTTCCTGAATCCAAAGCAATGATAACCCTCTGGGATAATGGCTTAAATGTCAAATCCATAGCTTGCTTGGAAGAACTTAAAAATAAAACAATGTGTATGTATGTATATATAGAAATTCATAGCTTTCATCTCAGCAGGTGCATCTTAGGTTGTTGTAATATATGTAATTTAAGTGTGATAGCTAGTCTAAGGAAAATTACTTTATTGGATTGATCAGTAAAGTGTTTCACCCAGACAGTGTATGATTGCAGTTTAGTGTCAAAAATGATGAACTTACTATTCAAGTTAATGAACTGAAAAAAACAGAAAATTGAAAGCCTGAATATTAAATGCACTCATTAGAAGTTTCTTAAGGCAGAAGCTGAACAAGCTATAAGTAATGAACAAGGGTCTCAAAACCATGATATTGGGACTGCAGCAACTGTCATTGCTTAGTAACCACATCATAATCAACTAAGGAACCTGATATGCCAGAGAGGAAAGGGAGCCAGATCCTGGCAGCATCTGGGCTCAGACACTCACTCTGCTGAGCCCCTTGATCTCAGGATTCCAAATTGCTGGCAACTGCACACATGAACCCACGGGACCACAAAAAATTGTTTGAAGAACTGAGAGCATCTCACCCTGAAGAAACCATACTAGAAAGATATTTAATAAATATACTGTGAAACAGTATATGATCAATGCTTTTTATGCACTTTATCCCTGTTTTCACACATTTTTTCCTCCTTCACACTACCTAGATCCCTCCCTTTCTACAACTTTAGCCATAATAAATCCTCTTCCATCCCAAAATGCTTTTCCCTTGCATCCCAGAGTGTCTCCTTATACCCCCAGGCAGAAACCTCCTCAATCCCAAAGGTGCTCCAGCACTGACTCCTCATGATGCATTTCCCATCTCAACATGGGACTGAGGGTCTTCTGGGACAACCCCTGGGAGGGGACCAGGCAGGGTGTCCCTTTCTCTGAGTCCTTAATTTATGCATGGAGAGAAAGGGAAATATCAAACCTGTTTGGAAAATGAAGATTACAAAACTCAGTACAAAACAAAGGAAAAATTTGTTTTGCTTTTATTTGTGCCCCTGTGCTCTCCTGGATTTGTGCAGATCGGCTTTTGATGGACTGATGGCTCCTTGAAATGGGCCTGGGGCAATCAGGGCGGGATTTTATTGGGGAAACCTCTCCTGTTGTGTCTTTGTGTACCTTAAGGGTGTGCCTAGAGGGTTTTATCACCAGGCAACATCACTGGTCCTCTCAAATCTCCATGGTGGGCTGTAAAGAGGGTTAGCTGATTCTGCACAAAACACAAAACACATGGGGCATTGATATCCCATCTTTCTTTATTTTAAGTGGTACAGGTTCTTTATTTTAAAGGTACAGGATATTAAATCTGGCTCACATTAAAGGAGAGAGTTAGATAGGCAAGATGGGAAAAGTAAGATGGGGAAGCAGGAACCAATATAGTTTAAAATATTGCTGTCAAATTGGAAAAGGAAAAGAGATCCAAAGGAGTAGGAAAAATAGCCTGGAAAATGCAAGAACCACTTGCTATGTCTTTTTTTTCATGATATTCCATAAAAGATGTTAAAAAAGCACACATGGCAAACATAAAATCCTCTGGTTTAGTTTGCTTTGTTGCTATCCCTCTGTTTAAACAAAAATATGCAAATATTTGTGTAATGACTGATATGGCTTTTACTAGATGTTTCTAACTCTTTCAGCAGCCTAATTGCAATGTGATTTTAACCTAAAGTAATTAGTTTCTTATGAATAACAAATAATGACCTATGATGACTTAGCTCTATTTCATTAACATTTGCTAAAGGACTTTCAAGTCCCCAGGTGGAAACTACTACAGAGATTTTATAAAACACACATTCCAAAGCAGTTTTTCTCCTGTATTGAACTTCCATCTACATATTTACACTCACCTCATGCTGCTGTTTACATTTTTTTCTCTAAGGCAAGCTGATATTTTAATGACCTGAATACTAGGATTACATTTTCTAATAAACATTCGATAAAGATTGCATTCCTGGCACATTTCCCTTCCTGTATGTGCCATTCCCTGGGCTGCAGGGAGGGTCTCTGCACCAACAGGGCTCCCAAGACTGCTGGGGGGTGAGCCCTGCTCCAAACCTGAAGCCCCTTCTACAAATCTCCTCTTTCTCCAGCCCCCCTTGGGTCCCTTTGATGCTGCTCCCTGTTTAGCTGCCTCCTTCTCTGCCCCTGCCTCCTTTGGTTTCTCGAGGAAATTTTCCATATGACTGAAAAACCCTGTTTGTGTCACATGCCAAGTCACATAACCCATCTGAAAAAGCCACTTCTTCATTGTCTGAAATTTAGAGATCATAGAATGGTTTGGGCTGGAAGGGACCTCAAAGGAAAAATCCTAGAATCATTGAGGTTGGAAAAGACCTCTGAGGTCATCAAGGCCATCCTGGGACTGAACACCACCTTGTCAGCTAAGCCACACCACTGAGCCATTTCCTGAACACCTCCAGGGTTGGTGACTGCAGCACTGGCCTGTGCAGTCTGTTACAAGACTTGAAAACTAATTATCTTGTTCTAACCCATTCCAAGATTTGAAAACTCTAATTTCTTGTTCTAACCCTCGGACCATGGGCAAGGACACCCTCCACTGGATCAACTTGCTCAAAGCCCCATCCAACCAGATCAAGTCTCTCCATCACAACCCTGACTTCAGGTGTTCCTCTGAGCCAGCTGACTTCAGTGGAGGCCAGGAACAGAAAACAGGCAGCAGAAAAACACCTCTCTGCTAGAAGACAAAAAAGAATATGATGGAATTGGTAAATATGACAAATATTAGAATCTAACACTCTCAACTTCTTGCTCATCCTGTGGTGATGGTGAAAGGTTTCCATCGCAGGCATCACCCCCAGGTGGGTGGAGGGGTTGATAGACAAACCTGAGCACCTTAACTGTGCTAGTGCTTCTGGAAATGGAGAAAGTCCTTGGGGTAAGATAAAAGTAAAAGAACTTTTGCCTTTGTAGAACGATGATAAGTACAAACCAAAGTCAAGCCTTTAACATTTGGGGGATGTCGATTTTGAAGACAATTCTGTGGCCAATTTTCTAGAAACATATGGTGTATGAATGCCTCAGAGAGGATCTAGGCAGACATTTCAGCACAGTTGCAAATAGAGCTTCTCATTATCACTTACAGTTTCACTCACTTTTATAATTGTTTGCATTCAGTGAGGTGCAACTTGGGTGTACGTCCCTACTTTTCCAATTAACAAAGTTAAAAAAGTTACAAAAGTGTGTATGTTTATTAAGATATTTCTTGTTAATTAAAACTTGAAAGTGAAAGCTTGTTTTGCTCCTTTCTTCTCACATTTTTTAGCAAAAATGGCATAAAAGGGAACACATAATATTTTTCCTTTGTTTTCTTTGTACTGAATTTTGTAATGTTCATTTTTCAAACAGGTTTTATACTTCCATTTCTCTTTCATGCATTTATTTTTATTTAGTATTTTTTATTTCTTTCTTTTAGAGATCAAAAAGAAAAGAAAAAATATTGGAGGAAAGGTGAAAATAGAATATAAAAAAAAATAAAAAAAGAAGTCATACATTAGCACATAAATAAATAAAACCATTCAAAATCGTAAGATAAAACACACTTTTGAGAAATATGACACTATGCATGTTTCAAAACTGGGTTCTATGCACTAAATATACAAAAAATTCTCTACAGAGATGTTAAATACACCTAACTCTGATGTGAGGGTACCAAGTTCTAAAAGAACATTTTACATCTTGGTTGTGTCACAGAATGTAGCCCAATTAAAATTAATAAATTAATTTTAATAAATTAAATAAATTAATTTTAATAGGTGCTCATAAGCAACCAGGTAAGGCGATAGTTATTGTGACACAAAAAAGGTGGTTTTCCAATTTTCCTGCTTTGTGAATATGATTTTTTTTTTGAAGAAGAAGAAGAAAGAAGAAAGAAGAAAGAAGAAAGAAGAAAGAAGAAAGAAGAAAGAAGAAAGAAGAAGAAGAAGAAGAAGAAGAAGAAGAAGAAGAAGAAGAAGAAGAAGAAGAAGAAGAAAAGAAAGAAGAAAAAGAAAGAAAGGAGAAGAAGAAGAAGAAGAAGAAAAAGAAAGAAGAAAAAGAAAGAAAGAAGAAGAAAAAGAAAGAAAGAAGAAGAAGAAGAAGAAGAAGAAGAAGAAGAAGAAGAAGAAGAAGAAGAAAAGAAGAAGAAGAAGAAGAAGAAGAAGAAGAAGAAAAAGAAAGAAGAAAAAGAAGAAGAAGAAGAAAAAGAAAGAAGAAGAAGAAGAAAAGAAGAAGAAGCAGAAGAAGAAGAAGAAAAAGAAAGAAGAAGAAGAAAAGAAGAAAAGAAGAAGAAAAAGAAAGAAAGAAAGAAGAAGAAGAAGAAGAAGAAGAAGAAGAAGAAGAAAAGAAGAAGAAAAAGAAAGAAGAAAAAGAAAGAAAGAAGAAGAAGAAGAAGAAGAAGAAGAAGAAGAAGAAGAAGAAGAAGAAGAAGAAGAAGAAGAAGAAGAAGAAGAAGAAGAAGAAGAAGAAGAAGAAGAAGAAGAAGGCGGCACAGTGTTCAAGACCACAGAATCAGAGTGGTCTGGTTTGGGAGGCACCTTAAAGATCATTTTGTCCCAAGGCCCTGCCATGGCAGCAACACACTCCACTAGAGCAGGTTGCCTAAAGCCCCATCCAACCTGGCCTCGAGCACTTCTCCAGATGGGAAGTGTTGTTCTTCTGGCAATTTCTCTGGGCAACCTCCTTCAATGCCTCACCACCCTCACAGTGAAGAATCTTTTCCTCATGTCCAATGTAAATCTCCCCTCTTTCACTTTGAAGGCATCCCCTTAATTTTATCCCTCCATGCCCTCGCCAACTGGCCCTCCCCAGATCTCTTGGGGCTCCTTTCAGGTACTGGAAGGTGCTAAAAGGTCTCCCTGGAGCCTTCTCCACACTGAAACATGAGGATGAATACTTGCTACCTCAAGTTCATGACTTTGCCTGCATACTATCATGTCCATTTAATAAACCACGTGGGGAAATAATCTGTGTTAAGTTTTGAGAAGAAAAAAACAACCTTAATATTTTATGTTCAGTGTAAAATATTAAATGCATCTGCAAGTTTGTTGCCAGACATTCTCCAAGTGGTTTGTACTACCTGTACTCCACACCAGTGAAATGTTGTTCTTTACTGCAGCTTTCCAGTCTCATTAAAGAGCATTTTTTGGGTTTAAGAGAATAGTTTTCAAATATAGCATAAGGGCAAAAGTAATTTCAGGGATTCTGTGTATATAACTGAAGTATCTGGTGCTCACAAAGCAGCCTTCCCTCTGCCCTATTCACCCCCATAGCTGCAAGAAACATGGGGATAGGTTAGAAGAGAGACGAGAGGGAGAGAAAATGCTGTAATTACTTTGATAGTCCAAAACAACTCTGTAAATGCTTCCCTGGATCTTCCTGCTACTGGCCTACATTGCAAATTCTCCCCAACAGGATCTGACCTGCTGTATATTGTCTCTTTCATTCAGGGAACTCAAAATGCTTTAAAGACATTAGTTTCAAGGCCCATTAAAATCAGTGGGCATCTTCTCCACTAATATCAAGAGGCTTTTAATCAGACTTTAAATTGCTCCCCAGGTTCAGCTGAGTTTTGAGCTGTTTCTTTCCCAGAAATACAGTTTCCCTGCTTGAATCTCATTTCCTGCCTCTCCTTCTAATCACCTTTTTAGGGCCCTTCTGGTTTTTTCTCTCCCTTTACATTCTATTTTGCAACATTTCCCACCATAGTGTCAGCTACAAGGCCTGCTCTGTCTTCCAGGTCATTAACACTGAGAATAATCCCAGGTGAAAGCTGCCCATAGCCACACTGTAAGGAATGACCTGCATTCCTCTATTCCCCACAGGATTGTACAGGTTCTCAAAATTCCTCACTTGTAGCTCATCAAGCTCATTCAGGTCCTTTTTTCTCTCTCCACAGGAAGATCTGTACACACAGAGACTCACATAAACAGGCATATCTATATTATATTCAAGAAATGAGATCTATTGTATGGCAGACCTACATAAAATGATTTTTTCTTCTGAATCCAAACCACAGCTTTCTGCCAGCTACCCCAAAGAAAATTAATTATATCCCAGTACCCAGGATGGTAATGCAGGTAGAGAATGCTCTCTCTATGTTTGGTATTTATATACTCCATATTCACCTTTAGTCAGATGAGAAATCACGTCATTATTTGCCATGCTCCACAGATAAATTCTCTATGATACAGACAAACCACTGCACTTTATTTTCTTAATTATTTATTTGAGTGAAGAAAATTTATGTGTTATTTTGCTGAGGAATATCAATGCATGTGACCCTCAGAGCACCCTAACATCATGGAATAACTGGCACCAGGGAGGTTTGGGGGCACAGTGATGGTGTTTTGGAGGCACTGTGTGTGTGTGTTATGTACTGCCCTATAGGCATGCAGGCACAGAGGGGTCTCTGCAGCGGTCAGGAGCATAAACCTGGCAGTACACCAAGGATCCTTCACCTGTACTGCTGGCAGTATGGTGTGAATAGCTGCTTTGCTCATTTTCTGCTCATCTGTGTCTGCTCTGAGCTGAGAGCAATATCTCCTCACTGGCTCCTCACTCCCTCTTTATTCAGTCAGTTCTGCAAGAACTTTCTGCATACCATCAGAAAGGGGTACATTTGGATTTAATCTCCACTATCCACCTCATCCATTTCTAATTTAGTTATATGGCTATTACATGGGTTGTGTAAGTAAATGGCAGCAGAGTATTCCTGCCATGTAATTATATTTTAAAATCCAAGTAATAGCAGTTACTTTTATTAGCAAAAACAATTATCATCCCTCCTAGCACAGTCTCAGATAAAGAAATTCCTTGTAATGATCTTGTAATGACAGTCTTACATCCATGTCATATTGACATGAATAATAGATTTGATATTAAAAGAAAAATTAACTCTTTCTTCAATAAAAGAGCAAGGATTTCTATACAACTGTGTACTTACACTCAGCTATCCTGTCTCAGTAACTGTAAAATATATTAGAATATTATAATGATTAAAAAATTCCAGGTTTTAGGCTTTTAAACAATAGAACTCCAGAAGAGAATTTTTTTTTTTTAATCATCTGAGGTAATAAAGGTTCAAGGCAGATTTACAGAGATTGTGCAGAAGTAGACATTGAGTTAACTCCTAGGAAATTGGTATGTCTAGATTTATGAATGGCTGCTGGGATCCTAAAAGCACCAGAAATGTGCCAATAAGGGCTTCTTAGCATCTAATGAGCCCTGCCTCTCTGTGCACCTAATTAACTCTGACACAGCTCTGTTTATGCAGCTTGTGGTGGCGGAGGCAGCTTCCCCAACAGGGTTTTAGGAGCATTATTGCCAGAATCATCTGCCCCACATCGCCTTGTTCTTGGAGTCAGAGCCAAGGGATGTGTTGCACAACACTCTTTACATGAGGGATGCAAGGGAAGACCAAGCTCTGATTGTTTAGGAGCATGTTTCTGAGATGGACATCCATGGGAAAGACAAACAAATGGTGAAGCACAAGTGTGGAGTTCCAGCTTAGGCAGTTCCCCAAAGACACATCACAGGAAGTGAAATGGACAATCTTCCTGCAAAGCAAGCACGGATGTCACAGTACCACGAGCAAATTTGGTGTGCAACAGCAAAACCTTGGATTTATCCCTTTGGACAGCAAAATTTAAGTTAGTATTGCTCTGATTCCAGCTCAAGAAGAGTTATGTACCTCATGATTAGCTGTCAATATTAACTGTGAATTAGTGAGTGACATGGAAGTGCTTTGTCCCAGAATTGTATCCTGGGTTGTATCAAAGGCCATGTGGGCACCAGGGAAGTGGTCAAGGGAAGTGATTCTACCCCTCTACTCTGCTCTGATGAGACCCCACCTGCAACTCCCATGTCCTCAGCATAGGAAGGACATGGAACTGCTGGAGCATGTCCAGAGCAAGCCACCAAGTTGATCAGAGGCCTTTTACGTTCTTCAGATTTTATGATTCTTTTCTTTAGCTCATATCAAATACATATGAGCTTTTACAAACCCAAAATCCCAACAGTTTTTGCCTAACACAATCAATAATATGAAAAAGCAGAAAAAAGAGATGCCTGTCTCCTATATGTCTGTGTGTACATTAATGCAGAAGAAAACTCACATAGTTTATCTGTCTCAAAGAATAGATAATCTAATACTGCATAATTCAAAGCAAAACACTGTATATAATTTCTTAAATGACACAAAGTTTAAAATTGGAGCATTTAAAGAAAATTAAAGCTTGTAAGTGCCACTATTTTTGTTTCAAGAAATTCTTGTTTAAGTTTTGAGCCACATTTTAAACCTTTGGGGCAATTTTTCATTTAGGAAATACTTCACTATCATCAAACATAATTTCATCATTGTAATTGTTTTCATAATGGCAACATTTGAAAAGGCTGTAAGATCTAGTCACTTTTTTATTAGAAACTGCATACATGCACAGTGCATTCACAGTCAAGAGACAGAGAATAAGATTATTTTAAGTGCATAAAGCACAATATTGAAACATTTTTCCATGCATCACTTATCTATTTTATTTAACTTACACTGCTAAAATGTAGAGAAAGGAGTGCAATGTATCTATGGAGGACAAGGTGCGGAGAGGTTTTAATTCATTTTATTAACACTTCAATAATAAAGCTTACTGTGGAGCCAGCATTTTAGATAGATTTTTCCTCATTTGAAGAAAAAGGTGAAATCCCATCCAGCAAAGGTCCCACTCCAACCTGTGCAACACATTTCTAACTCCCTCCCTGATGTGCTTGCTTAGGCAGTCAGCTCCCAGTGCCAGTGGAAGTTTGCCTGCTTGTGTGCTGGGAAAGAAAGGAGGAAAATCTTCAAGATATGGCCTCAGGTTATCAGCAGTGAAGCCTCTGCAGTACCTTAGTGCCTCTGAAGTCTAATTATCCTGAAGCTAAGCAAAGTTCACAGATCTGGCACTGGAGCTGAGCCAAGTCTAGCAGTCCTAACCTTAGCAAAGTTCTCGCTGAGGCGTGGGAGTTCCATTGGATTAAAAATTCCAGGGTCTGGCCTGATCTCTTTTAACTTTGTGTGTGTTCACTCGCCTGCACTCAGGAAGCACAGGGCTGAAAGATCTCAATCCCTTCACGGAGCTTCGGTTCAAATAAATGTGAACAGCTCCTGTGGCTTAAAATATGGGACATAATTTGAGAGATGCTTTTGAATTATTTTTTTGAAACAAGGTAGCCCGGCACTGCAAAGATTTGGAAACCTTCAAATGGGAGCTATTTTTAAAAAAAGCTGCTTTCCTCACTGTTTGGGTTCAGATCTGAATGCTCATTTTTGAAAAACTAATGAGGTTAATCATGTCCAGATCCTGGGATCACAAACTCCTAGAAAGGACAAATCAACTGGTGATGAGGTTTTCTTTCTAGGGACAAGTGTTTAAACAGGCTTCAGTCAATGTTGCTTCAGCAAGTTTGTTAAATGCAAAATGTGGGAAATAGCTTTACTGTTCCTCATGGAGGGATGGGGACACCAAGGTAAAAAAGCAGAACAACTGGAAATCTTTTAAATTTTCAAGAAATGTGAGTTCTGCTCTCATTATTCTTTCAGAAACCATTTTTGTCTTGGTTTTGCTTTGGGATTTTCTAAAAAAATGTAGTTTAAAAGTATAAATTAAACATCTTTCCAAGGCACACAAAAATCTTCTGCACATTACTTGAAATTATCCATTTAGAACCCTATTCTACCCCAATTCACTTTTCGTCATTTCCACATCCAAAACTATATATTTAACAGCTTCCTGCAGTCCTTCAAAGGATTCCACCCTCTCCCTGTTTTATACATCACCACCAAGGCTCAGTACTTTCTTGTTAACTGGACCTTGATTGCATCCTTCCATCTTTTTCTTGATTTCTGCCTGCCAGTGACAGATCTGTCATCTTTATCTGTGAGTGTTGTTACCTGAGATTTTCTGTTGCTCACATGATATTTTATTCTTTTGCTGCCTGTGTTTTATTTTTTGACCTTTTGAAATATTTTCTTTTTGTATGCATGAATTCTTACGGCAGTTTGAAATGAAGAGTTTTGCCACTTCAGCATATTATAATCTCTTGTTTGAATGCTGGTAGTTTTTCTTTTATTTTCTATTGCTTTCCCAAACCCCTTCAGATCTTTCTTGAGTCCTTTTTATGAGTTATCCTCACTTCATTGCTCTTCTTTTTATTATTTGGTCAAACAGCTTTTCAAAATACTACCCAACTTTTCATTCAGAACTGAAGTTCAGGTGGCTTAGAGCTTCTCAGACACTGAAAGATCATTCTCAGAGAAGCAAGAAACTCAATTTTCTCTCATTTTTGATCCTGTAAAGTAGAAAGGAGAATTATGTTTCATTTGAATTGTAAAGTCTCAGTCACAATGATCAGTGTCATTTGTAAGCTCACACTTTGGCAAACAGTAGAGGACATGGATACCAAACCTTCAGTCTGTTTAAATATTAAACAGTTTGAAAAGTGACAGAAGTGTGCAAACAGTATTGTTACCTGTCTTCTCTACATCCAAACACACATTCATTGAAATTTTCCCACAGTCCTCCAAACATCAGGCAAAATTTCATGACTTAGATGAAAATCCAGTCTCATAAATCAGCACACGTTATAGTTACAATGTTGGTACCTTAAAATAACAAAAAAATCCAGCCTATCTTCTGTTGTTTTCAGAATTTCATTCTACATGTTGAATTTTGTTGTCATTCTTTGTAGAGAACTGCTTGGGAAATTAATGAGAAACAGGCTATGTATTGCATAGTTACAACTCTAGAATGTTATTTTCAATAAATAAATATTATTGATATAATAGAGTAAATGTAAGCAAAAAAAATCCACAAGAAGAATAATACAGCAGATTCAACCCAGCTCTGCCTCTGGTCTAGTATTTCATTATTGAGTGATACATATTCATATTTTATATTTAAGATACCATTAAATTTTAAAGCAATTTAATGAGTTCTTTACATGGCACACCCTCAGATATTTTCTGATAAGAAGCTGTTTTCAAAAGCATGAGACTTTCCTGACTTTAATTGTTAGCCATAATCTGATTTATGATTCAGTTGAAATGACCCATCTGTTTCTGAGATCTAAACAAAAGAAATGCAAAATAAAATAAAGCATAAAATAAAATAGAACTCTTACATCAACTGTAATAAATAAGTACTTTATGTTTTGTTGGGTGCATTCTGGAGATAGTGAAAGAATCTTGAATGTCTGTGAAAATCAACTTAAAGTTGGGTATGTTATCCTGAAATTCCTCTTTGCCTGTGTTTGCATTTGATGTTTTTCACATCATTAAAGTTTCAGTGCATAAGGGAGCTGCTACAGATCTAAACCACCATGGGAGGTAAACAAAGCCATATCTGCTGTTGTAACCCTCTTCTGGCAGGAGTTACGGGAATGCTGAGAAAAGGGAATGACAAGGATGGGTGGAGAGGAGTCAGGGAAAGGTTGGGAGCAGAGATTGGATTTTGCTGAAAGGATGGCACTCTCTCCCAAGGCTGCACACCTGCACATGCAATCTGCATCTGCATCTTTGGGAGTCCAAGCCCCAGTGCAGCCAATCCGTGCTCAGTTCAGCTGATCACATCTCAGGGTTTTCTGCCATTTACTTTCTCCAAAGACATCCATGTTAGCAATCCAGTCATGCCCAATACTTGGATCTATGTGACAGATCCATGTACTTCTTGCAGCAACAACTAAATCCTAGTGATGGATATCCTAGAGCATGTCAAATAGCCAAGATGAAAACTTCTTCATTTGAGCAGCTAAACCATCTTCCTTTATTAGGAACTGGAGTGTCGAGAGCTGCTCAGCTGATTAGGCAAAAGAGTTTGGATTTATTTGCCAAAATGTAGACACATAGCACCTTTTGAATCCTGTAGGTTCCCTGTCATCATAAAATGGGATATCCATAAGGGATCAGAGACTCCTGTGCTTTTGGAGCAGCAGTTAAATGTAAAGAGGAGCTCTGTAATGTGTCTGAAATAGGACTAGGTGCATTTCTTTAAGCAATTTAATGGGTCATCTGCCCCATTCCTGGACATCTGAGCTCAAATAAACTGTATTCACCATCAACCTTGATGGTTATATTCCCACTGGCTGTAATGACACCCTCCTTGCTCATATCTGACCATCAACACAAGCATGCAGCAAGCCAGGTGCTTTAGTCTTTCCAGAAGACTCTCACCCTAGGAAATCTTTGTGGCTGCTGACTTTGGAGCCCCTTGAGAAGCTCTAAGGTATTCAGGAGGCTGAGAGGGACATGCACATGAACATGAGGAGCACTTCCTCACTGGTATGTGCAATAGAGGATTGTAGGGAGAGGCACAGGTGTAAATAAAGCTGAAGAACTTGTATCTCAAAACAGAGATAGGTCTAAATGGGGACTTGCCTTTCAGCAGAAGGGATGTTCCTGTAGCCCACACTGGCTGAAAACAAACAGGTGTAAGCACAGCTCAGTGTGTGTACTGGCACATTGAAAGGTGTTTAGGTGTGTACAGATTTATGAACATATGAGTTTCTAATATTCTGGTTCATTTGTTGCATTGCTGTTATTGGTCCCTAATGCTTGGTTCACTGTTTGTGAGTCAATTAAATATTATTAACAGATAAAACTTTTTAAAACCTGATTCTGTTTGAATTCCATGAAGTAAGCAATTTTTCCTTGGTGCACAAACTCATAGAGGGGCATGGTACTGGTCTAAAGGACAAAATATCGTTCCACTGTGGATATTAATTCCATAGAAGAGATGCTCAGATCTTCATTGTTTTCCTGTATAAGTTACACCTCTGCAACAGAAAAAGGTGTAAAAAAGTGTACAAATTGAGTTCTTGAACCATGGGAAACAGCTGAAAAGAGGCTCTGTGGGGCTTTAATTCAGTTCCTTTTAAATTATTTTGCAGTGTGATGATAGAACTTTTAATTACCCTAAAGATTTTCTGGAATACAGAGAGTTAGATACTTGGCTTGTTTCTCAAAAGTGTGTTTCCTCCTAAGAAAATCTAAATCAATGTTCCTAAATATCTCATAACCTGGCCCTGTGAACTGGCAGTGTAAACATCTCAGTGACACAGGGGCCAGGTCAAAGTGTAAATGCAGACAGCATCAGCAACATTTCTGGAAAGAAATTTCTTCCTCATCTGAAAACCTGCAAGTAGAGCTCTAAGCTCACACAGAACACTGAAGGGCCATTTGTGCACTCAGTCTTTTATTATAAAGTACTTTTCCCTATCTTTTCATTTTGAATTCCCACACCGTTCTTTGTCCTTACTGTACCTGGTGGTGATAATCTCATCAGGGAGCAGAAGATTAGAGGCTGAACATATGTCACATTTTACATTAATAGCTGAGGTCTCCTTAAACAAAGCTGATATGTGTGACTTTATGTCTGCTTTTACCTTTGCTTCATACAGTGCAAAAATACCCAGGATACCCACAGAGCTTTGCTGTGTGTAAGAACTCTATGTTCTGTCAAAATAAATGCAGAGGAATTGTGCAAACTTCTGAAGGATAAATCAGAGCTCTTCTGAGAGCTGTTTTGTTTCTAACCCCTTGATAATTCCCTCAGTGGTTACCAAAGTACCTAAATGAATGAGAGCTATATTGAGACATGTCAGTATTAGCTGTGGAAGGTGTAGATTTAATCCAGGAATAAGTGGCACCAACTATACAGAATTTAGAGGTTCTGTAAAGGACACCAGCTAATCTATGAATAGCTCCACAGGAATCACATTCTAGAGAGCCTCCAGGGAATCAACTGAATTGGCTCTTGTTCCATTCAAACTGAATTCTGACAGAGCCATGTGAACCCTAGAAGCAGAAAGGATTTTTTAAAAAATAGCAAAAGGAACCACAGGTTAGCTGCTTAATGCTTACATTTCCAGCTTTCTGTCATGTAGCTGCTGCATTTCTCCTAGGAAGGGAAAAGGGGAAGAAAAGGGGGCAGGGAAGTTCTCCGGAACAGATGCCAAAACACCATTAGACTTTATGAGATGTCTTGACTCCCCAGTGGACTCTGATGGTAGTTATGGAAAAGACTACATCGCCTGACCTTCTGTTGTGTTGAATAGAGTGACCTTGAAAAGTCTTTGAACCAGACACTCTGTTGGCTGTTTCTTGCCTGGAGAGATTCATGGTTTCTATGAGAAAAACTATAAACCTGTCAAATTCAGATGCAGGAGTGCTGGAGACACACGATGGGATTTAGATAACATTCCTGCTTCTCTCACTGGATGCTTATGTTAATGTAATCTGTTACCTGCTGAAATGTGAACTGTAAAACAAGAGATGCCGAATAATTTTTTTCCTTCCTTTTTCCCCCCCTTTTTCCCCAAGGTGGAAATACAAGACCAGTGAAAGGATGTAAATTTGCTTCATTTGTAAATAGTGATTTCTTGGCTGATATTACCTAGCTTCTGCCTGTGGGAAAAAACATTGGTGTGTTTTGGGGTTCCTTTTTTCCCCCCAGTTGTTGTGCACATGCTGCACAATATTTTGTTGATGAAAATCTCAAAGTATGTTGTACAGCAGAAGACTTGGCATTAACATACTACTGAATGCTGAGACTATCTCATCTAAGGATATCTATTTCTAAAAGAGAAGGCTGTTTGAATCTATAGTCAATCAAGAAAATGAACATGTGCATTTACCAAGGAGTAGGAGGATGTTAATCTACAGTGAAGAAATATAATTTTCAGTCATTTAAAGCCATACATCTGTTCTGTTCAGCTATGAAGGAACAATTCTCTTCTTACTTAATAAGAAGTAAGTCAGAAGTGTAAAGGATGAAGTCTTCTGGCATACATTGTAAAATCAGGATTGAGGGAAAAACTTTCAGGGTCTCCTATGCCATGGCCACAATCTTCCCAAAATGCATCATGGTCAATTCTAAACCAACCATTTTATGTGTAATTTATAGCTATAGGTACACTTGCAGCACAGCAGATGCTTAATGAGAAAAAATCTTTTTCTAACAAATTTCTCCAAAGCAGTCGGCTCAGTACAGGATTGCTGCTGCCACTGATTTCAGTAGTAGTGGGAACAGTTCACTATAAGACTTCTACTCATTTTTTTCATGGACGAGACCAGTAGTTGTGGTCTGAATTTAGAGACAAGAGTCTTCAGATGGCAACATTTGCTGAAGGAAATTACGAAGAATGAATTTCATTTTTCTAGCAACATCAAAAATGCTCTTGAAATAAGAGATTGCATTGCCAATGTCCTATCATCTGCTTTGCCTTGGTTCACAGAATCACAGGATTTTTAGGGTTGGAAGGGACCTCTGGAGGTCATCAGGTCAAAGCCCTCTGCCAAGGCAGGGACATTTACAGCAGTTTGTAAAGGGATGTGTCCAGGTGGGGTTTGAATGTCTCTGGAGAGGGAGGCTCCGTGACCTCCCTGAGCACCTGTTCCAGAGCTCTGCCACCCTCAACCACTGTGGGTGTGTCCCATCAGTTCCTGTGGATTTATGGCTGTTACATCTGTCTAGCCAGCTCCTAACCCAACCCTCTATGGCCAAGGGAAAGTCTCCCTTTCTCCAACCTTCTTCTCTTACCTCCTCCAAGGTTCAGGATTCCTGAGGGCCAGTCTAAACATTAAAGTTTGAGGCAAAGAAGGCGTTTAGTAATTCTGACTTCTCTGTTTTTCATAACAAGGACACACATCTGATTCAGAAGCAGCCTCACATTTCCCTAAATGTGTGCTAACTTCAGTCCCAATTTCTCTATTTTACCCACAGTGGCAGAGGGAGATGGGGAATGAGGACTGCAGTCAGTTCACATCAAGTTGTCTCTGCTGCTCCTTCCTGTCCAGGGTGAAGACTCCTCACACTCTTCTCCTGCTTCAGGCTGGGGTTCCTCCATGGGAGACAGTCGTCCATGAAATTCCCAAAATCAGTTCTTCCCATTGGATTGCAGTTCCTTGCAGGCTGCTCCAGTAGGAGTCCCTCCCAGCTGGTGCAGTCCTTCAGGAGCCAACTGCTCCAGCATGAACCTCCCATGGGGTCACAGGTCCTGAGAGAAAACCTGATCCAGGGTGGGCTTCCAAAGGGTTTCAGCCTCCTCCAAGCATCCACCTGCTCTGACATGGATCCTCCATGGGCTGAGAGACAGAGCTGCCTCACTATGAGCTGCACCATGGGCTGCAAGGGAATCTCAGTCCTGGTGCTGGTGCAGTTCCTGCCCCTCCTTCTCCACTGGCCTTGGTGTCTGCAGAGCTGCTTCACTCACATTCTCAGTCCTCTCTTCAGCTCCCCCAAAACAGTCCCCATCCCCACTCTCTCTCCTTAAATGTTCCCTTCCAGAGGCACTTTCTGCCACCCCTGATGGGTTCAGCCTTGGCCAGCAGCTGGTTCATCCTGGAAGCAGCTGGCATTGGCTGTCAGACATGATGGACACTTCTGGAAGTTTCTCAGAGAAGCCACCCTGCAGCCCCCGGCTACCAAACCCTTGCCACACAAACCCAATACAAAAGATATTTTTCTCCTCATGTGCCATTATGGAGAAAGTTAATCCTAGGTTACATAGGTAGCAGAAAGAAGAAAATCTGTTTATTGCATGACAGATTAGAGTTGGAAATATTCATAGTAAATTTGTAAGTGTTTTATGCACTGATTAGAAAAACTGGAGAAAATTAATTTAGAGCAATCATTTCTAGCAACAGACAAGGCACAGTTCTGCCTTAGCAGGACAGCTGGCAGCTGGGAGGATGTCAGTAATTCAGTGCCAGTCTGTAACAGCTTTCTTTCATTGAAATAAAGGTGTTACAACCAAACTGGATTTGCAACAGGGAATGCAAAATATGAGCATGTCATTGTCTCTGTTGGCATCACAAATGGAAATGCGGTTGTGTTTCCTCCTGTTGTTGATTTCTCATCACTGAAGTCTTTGTCAGGAACAAAACCATTTTAGCAATCCTCTCTGGAAGCGTCTCTCTGAAATCTTCTCAGTTTCTTTTACCTGACAGACCCCATAGCTCTCTGTTCAAGATGATGCCCATTTTCTGATTGTTGCTACTGCAGCTCTTCTTTATCCCACACAATGAAATTCTTTTCCATCAATCACTGGTGCCATTTTCTGTTCATAATTTCAGCACCTCACTTTCTCCTTCCTTAATTGATCTGAACTGCCATTAAGATGTCTTTTTGTAAGCTAATCAACTGGCAGTATTAGTTTTTTCCAGCAGATAAACATGGTCATTTTTGTTCTTTGAGAATCACATTGTGTGTCTCAGGGTTAAAGACTTCTTACATGTATTATCTTTCATCAGTCAACTAAAATTTTCATTGGCCTCTGTTGTACCCACTCCATCAGCCTTTTTTATATCTCCATGGAGATTTTTTTCATATATTGCACATGATTAATCAGTCTAAGTAATTTTAAATTCAAGAAAAGAACTAGCAAATGGGTTTGTTTCATAAAACAGACGCTAGTGGGGAAGGTGTAGGTCTTTAGAATGCGATTCTACAAGAAAAAGGTAGGAGGTTAATTATTTCTATTAATGAAATCTATTGGAAATCATTTATGAATAGTATTCCTAGACTCACAGAATCATAGAATGGTTTGAGTTGGAAGGGACACAAAACACCCCCCAGTTCCAATCCCCTGCCATTGGCAAGGACACCTTCCATTAGACCAGGTTTCTCCAAGCCCCATCCAACCTGGCCTTGAACACTTCCAGGAATGGGACATCCATGACTGTTTCACTCCTCACCACCCTCCGAGGGAGGATGTGCAGAAGTGTTGCACTTTGTAAAGAAGCAAAGCATAAGCCTGTGTTTACATCCAGATTTGTACAACGGACAAATGCAAAGGTGCATCCAACGTTATGCACATTAAGTCCTTTAGAAGATTATCAACCCAGTTTAAATCCTCTTTTATCAGGGTTTTTACTCAATTTTTCCTCTCTGGATTTATGTAAATGTAATGGTGAATGGGGTTTTTTTTGGAGCTGATTAAGGCTGACTTGAGCTGAACAGAATTAACTGTATGATCACTGGGCACAAATGTTATCTCAAAATTAACAATGTTCAACTTCTGTTTTTCTTATGAAATATAGAATGCCATTTTTTCTAGTTTCTCCATTTCTTAACTGTATGTCAGAGAAGACCTCTAGTAGTTCTGTCATCAGATAAAGTAATTTAATTCATTGTGCTTGTCCATTTGATTTTTTAATAGGCAAAAAATTGTCATGGATAAAGTAATTTTTCATTGAATGGAGAGTAATTATTTTATGTAAATATATGGATTTAATATATACAGAATATGTGGCATGTTTTTGTTTTAAACAGAAACAGATGAAGAAAAAAAATAAGAATCAAGGAAAGAACTTAAATGTTGAAAAGGAAGTGAGTTTAGAGTAAAGCTTGATTATTTCATACATTATTAAGAAGAAATTTTGTAATTCACCATATCTTTGACAGATATAAAAGAGATTCAAGGTAGATCAATATGTCCTGGTGTGGCCATCACTGAACTAATGAGAAGGTTTCCATTTCCAACTTACCTAAGCAAGTGTCACTCTGTAATTTTACAGTTTTTAATCTGCCCCATGCTCAACAACCACAGAATCATTAAATTTTGAATACAGTGAGTTCCCCAACCAGATCAAATGTCACAAGACCTAAGTATTAGTGACAACTGTATTTAATTCTGACTGTTTTGTTTGAGTCAAGCCTAAATACTCCCCTAAAACCATAAACTAAACTGACTGTGGAGCATCACTGAGTAATTTTCAACTTTCCTTTGTAAAAAAAAGGCTTGGCAGCACCACACTCCAATTCTGCCACTCCCTGGCTGGTTTTGCACCGCTCACTGACAAAGAATCAGCATGGTGATCTCCCTGCACACTCAAAAGGGAATGCAATGATAATTTTCTTCTTGTAGTATGCATTGATTTATAATTTCATTTCCATGGATTTTTCTTTTAAATTGAACCCCCAAATTCTTCCTTTCTTTAAAAACTAAGTCTTAAACGTAAATATAGAGAGTACACCTCTATTTTTTGAAAACCCTGAAGAATAACTGGAGGGTGTGATGTTGCAGGCAGATTTTTCTTTAGTACACATATGCATAGCTGATTGTAAATTATGACACTAAATACTACAAATTCAGGACTAAAGGTGAATGGTCTATACAGACAGGATGTTGGCATTTTTGAATTCTCATTCTCTTGATCTGCAGCTGAAAATCTCGTAAGCTTGACTCAAATTTTACATTTCTCCTTGTTCTTCTTCATTTTTCTTCTTATCTGGAGCTTCAGAAATGGGTTGTTCTGCTTCAGCCAGTATGGCAGGAGACCAAAAGAAAGGTCCCATTTGATGGGACAGTTCAAGAAGATACCACATCCAATGTAAATAAATAATGCAATGCAAGCCCATAGTTCCTGCTGGACTGGAACTGAATATTGCAGTTACCCCCAACCTCTTTGGCAGCTCCTCATTTAATTAGTAAACAAACTCTTCTGTTTTCACCCCCTTGACATTATTACAATAAGGTTTGATTTTTACAGATGTAGCTAGGAATAGAGTTTAATTTAAATTGATAGTTCCCACTATGTTTTTAATTGCAAAAAGAAAGTCCTTGATGCTTTTTTTTCTTATTTTTTTTTTTCTTAAGGAAATTTAAATAAATGGATCTAAATACTCTTCTCTGCTAATCAGAGAGTCCAAATTCTTAAATCCTAGACTGATGTATGATTTTTTTTTTTCACATAGTTCAAGTGTGTGGAAGCAATTATGAAAATTGTGCTTCATGCATTCTTGTTAGAGTTTAAAATATTCTGTAGTTGCTGGATGAAACTCAGAAACATCAAGTGAAGAGTAATTGAAAAGGAATTTCAGCTTCACCTACTGAAATTATTTTTTTTCCTGATGTCTTGCTAGAAAGAACACAGACTAAAATATATTTTGTGTGATTTTCTGTATCTATTCAAATATAGTGAAGTAGTTTCTATTCAGATGTATGCCAAAACATACAGAGAAGATTTTAGTATTGTTAGCTGATAATTTGCTGTTAATTAAGATTTTAATGAAAACTGAATATAAAATAAATTGCCTTACCCAAAATGGACTTTTCTTCCATAAATAATCTTTTTGCTGGGCTTTTTGAGGTTGAAGAAGAGAAGGCTCAGGAAGATCTTCTCAACATGTGAAAATATTTAATGAGAGGAGTAAAGAAAATAGAGCCACATTTTTCTTGGTGACAACCAATAAATGTACGAGAGGTGATAGGCACAGAATGGCACACAAGAAATTGTATCTACAAATAGGAAAATAATTTTATTCTGTATGTGGTTAAACAAGTTTTCCAGGGATGCTATGGGATGTCCATAACCAGAGATATTGATGGCATGGCCCTGAGCAACCTGCTCTAGCTGCCTCAAAGTTGAGCTGGGGGTTAGACTGGATGACCTGCCAGTGGTGCCTTAAAAGTGAAAAATATTGAAAAAAAAAATCTGTTTTGTTAACATAAAGTTTAAAAGGTTGAAGTTGCCTCTGCAACTTGTAATACTAGAAGCAAAGTCACGGCTAAGACAAATGTCTTTTAATAACATTACATTAATGTTGTCTGGAAGAGGAACTCATGTCTGAAAAGGCATAAGAAGTAATTATCTTCTGACCACTCCTGTTTCTTTTTTTCTTTCAACAACTCATCATGATATTGCATATACCCCCACTCCCATGGAGAAACAAAGCCTGTCCTTGTTCATTTAATTAAATGTCATTTTAAATGAAGCAAACTGTGAGAGAGCTCAGAGAGACTGGGGAATCCTGTCTGGTAAGTTTTTTTAAAACAATTCTCCACTGTATTTTAAAACAATTGTTTGTGAACATATGGGCAGCCTAGCTTGCAAGGACTAGAAAATATGCCTGGATATGCTGAGAAACATGGAAAGCATATTTAATGCAGCTCTTCAGTGACTATGTCTCTTCCACTCAGAGTGCTTTCTTCCCATTTTCCTTTTCTTTCTGGTCTTCTTCAGGGGCACAACAACAACAGTGACATTCTACAATGAGCAGCACTTCTCCTGCTCTCCCAGGGACCCTGTAAGGATGTCTGAAGTTGGTGCCATGGGTTAACCCTGGCTGGGAACTAAGTGCTGGCAACCTTCTCACCCCCTCACCTCCACACCTTCCAGTAGGGAATAGAATCAGAAAGAAAAGGTTAACCTTTTGAAATCTATGGGTATAAAATTATTGAATTGCTCAAACAAGAACCATTTAGTAATTAAAACAAAATGTAATAGTGGTAGTAGTAGCAGTAGCAGTAGTAATAATAACAACAATAATAAATAAAAAATAATAAAAAAGATAAGGGGGGAGAGAGAGTGCCAAAACCCAAGAGTAACAAGGGACATCATTGCCCAGTGCTCCCTGACCAGTGCCCATCCCATCCCTGAGCAGTGATCAGTGGCTCCCAGTCAAGTCCCTCCAGTTTTTATACTGGGCATGATGTTCTGTTCTATGAAATATCCCTTTTTCCAGGTGAGGTCACCTTTTCTGGCTGTGCTCCCTGCCCTCTTTTTGGTGCACCTCGAGAATAGCTGAGTTGGAGATACTGGAAAGTCTTTGGTTTAAAGTAAACACTACTTAGAAACAATCAAAACATCACTGGGTTATACTCAATCCAAGACACAGCCCTGTACCAGCTAGTAAACAGAAAATTTATTCTGTCAATTCAGAGCTGGTAATACATCTTCTCTTTCCATAATGGTTCAGAACACCTGATGAAGCTCATGTGCCACCCTGGAAGCCATTCTAAAACCACTGTCTTGAGCTTTTTTTTCCAATTTAGAAGTCCTCAGCTGTTTCAGTGATGGACAGAAAAAAAAACCTAATGGAGAAATAACTGTGCAAGTCTCTGATATAAATATCCCACCTAAGACAGTGATAGCTGTACAGACAGTGCATTTCCAAGTTTGATGTGAGTTTTAAAAGAAACCATAAAAATAGAAGGAACTGCATTAGTAACATTGAAGAGTGAAGACAAATAGATAAATGACATATTTCCAGAAGAGCAGCAGTTGTTCCTTTTGACAGAGGCATGGACATGTCATCAGAGACCACAGGGTAACAACAGTTCAGCATGTGATCTGTCCAGATCTGATGCTCATTTTTTGAAATGACTGTTGTGGATCAATACTTTTTATGATTGCAGATTACAAACCTTACTTTGCTTTGGCAGCTCACAGTTCTCACCTCCAGCTGAAGGCAGGGGGGGAACTACTCCTCTTCTCCATTAAACCACTATTTCTTGATACACATCTGCCACCAGGGGAGTGAATGGCACTGAAATAGTTGAATGTTGTTCACAGAACAGGTGGAAAGCCAATATTAGGACTAAAGCTGAACTGATCAGAAGATTGTTCAGCATGATCCATGATTATCAAGTTAAACTTACTGAGGATTCACAATTAACTTTCTCACCCACTCAAGCAGAACACAGATAATTTTGAGATGCTTGTGTTAAGTCTGTTGGAGCTCCTTTAAACATGTTGGACTCAGAGACTTGGAAAATGTTTTTCCTGATTCTGCTGTAACTTCTGCCACCAAAACTGTGCTGCTGCTCCTGCTAACGCAGTACCACATGTTAGTAGATAGATGTAGTAGCAGCACTGATAGATGGGAGAAAGAAAAGATGAGGTTTTTTTTTAGTTGTAGCTGCTTAGGGGGTGACACAACATGGGATAAATAAATTCTGTGAGGCCTGAGAGGAGGTGAACTTGGAATGGTACAAAATTACAGCAATTTGTTCAGTGAATCCACGAGGATTATTTCCAGTCACACCATGACACGCTTGCATAATTTGTGATTGAGCATAAGCTGGCAGTGATTTTTATTTTGTTTTTTGAAAGGGAGAAAATGTCTTCACAGTAGGACCAGTGCAATAGGATTGTAGATGCAGACATGCTGTCTGTGATACAAAGTACTCAATAAAAATGTGAATATGGATGACTTAAGGTACTGCTCATGCATATGAATGAAGAGAGAGAAGAGGCAGAGAATGACACAAAAAAGCATATTTTTGTCCATTGTGAAGCCAATGCGAACTCTACTGTTGTTTCCAACGACGAAAGAAATTACCAGAACATTTTAAAAAAGAGTTTGTCCTGTCTTTCTGGATTTGCACAGAGTTTGTTTTCCTCTTCCATGCTAGAGATCTTGGCTGAAATACAGAGAAATGGATAAAATTATTAATTCCACAGAGAAATGAATAACAGAAAAGAGTGGCTTGGGTGCAGAGTACAGAGCATTTCCTTTGGAGCACAATATGTAACAGAAACAAAGCTGCTGTTCCTATCTGTTGCTGCTTCTAATGCCATCTTACACTATTCTTATTGCACAAAATAGTGGTGTATTAGGCAAGTAGTTGCATAACACAATGCACTGATTTGTTTTAAAATTTGTTTGTTGTCATAGGCATACCCATGGCCTCACAGCAAGTTCCAATGTCATCATTGCAGTCAGGTTTTGAAGCATTTAATTTAACCTGAAAGGCCTTATGCAAAGTACAGGGATAAGCAGAAAGATTACAACTATTTATATAAATTTATATTTATGATATTTTAAAATTGTGTTATATTTTTTATTATATTTTGGTTTTGAAAAATGTACTAAAAGGATGTCCCTCTCTAGGTTAAGACATTCTTAACAGTGGGATTCCTTCCATGTCCCTAAAGGTGCTGGTTTTTGAGCTGGTAAATCTTGTTAATTTTTCATGATGTTCAGTCAAATCTTGCCTGTGCCTAAGTCCCCCTTATTTTCTCAATAAAGTTTTGATATCACACAAAATATCTCGAAGCCTAAGGTGTCTGTAATTGTACTAATTGGCTGTATTCTCCACACAGCTCAGACCTCTGTTCTCCCTGTGCACCAATGGCCTTTTAAAAGGGACATCTGAGCCTGAAAAAGAGAATTTTAGGCATGTGCACTTGACAGAGTGGGTACATTTTAGCTGAGGGTGTTGACTATTTTCATTAATACTACCATGTTAAGTAACCCCATGCTACAAGTGGAGCAAAGAATTGTTCATAAATGGATAAATTAGGCCTGGAAGAAGGGATCTTTTATTTTAAAATCTCAAGTCTTAAATTGTTTCCTTTCCATTTTGGTTCTTTTGATTTAATTATGCTTCCTTGAATTAAACAACATGATAACTGTGAAACTAAAATGATGTTCAATGAGACAAAAGGTGAGTGCAACCTTTCAAATAAAGTTCAGACTTCCTGCCAGGTCTCTGAGGGGTTTTTTCCTATGCCACTAATTCTGGTGCTTTCATTCCCTCCCACTTCCTTCTTACTGATCTCTTTTGGCTCTCTGGCTTCCTTTTTATTTTCTTACATATTTCATAATGCCCTTTCTGCTCCAAATACTGTTTTTCCTTAAGCTCTAGGCGTTCCCTTCTGACCCTACTGATCCAGTTTCCGACTTTTTCTTCTCTGTGCTTTTTATATTCTTTATGAAACCTATGCAAGACTGCTCCTCTGGAGCTCTGGCCAATGAGAATAGAATAAGTGTGTATGCAACATTACAGAATATGAAATTTTAATGGCATCTGGTATTAAATTCATCCTCACTGTAGGATCCAAGACAAATAAAATAATTAACTGAAAAGATCCCCAAACTCTGCTGTACTTAATCTATTTTGAAAAGAGATTTAGGAGACTGTTTCTTGGCAAGGACCATAGCAACACAAAGAATATTTTGCCTAATTAACTACACAGGTGATCAAGATGCAGTGTTTATTTGGTTTTTTTTCAGTGTTTTCACTAATTTCTTTGCTCAGTTCAGTTTGCTAGCACAGGTGTAGTCAAGAAAATTTTCAAAATATATTATTTGACATTTATTTTTGTTAAATTTAGTGAATCAGACAGTTAAATATCTATTTGATTGATAATAAAACCAAATCAAACTAACACAACAACAAAAAAATCAAGATTTTGTTTAGTTGCAAGGGTCTTGTACATTTCAGTAAAAGAATACTTATATTTTCCCCAGACCAAGGTTGTTTCAAAGGAGATAACATTTCAATGAACACCAAAAAATGAAGCATATAGGTCTTCAATTTATAATTTTAGAAATCAAAATCTAAGCTAAAATGTCTCAAAGTTATTTATTTTATTTGAAGATTCTGAGAGTCTAATTATCACTGAAACAATTGTGAGCTACATTAGAATAAGTATCAATTAAAAAAAAAAACCCTAAATGTCACAATAACCAACTTTGAGGAGGGTGGAGCCTGATGTGGAGCATTTACAGAGCTGGACATCCCCAAGCCAGCTGCATAACCATCAACATCCTGGCTGATAATGCTCCTAAAATCAGACATTATTCAGGCACTGCCATGATTTTACATTGTTTTCCAAGGAAACAGATCTTATGGAATCACATTGCCCATCTGCCTCTCCAGTCATTTTCTGTCTGCCAGTCTGATCATAAGACTTTGATTAAATGATATGTTTCAGCTCCATTTTATAGAACAAAAATCTCCAAACTTCTTAATTCCTAGGTGTTCTTTGACACCCAATGTCTAGATTGTGCAGAAAGCCCATAATAGGACCATATTCAGACAAAAACTGGATTTTCAGTTAAAAAAAAAAATTCCAGTAAACATTTTCATTCTTGTTTTGTTTGCTTTTCCATACTTAGCTAGCAGTTTATGAATAATTATTATTCCCAAGGAAATAATCCCATATGATAATGGACAGCAATACTCCAAAATGCACAGTTCTGATTTGGTACTGAAAATGAGAATATACTGGAAAAATGCATCTAGAATGGAGCCAGAGATATGAAATTGCTTTTGGGTGGGCTGAAAAAGATGATGGAGAAGGGAAGAGAAAAGAAGAGGATCTTTAGCCTTGATAATGGAGCCAAAAAAAAGAGTATAAAGCACAAACACCCAGTAATTCATAGCTGTCACAGTCATCAAACATATTTGTTATAAAGATTTACAGAGCATTTGTCCAGCAAGTTTGAAATTGGCTGCAAACACCCATCTGCAACATAGGCCCTCTTGCAGCAAGACATTGAATGTCCAAATGAGCTGAACAGAAAAACTAGAGAGAGAAACACGACTTCCTGCCTTGCTGCTCAAGGCATTCACCACAGGAAATCAGCTTTTCGTCTTTCCTGCTTTAAAGATAGGGTTTTTTTTTTTTTTTTTAACTAAAGCAATAATTGGATCTGTGGAATTGTTCAAAGCCAGCTTGGATGAGACTTTGTGCAACCTAGTCTAGTGGAAGGCTCTATGCCCATGGTGGGGGGCTTGGAACTAGATGCTAAGATCCCTTACCACCCTAATCATTCTCTGATTCTATGAATTACATCTCCAGACCATTCCAAAGCAGGTGTAATCTCCATTGTTGCATCATTCTCTTTCTCTTGATAGCATCTTAATAAGAAAACTAAAATGAAAATAACTCTAGAACTCTACTACACCTGCAAAAAACCCTCAGCTTTGTGGTGACTTTGTTGTGTTATTAACTCAGACATCCCAATTGGTTAAATCCATCAAGGGAAGAAATCTAACTCCTACAACTTTTTGTATCCATAAGGCATTGGAAAGGAGAGAGATCTGAGCTTTTTCATTCTTTCAAGTCTGGACAGTTCTGGATGTGTTCAAAGGATAAAATGATAAGATTCACACATCTTTATGGCAAAAAAAAAAAACAACAAAACAGGGTTTTGTGCAGACATGGACCACTTCTCAATGTTTTAAAAGATTTTTTTGACCATGGCTATATTAGATAATGAAAGGCAGTATGGAGTTCCTTGATACAGAAGAAGTCCTTTTGATTAAGCCACAGAATAGAATCCAATGTCCTACTGATCCCATTTGGGGTGAAGATGGAAAGAGAAGTGGAGGATACACAACCACTTCCATGAGATAATCTCAACAGTTATTCTCATGTGAAAGAAAAAAAAAAAAAAACAAAACAACTCTTTATGTAGTATTTAGAAAACTTTTCATTTTTCTCCAGCATGGAGGGAAGCAAAATCATAAAAGTAAATCTGATGAACAGTTGGTCAGCAAAGAAAATTATTCTCCTTAGAAAATCAGTATGTAATACAGATTGCTATTGAAAGAGTGAAGTTTGAAAGTCTGAGAAGGTCCTGTAGAGACAGATGAAATTTTGTTACATAACAATTTTTAACACTTACCAGGATGAGAGAAAAACTCCTCCACGTGTCAAGATTTTTCTATGCTGAGAGTGTACATACCCAAATATATCATTTAATTCTTTTACATATTTTTATTTCTTTAAGCAACAAAACATATCTCTCTGAAGATGGTAGGATTCAACCTTTTGCTCATTTTTATTTCTCCCCACTTAATGGTACCTTCTTAACATTTAACCTAATTCTTACTATTATCAAATATTAATATCCTTAAATTACCATGGGTAGTATAAAAAATTTAGATACTAAACAGAAGTTCCTCCATCTTTCACATCTTCAAAACTCTTATATATCATCAAATCACAGAATGACTAAGGTTGGGAAAGATCTACAAGGACATGGAATGAATACCAACTAGTTCATTAATCAGTGTTGGGAAGTATCACACCCACTTGTTTTTTGAGCACTTCCTGTTGGAAGGAAATGGTAAAAGATACATTTCCTTGTCATCCTTGCTGGTTAGCATAACACCCCATTAGAAGCTGAACTGCAGCATGAGAAAATGATGCACATCAGGTATGCAAGTAGCAGAAGAGAAGCTAAATGGAGCTTTTTGATGTGAAGCTGTGCAGGACTGAACTTTCCCCTTCCAAATCAGAGAAGCTCTGATGTGGATTTCAAGCTCCCTGTCATCTTGTGAACTTCATCAATATGTCATCATTAACAGTATGTCTTCCCTCTTTTTTAAGCAGTGTGCCATCATCAATTCTGAGCTGATGCATTCCTCAAGACACTCAGCTTGAATACAAGTTTAATGAGGTTGAGACACATAAAGTTAGACAGTTGTGTATGAGGAAAATTAAAATGGAGAAGGAAAAAAAAAGAAAATAAAAGAAAGCAAGGGATGGAAAAACACAGTTTTGCTAATGTGTTTAAGGAATAAATTGAGTTTAAAGACATTCCAATCCCTCTCCATTTGCTTTTATCATTAGGGCACCCAAGACTGAGCTTGAATGTTTCCCGCTGATCTCGATGAGTTTTGTTTTGTTTTATGAAGGAGTTGATGAGGCATTCCATCATCTGATAGAATCTGATGAACTCTGATGTTCCTCCCCAGAACAAGTGATTTATAAGGAACAGGTTGACCTGGTAGGTTAAACAGTTAAGTGGTTAACATGAGCCTTCAACAAATGCTAGGAAATGGAAAAGTGGTGTTTTACATTATTTTAAATATTCTATATTTATTTCTGGCAGTGGGAAATAATTTAGACTGATGCATCTGGTTCCTAGATGTAGAAATAATTCTTTAAGCTCTTTTAAGCAGGATTATTCCTGCATATTTTTATATAATCTGGTATGCTTTGAGCATTAATGGTTAACTAATAGTTATAAAAATATTTATTCATGACATGGAAAACTACCAGCAGGGAGTTTAACTTTTTTTTTTTTTCCAGAAAGACAGAAATGATAAAACAATGAAATAAAATGGGGAAAATTACCATGCCAGTGAAATTAACTGAGTTTGAATTACTATAACAACTTTCCCTGGGCTCACTTTATTTGATTTTATGGCTTTTAGCTCTTCAGTACTGCCTCTGTTGAAAGAATCTTAAACTTCCCATTCTTTGCTTGAGGTTGAGTTGATGAGGAAAGGAGACTTTCCTCTGCCTTCTTTTAAGGGTGGCCCCCACCTTGCTCCTTCACCATGGTAAACATTCATGGTGGTGCATCTCAACCCCTGCTGTCCTTCCATTTCTTGTCAACCTGAGGCAAAGGCCAATTGCAGCTTCCCAGGGCTGGTATCCTTACAAATTTTCCTAGATTCAACATTTTTATTTACTTCAGGACAATGAAGTTTGGTAACAATAAAGGAGGAAAGAGTCATGCAAATTCATTATTAAAATTAAGTTTGATTTTAACATCTTCTTTGCTGTGAATACATAAGTACATTTTATTTAAATTGAGGCATCAAAAGAAATGCTTAAATAAGAATTTTATTCAACCTTGGGAGAATTTGCTGCTGGTCAGGCTTCTTAGAAATAGGAGGGTTCTGCAGCATTTTAATAGTTTTGATATAATCGTTCACACAGAGATGAATCTCAGGGCTCAGAAACAGGTGATTCTCTCCTGTCCAGTTAACATACTCCTGAAAATGCTTGCAGGCTGCTGGAAGGGAACTAAAACTTATGATTGTTTGGAGTGTGTAAATAGTCAGTTCATTCATAGTTGTGTAGATGAATCCCAGCCTAAGTTCTCACCTGAGGGATGTCACACCATGTGGGGACCAAAAAAGCTGAAGTGTCCCCTCTTTTCTGCTAATGATACAAAGAAATTGCAGTGTGCACACCTTCAATTTAAGCACATTAACCAAATTTCAAAATGCAAGAGGGAGTCTTGGGATCCCTTCTGTTAAAGTTTGGAGGAATTCCTGTGTGTTTATTTTGTTGTTATTTCCTGCTACAGTTCTCACTCATCCTTCTTGTAGAAACCTGTCATAGTCATTCATTTTAGTTATGACACAGAATTTATTCAACCTTTTTTTTTTCCATTATAACACCTCTGCTGAAAAAAAAACCTTATATATAAATCTATCTGGTTTATGTGACAAGGTTAAATGTATTTCATTTATGGGACAAGATTTTGTTTGCAGGAGGGTTACAGGGGCTGCTTCTGTGACATGCTGGAAGTTCTCCCATGCCCAGCACAGTCAATGCCAGCTGGCTCCAAGATGGACACAGTGCTGGGGCCAAGGCTGAGCCCATCAGGAATGGAATGGGGAGTGCCTCTGAGAGAGCAAGTGTAAGAGGGGAAAAAACCCTGCTGTGCAACAGCAGCTGGATGGGAATGAGAATTTTTGAGAGAAACAGCTCTACAGACACCCAGGTGAGGGCACAAGGAGGGGCAGGAGCTGCTCCAGGTGCCAGAGCAGAGGTTCCCCTGCAGCCCCTGGTGCTGCCCATGGTGAGGCAGCTGTGCCCCTGCAGCCCATGGGGGTCCATGGGGAGCAGAGACCCCCCTGCAGCCCCTGCAGGAGCCCACACCAGAGCAGGGTGATGCCCAAGGGAAGCTGTGACCCTGTGGGAAACGCACGCTGGAACAGGGCCATGGCATGGATCTGGGACCTGTGGAGCAAGGAGCCCACGCTGGAGCAGGTTTGATGGCAGGACTTGTGACCCCAGAGGGGATTCACTCTGGAGCAGCCTGTTCCTGAAGGACTGCGCCCCATGGGAAGAACCCATGCAGGAGCAGATCCTGAAGAACTGCAACCCACAGGGAGGACTCACTCTGGAGAGTTCATGCAGGATTGTCTCCCATGGGAGGAACCTCACTCTGGAGCAGGGGAAGAGTGTGAGGAGGAATGAGCAGGAGAGGTAACATGATGAACTGGTCATAGCTCCCATTCACCACACCCTGAGTGTGGGGGGATAGAATGCAAGAGAATAGAGATAGTGCAGAAGGCAATCTCACCCCTGAGGAGTTGGAGCTGTACTAATTACCAAAGATTGGGAACAGGCCTGCCCTTAATAGGCCACAGCTGTGTCCAACAAGGAGGAGTGCTATAAAAGAGGGGTTAGGTGGATGAGAAGAGAGCTGGAGTTTGTTGATTGTGCTGCAGAGGAAGATGGATTCAGTGCTGTGAGGTGCTGCCCATGAGAAATCACTGAAGAAGTTATGGAGCTTTTACAATAGGATGACAACACCTGAAGAAGAGGATTCAGGAGTGAGATTGAACCTGAAGCAGGTGGCAGAGAGTGGGAGTCACAGAAAGATGTGTTTAAGATTTGATTTGATTTGATATGTCCTCACTATACTCTCAGTTATTTGGTAACAAATTAAATTACTTTCCGCAAGTGAACTCCATTTTGAACGTGGTGGCCAATGCTGACAGAAATTTGGATATCGTTAGGAATTTCTTTGCTGAAAAGGTTGTAAAGCATTGGAACAGGCTGCTCAGGTGGAGTCACCATCCGTTGTGGCCTTCAAGGTACAACTGGATGTGGCACTCAGTGCTGAGGTTTGATTGACCAGGTGGTGATCAGTCAGAGGTTGGGCCCCATGACCTTGGCAGTTTTTTCCAACCTAAATGATTCTGTGATTCTTTGATGTCTCCCTGCCCTATCTTGAACCAGGAGCCTTTTGTTTTTTATTTTCTCTTCCCTGCTCAAATGAGGAAGGGAGTGACAGAGCAGATTTGGCTGGCACCTGGTGCCCAGCCAGGGTCAATCCACCACAATGAAATTTTGGAAAATATTAATGTGAAAGCTATAACCTCAATAAGATCCATCCACCACATGAGCCCAGTGGAAAGAAGAAGAGGAAAGTCACAGTGATCGCTGTAGCATCATTTGACTTGACCTTTCTGGGCTTCATGGGGTGCAGTGTGCATGCATCAAATTTTTCTTCAGATATATGCATTATACTCTACAGTGAGTCATTCTTGCTTAAGGTATAACACCCTTTACACTCTAAGTTTATTGCCTGAATGCAATTTTTTATGTCTCAATATTTGCTTGGTTTTGGGCTTTCATATTTTCTGAAGTGTAATTTTCAACTAGAAAAACCATTTTCCTTCAACAAACCAACTTGCAATACTTGAAGAGAAGTAACAGCTGAGTTTCCAGGCTCTTGGGTGCCCAGTGAAACTTAATAAAACTCTGAGGTTTGCAGTCAAAATTAAAAACTTTTTCATTACATACAAGAGATGTGAAATTGCCATATTTACAATTTGCAAATCTTTGTGTATCTTATTGCTCTTAATAATGACGTCATAATGACTAAGCCTTTCTGCAGTTCCATGGGCTGGGAAAAAGTTCTTCTTCAATTTGTTCTGATGAAGTAAATTGAGAAAAAAAGCTTCCTGTAAAGAGGATACCCAGACTGCATGTGAAATAATAGGAGAACTGCAAGGAATGATGAAACATTAAGTACTCACTCATTCACAGTAAAACTGGTATCTTTTACGAACACTTAATTTATCAATACTTTCTTTTCTCATTTAATTTCCCCATTGGTGCTCCCATCTCTAATTTTTGTGAAAAGAGGAACAGGTGGGAATGAGGAATACAGTTTTTTAGGATTTTTTTAATGACAGAACAAGAGTAAAACTGAAATTAGTTCAAATTTTTTTTTTCATGTGAATATTTTACTTCAATTTGGCATTTTGTTTAATAATCTAATTCTTAATCTCCATTCCAGCTATTGAATGTCTGCTCATGTTTAATGTATCACAGAATAGTCACAGTCATGACTGTAGAATAAGATTATAATAAAAAAATGTATTCAAGAGTTAGCAATATTTGCAGCATTTGGAAGAAATTTTTTGTTGCCTAATTTGAGAAATTTTATATTATATATCTGGTATAAGAATTTAATGATATTTGCTTCTAAAGTTGAAAATTTGACTTGCATAAAGGATGCATGGGATTGCAAAAAAAGGAACAGAAAGCAGATGCCAAGCTTTTCTTGCTTGCCACCTACCACACCTGCAGAAAGTGACCTTATGTAGTTTTGATTTTGCCTGTATAAAAAATGCAAATCAGACTCAGCAAAAATTATACAAGAACAGAAGAGCAAAGATTACCTAGTAAATAGGAAGGGAAGCTCACAGAGTCCTCATTATAAATTAAATTGTATTAAATGAGAGAATGCTCTATACTTTTTTTCTGAGTCCAAAGATAAATAAGTCATTGTTTCTTCAGAGCGTGATGCCCTATAGAAATTTGAAGTAGAATTTTTTTTTTTTTTTTTTTCTCACTTACCTCAATTTTAAAGTATGTCGTTCATTGATATGACTCCCAATTTCAATCCCGTGCAGGCCTCTCACTAATAATGTGAAAACTGATAAATTAGTGAACTAATGACAGTAAATATTTTTACGTGATTATGGAAAGGACGCCAGGAAAAATGCTAAGCATTTGTCATTCTTGTTGTGATAGACATACTTTAACTATAGAGATAGAAATTTTCCAAAATTTGGAGAAGTAAGAATATGGTTTGGGTTGCGGAACCAAAAAGAGATCAAGGCATATTCCCTCAGACCTCCAAAATGTATAAAATATGTCTAAAGTAATGTGACAACCAGGTAAAAAAAACCTCTTTATCTCAGTGTGAAAAATAGCAGGGAAAGGGATGCTTTATCTGTATCAGACCTGTACTGTTTTAACACCTGTAAATATTTTATAAGTCAGTAGGTTTTCTGTTTCTCACTGCAATTGTTCAGAGCTCTGGCTTGAATGAAACCATTCTGTAAATTGTATGATATAACAGCTGCCACTTAGGATGCTCTGGAGCAGGAACAGAGTCTGTGCTGTGGATGATGGCTCAAGCAAAACCAATGTTGTTTATCCTAAAGGGAGTTGGTTTCCCTTGCACATTCATGAGATCAGATGTGACCTTCAGAATTCTATAACACAGAGCTGTATCCTGGTCCATGTCTCAATCCACTAGAGACATCAAGGGTGGAATAAAATTCTAACTTTGTTTATCTGTGCATAGATGTCTACATCTGAATTTGGTATCTGGATTCTCTTCCTGAAAGGCTGTGGAGAAGACTTAGCATTTAGGCAAGATCCATTTCATTCAGGAGTAGGCATCTTCAGCAGATTGGATGAAGCATCCCCCACAGTTTCTCATTTCACTTCATGGATCAGGGAAATAAGAGCTCCTTCTTCAGATGCTCTGATGCAAAAGCCTTCACAGAACCCCCCTCCAACACAGCTAAATGCAGAATCTACCTACAAGATAGAAAAAATACATTCTGCCCTTATTGCACATCAGCTTCCATGGGAAACAGAATTCTATTTGAAAAGACAGTAAAAATTTTGACCCAATACCAGGAATTTAAACACTCAGCAAGATATTTCCATAGAATAACTATTCCATGATTTTTGCATCTGAAAGTCTGAACACATGGGCCATGCATCATTATGGAGATCAATATTAGTCTGAAGAGCTTAAATAAATTTGTGCAGTTGTTTTTCAGCAGCTTGTAAACTGACACAGAAAACAAATTATCTAGGCTGAGAAAAAGAATGTAAAAATATTGTTGCAAGCGTACTATTTATACATTAACTACAGTTGCAAAATTTATGCAGTTGCTGTTTTAACTGCCCTTCACTTCAAGGTAAAGGTCAAAGGGCCACATTGGAACCTCTTGTTGAATAATCTAAAAATCTACAATTAAAAAATAAAGAAGACATTAATTTCATTTTATTTTGTGTCTGCTTAGATGGCTTTAAGATAATTCACTCTTCCACTTTGTTATTCCCTTTTTAAGTTCCTTTAAGTGAAAACAGGCTCTGCGTTTCCATAGTCAGCAGTTCTCAAAGAATATGAATCCCAGAATTACAGAATCGGTCTGCTTGGAAAGGCCCCAGAGCACAGGCACAGGATTGCATTCACAGATGGTTCTTGAATACCTCCAGTGGGATACACTCCACACCCTCTCTGGGCAACCTGTTCAGTGCTTGGTCACTGCACAGTGAAGAAGTTCTTGCTCATATCCAGGTGGAACCTCCTGTGCATCAGTCCCATTGCCTCTTTCCTTTTTGACACAACCAGGAAGAGCCTGGTCCATCTTCAAGGAGTTGGACTTGATAATCCTTGTGGGTCCCTTCCAACTCAGGAGATTCTGTGTCTGTAGCTCAGAATTTCTGGGCATAATCATGCTGACAATCACTTTGGAAGAAATCCCAATGAGTTATTGTATTTTTCTTTCATCTGAAAATTTTGTGTCTATTGTAGCATTAGCTCCTGTCAAGATGGAATCCTTTGAAGATTTACACATTTTTTTCATCTGCCATTTTTCCCAAGATTTTTCTTTCCTGTTCTAATAATTTTTCTGCTGACACGTTTTTAGTCTTATTTCCCCAGTTCCCCATTTCTGTTTCTCATTTTTTAAAGCTCAGCAATACCAGTATTTCAAGATCCATGTGATTTTGTGCTAGCTAACTATTTACCTTGACTTGTTTCTTTCTGACCCACCATGGCAATATTTTTCAGGAGTTTAACTCTGTTCATCCTCCTTGATCTCTTCTTGATTTTATGGCTTGACTATTTGCAGTGGGTGATGTCTTTGTCATCACTTTCAGGGGTTCTTTTTAATTTCTGTGAGCAGACTTGCCTGAAAGATTTACCATCAGTGTCCAGAAGAGCTATCTCCCAAAGTCACCCACAAAGACATGGTTTCCATTTCCTTTCCCTTCCTCTAAGCAATGTTGTAAACTTCTCAAACAACCTTTACGCTAGAAATCATGGGAAAATAAACATTCTCCTGCTTTATTCTATATTTTCATTTTTTAGCAGGGCTGCAAAAACAAGAAGTTGTTTATTTTAGATCCCCCTAGAAACCACTATGTCAAACTGAGGACAGTGAAAGAAAATTGTTTTAATTGCTATTTTTTTTTGGGTTTTGTTTTTTTTTTTAACCAACATGAAAACTTTTTATAAAGAATTTTATTCACAAGAGAAGCAACTTTGACTTTTCTTTATGGCTGTAGGATTCTAGTAATTGTCTTTCTGAAATGACAGTATTCCTTTTTCCATTATTTAGGTGATTTGCCATGTAGTACAAAGTGGACAATCCTGAAGTCTTTCAGAACATGCACACACACAGAGAAATTGTCTGTAGCAAGGTCATATCAAGATCTTACATGTTTGCTTCTCACAATTTGCTTTTGACACCATGTTCCTTCTAAAACCTTTATTCTCACCCAGATTTCTCAAGTGCCTTTCTAGCTTTTCTCAGCTGGGGTTTTGCTCATTCAGGTTGGAATCAAGACACCCATGTTCATGTCTGTGTCAGAGATGGGAGGTCTCATTTTCCATGGTGATCAGTGGAGTTCAGGAAGTAAATTAAATAAAATATAGGTAATACAGACTCAGTTTGCTTCTCTAAATATCATTGCAAAACTTCATTAAATTATTTGCAAATTATTTGCTTAAACTCTAGTCCTATTTGAGATATTACCACGTACTAGCATAGACATTGAGGGTTGGAAAAAAACCTGCTTAAAGAATAATTAAAAAAAAAATTAAAAAGAGGCAAAAGGCACAGGAGAGAGAACATATGAGATTATGCCCCTTGGGTGTTGGGAACCCTTCACATTGTCAGTGCTGGATGGACTTCTCTGTCAGGTGATGCAGAATGCTTGTCAGGAACCTGTCTGGGCTGTAGGAAGGTTAAGCTCACATCAGAAAATACATGGGAGATGATTTCCCATTCTTAACTCTCCGTACCCATTAGTTCTGTTCTCTTCATTTCCCATATTTTGCTTTATTTGCCATTTTTGCATTATCTGTGCTCCTTCAAATAGTCAGACATGTTTCCCTCCTGTTAATCTACAAGTTGAGCTTCATTCTCTTCTGCATGACCATGAATAATCAAGCTACAGCCTGAGCTGCCATTGTCTGCAGTGTAGCTGCTGGGTTCACATTCCTGCTGAAGCACCACAGAACTGTGGAGGATGGAAATGAGTACAACAAAAGCTAAAATGTCTCAAAAAATTAAGGGGCTGCAGCATTTCTTGGGACAATACACCCAGCACTCCTTCTAATAGGAGGGGTAAAGAGATAACTCTGACAGGAACTCTCAATGTGTTATGTTCCTGCTCACCTCTGCAGTAAGAAGTCAGCAGATAAGCCTGTGACAAAGTGGGGCTCTTCACCTTGCATCTAACAGATGTGAAGACTTAGCTAAAAAGTGTAAGTGCAAACTTAACCTGAGGAAGCTGGCATCTGGGATATGTGGTCCTTGATGGCTTGCATTTTGAAGCCAAAATATCTATCAGTGAAGCAAGTGTCAGCAAAATTTCTTTTGCTTGATCTACAGTTTTTAGATCTGTATATGTCTCTTGTGTTTATCTCCAGGATTCATGCTTTTAAATTTTTTTTTCTTATTTCTACAATGGCATTTCAGAATGCCATTAAAAAGAATGATTTTTCCTCAAAGCAAATTAAGAAGAGCTGGGAATAAACAAAGAAAGGAAAAAAAGGGCATAAAGTGGGAGAAGAAAACAAGGTTTATTTAACATGCAAGGGGTAAAACCAGCTTTCAACATGAGGCATTTTTCCTACACAGAGTTACAAAGTACCAACATCAGTGTTAAAGAATGATCACTAATCTGAAATATGTTGTTTTCCCCCCACAGAAATCTAGTTACAGTATTTTTATTTATTCTCTTGGGTTCTTCAAATTAGGGTAAGTCATCCATAAAGTCTCATGTATAATTCATGCTAAGACTTTGTGCACTGTGTATTTGCCCTGCTTCAGTAAAATCACATTATTATAATTTGACTTTCAATATAGAGTGCTTATTTATTTAAAATTTTAATTAGAGTCATAATTATGTCTAGTGTTCACAATAGTCAATTTTACTAGAGACCTGGACAAAAACAATTAGATCAGGAGGATGCCTTTTTATAGATTAATTTTTCCCTCCTCCATGCCCTAAATTAAAGTGAAAGAGTATATGAAGAAAAAGCATATACATCTTGTTTTAAAGATACAATAACATGAAATGAAATTAAAATTAAGGAGTCACTAGGTATTAATGGGAATTTCTGGAAATACAGTGTATTATCAGGATCTTACTTGCATTCTTAGTAAATAGGTAAATAATAACTCTATTGAAAACATGGGAATTTTACTGGTATGAATTAACAGGAAGTCTGAAACAAAAAAATTCACTGAATCTGTAAAAGCTGTAGGGAAGGATTTTCTGTGCTGCCAGAAAGTAGAATTAGTAAGGTTATTACTTTTCCTTCTTCAAATATTAATTATGAACTAATTCATATCTTAACTGAAGTTAAGAGATATCTGTAATTATCTCTCCCATAACAATAGCAGAACATCATAACCAGCACTTATTATTTTAGATTTGTATTCCATGAAAGCAATGTTCAGACTAATCAAATACATTCCAGGAAGTTTCTGGATTTTGTCATCCAAGTATCAAAACAAAAAACATCCTCTTATCGGGTTTCAGAGCCCAGAACAGCTTTCTGATAGTAGCCAGTTGAGTTATTCAGAGCATCCTCCTCCTTGTGAGACTATTCAAATCAAACATTTCACAGAGCATCTTAATCAACACATTCAAGCCTTTCCCAAGGGATTCTATCCTGCATTCAAATTAATGATTACTTACTTAACTTTAATCAGCTGTTGACTAAAATATAATGCTTGAAAATAAAGCCAGCAAGCTCTGATGATCAGCAGCTTGACCACTGGGTCATTAACTGACACCCGTGGGCCAGCCTTAGTGCTGAGTACGGAAGGTGTGGGAGAATGACAAAGCAGAGTTTCCTCTGGCAGATTATAGCTTCAGCTCTGGGTTTTCCACACCTCCCTGAGCGTCAGCGAGAGGCGGATTTCATGTGTGCTGGACCACAGAAGTTTTCAGAATTCATCTGCATTTTCAAAATGCACTACTGAATGAGAGGGAAAGTTGTTCCTGTCTGACAGAACCTCAGAACAAGTGGGTGATGCTCCATTTATCACATAGACAAAACCCATGATGTTCCCAACATGCTCCAATTTGATCCTTATTCCTAAATGGAGCAGGCATAGGGATGGTTGTCTGGGGCGGGCCACGTGCTGAGCAAAGCCCTTTGGAGCTCAGTACCTTCCCTCCTGGCAGCAGCTGTGGTACCCAGCTAGAGACTGAGAAAAGGGAAAAAGAGAGTGATGTTTAGATCCAGCTGTCGGGCATTTTGTGTCACAGGGTGCTCTGGAGCTGGAGTGCTTAAGCATTGCTTTGTGCTTAATAGACTTTCACGGACTTTTTCTTCATGAGAATGCTTAATCTTTTTTTAATTCAATTTTATTTTTGGCCTTTGCAGAGTCTTACAATGAGTTCCTCAGTTTAATTATTTTCTTTGAAACAGATTTCCTGTCATGTTCCCAGTTCAGTTCAGTGCTCTCATAGTGACACTATGTTGCCTGCACTTATTCCATAACATTAATGATTTCCATTTTCCTCATCAAACTGAAATCTACACAACCACTCTGAATGGTGTAACTCTTTCTGTATAGTTCAGACTAATCAAATACATTCCAGGAAGTTTCTGGATTTTGTCATCCAAGTATCAAAACAAAAAACATCCTCTTATCGGGTTTCAGAGCCCAGAACAGCTTTCTGATAGTAGCCAGTTGAGTTATTCAGAGCATCCTCCTCCTTGTGAGACTATTCAAATCAAACATTTCACAGAGCATCTTAATCAACACATTCAAGCCTTTCCCAAGGGATTCTATCCTGCATTCAAATTAATGATTACTTACTTAACTTTAATCAGCTGTTGACTAAAATATAATGCTTGAAAATAAAGCCAGCAAGCTCTGATGATCAGCAGCTTGACCACTGGGTCATTAACTGACACCCGTGGGCCAGCCTTAGTGCTGAGTACGGAAGGTGTGGGAGAATGACAAAGCAGAGTTTCCTCTGGCAGATTATAGCTTCAGGTCTGGGTTTTCCACACCTCCCTGAGCGTCAGCGAGAGGCGGATTTCATGTGTGCTGGACCACAGAAGTTTTCAGAATTCATCTGCATTTTCAAAATGCACTACTGAATGAGAGGGAAAGTTGTTCCTGTCTGACAGAACCTCAGAACAAGTGGGTGATGCTCCATTTATCACATAGACAAAACCCATGATGTTCCCAACATGCTCCAATTTGATCCTTATTCCTAAATGGAGCCGGCACAGGGATGGTTGTCTGGGGCTGCTGATTACTGACGTGGCGGGCCACGTGCCGAGCAAAGCCCTTTGGAGCTCAGTACCTTCCCTCCTGGCAGCAGCTGTGGTACCCAGCTAGAGACTGAGAAAAGGGAAAAAGAGAGTGATGTTTAGATCCAGCTGTCGGGCATTTTGTGTCACAGGGTGCTCTGGAGCTGGAGTGCTTAAGCATTGCTTTGTGCTTAATAGACTTTCACGGACTTTTTCTTCATGAGAATGCTTAATCTTTTTTTAATTCAATTTTATTTTTGGCCTTTGCAGAGTCTTACAATGAGTTCCTCAGTTTAATTATTTTCTCTTTGAAACAGATTTCCTGTCATGTTCCCAGTTCAGTTCAGTGCTCTCATAGTGACACTATGCTGCCTGCACTTATTCCATAACATTCATGGTTTCCATTTTCCTCATCAAACTGAAATCTACACAACCACTTGAATGGTAACTCTTCTGCATAGTTGGGGTATTTTTAATTTTTTTTTCCTTGTAACTTTGCTTTTGACACTATCCCTTTTGAGATATGGGTGTATACAATATGAATGCACTGGATAATAATTTAAAAAAAATCCTATATATTTTTTCTAAAAAGGTCCTGTATCATATTTGACCTCATTAGTCAACATCATCATTTATTAATCAACAATGGCAAACTGAAAAGACTAAAGTCACCAGGAAATCTAAGTTGGTTTTCCATTGCTTGCTATTTTTAATTTAACAGTTCATTCTCACCTGAACTATAAGCAATTTTTGCTTTTCTGGGTCTTCCTCATCAGCTGAAAGAACAGAAATCTGTATTGTTGAAGAAAAATGCCATGTCTTCTGCTATAGAAATGCAAATCCACACTTTAAGGATCCTTTAAAGCTGAAAAGCCTATTCTGACTACAGAATTTTTTTCTTATTAAATAGTAAAGGGTGTCCAAACTTAACTTGAAGTAGAATTTTACTCCTATTAAAAGTCAATGAAGTCAAGGAAGTATCTCAGAAAATTGACTGAATAAAAGACTAACACATTTTAAAGGTTTGTTGAGAACATTCCACCACAAAGACAAAGACAGTGTAAGTACTAAGCTAAGGAGAATTACAGTGCCACAGTGTTTGTCAGCACAGATCACTCCCCAGGAGCCAAAAGCATTAACAAGGCAGACTGTGTCAGTTTTGAGCTAATCAGAGGTTGGCAATGAGAGGATTACAGAACTGAGGAAATATCTTGTTCTCTGCCCTCTTCCTCAGCATTCTACATCTCCTTAAAGACATTTCCTAGACCGAGACAGTTCAGGAAACAGCAGCATCCCATTTCAGATGGAAATGCCAAAAGAACTTCAACATATGTTGTCTAAATTAGTTGTAAAGCTCTGACAAGGGATTTTGTTAACATTTTCCTTCAGTGATTACACTGGTTTGTTGAAATGTTATTGCAATTTCAAACACTAACAGTCTTCCCTGGTAATCAACAAATACCTTTAGACTCTGGGAGAAGAGAAACAAACTGACATTGATCTAAATGGAGAAATAATGGTATTTAATTTTATATTTAAGACACTTGGTATTTTTTAATTTGCTTTTTGTGAGTTTATCTTTTTTTTTCTGATATTGATTTACATTTTTTGCAAGATGATGTTAGGATTATTCATGTTTACCCATGTACAAAATACTTACAGCTATTAATGGAGCACCAGATTAGACTATCTTTAAATGAAATTAATTATCATCTGTAAGTGTTTTTTCAGTTATGTATGACACACTAAATTACAAACCATGACAAAATGTGGAAATAAGGTACATGTCATACTCTAGCCTGTTTCACCTCTCAGCATAGACAATCACTCAATTTCTTCTGAGAGGCATGAAAAGGACATTTTAAAGTCACTCTGTCAAAGTTTGTTGTATTACTGTTCATTTTATTTCCTGGCTGGTTTTATGTTTATTTATTTTTTTTTAATTTCTCTTCAGTTAAAAGGTATTCAATTTAAAACTTCATTTCTTTTAGCTATTTTTATTTATTTTCACTTACCCAAACCAGAAAACTATTCTGATTAAACTATTGCCGTAACTATTAACCTAGACCAGAAATAAGAAATGCAGTTACTGAGATACTTTTTGTTGCTTATTCTTGACAGCTGAACTACTGGTAAACAGTTAGGGATTACAGGGGAGAGTCTGGAGATTAAAAGATGTTTCACTTATCTAATATGACTTAGGAGGAGAATGTGAGTGACTTACTGTAATTCTAGACAATATTTTGTGATTTGCTGAAAGACAACACAGTATTCTTGTGCTGAATTAGCAAATCTGAAAAGGAAACCCTTTTGTTTTACAAAAAAGTTTTCTGCCCTTAGATAGAGATCTATAGAGATGGATAGAGAATACCTTCAGTGAGTTGGTGTTACCTGAAAATCAAATTTCACAAGCTGACAAACATCAGAGAGAAATCTCATAGCTGACTTTCATCAAAGCTTAAGTCAAACACAGGTTGCAAAGGCCACCTAAGAACATTTCTCCAGGGAAAGGTGAGAGCTTTCCTGCTTTTCCTAAGGACTTTCATCTGCCTATTCTTTTGCAGAATAAATTTCCTGACTCTCACCAACAATGGCACAGAATACAGATCCCTGTAAGCTACCTATGAGTCAGACAGAAGGTTGACAGGAACATAGAAAGTGAATAACTTTCCTCAGATATATAAAGCTGGCTCCCCACCAAATCCATATTCCTACCGTGGGTGAAATAAAGCAGTAAAAGCAACAAGGTTATTCACAAAAGGTTTCTCATGCTGCTATTTAATTTTTCATAATTATTATTATTCTCTTGTATTCAATACTTCTTGCAAATCCTCAGTGCTTATCCCATTCACATGCAGACACTCACCTTGAGGATGCTCTCAGCACTCAGGGCTAAGTCTGCAGATTGTCAGCAAATTTGCAACCTTGCCAGTCCTTTGATTTCCAAGGACTGTGGAGCCCTGCTCCTGCCTCATTCTGATAATGATCCTTTAGAGTCATCAAAGCCTGCGCCTGAGTAACGTGACTCAGAACAAATATCAGTCATGGAAATAATGTGGAATGATTGTCCAGAACAAATAGAATAAGATTCATATTTCCTACATTTAGACACCTGCCTCGTTGCAGACATATGTGCCAAAGGTAGGTAAGCCCTTTATTGTAGTCAGTACAAAACCAGGCATTTTCAGGATGAGAATCCCTTCTCCTGAGGCAGTTGTTTCTACACAGGTTGTGTGAATGAGTACCTGGAAATGTCTACTTCTCTATTAGAACCCAGCAAACAAAAGAGCTTTGACCGGTAGGTCATCCAAAGAGGTTCAAACTCAGGCAAGGCAAGCCTTATCAAGAAATCTGTCAAGGACAAACTTAATGACAGAGCTGCATTCTGTGGTGACTCTTGAGATGACAGGCTTTGTCATAACATATTCAATGTGTTAATGCTGCTGAGAGGGGAAATAATTAATGGTATAGATTCTTTCAGCAGCAGAACTCAAACTGTTCACCAATATTGTTCATGGATTTTATTTCTCTGGAGCTACAAGAATGAGAAAACATTTAAAAACAAAAATAAAAGCTAGCATACATTTTAAGAAATGAAACCAGTTATTTTAGGTTTTTATTTGCCTGTTATTAGTGATTAGCTTTTTTTGATATCAAGGCAAGTGGTTTATTATGAACAAGTCCACAGATTTCAATGGCATAATACATTTGAACACATATTACTTCACTGTGCCAAAATATGCATCCAACACACATTATTCATTACCCATTTATTTGTTATTATTCTCTTTAATAAATTTCAGTTATGTAGTCAAAGACCACAGAAAATTTCACTTATCTGACAACTCAAAACGCAACATGAACAGTAAGTACTTTGATGTGCAAATTAGGATGAAAATGATCTGGATAAATTATTCCTGCATTCTAATAATTTACTGAAAGAAAATATGACAGGTTCTCTTACAATTTGCTTAAGACACAGGGAATTAAATTATAGATAACATTAATAAGAAGTATAAAAAATTAATTTTAGTTCTTCCAAATATTTCGCAAATTGAGTTTGTAAAAGGTTGAACTGAGATGCAGAACATTATTATGTCCATTCACTATTGATTAAATAGTAACTGTGAACAAGACCAAAATCTTAGTGGGCACAACTCTGTACAAAAGCATCTCCATTGTGTGAGGTACACAAACCAAAGACAACCTTTACAGTAATAAATATACAATTCCATGTTATTTTTCTAATGGTGTTCTGCTTTCAGGTAATGTCGTTAAGCATCAGCTGCTTTCTTATTGCAGTGATCCATTTTCTTAAGCAAAGACAAGAAATGCTTGAGAGTTTAAATTATCACAATAGTGTTTTGCTAGTATGAATAATTAAATTCTTACCAGGGAAAAACACATCTTGACAAAGAAATAGCATTCCAACTAAATATTTTAAACTAATATAAAATATAGAATGAGGCTTTTAAGACAAATGTACGTCATCTTATTTGGTTTTATCTGAATCTAGAGGAACTTTTTCTTTTGTACAAGTTCAAAGATAATGCCCCTGAAGTAGAACCAAAGTCTGAAGCCTTCAAGAAGTTGGTGCATTTTATTTAAAATCAATTAATTAATGTATTTACATACAGGTGGGACCAGTCATTATTTGTAGCATAAAGGTTACTTCAAAAAAGAATAACAGAAATAGACATGTATGCTCACGTGTGACCAAGATCAAAAGGATGATATGAGTAGGTTTGCTGTCTGTGAATGGGTAAGATAAAATACCCTGATATTTTGAATCCTTGAGTAAAGGCCTTTTAGAGTCCAAACCTACCTCTCTTCTGTCCTGTCCTATCATCTCATCTCCATAATACTTCAGTCAGCATCAATTTTGTCTGAAAAGTTATATAGTGTTTAAATATATTTATTGAAAACAAAATCAATTAATATTGTCTATTTTTATTTCTACCATAGAGTGTTACCCCAGCCAGAGGTACATGTAGGCTATTTACTCCTTAAACAGTCACAAGCTGAAGCACATTTCTCTCCAGAATTTGCAAACCACTCTGACAAATAAAATAAACATCATTCATCTATTTGGTGAAACCTATATCAGTTTTCCAAAAACACTGTGAGGAATTTGCACTCATTCAGCTCTGCAGTTTTTAACATTTTATTGTACACTTTTAACCTGCACAATTCTGTCTAGCTCCCTTCCTCTTTTTTTAATTTTTTTTTTTTGTTTGGTTTGATTTGGTTTTGGGGGTTGGTTTATTTTTTGGTTTTTTTGGGTTTTTTAAATCATTTTTTCCTTTTTTAAAATATATTTTTACTTTTGTGTTGTTCCTTGAAAGCTTTTTCAGCAGGACCCTCTTTAAAACTGCAGCTTCAGCAGATGTCCCAAGACAAAGATGGAACAATGAAATGATGAAGCAGGCCCTTCAAAAGGATGAATGTTACTAAACAATTTGTTCACATACATCTTTGTCTAGCTGCTTTACTTGCTTTTAGAGGGGAAGATTGACCCAATTTTCTCTTCATTTGTATGCCTCTAGTGCACTGATTCATGCATCATAGAATTTAAATTAACTTCCCTCGTACTGTGAGCAAAAATGTTGTCTTATCTGAAAACCCATTTCTTCTTAAAATACTCATTCATCACATATACCAGTGTATTTCTAAAAAAGTATATCCATAAAATAGATATAATGGACTCATGTCCTGTTATTTTAGAGAAGTTAATTGAAGCATTGTTCTGACAGCAAAAGTTATTCTGTAAAACCTGGAGCGTTGGAGCCATGCTGCAAAACCTACGGAAAGAGGAGGGGGCATTCCTTTAGCAGATACCAACCTATCACAAGATCCTGGGAGTCTCCTTGAGCTGGGAAAGGCATTTGGGGCAAGTCCTGATGGAAAATCAGCTCAGAGCTGGTACTGATCTGCTTCCTGGTCTGAGCAGAGCAATGTGCACTGAGAAAGAAAAATGGCACCTGTGGTCAGTCTTGTAAAGGCACAACCTTGGATTCAAGTTGCTTTTTTGGGGCACAGACTCCAGGAAGTTGGAGGGCTGCCTCACAGGATTTCTGTGACTTTTTTTTTTCTTCTTTTCTTCACAAGACATCCCTTTTTTGGTTAGTCTTGGATGCATGAAAGATTATAGATGGATGAACAATTCTTAGAGTATTTGGCCACTCTTCTGTGCCCTAAACAAGGAAATTGAGTTTATATGGTATTTCATACACATTGCCTTGTGCTGTATTTCTAAGGATGAATGCATCCTAAATATTCTGTATTTTTAGAGTTCCTATTTAAATATTATACTAAATATTCTGTTCTTTTAGAGTTACTATTTAAAGCTAAGTTTTGAAGAGTCAGGTCCATGCAATTTTCAGACTTCAAGTTTACAGCATTTCTAGCTGCTCAATTTGTCACAAATTATTTTGAAGCCTTTAATGTTGCAAAACCAGGCAATTGTCTATTTAATTAAGTGTTTTCTAGTCTGGAATAAGTTCTCTTCACAGAATCATCTTCACAGAGGGCCAGGTAAAACACCCTTCTTTCTTACAAAAAGGAGGTATGGCTGCTTGGTTTTTTTCTTTGTTTTTTGACTATTTGTGTTATTTCTTTGACTTTGGAGAGGAAGAGGAGTTAGCCTCATAGAAACCAAAATTTTGTACTTACAGGGATACAAGGAAACAGTGCAATAGTTAGGACATGACAAAGGTAGAGCAATATATAAATTTAATATTTAAAGGGCGCTGATAACAGTTTCAAGTAGAACCTGTATTAACAGCCCAAAGGCTGATTACTTTAAGCTGAAATAGCGTATATTTAGATCAGGCATAAGCAAGAAATTTTGCATGATGAAATGCCGGAATAGGTCACCCAGAGAGGTGGTGGGTGCCTGTAAACACTGAAGTTCAGATTAGATGAGACTCTGAGTGACCTGATCCACTTGAAGAAGTCCCTGCTCATTGCAGTGGGGTTAAACTAGGCAACCTCTAAAGGTCCCTTCCAATCAAAACTACTCCATGATTCCATGAATCAGACAAGAATTTTCTCATCAGCTTTGTGCATCTTTCTCTTATTGTTCTTATCTTTGCCTTGAGGATCTCCTGTATGTTAGTACAGCAACCTTAGGCACAGAAAGAAGTAGTTTATTGCATAAGGAGCCACATTTGGCTAAACAGGATGGAACACTCTGATTAAAAATTGCTGGTTCTCTGCTTGTTCTTAAGGTTACAAACCAACAGAAATAGTCAAAGGCAAAAAGTAATAAAAGGTCAGAGCCATCCCAGCTGTTGTGAGAGGGCTTCAGATTTCATTTCACATTAATTTGGAAATTCACATGAAATTAAGCAGTTAATCTACCCTCAAACACCATTATAGAAAACCAAACTTACATCTTCATCTGAGTACCTGAGAAACACAAAGTATGAGGGCAACAAATAAAACCATGAATGATCATATGAAGCCAGATATGTGGATGCAAACATATGAGTGAATGCTGTTTTACCTGGAATCCATAAATCTTTTTCCAGTGCTGATTCAGTGCATCAGCTCCCAGCTATGTTATTTTGCATGAGTTTCTCTCAGTATGTGCTGTCTTTTTGTTCTAATCTGTGTTATCAGCATTGCAAGACTAGATTTTAGGGTTAAAAAGAAAGAAAAGCTATACAGAAAGGAAAAAAAATTGTTTGAATTTTCATCTGGAGATGGATACACAATAAAAAATGAAGAAAATATTCTTTAAAGTTGTGTCCTAAACACTTGATGTCATATTTCATATGGCATTTAATGTCATATTTCACCTCAGTTCGCTGAAGTAAAATGTGTGAAATACACAAAAAGAAAGAATAGGGAGCTGCCAAAATGCTATTCTGCTGGACAAAGGAACATTTTTCTTAGAACTCTCTCTGCAATGAAACTCATAATGGATGAGAACTGTGAGACAGGAATTTACTGTCATTTTCTCCAGTCAAGCAGAAGAATAAGGTAAAACTGACTACTCTAATCAGTCCTGTCTCATTCAAATCATCTGATCGTGTTTAGTTCAGAGCACAGAGCCTCTGCAAGAAAACACACAGGGAGAAGATGTCATTTTCAAAGAACAGCTTTCTTCTCGCACACCCTGCAGCAGATTAGCTTCTTGCAGCTAAAAGGGCACTGGGGCTCCTCAGCTGCCTCTCCCAGCCCCAGAGCTGGTTGTGCTATTCCCTCACTTTCAGCTTTGTCCTCTAAGAAAAGTTTTTACCCAGTCCTTGAGAATGGTAAATGATGGAAGAACAAGAAGTTACATCTTTATTCTCTGCATGAACACCTGACATAACTTTGTCTCTTGTATTCAATCTGCTACTTCTGGCATAAGAAATTTGAGCAGTGTATTTTTGTCATCTATGTTTTTTCAAGATGCCATTATTGCTGAAAGCAATCAGCTTTAACTAAAATGTCTAAATGTAAGAAAGGAGTATATCAGAAGAAAAGAGGGGGGAAAATCCATGTTTCAGGATTAGGACATCTCAGATGTCACGGAAAAGTGAAATCTGACTTCACACATCTCTGTAAAAAGCATTTACTTAGGCATTCATTAGGATTTATACCAAAGAATCTTTAACTCATCTTTCAGGAAGCAGTAGGGCTAAATCCTGAAAGAAACCATATCAAAGAAACATGCTGTAATGCAGGGACAAATTATCTTATTTGAAAATGGGTGTAGGATCTTCCTACCTGCTGGGTTTAATTTAAAAGTATAGGGATGCATTATGGTAGGGAAAAAATAGAGCAATGAAAGAAATGAGCTGTTTGGCTATATGTTTTTTTTTGGTATTGCTTCATTTTCATTTCATCAATAACTGAAATAGCAGAAAAAATGTTATGGAAGGTCATGTCTTCTCTACATTCCTGGAATTATTCTTTTAAAATGATCCGTTAAACATGCTAATTGGGCTGTCTGGAGAGACTTTGCTATGTTTGCTTACAGGAACAATGTCACAGTGTCTGCTCACTCGTTGCTTTAGGAAAGGAATACTCTTCCTACTGAGAATTATTATTCCTTCATCTATGACCAGCCATTGGGTGTTGAGGTGGAATATTTTAGGACACATAAAAAATAGCACTAGACTGCCTGTATTTTAGCAAAGGAACTGCAAAAGAGGTCCCTTTAGTTACCAAAAATAACAATTGTCTCAAAACTCAGAGTGCTTGCCTTCAAACACATTTTAGAGAAATCTGTTTTCCTTCAAATCAGGGACTGCTTTGAATGCTGTTCAAAGACAACCAGCTGCAAACGAAACCTAACACAATGCATTAATTCATGCCCTGCTGAAATGTGAATGCAGTTCAATGGGCCAAGATAGAGAATTGTGTACTGCCTTCTCTTTAGGAGTTTTTCAGTTGTGCACCTTCAGGAGCTGCAATTTGGCAAGTGGCAGTAACACTGATGTATTAATGAGCCGTGCTTTACTAGCAGGCAGCGTCAGTAGGAGCTGGTGGTGGAGGATGGCATGTGATTCACTGAACCATAGCTAGACTAAGAGGACAAATCTGAAGCTGGGCTTTCACTGAAAAATTCTGATTTTTCCAAGTGGAAATTTTAAGAAGAGCAGCCAACACTGGAAAGCATTGGGAATTTTCTCAGCCTCATGATAGAAAAGATCAAAGCATAGAAGTCCTGAGATTAACTAACTACACAAGTGCCAGTGTATTCAGCCATGAGAGACCTCATTTCAAACTTCTGCTTAATATGATTCAGATCAAAGTCTCCTTCATTCTAGCTGAATGCCATAAATTCCATATTATAGAGTAATTCTCTCTCTACCTAAGTGATTTTTTAATTATTCTATATGGAGAGAAAATCAGAGAAGTTCAATTTAAAGTATAAAATACTGAAGAGAGCCTACATACAAACTTTTGAATATAAGGCCTATTTTTTGATGAGAGACTTCACTGTGGGTTTTCCAGCCTGTTTTAGCATTCTGGAAATCTAGGATCTTGTCCAAAGAGGCAGTTTCACAAAATAAGGGCTTGATTTTATCCTGATATAGAATGTGTTTTTTGTTTTTTGTTTTTTTTTTTTACTTTGATGGATGGGAGGTGAGTTTGCAACCCTGCTCTAATTTATATTTATATATAAATACAGGGATTTTTTAAGATAATCCTGAAAACGATAAGCAAAACGGTGTTCATTATTGCAAACCAATTATCTACAACCTCAGGCAACTTTATGAATTACATTTTATTTTAATCATGGGTTCCCTAGCTTTCCTTCAATTCAAGTGCTAAATTGAAATATTTTTCCACTCCTGAATTATCCTCAGCCCCCAATATCTGGGCAGTTTGTAAAATAATTATTGAAAAAGAAGTTTAGTTATTGTCTGTTTATCAAAATAAGTGGTTACAACAAAATATTTTTCCTGCTTCTTCCTTTTTTTCAATCTTCCCTTAAACCATTTCCTTTAATCAGTTAGTAACCAGGACATGCAAACAGCAACCTACCTACTTATCAATGGGGAGTTCTAACTATACATTTACTTAGGCATTCAAGCTACATGGCAGGTCTCAGCTGCTTATTGATTTTACTGCATTAAAATAGATGGTTTTGTTTAGCATTGAAAAAGTGAACAATTTTTCTGACACCAACCACTTGTTTAATAGTCTTGGAATAATCTATATTTCATTAAAATGATGACTTATAACACCCAAGCACTCTCCTGTCTTCTTAACTATTGATTTAAGGCAGTTTAACACTTCTGCGCCATATAATAAATTGGTCGGGACTAGCAGCACTTTGTTATAAAGTCATTCTTAACTATATAAACACGAAATTGGCATATTTTAGGTATGTTCCTCAGATTAGTTTCTGGGAAAGGATCTTTCCCACCAAAACCAAGTCAGTATATTTTTTTTAAAAGCCTCATAAAACTTTTAGGTAAGTAGAAGTTACCACAATCAATATTCATAGCATGATTTATAGGAGAAAGAAGCTTTCCACTAAATCCTGACCGTAAACCCAGTACTGTAAAGTATTTAGTACAGTAATCCATCTCATAGATATTTTAAACTGGGCATTAATGGTGCTCAAAAGTCGAGTGACAGTGAATCAGCTGTATTACAGAGTAGTTAGGAACTTTATTACTGGAAATGATTCAAACATACCTAAGCCCTTCACCCCTTTATTCTCCAATCAGTGACTTCTTATTTTCCCATATTTTTTCCTGATCACTTTCTTAGCTCCTCAGATCACTAAAGCCTTGCTTTGACAGTGTGGAATGATTCATCCTCCTTGAGCTTATGAGAAGGCAAACAGCAGAAAGAAGCAGGTTTGAAACTTAATCTGGTTTATGAGCTGCCAGCAGGTACTTCCCTGATATTGTCATTCCATTCAAATTCACCTGAAGAAATCAAAACAGATGCAGTTAAGAGATTGCAAAATTATTTTCAATGAAGTATTCAATGAAAATGCAAAAGAATGCAGGTAAATCCACTGGAGGAACTAGTTGATCCCACACTTACAAAAGGATGACAATACTCCAAATATGTTGCTGTCTTCCCTCAAGGACTCATGTCTTAATTCAATAGCAGGATTTAGTCATATTAAAAGGGTAGCTACAAATCTGCTGCTCTTTAATAGGACAGCTAGTGTTGCAAAGGAGAAAAATATTTGCTACAGAATAAGGCAATATTTTGTAGACATATATTTTTGCTACTACTCAGGACGTACAAATAGTTATTTCCTCCTTTTGCCCATCTAGAAAGAGAAACAAGGGGAAGAAAACAGCTCATTTTAAGTAGAAAAATGTGATGACCAAAGTACAGAAATATTCGGATAGAGCCAGATGTGGTTTGAAACCTTTTGCCTTCTAAATTGGACTTCAAAATGATGACAGCCCTGAGAGACAGTAGAGAGATATTATTATTTTAGCTTTTCAGAGAAGAACATCAAGAGTGCAGAGACTTGAAGTCAAGCAACAATCACTTACACTTTGATAAATCTATAGGTAAAAATTACTGTTGTGCTCCAATCACCCAAGATATATTTTCAACTTTCCTGGACAAACAAGCACATACCTTTCTCCTGTGCAAGGGAGAAACATAATATCAGCAATTCTTCCACATAATCTTACCCTTAGACTCACATGTTTGCAGTAGGTTTGATGCTGCACTACTGATCAAAATGTAATCAGATAAACAGTGCTGTTCATATAACACAGTTCGGAAAGTTCTAGGAGGAATTAGCCCTGTGGCACAAGAGCCAAGGAAATACAGAAAGAATAGAAAAAAATGGCACAACCAGTGTGACTCATGAGACTCACTCCAATACAGGTTTTTACATCCATAGCTGGTGAGAACAGAGCAGTGTGATGTCCCACCCTTAAGGGGATACTCAAGATCTGTAGATGCTCACGATCAAAAGGAATGACAAAAGTCAGAGGGTCTGCAAAAGCTTACAAACTTTTATTAGTAAATTATGCATTTACCATGTTAATTAGTAGAAGTTAGTCTCTTGTGTGTTAGTATAAGTACAGGTGGATAAAGGAGTATGGTGGAAGGAAATGGAGAGGGATGGATTAAAGAGGGGAGGAGAGAGTAAAAGGAAGAATAGAAGAACAAGAGAGATCACCAGTCCTGGCTCCAGCATCAATCCATCTGATGGGTGTCCAAGGTCCTGGGTACCTTTTATAGATGATTCTCCAGCCCTGGAGATAAGTTTCTTGCTTTCTATGAAAATCAGTTCTCATGCACAGTCCATTCTTCTGGAGTTTTCTGAAAATGGGTTGGAGAGTTTCAGGGGTCTTGGATGGTCTTGACATCCCCTTACAGTCCATGCCCAGTTCTCAGCCTCATTCCTGCACCTGCATTGTGCTGTGTTATCTCCAGGAAGCAGAACAAGGACATTTGTTTAGAAAAGTGCTGCTCTGCCTCCATTTGGCCCCTGCTCCAGCCACATCCTGTCCTTTCTCACAACCCTTGGCTGGCTGCACAGCTGCCCAGCTATCAGTGTTTTGGACATGAGCATTAGCTCCCTTACCTTCCAGGCTTCAACAGAAGGTCACAACCAGTCCCAGTTACCCAAGTGGGTTTTATGCAATTCATAGATATCACAATGATGACACCTGTACTAAACTAATGTAATGAAGTTATTCAATATTACTTCTTCAGTCAACCATACTGAGAATTAAAAAATTTAATCCATATATTATCTACTTACTATAAGGAAAGCATGTGAGGTATGTATTGCTGAATTTAGTTCACTAAATGAGGTGTATATTAACAACAGGAGAATAACACTTAGTTGTATTTGCACATCTGAAACATAAGGGTAAAATATGAAAAAAAAACAGACAAAGCACTCACCACCAGCTTGTGCAAAGTGCAGACACATATTGTTCACTGTATATGAACATTATATGTCTGCACTAATGTATCTAGTCATACATTATAGACTATTTACATATAAAGACTATTGACGTATAACATATATATGTTATAAAAGTTCACTTCTTTCATTTGGCCATTTGTTGGTGGAAACTTTTTCTCTACGCCCTCTGACTCTTTCCTCATCATATTTGCTTGGTTTTTCTCATCCACCCTGTGTAATCTGCTATGGTGTCCATTCATTCTGGCCCTCACTGCCAGGAAAATCAGACATCTCTTGGCCCTCAGCAGGGCTGCTTTTCCATTTGTGTGGGGCCACATTTTATTTGGTGGAAACCTAAGGCATAAGGAAATAATGGGACAAAGTTTTGTCTGTGCCTTGGCTCTAGATGGGGAGAGGAGAGAAAAGATAAGAATAAGATAAAAGGTCCTTCCCTTTAGATATCTGCATGAGGATGTTAACACATGAGCAAAGAATCTCAGTTTCTGTCTCTGCTGGTGGACGGTCAGGGTTTGATTCAGCTCCCTAAACATCCATTTGGGATGGGCAGTTTGACTTAGGGTTTGCAGGAGACCCATAAGGCTCTGAAGCAGTGACTGTAGGACACACAGGTTATCTCAGAACATTTCAGATGGCAACAAAGGGCTGGTTTTAGGTAACTGAACAGCACACCTAATTAGTGAAGGCTGGGGCACAATTCCAGCACCCCTAAAATAAACATCTGCACTTGTCTGAATCATTATCCAGACTCCAGTGACTGAATAGAGCTCCTTTGAGTAAAGTTGGAACCTGCACATCTGGTACAGAAGTAGGTACCTCACCTTAGATGTCTTAATCTCTCACTGATTCTGCTTTTTGTGCAAAACAGGGCTGGGGAACATGAGGATTTTGTAGATGAAGCAAAACCTACATGCCTACTACCCAAAACCCTTTCTCCATGACCCAGTGCAGTGACCTGAATGAAAGCATATGTCAGCTCTGAATAATCTCCTCTGGGACCCAGCAGTAGGATAACCATAACAGTATCGTGCTCTTCCGGGGCTTATATGTCAAGTTTCTCATTCAGAGCTTGTTCAGGTGCATCTCACATTACACCATACCTTTCTGATATACCCTGAATGCCTTTCAGTGGTGTGTTAAGTGATGTAGCTAACATCTGTCACATGTAATTTGTCCTCTCTTTTTAACTCCCCAAGGGAGGCATTATGCATGCAGTGTAGCATTTTGTTTTAGTTAAGAATTCCTGCTTGCTGTTTACACATAAGAGATGCTGGGGCAGAGTTGCTGTAAGATGAAGATCTCCTGCCGTGAATTCAGAGCTCTGAGTTTTTACCCTATTTTGAACCTTCACAAAAGGCTGACCTTCTGCTTAGCCATTTCTGAGTGACTTCCCATGAACCGTAGTCAAAAGTGATTTACTACTCACAATGTTTTCTCTGTTTGCCTGACTGAGAACACTAATATGCCATTAATTAGCAGTTTGCTGGAAGGTGGTAAGACCTTTTGACTTCTTGATCCATCTGTGATAGTTGCTGTGCATACAGTGGGAAGGCAGGAGCCAAAATTTGTGAAAGGAAGAGAGAACAGCAAGCTTTGTGATGATCCTAATTTTCTGTCACGGCTTGTTCCACGGTATCATACTGGGTTTGAAAACAACTCTGCAAAATGTACATTTTAAACAAAATCTTTACTCAATCTTTTTTTCTTTTTTTGCTACCAGTATGTGTAACATTAAAGCACATGGTCAATGCTAGAAGCAGAATTTAAACAAATTATAAATATGGTAAGTACAACAGACCTAAAGGGAAAACGCCCACTCTTCTGAGCTCAAGAAGTCAGAGAGTCTCATGCTTTCCAGGACCAACTGCATATTATGTGAAATTAATTTCTGATCCATTTCAAACTTATTCTGCTACACATCTGAATTAATTGGAATTTAACAAAGTCCTGTGTAACTTTTTCAGGAAAGTGAAATCATGTTACTTAGTGTTGGATCCTTTCCTACCTGAAACAGCTTTCATGGAATAGTAGAATGGTTTGTGTTGAGAGGAATCTTAAAGATCACCTCATTCCAACTCTCCTGCCATGGGAAGGGACACTGTCTACTTCACCAGGTTTTTCAGGGCCCCATCCATATGCATGTATATATGCATAACCATACCTGAAAGGATGAGGTTCCAGTGTCTACCACTTAAAACTTCCTTGGAAGTTTCTCTTTTGTACCTATGCAAATTCTTTTTTTTCTGCATCCCAGGGAAATAATTTCCCACTAGTCTACTGTTGTAACCTGTTCTTTCTGCCTCAGAGGATGGTTTGAGAGGGAAAGAGATAAAGAAGTTTGTTATTGTCTTTTTGCATATGATTCATGGGCATTTATAATATAGTTTGCTGAAATGATAACTCTGTCCTTTAGAATGAGCTGACATTTAAAAAATAATAAAAGTTAAATTCTCCCACATCCACACCTACCTGTATTCCAGGAAAAAAAATTCAACTTCTGCAGTTAAGATTCATATCAAAATTAGACCCCATCAACTCAGAGCCATTTGCTTTTTTAAGAATCCATAATCAACTCTGCAACTGAGTGTAGGCAGCAAAATCGTTATGCAGGTCTGCTCCATCTCTCTATACTGAACTTTTTCCTACCTTTTAACCTCCCTAAAATGGGAAGGGAGGAGAAAATGCAGTCAAGGTCTTCTGCCTGCTTTTCTCAGCATAATGAATCCTCCCCCATGTCCATTTAGTTCATCCCCACTATAAAAATGACTTTTTCAATCAAAGCATTGTACTCCTTCCAAAGACATTAAGCCAAATGACAGAACATGAGCTGGAATGACAAGGACAAGCCAGCTCAGTGCAAGGTAAGGGGGGTTTCTAAAGTGAATGACTGAAAACAAATACATACCAGCACTTTGCTCAAGGACTCTTAGCAAATTATTCCTACAGAGAGCCTGATCTTGGATCAGGTTACAAGAACAAATAGGTAGTGAAACAGAAAACTACCACTTTGTTACTTTACTTTTCTTGCTCATTTGCCATGAGTGGTTCTGTTCCTTATTTATGGGGTTTTGTAACTTTGAACATGTCCTGAAAGCCCAAAGAAATTCAGAAGTTGGAATTAAAAAGTGAAGTTTAGCCTACAACAAAAGGAGGGAGTTTGGTATCTCAGAATGAGAGTATAGGAATAGCCATAGGGAATGGGTGGATTAATAAACAGAAAATCAAAACTGCCTTTAGGAGGAACATGCCTGATACCTGCACCCTGCCAGAATTAGGAACTTATCTAAAGACCTGAGGTAAATGCCTACACAGAAATCAGGACTCACACACCAATACTGCTGTTTTTTACCAGGTGACATCCTCCCACATCTTCTATTTGCTCTGTCCTAAACAGGTGATCAACTGATTTTCTTGGCCCCTCCCTCAGATTAGCAAACACTGTAGCACATCTCTATAAATTCAACAAGATTCAATTTTTGCTAAAAACCATAAAATTCTATTTCCTTTTTCTATTACAAAACATTTTATTATCAGGCATCATATATGAAACTTCTTATTTTTAACTATAATTTGTGATTTTCACAGGCTTCCTCTCTCCTTCTCCCACGGAAATCAAGTTTTTAGATCTTTGTGTGTTCCTCTATTTCTCTATTTTTAAATACCACTTCAGAAAGTGTTAATTGCTTTCAACTCAATTTATTATAGCTGGAGTTTTCAAACAGACATTGTATATCTAGAGTTTTCTTGAGAAAAACACACAGAACAGCAATAATAAAACCCTCAACCCCCAGAAACAGCTTTATCTTCTTAGAAAATAGCATCAGTTGATCAAAAGGTTCAGACCTCTAGGATGTGCAGAACTGATTAAATATAGACAAATAAACTTCCCCATAAACAGATAAACCATGAGGCTTTAACCAACTTGTCATCTTCAAAGGTACTTGGTATCAGCAATCCATGAATGAAAATACCAAATATTGTCTCCTCCTCTGAATTATTTCTTTTTAATTTCCATTGCCCTCATCAGAGATTTGCACGTTCATTCCTCACTTTACAGACACAGCCTGAGACCCTGATTCTGCCCTTGAACTTCAGGACTGTGTCCCTTAAAGGAGACATTTCTTTCCTGAGCTACATAAAAGCAGTAAGAGTAGACAATGAATGGGAAAAGGGTGACACTTTGTGGCTATACAAGAGAACTAAGGTCTCTTCATCCTTTTATGTATCATTAATTTTGGGTCCATCTTCCTGATACCATTATAATTTAAAGGTGACAAAAGTAGAATGAACTTTGACCAATATGATACATATTTATTTCTAAAAACAAAACAAAATCTTCCAACTGAGAACATGAGAATGATTTTGAGGACATGCTTCTGAAAACACAGCTAAGAAAGTCATTGTAAGGGTTGCCACAAGTTTTCTTGAAAATCCATCATATATTATTTAGACATGCTAGCAAAAATTAATTTATGAAATAAGACTTTGGGGAAGATCTTGCCTTTCCCCAAACCAATTTAACTCCCTTTATTTCTACACAAAACTATTTTCTAAACAGCTTCCTGTGAGTTTAGCCACTTTCACCAGATCTCTCATTTTATGAAAACTTATGGAAGGATCACTCTTTCTGCTGAAAGCTTGGTCTGTAATCCATAACTGCTAAAAGCCATCAATGCTTATATCCAGATTTAACTATGAGAAAAGGACATATAAATTCTGTTGTTGAGTTTAAAAACCATGTACAAGACAATGAAAGTAGTGAAGTCCAAAGAAACCTAGCAGTCCTGTACTGAAAACATCCAATGTTGAAAACCTGCACCCTGATCTTGATTGCAGATTACAATTCTAGACAATCCAGGATTGTAGATTACTATTCTACATTTGTAGGAGTTAAAAAATTACAGTAGGGTGAAAAGGAAGAGATGAGCTTTTCAACTCCTTGTATTCTTCACACATCTTGCTTTGAGCTGGTCAGTGCGCTCAATGCTGTCTCTATGCCCCGGGGTGCCCAGATATTTTCACTTTTGATAGTAAACACACCTGCTGGTGACTCCTACTCTTCTTCACATGGTAAGATCAACCTGGAATGATACAAGGCACATTCACTGTGTACTGACTGCTGTGAGCAGCATTTCTGTGAAAGAGTAACTTTCCAGTTCCTTGTGCCACTGGTAGGACCATTTGACTTGGATCTGGTGCAGCTTTACTGGAAATCTCATTTGACTCAAGTAATAGAATTGCCTTCTTATATTTACTTACTTTTATATATACATACACACACATATATATGCACATACAAAAAAATAGTATTTGTTGTCAGTGACACCGATAAAGAGAGAGAACTCACATGAAATTGATTTTTATGGGTCTGTTCCTTCTAGGAATAGTATTTCATACTTCTTTGCTTCACAACATCCATGAAATTAGTAGCATAGTAAGTCCATTCTCCAGGGATAAAAATTTGGATGCAGAGTGATTTTAAGTGCATTTTACAATTAACATTGTGGAAAGAAGCAGTAGCTGGGAGCCCTACTTAAAGAGCTGCCTTTTAGCAGAGTATTAACTTTTGAGTAGAAATAAAAGAGCATTTGCATAATTATTGAGAGCTAGACTGGGTCCTTGTAGCAGGGTTGGACACCAGGCAACAAAACAGTGCACAGCACCAAATCAGGGGGGGAGCAGTCAAACCCTTCCTTCCTCGTGTACACCCACGGAGGTGTTAGCATTGCTGAGAAAAGGGAGCTTAGGTGCCATTCAATCCAGGTACCATCAAGCTCTGGCTTTACCCCACTGGACCTGTGGACTGGCTGATTTCCCAAGGCTCCCTCTATTTCGTCAAAGTAAGAGAGGAGCTCCAAGACAGAAATCATTCAGAGATTCCAGGACTGTGTCTTTTTTCAGTGACTCTCTGCGCTGAAGTACAGGAACATTTGATGTAGGTAGCAAAGTGAATGAATGGCTTCAGGCTCTGAGTCCCAGTTTCCCAGAGGGATTTAAAAGACCATTTATTTCTCCTCTCTGCCCTGAAGCATGATTAGTTACACACCAGTTTCATTCTTGACACAGGCTTTTCCAATCCTGTTTAAGGACCTCCAGTGATGGAGGTCCTCACAGTTTCCAAGTAATCAATCCTAGTCCTGAACTGGAAATACTTTTTGCTATGCTGCAATTCACATCAAATCTTCCCATGACTTGACTTGGATGTCTGTAGTGCAGGCATGTCTTCTTCTGAGCAAGATATTTATGAGCCAATTGCAGTCAGTGGAGCATCAGGCAATTTTAATTTCAGTAATTGAAGAAGCTGTTCAGTCGTCTTGGTTTACAGGCTCATGTTTATTCTTGTCCCAGCTCTCGAGGTTAATATTTAATAACTGCACACTACTAGGTTCAAAAACTGAAGTTCCATCATCCCTAACACAGCACCAGGCCTGAAAGAGAGTGAATGAGCTCATATCTTCTAGAAGATTTGGGGGTTTCTGCTGTACAAAATAAAGTTTTCTATTTTGATCCTACATTCTCTTTGGCTCATATTTGACCCACATTGTTCTCTAACTCACAGATTCCTTTGCTACAGATCTGCTACAGTCATACCCCATCCTGTAATTGCATTATTGTAATGTAATTGACTATTTTATTTTCAGTTTTGACACCACACACTGTCTCTGCTCACTTAATCTCACTCAATAATTTCTTTCTGCAAGAGTGTTTTACCAACTTTCAAATTTGCTTTCTATACTATTAATTTAATTTAGCATATGTGTTTCCTCTCTCAGGTTCATATGATCAGCAAACTGAAAAAAATCCTACTTTATAAATTGTTTGCACAGTTAGTGAATGCATTGACCAGTTAAATGGCAGCTTTCTGCAAGACTCCACAAATATATTCTTTCTCTTTTGAAATTGATAATTTCTTTATATGAATGGTTTTCAGACTCATGTAGTAGTGCTTCCATGTTTTCAGGTTTCCATTCCTAGTTAGAATCATCCTGGAACATGAAATAAACCTTTCTTAAATTGAGGTTTAATTTTCATTATTTACTTTTACCACCTTTATTCAGAAGACTTATAACTTTGTATTGAAAGAAAATTTCAGTGGTTTGAGGTAATAATATAATTTGGTTTTGTTGGTTGCTACTGGTTTAGGCCTTCAGTTGTCAAGGTAGAAACAGTTACAAAAAGTGTGAAATTATTTTAACTGAGAATTTATGAAGAGTTTGCAATTAATTTTCATTTCTGTTTTCCTTATTCAAAGTAGAAAACTCAGAAATCTTACCCTTTTACCACAACATAAGTATTTCCAGACATCTGTTAGTCATTGACCTTTTGCAGGGAAACTTAAGAGCGACAAGAACTTGAGTATCAGATCAAGATTTTCCATGATGTTTCACTTACTCTCAAAAGAATTGCATCTTGTTACCCTTGATGTCTCCTATGCATTGCACTCCATTTTTTTTGGTCTCTCTGTCTACATGTTCATTTTATTTTCTATTTTTTTATATTTATCTTCATTTTTATTATTCTCAGTTTCTATTTCTTGTTTCTTTTTATATCTGCATCGAAGCTCTAACCACTTTGTTGCTTCATTAAAATAGTGCCCTTCATGTGTATTGGAATTGTTTCCTTCTGTAGCTGCTTCATCTTTTTTCAAAGAAATGTCACAATTCCTTCAGTCATCTCCCTTCAATTCACCTTTTCTGGAATTACAGTTAGAACTTATCAAACACTACTAATGACAGAAAATCTTGCTACACAGGGCTGTGTCACTTACTATTTTCATTTTCCTTTTTCTTTTGAATGATCCTCAGTCAATTCCTGTTCATAGTGCAGTCATATGTAATTGCCTCAAAGCACTACTACAGTAAATGAATTGCATTATTAAAGTTTTCTAATCTTTTAATTTTATCTTCATACTTCTCATGTCAGTCTCCTCCTCTGAATTATTTTCTTTTAATTTCCATTGCCCTCAGAGATTTGCACGTTCATTCCTCACTTTACAGACACAGCCTGAGACCCTGATTCTGCCCTTGAACTTCAGGACTGTGTCCCTTAAAGGAGACATTTCTTTCCTGAGCTACATAAAAGCAGTAAGAGTAGACAATGAATGGGAAAAGGGTGACACTTTGTGGCTATACAAAGAGAACTAAGGTCTCTTCATCCTTTTATGTATCATTAATTTTGGGTCCATCTTCCTGATACCATAATAATTTAAAGGTGACAAAAGTAGAATGAACTTTGACCAATATGATACATATTTATTTCTACAAAATCTTCCAACTGAGAACATGAGAATGATTTTGAGGACATGCTTCTGAAAACACAGCTAAGAAAGTCATTTAAGGGGTTGCCCAGTTTTCTTGAAAATCCATCATATATTATTTAGACATGCTAGTAAAAAATTAATTTATGAAATAAGACTTTGGGGAAGATCTTGCCCTTTCCCAAACCAATTTAACTCCTTTATTTCTACACAAAACTATTTTCTAAACAGCTTCCTGTGAGTTTAGCCACTTTCACCAGATCTCTCATTTTATGAAAACTTATGGAAGGATCACTCTTTCTGCTGAAAGCTTGGTCTGTAATCCATAACTGCTAAAAGCCATCAATGCTTATATCCAGATTTAACTACGAGAAAAGGACATATAAATTCTGTTGTTGAGTTTAAAAACCATGTACAAGACAATGAAAGTAGTGAAGTCCAAAGAAACCTAGCAGTCCTGTACTGAAAACATCCAATGTTGAAAACCTGCACCCTGATCTTGATTGCAGATTACAATTCTAGACAATCCAGGATTGTAGATTACTATTCTACATTTGTAGGAGTTAAAAAATGACAGTAGGGTGGAAAGGAAGAGATGAGCTTTTCAACTCCTTGCATTCTTCACACATCTTGCTTTGAGCTGGTCAGTGCGCTCAATGCTGTCTCTATGCCCCAGGGTGCCCAGATATTTTCACTTTTGATAGTAAACACACCTGCTGGTGACTCCTACTCTTCTTCACATGGTAAGATCAACCTGGAATGATACAAGGCACATTCACTGTGTATTGACTGCTGTGAGCAGCATTTCTGTGAAAGAGTAACTTTCCAGTTCCTTGTGCCACTGATAGGACCATTTGACTTGGATCTGGTGCAGCTTTACTGGAAATCTCATTTGACTCAAGTAATAGAATTGCCTTCTTATATTTACTTACTTTTATATATACATACACACACATATATATGCACATACAAAAAAATAGTATTTGTTGTCAGTGACACCGATAAAGAGAGAGAACTCACATGAAATTGATTTTATGGGTCTGTTCCTTCTAGGAATAGTATTTCATACTTCTTTTGCTTCACAACATCCATGAAATTAGTAGCATAGTAAGTCCATTCTCCAGGGATAAAAATTTGGATGCAGAGTGATTTTAAGTGCATTTTACAATTAACATTGTGGAAAGAAGCAGTAGCTGGGAGCCCTACTTAAAGAGCTGCCTTTTAGCAGAGTATTAACTTTTGAGTAGAAAAAAAGAGCATTTGCATAATTATTGAGAGCTAGACTGGGTCCTTGTAGCAGGGTTGGACACCAGGCAACAAAACAGTGCACAGCACCAAATCAGGGGGGGAGCAGTCAAACCCTTCCTTCCTCGTGTACACCCACGGAGGTGTTAGCATTGCTGAGAAAAGGGAGCTTAGGTGCCATTCAATCCAGGTACCATCAAGCTCTGGCTTTACCCCACCGGACCTGTGGACTGGCTGATTTCCCAAGGCTCCCTCTATTTCGTCAAAGCAAGAGAGGAGCTCCAAGACAGAAATCATTCAGAGATTCCAGGACTGTGTCTTTTTTCAGTGACTCTCTGCGCTGAAGTACAGGAACATTTGATGTAGGTAGCAAAGTGAATGAATGGCTTCAGGCTCTGAGTCCCAGTTTCCCAGAGGGATTTAAAAGACCATTTATTTCTCCTCTCTGCCCTGAAGCATGATTAGTTACACACCAGTTTCATTCTTGACACAGGCTTTTCCAATCCTGTTTAAGGACCTCCAGTGATGGAGGTCCTCACAGTTTCCAAGTAATCTATCCTAGTCCTAAACTGGAAATACTTTTTGCTATGCTGCCATTCACATCAAATCTTCCCATGACTTGACTTGGATGTCTGTAGTGCAGGCATGTCTTCTTCTGAGCAAGATATTTATGAGCCCATTGCAGTCAGTGGAGCATCAGGCAATTTTAATTTCAGTAACTGAAGAAGCTGTTCAGTCTTCTTGGTTTACAGGCTCATGTTTATTCTTGTCCCAGCTCTCGAGGTTAATATTTAATAACTGCACACTACTAGGTTCAAAAACTGAAGTTCCATCATCCCTAACACAGCACCAGGCCTGAAAGAGAGTGAATGAGCTCATATCTTCTAGAAGATTTGGTGGTTTCTGCTGTACAAAATAAAGTTTTCTATTTTGATCCTACAATCTCTTTGGCTCATATTTGACCCATATTCTTCTCTAACTCACAGATTCCTTTGCTACAGATCTGCTACAGTCATACCCCATCCTGTAATTTCATTATTGTAATGTAATTGACTATTTTTTTTCAATTTTGACACCACACACTGTCTCTGCTCACTTAATCTCATTCAATAATTTCTTTCTGCAAGAGTGTTTTACCAACTTTCAAATTTTCTTTCTATACTATTAATTTAATTTAGCATATGTGTTTCCTCTCTCAGGTTCATATGATCAGCAAACTGAAAAAAATCCTACTTTATAAATAGTTTGCACAGTTAGTGAATGCATTGACCAGTTAAATGGTAGCTTTCTGCAAGACTCCACAAATATATTCTTTCTCTTTTGAAATTGATAATTTCTTTATATGAATGGTTTTCAGACTCATGTAGTAGTGGTTCCATGTTTTCAGGTTTCTATTCCTAGTTAGAATCATCCTGGAACATGAAATAAACCTTTCTTAAATTGAGGTTTAATTTTCATTATTTACTTTTACCACCTTTATTCAGAAGACTTATAACTTTGTATTGAAAGAAAATTGCAGTGGTTTGAGGTAATAATATAATTTGGTTTTGTTGGTTGCTACTGGTTTAGCCCTTCAGTTGTCAAGGTAGAAACAGTTACAAAAAGTGTGAAATTATTTTAACTGAGAATTTATGAAGAGTTTGCAATTACTTTTTCATTTCTGTTTTCCTTATTCAAAGTAGAAAACTCAGAAATCTTACCCTTTTACCACAACATAAGTATTTCCAGACATCTGTTAGTCATTGACCTTTTACAGGGAAACTTAAGAGCGACAAGAACTTGAGTATCAGATCAAGATTTTCCATGATGTTTCACTTACTCTCAAAAGAATTGCATCTTGTTACCCTTGCTGTCTCTTATGCATTGCACTCCATTTTTTTTGGTCTCTCTGTCTACATGTTCATTTTATTTTCTATTTTTTAATATATATTTTTTGGTCTCTGTCTACATGTTCATTTTATTTTCTATTTTTTTATATTTATCTTCATTTTTATTAATCTCAGTTTCTATTTCTTGTTTCTTTTTATATCTGCATCGAAGCTCTAACCACTTTGTTGCTTCATTAAAATAGTGCCCTTCATGTGCAATGGAATTGTTTCCTTCTGTAGCTGCTTCATCTTTTTTCAAAGAAATGTCACAATTCCTTCAGTCATCTCCCTTCAATTCACCTTTTCTGGAATTATAGTTAGAACTTATCAAACACTACTAATGACAGAAAATCTTGGTACACAGGGCTGTGTCACTTACTATTTTCATTTTTCCTTTTTTCTTTTGAATGATCCTCAGTCAATTCCTGTTCATAGTGCAGTCATATGTAATTGCCTCAAAGCACTACTACAGTAAATGAATTGCATTATTAAAGTTTTCTAATCTTTTAGTTTATCTTCATACTTCTCATGTCAGTGTACACATACCCAAGATACTCAGCTGATCATTTTCCTGCCTCTGATATTCTAAATCTGATGGAAATGAGTCCATCCTTATTTTCCATGAGATGAACTGCTCCCTGAACAAACTGCTCATAGAAGTGACCACGCAGAGGTAGAAGGTGCAAGTCTTCATTAGATGCCCCCACATGTGCACCCTTCTACCCAATGTCATTGTTTGACTCCAGGATTTGGTGAGGGGGCCACACACTCTCCCAGATTTTCCACCCAGCATCCAGCATTAGTTCTCTTCCATGTGGCACTATTGTTCAGAGTCATTCTCACTCATGATTTTGATAACTCCAAGAACTCATTAAGAGAAAGGACAATTTTGATAGTTTCTCGAATTGAGGATCTTGGGATTTCAAGTTCTGGGAAAAAAAGAAATTTCTTCTAAAAAAAAGAATTTTTTTAGTGTTTCTACAATCTAAAATCTAAAATATTTGAGCTGCCTCTTTGTGTTCCTTCTCAAAGACAGTTGCTCTGAATCTCACATTTCTGAAGAATTAAACTTTTTCTACTGTGTCACAAGGACACAATTTTAATCTTCTGTCAGAATAAGCATATCCATTCTTGATCTCAAGGTTGCTGATAAGGACAAAGTGCATGTTATGCATCAAGAAAATTAGCATTCAGCTCCTTTTTTGGGGATTTAGTGGGTATGTATAATTAGATCTTAAGCTCATAGTATTTTTTGATCTAGTCAATTCCCAGAATATGGTAGCTAGCTTTATCATCTTGTGTTACTGGGTGACTGACTAAAAGCAACATGTCCCAAATATTTTAAAGCATCACTTCCCTTTCAGAAAGAAGTTATGGGCTTTGTGATTGTACAATTTCAAAGAAACAAAAAGAAAACCAAAACCAAAAAACAAGCATCTCAACACATAATGATTTGTGAATTAAATGAGTGGGATCTATTTCAAATAATGGTATTTGGAAAATAAACCATTATGTAAAAAATTCAGAAATAAAAGTCCCAAATTGAAAGTATGGTTTGACTGTCCAAGTAAATCCTGATTTGGATTGCTCTGATTATTTGTACAATCTATCCTAAATTGTCAGATTATTACAAATTTTGCTGGCAAGATAAAATTTATTTTTTGATTACAGAAAAAAAAAACAAACAAAAAACATGTAAAAAAATTCCTTTCCTTTTATTTTTTTTTTCTGAACAAGTGGACACTTGATGTCAATACAGCAAGAATTCCCGTGTCCCATTATGACTCTAAATCATCACACTAGAAATTATTCACATGATAAATACAGGTAAATATAGATGTTTAAATTGTGTGGCTACATCTCCATATTCTCCTTTGAGCTGTATTCTAAACTGAACTCTTTAATTTGGAAGAACTTTAGATCAGTGGTATTGATCATTTAAAAATATGCTAACACACTAACAGTGGCAAGCAATGTAAATAAATACATAACAGATTCTTAGCTGCAATGATCAACAAGAATTATGTTTCTAATAGCATCTTTGCCTGATTTTTTATCAAAATTTCATTAAATATGTACTGGTAAGATTTGTCTTTTATTAGCCTCAGGCTATGTTTCCATGGCAGCCTCACTGCTGGTCATTGCATTTCCCCTGCCAGCTGTACATTTTCACCTTTTTCCTTACAAGACTTTCTGTAAAGGTCTTATGGTTTCATAGTACAGAAGAAAAAAAACCATTAAAAATAGTATCTTCCTGTAAGATTAATGTGCTGATGTTACTCAAACAGTTCAACTAGAACAAGAAACGAGGGAAATGAATGGGAGAATGAGCTTGGATCATGTTCCATAGGAAGAGGGCAAGGACTGTGGCAGTCTGGAGTTAGAACTGCCACAGAAATACAGATTCAAAAAACTCAAGGAGTTCAGGTCAGCTGCTGACATTTAAATTCTTTGTGTCATTTAAGAAGCTTGCACACCCTGCCTAACCTCCAGAGATTTTGCGGCATCCCCCATGGGTCCCTGCTGACCAAGTGTGAACATCTCCTGCACCCCAGGCTCCCCCAGAGAGCAGAAGGCCCCCATGTGCCAGCAGCTGGGCCAGACCCCAGGTGTGCAGGCTGTCCCCTGCACTCCCTAAGTCACTGCTGCCTTCTGCAGTTACCTTCTAGGCAAGAGGGCTGCCTGCAGAGGGAGCATCTGCCACTGGTGCACTCAGCTTCCAAACTCCTTCCCATCCCAGTTTCCCTTGGGTGGGAGCGTTGATCTGCTTGAGGGCAGGAAGAATCTTGTCGTGGTTTGAGAGGAAGTGGATTTCTGGGATTTTTGTGGTCAGTCCAATTGGGTGCTCAGGTTTGGTATTGACATCTGGATTGACCATTGAGAGTTGGATACGCCTCTGAGAACACACAGCGGTTAAAAGCAGAGGTCTCCCCTGGGAAGTTCTCTTGGGACTCTTGGGAAGGAGGTCGGATCTCTCCCCTGTCCAGCTGTCCCTGCTGGGCGGGAGAGGGGAGCAGCCATGCGGTAGGCCTGGGCCTGGACCGAGATGGGGGTAGGCCTGGCCTGGCCCCCCCCAGGGTGGAAGGGTGGAAGGAAATACCGGAGGCATCGGGCAGCCCTCCCCCTCACCCAGGAGAGAGAGAGAGTACAGCCCGTGCCTGGACTGTGCTACCTGGAAATTTGATAACATGTGCCAGCAGCACAGCTGAGAAGGAGAAGAAGGGGGGGGTGCAGCGGGAAGGTGTCCGGCTGCTGTGGGAGTCTTCGGGTGGGCAGAGCCTGAGTTTTTTTAACCCTTTTCTAGACAATGAAAACTTTGCAGAACATTAACTTTTCCTAGAAGAGAGATAGAGACGAAATGGCAGAAGAAAATGTGCAAGTGTGAAGGTCTGGGCAAGTGAAAGATGTCGGGAGAGTAGAGAAGAATCCTAAGTGGGAAGAGATGATGGAGTGGCCTTGGCTGGACTCTTCTTGTATAGCCATGGACAGAACCATGTTTCCTGTGATACAGAGACTGCATCCGGGGGAGGCGATGCCAAGAGGGTTCAGTGTTGGAGCCCCTAGGCCCCAGGGGGTAAAATTTGGGGGGGACAGGTGTCCCAAAGGTGCTCTTTTTGGAATGGGACAAAGCATCCTTAAAAAGACAACCCTAGAAGCAGCTCTGGTCCCTGTTCAGTGGTGAGAGCACTGGACATGGAAAAAGAAGAGGTCACCACATGGCGCAAGAAGGACTCCTCTCCTCTTGACAAATTGAGAATTGGTTATCTACAGGGTGGTGATGGACCGAGAGTCGGTGATTTGGGAGATGTATTGTGTTGGAAATTTGGTGGGGGAAGGAGGAAATGTGTTTGTAAGGTTTTCATTTTCCTTGTGTGTGGTTTTTTGTTTTTTTTTTTTTCCCTTTCCTTTTCTTTCCTATGTAGTGTAGTTAATAAAGTTTTGTTTTCTATATTTCTAAGTGGAGGCCTGCTTTGCTTATTCCTGGTCACATCTCACAGCAGAAACCAGGGAGAGGATATTTTCATGGGGGCACTGGCATTGTGCCAGGGTCAAACCCTGACAGATCTTCAGACAAATTTGGACAGACTGGAATAGGCTGAGCAGGGAAGAGGTGGAATCACCATCCCTGGAATTGTTCAAGAGATCTGTGGCTGCAGCAATTGGCAACATGTTTTAGTGGTGGACATGAGGGTGTTCTGTTAATAGCTGGACTTGATCTTAGGGGGTTTTTCCAGCGTGAATGATTCTGTGATTCCAAAGAAGATCGTTGCACTAAAATCGACTGCATGATGTAACTGACCACATATTCAGTTTAAAAGAATTTATAACACTGGCAGCAGAATGCTACAATTTCAACTGCATATACTCAACACTGTTTACCTGGTGTGCAGAGCTTCATGCAACCAGATTAAACACTCATTTTCCACAGATGTTTTTGAAACAAAAAAAAATTAATTTTCCTCCTTTCAGTTTTATTATAATGAGCATTGTGACCACACTCAGACCAGGACATTTAATTTTATATTATGAGTGAATGTAGCAAAATCTAATAATAATCTAAGCAGTGGTATTTAAAGAGGTGAGACCCATGTTCATTAAACATTAGGAAGAAATTATTTTTAGTGAGTGTGATGAGACACAGGAACAGGTTGTCCAGAGAAGTTGTGGATGCCCTATGCCTGGAATCATCCAAGGCCAGGTAGGATGGGGCTTTGAGCCTGGTCTAGTGGAAGGTGTCCCTGCCCATGACACAAGGTTGGAATTAGGTGATCTCTAGGGTCCCTTCCAATACAAGCCACTCCACTATTCTATGGTTCATGTTTGATGTGCACTTATTAGGAATTTAAAAAGCATCTCAGGGAAAAAAAGAAAATAAAGCACAAAACAAAACAAGGGAAGAAAGGTTCATAAATTGCTAAACAGAACATATTCAGAGTGAAAATCATCAAAAGGCCTAAATATAGAGCAGTGATATATCCTGGCTCTAGGAAATTTAGATTAACTTTCATGTTATTGGAAAGAAATAAAGTGGATTTTGATGGATTTAGTCACTGCACCCAAATCATTATTAAATGCATATAATGTTTCATCATTCTAATTCTCTCTGCTTTGGAGTAGCTTGCTCTGTGATCATGTTATAGTTTGACTCCTCGTGCACAGTCTATTCTAATCTATTTTACTTCCTCAGGAGATCTCTCCCTTTAATGCAAAGGAAAGCATTCTAAGAGCAAGTCATGTAGAGTTTTTCCCAAGGTATAACCTTCCTCTATATGCCTGATCTATTGTAATTCTCTGGCCTGTTCCTTCATTTCAACCATCAAGCTAATTATAGTCCCACTGTACCTTACTGCATAACCCTGCAAGAGTCCGTCACACTCTGCCTGGCTTCTGACTTTTTCTGGCACTTTTTAATCCTCTGTCTGCTTAACTTGTGAGATCTGAGCTTTGATAGGAGGTCACTCCCTAGACAGCAGACCTCTGAGGAGTGTTCAGGTGTCAGAAGAAACCTTTTCTGTCAGTTGTGAGCAACCTTGTACTTTTCTCCATCACTCAGAGTCTGATTCTGATTGTGGCATGAACCCCCTTCCTTCTCCTGAGCTCTGCAGTGGGATATACAAACTTCTCAGTGTCAGATCCCACACTCCAGGCCTGTCAAACCTCATGCAATAAGCACCTAGCACACATTCCTGTCTTTTTTTCACAGTCCCTTACTGCCCTACCTGTAGCTCACACATCAACAACCTGCAGCAATCTGGCCTCTTTCCTGTCCCATATGCCCATATCTCTACATCCAACTCACACAGACAGAAAAAAATATTGGCTCTAAATAAGTCTGAAATTACTCAGAGGAATTAAATCTAAAGGATGCTGTGCAGCCATATGATACTATTATTCAGGTGCTGCCAGAATCCCATGATAGACCACAGCTTTATCTCATTAATTAGGTATGGGTTATGTTTTTGAGAGATTCACACTAATTCTTTTGCTATGTCCATGCAACTTCTTTCTGCTTCATTTTTAATGTGGCACAGGACTTACATGACCTGAAATAAAGAAAACAGGATGTGCAGTCATGCCAAGAGTTACCCAGCAAAGTGGCAGAGAAATAGTTGGTTCCACAGTAAAATGGAACAGAGTGAAGTAGGGACTGCGCCAGGCAGGATGCGAGAGTAGAAGAAAAAATACAGATTTAGATGTTGGAATAAAATAAGAATATAAAGTAAACATTTTCAATGTAGCAGACCTGAGCCGAAGAGCTGTAGAAAAGGCCAGATCACCGAGAAATATAGGCTTATGGTTTCCAGGATATTAAAATGAACTATATCAGAACTAGATAAATTGAAGTAGATTAGTTAATTGAATTGATTTAATTGATTGAACTAGATAAATTTACTGTATCTGAACCAGATAAAAGAAATTGAAAGATGTTCATCTTACTGGATGCAAATATTAAGTTGATAACTGGATGCCAAATTAAACGTAAAATTTTAAAAATGCTAAACCGATTATGGTAGATCTAGAGACATCAATGTAAATAAGCAACAAGAAGAACAACAAAATCAGAATTTCAGAATTGTTGAAATTCAGCTAATATACTGGATACATCAGATAGAGCTAATAGAAGGGAAGATATACAAGATACTGAAAACCAGACCCTGTCTTTGTTTTGATTTTATCAAAGTAAAAAAACAATAGCATTTAGTGTGACAGATAGAAGGTCATTAGATTTCTTTTCCCAAAAGCAATAATTTCAGTCACAGTATGAGGAAAGACAAGACTTTGAAATGTAAAAGACACAAAGTGGTGGTGGCCACACAGGAGTAACAGCGCTGCAGTTGATCATCTCAAATCGTTTGGGTTGAAAGGGAACTTGAAAACCATTTGCTTCCAACACCCCAGCCACAGGCAGGGGCACCTTCCACTAGACAAGGTCTTTCAGGGTCCCATCCACACTGCCCTGAACATTTCCAGGGGAACCTCAGGAATCACATGGGGAGGTGTAAAAGAACATGTCTTGCAGATATTTTGTGTTTCTCCCTTGAATATAAGTGACGTTACTCAAGGGGGTTATTTTCCAGGTTTTGCAGAAGAAAAAGGAAATATGTACCAGTCTCTTAACCAATGGTGAAGGGGAAGTCAGTGTGTTCCCTTGGTCTGTCATGACTTCCATCTTGAAAAGAGAGGGAGGCAAAGCAGTGTTCTTTATTAAAAATGCCAAATATAGAAACCTAATTTTAATTATCATACACATGGAAAGTCATACAACAATCCTAACTACTAGAAAGTAGAAATAAAGACTTTTAAAATATATTTTACACAAGTACTGGTAACACTGAGATAGCTATTTCTGTGTGAGAGCTGTTATATGGCTGTTAATGCACACATTTATTGGTGTATGTTTTGCAACTAGAAGGTTGCATACTAATAACTTTACAACTTATTTATCAGCTCTGGATGATTTTGAGGTGGGATTTTGTTAACTCATATTTTGTCACATTTCTCAGAATACTGTGTACATGTGAGAGATTTATGGATAGGAATAAAATGTCAAGAATCTGTGAAAATCAATATTCACATATTTCATAAAGAAGTGGGAGATACTAGAGAAATATTTTTGTATGTATATTGTGTTAAAGTATTTTGACTACAGTGAATCAAACTTTTCTGAAGTGGGGTGGTTCATTAACACCATTCTCGATTAGCTATGATCTCTTGCATCTTTCACCAGTAACCAGGCCATTTTTAAATTCAAAAAACCACAGTGATCTCAGCCTTTGCAGTTTCATCATAGCATGACATTATTTAATACAGCATTGCTGTTTCCTGATAGCAGTGTTTCTCCTGCGAAGGAGGCAGTAATTAAAGAATAATTCTGTCTGGTAGTTTTGTTAGATGCATATAGCATTTCAAGCAACTAATCTGTTACAGTAGCCTTAAGGACTCTGCCTGCATTGCAGATACTAACTTTCTGTACAGTGAGTACACAATCAGGTCTGGCCTTTTATCAGGGTTGCAGTTCAGCCTGTCTTGTCTCTCTCTTTGTGTAAGTATTCCTAATCTGCCCATGTTACCCCACTCTGTTGTACAGACACTCTGATGCTTCATTTTCTTTCTTCCATGTTGAATCCCCATCCAGTCACAAGTTGTGTATCTGGCTTTTATAAAATCATAGAACATCCTGAGTTGGAGAGGACCCACCAGGACCATTGAGTCCAACTTCTGGCCCTGCACAGGACAACAAAAATCCCACCAAGTCCCTGAAATAATCCAAATGCTTCTTGAACTCCTGTAGGTTTAAGGTCATGACCACTTCCCTGGAGACCCTGTTTTGTTATTGTTAGGGTCTGGACAATTTTCTTTCCTCCTCATCACCATTCCTTACCTGTCTGCATGACAAATAGCATGCTCCTTATGTGATGTGAAACTGGCTTTAAACACACAGAATCCTAAACCAGCGCATTTCCAGGACACTGGTTCTCCAGAGTCCAGACACGCGCCAGCCAGTTTTCTTCTCTTCTGATTCCCATTGAAATGTGCATCACAGAGTGCACTTAATTACCTACATGATACCACAGCAGAGTGTTAAAAAATGTCTGGACCCTCACACAACTGTTCAAAAGAGCTTCCAGCAAACAGTTTTGTTTGTCCACACATATTTCAATCCTGCCAGATGGGAATCAGCACAGAAGTGATTGTTGTCATCACTGATGCCAATCTAACATCACATAACCAACCTAGACTCAAACCTCGTGATTCTTGATAATTAAGAGTAAACTATGGAAAAAATATGAAAGAAAAAAGAAAACCCAAAACAAATAGCAGAAAATCAAGCACTATGTGGTTGTATGAGAGGCAATTGAAATGCAATGTAAGCAATCCACATTCATCAAAAAGTTCTGGACTAGTCAGATCCAAAAACATGGCCACTATCAAAATGATCTTTCTATAGAGAGGACTCTCAATGTGGAAGCTCCTTCTCTGTAATTCAAAAAAAAAATTACAATACCATTTATATCCAACAGGAAAATAATTGTAGAAATCTTACATTTTTAAAAGTGTGTGGATTTTTCTAGGAGAAAATGTGAACTGGAACACTTAGTTTTCATTCAGTCTAGGCATTTTTATAGAAAACTTTTCTTTTAGTAGCTTAGTATGCACTAGGTACCTAAATAAAGGAAAAAATAAAATCTCTCCTATGTGACTCATCTAAGTTTATATGGAAAACAAATAGCAACAGAGGTTAGAAATAAAAAAAACGTTCCTTGTCTTTGACTAACAGTTTAGCTACTTTTCTCATCTTTTCACCTTGGAAATATGATTTAGAAGAGGAAGACTCTTTCACTTGCTTGCTGTAGGATAAAATATGATTTTCCAGTGTTATGGCCATTCCATTTGAAATTGCTGATTTATTCACACACACATACACACACGAACAAAGCCTCAAAAATTATACAGAAATAAAATAAAGTTTTAAAGTTTATAATGAATATTATAAATAAATAATTCACTCACTGCCAAGGTAAAATTAAACTCCTGGGAATAAACACCTGGGAAGGAAAGGTCTCTGACAGGTAAAAGAAGAGAAGAAGCTGTTTCTTTAGTCCAAACCTCCTAGTAATTTTTCTCTGTCTTTCACTCTGAGGTCCCAAGCTGGTTTTTAAAATCTCTGTCAGAGCATCAACAGTGCAGTGGTAAACTAAACCATCCAGTCACTTCCATCCAATTAGACCTGATTTATTCCCTTTTAAAGGGCCAACTATGAAAATCTCAGCTTTGGGGGCTGATGGATAATGACTCTGATGCAGTATTTTAACCATTTATATTGTATCAGTGTTTCACAGAAAAATCAGGGTAGTCATTTTAGAATTTTTCTAAATAGATGAAAATATCTTTGATTTTTTTTTCAGACTTTTTTGGTATATTCTTTTCAGAGGGAAATGACTTTTAATCCACTTAGTTAAATGGACTTTGTTCACATGCTTGAGAAAGCTTTTTCTCATAAGAACCATCAAATATCAGAACAGATAGTCCTGTCAAGTCATGCTGCTGTCCACCCTTGGAGAATTTCTAGACCAGTCTGGAAAACTTGGTTTGGCCTCACATGTGACCATGCTTTAATCAAGAGGTGGACTAGATGTTTTCCTCAGGTCTCTTCTAAGCTGAAACTTCATGTGATCCTGCAAATGAGGGTCAGTAAGACCAGGGGACCAACGACAGAGTTCTTTTTATTGACTCTGCCCATATTCCATGAGGACAAAATATTCCCTTCATCAAAACTTAGTGATTATTTTGAGGCAAACTCAGTGGGAAATCTCACATTTTTTCTGTTGGAGGCTGAAGCAGCAATAATTTGCTAGTAACTGTGCAGGAGTGTGTATTTTCCCACTGTCCATCTCAAGATAAAAGTCAAATTGGAAAAATCTAGGGTGAAGCAAGACATCAAGATGGCCAGTGATGAAAGAGGTGAAGTTTTATTGAAGTGCTGTCTGGAACAAAGAGGTCTAAGATGAATTCTTTTCTCTCAAGTGTGATACCAGTGCAGAAGCTTTTAAATGTCTCTACATTTCATAAAACCACCTGTAAAGCAAAAACAATGCATCCTTTCAGCTTAACACAATGAGACTGTTCATGCAGGCTTCTTTTTCCCCTTGTTTGCAGAGTGTGAAGCCCATTAAAGTCTGCTCCAGTCCTGTCTAAGCACTCCAGATGCTGCTGTAATACTCAGAGACAGAAACTGGGGCAGAAAGGGGCATTGGGCTCAAGCTAATAAAAAAAAACCCAAAAGTTTTGATATGAACCATCAGTCTTTTATTGGTGTATTACAGCCTTTCTGATAGGGAAGGGTTTGGAAAAATTAAAATTCTAGTACCAGTTTTCTGGCTGTTTATTGTATTTTATTGTTACTGTTGTGAATGCTACTGAAATAAAAATAGAAGGGTAAACAGGGAGGTAGAAGAAAATATGGCCTACATGATCCTATTCCTTTCCTCTAGAAGAAATGATTATTTCTCTCAAAATATTGTTTAAAATTCAAAGAGACATTTTTTTCTTTTTGATCAATAAATGCATATTAATCTCAGATTAAATAACACAATACCTTAGTGGTGATATTCCAGAATTGGACAAAAAATCTGTGAGTATTTCATTATTTGCTATTACTATTCCTCTGCAGTTTTTCAGAGTGAATAGATTAATAGCACTGATCTTCTCTACTGGGGCTTGGCAATGGAAATTGGTCATAGAGCTCTGTGACCTGGAGCTGACATTAATTATCATTAGAGTCTAAGAATTTCACTGACAGGAGGAGGGATGCTGTAATGTAATTCCAAAACCAGCACCTTTCTTAGATCTTTTTAGACACCTTCAACAAATTTTCTCCTCACTCTGAATCTCTCACTGCATCCTTTTAGCACTTCACTTTGTATCATCCATCAGAACAAAGATGACACATCTTTCTTCTCCCTTGTTTTCCTCTGGATGACCCTTGGTTTTCTCTTTCTTCATGAACTAAGACTCCCATGAATTCCTCCAGCCCTTTACTGTGAGGAGCTGATCTTTAGCAGGCATTTGGACTTAAGTGGAAACCTTTCACTTATCTCTAATGATCTCACTACAGAACACTACTCTTCCTCTCCTGAGGTGCAGAGTGGAGAAGATTTTTCAGTGCCCATTTGTATCCTCCTTAAAAGAAGTTTTCTTCTCACCTTCCCTAATTACTGTATTGGTAACAGCATAATTGTGCTGCATAAGAGTGACACAGGCCTTAACCAGAATGTAGATTATGTTTTCAAACCCTCAAACCTCTGTTGGGTCAGGTCCTTCAAGCACAAACTTCTCGAATGGACACTGCTGTTCTGCCAGGTGTTATTTTGTATTGCAAACCTCAGCAAGTTCAGGGCCAAGTGCAAGGTCCTGCACCTGGTTTGGAGGGGTCCCAATATCAACACAGACTGGAGAAGGGATGGACTGAGAGAAAACCAGTGTGAAGGATCTGGGGATACTGGGGAATGAAAAATTGGGCATGACCCATCAATCTGCACTCACAGCCCACAAAAACAGCCTGGTCCTGGTCCTGGACTGGTCCCACAGGGGGGACAGCAGCAGGTGAGGGAGGGGATTCTGCCTCTGCTCAGGTGAGATCCATGTGCAGCAGCAGGTGAGATCCCATGTGCAGTGCTGCATCCTGTGGTTTTCCCAGCGAGGGAGGACACAGAACTGCTGCAGTGGGTCAGTCCATAGAATGATCACAAAAGTTATCAGAAGGCTGGAACACCTCCCCTGTGAAGACAGGATGAGAGAGTTGGGGCTGTTTATCCTGGAGAAGAAAAGCCTTCTGGGAGACCTAATAGTAGCTTTTCAATTTCTAAAAAGGATTTATAACAAAGAAAGAGAATGATTTTTTTAAACAAATGTCTGTAACGATAGAATGAGGGGTAATGGGCTTAAAATGATAGAGGAGAGGTTTAGATTGAACATAAGGAAGAATTTTTTTTTACAGGGAGAGGCTGCCCAGAGAAATGGTGCATGCCTCACCATTGGTAGTACCCATGATCAAGCTGGATGGGTCTTTGATCAATCTGATCTAGTGGGAGTGGTACCTGCCCAAGACAAAGGAGTTGGAATAGATGATCTTTAGTGGTTGCATTCAACCAAAAACATTCTACAATGAATGAATTTCTGCATTTGCAACCTCAACCACAAACTACTTCACACTTACAGAGCTATGTTGATACTTTGCCTATAACCACACTAAAATAATACTGAGGAGGTTACTGAGACATTATTTCTTGGTTTTGGGTTTCCTGCAGTGCTTAGTGAACCACATTAAACCTTCCAGAAACTCTGATTATTACACATATGCACATGGGTTGAAAAGGTAAATTCCACATTTAACTGGGGATCTGCATATAAGCACTTTTTATTGTGAACCCTCTAGGACAAAGTTTTCAGTTTATGCCTAGATTATTAGAACACTGCTTACTGCTACCTGAATTAAGCAAATCCAAAATGTTTCACATAAAAAACACTCTGCAACTCTTCCTCTGCATTTGCCTTCTTTGGATTAACAAGTACTGCTGATCTGTATAGAAACAGAAATCCTCAGAGTCCACTTTAATGATTTGCATATGCAATACCCCACTAAAATCAAATGCATTATTTTTGCACTCAGAAGTAATCTAATATCTTGCTTCTTTGACCCATATTCCACATGTGTTGTTTAGTGAATGCTGTCACAGAGCCAAAGCCTGTGGTTAGTACTTAATTAATATGCTTCTGTTATGCACTCATTAGCACTTCAGTTAAAATCTCCAGATGCTGGAGATAAATAGATCCATGAAACCCATTGCAGTACATGTCCCAACCAGCCAAACAGTGGCATACTTCTCTATATAGGTTAATATTCAATTAAAAGCTTTCATCTCTCAATACTGGAAAAACAACTTTCATTGTTTTAAAGTGGTGCTATGGATAATGATGGATGGGAAGAGGAAGAGAGAATGGAAGAAGAAAAGGAGTGAAGATGGTAAATCTTCAGTTTCTTGAAAGTCTGTGGGCTTCCTTTTTGTTGCTTGTTATAGGACAAAATAACATCTTAAATCACTAATTTCCAATTAAGATTGCAGTTTTGCAGCAAAATATAGGTAACCTTTGAGTTATGCAAAGGAATACTGCCTTATTTGCCTTTTTTTAATGTTTATTTCTATTTTTTTACAAGGCTTTAATGTAATTTTCAATGAGATGGTTTCATGAGTCTGGGACATTTTATGTTCGACATTTTATGTTGAACCTTAAGTTCAACTGATGCATTAATTTTTTAAAAGTCAGTGTTCTCCACTTCTTTATCATCAACTCTGTCAAGGAAGAGAAGGATGACTTTTCAAATCAAAGTATATTCTATGAGTCTCTCTATCAAAATATTAGTTTTTAAAAATGTTCCTGAGGCAGGAGTCAGTAGGAAAAATGCTGAGCATTTAAGCTCTGAGATGGAATAATCTGTTTTTAGTGCCTTTAGACTAGACTCAAAGAAGTGGACCTGCTTGTTCCCTCTGATGCAGAGACAAAAACCAGGGTAATAAGATGGAGTAACAGTTCCTCTTTGTGCAAAAGGAAGACCCTAGTCTTTGGAAGCAAAAATTTGAGAAGGTGTGCAGAGCTGAGCAGACATTTGTCCAAGCCTGAAAACCGCAACAACACCAAGACTGAGCTCAGCAGGTTACTGTTAAATGCACCAGATCCCTTTGAATGTTCTGTTTAAAGGCAGCAGAGACAGAAGAGTGCTAAGCCTCAGTTTAGAGTGGAAGTTTCAAGGGCAACTGAAGGAGAGGGATGTGTGATAGCAAAGATTTTTCCATATATTATTAAAAGTGAAATGAGGTGTCAGAGAAGCATCAGGATTTCTGGAAGCTTTTCCAAAGCTATGACTTTGATCTGTGTAAGGCTGATCCCTCTCTAACTCTTTTTCTTTTTCTCTAACTCTACATTCTTTCTCAATTAGAATATTTCACCAGGCTTGTTATCAGACAGTTCTTCCCAGAGAAGTTATTTTTGTATTTAATCCAAAATGTCAGGTGACTGAGTAAAATGCTTAAGAGAATTGATTACCATCTGTTGATTCAATGGTTTGTTTTTTCCCTTGGTCATTGATAGACAGATATATTTTTATTTTAATCAATATATGCATTCTTTTACACTGTCATTGTCTTTTACACTGTCATTGTCTTTTACACTGTCATTGTACCTACAAGTTACACCAACCAGGCAGATCAGGTCTCATACAGGCAGAAAAATTTATATCTATTATCCTTTGGTTTTCTTTGATATCCATGCATAATTTTCAATGAGAAAATATACAGATCAAAAGTACCTTAAAAATGGGGAAAAAAGAATTTCTAGGTTTAGCCAAAGAGCAACTTTTAAAATTCTCTTTCCACTGTAGTTCTAAATTTTAAAAAGTCATAGTTCATTGGGGCTTCAGTAATTCCCAAATAACACTGTCTTAACTCTAGTTCAAGGCTTCTTTTCAAGCTTGTTCTCTTTCAGACTTCTTTTCTCTGACAAGTGTTCTCAAACTGTATTTTCTATCCCAAAGGCTGAATTATGCTCTGGGCTGGGTCCAGTGAGCCAAAGCTGCTGCAGGTGGTTATCAATAATTTACTTGCAGCTCCTACTCCTTTGTCTGATAGTGTAAATGCACTGGAAATGACCGGAGCAAGGTAAAGCCAGGAAATCAAACCTTCCTGCTGGTCATGTGAAGGCTGCTGTTCCAGGGCTGCAGGAACCTTCCTGCCATAATTTCTGTGTGACAATGACATTATAACCTACTTCACATTGGGATAAAGAATGGATACTACTCATGACTTCTGGCACAGTTAACCTGTAGTAAAATAGAGGTACATACATACATGTATATATACATAAATATATATATATATGTATGTGTGTGTTCATGTGGTGTACATATCATAAAATCATAAAATCACGGAATAGCTTGGCTTGCAAAGGGACCTTCAGGATCATGTAGTTCCAGTCCCCTGCCATGTATGGGGACACTTTTTAATAGTTCAGGCTGCTCAGAGCTCCATCCAACCTGGCCTTGAACATTTCCTGGGATGAGGCGCCAGCACAGCTCCTCTGGACAACCTGTGCTGGTGCCTCACCACCTTCTGAGTGAAGAAATTCTTCCTATTATCTGATCTAAACCTTCTCTCTGACACTTTGAAGCCATTCCCCCTTGTTCTGTCACTACATCTTTCTGTAAAACATCCCTCTCCATCTTTCTTGTAGGTTCCCTTCAGGTACTGGAAAGCTGCAAAGCCTTATAGGTCACTCCAAAGCCTTTTCTTTTTCAGGCTGAAGAATCCCAATTTTCTCAGCCTTTTCTCACAGGAGAGGCGCTGTATCCCTCTGATTATCTTGGTGGCCCTCTAGACTCGTCCCAAGAGGTCCATGTGCTTCTAGTTCTGGGGTTCTCAGGGCTGGGTGCAGCAAATTCCTGGCTCACAGAGCAGAGGTGCAGTGTGTGTGTGTGTGTGTGAACACAGATTTATATATATATATGTGTGTGTGTATATATGTTAATTATATAGTCATGAAGAGATATCATCCTCACTTCCATCTCTATGAGCCAGTTTGACTCGGAGAGGAAGACACTGCTGAAAATGTATCTTGAAATTAGACATTTAAACTATGTTTGTTCTCTTGGGATGGGAATCAACACCTCTATAGTTAGGATACTTTGGGAAACCTCTGATCTCCACAGTAAGACAGGAGTTCTGGTGTTTTGGATTGCTCATTAAAACAAAATAGCTTTTTAAATACCTGTTTTTCAAAATAAATTTCCCCTTAAGTCCCTGATGTCAGCAGATTTCTCCCTTGTGATAAGTCCACTAGCGGCTCAAAAAGAATAAATAAATAAACATGAAAATTCCTGGATGCTAATGAGAGCCCCAGAAGCAGGACTGGAGCTTGATACATCACCTCTGCTGCTTAATTTCTTTGGGAAGGTTCCAGCCCCTGCATGATGTCAGCCTGAACGTCTGGCTTCAGTACCTGAATTTTCATAAATTTTGCAATCAGCTCTGGAGTCTCAAAGGGGCTGTAAGGACTTAAAATCAAGGATTCAGTAGAGCTGCAGTTGTGCAGTGTGTGGGTAGCCTCCTGTTTATCTTGCCTCATCACTGTGTGCTGGAGCATTCAGCTGCTGCTGCACTCTCCAGATTGATGGAAGAGCCCTGCGACGCTTCTTCAGGGTGCACTTGTGTTAATTGAGATAAATATTCTTCTGCAAGATGCAGCTGGTGCTCAAGGAGTCCTGGAAGATACATTATCTGGATTTGAGGAGGCCCATTTCTCATGATTTATTTTCATGTTACACAGCACTGAGGGCAAATTTTTGGGTTCTGTGTCAGTATCTATAATTTTGGCAGCAACCTGGTGCTCCTTGTCTCAACAAACTTGTTTTCTAACCCACATGCCTGTGTTGTACTCATGACTGCAGCTCTGTGGGTTAAACTCTTTTTGTGTTCTGAGCTTTTTGCATGGAAGAACAAGACCAGATGGAGAGTTGTGCTTAGAGAAAGCACCAAATATAACTGCTCCTTCCTCAGAAATAGAATAATTTCCTTATCTTTAGTCAAGTTAAGAGACACATCAGCAGAAGTGCCCTGTGCTCTTACTTCTTCAAGTGGCAATATTTCAGCTCATTACAAATAACAAAAGGAATTTTAGGGTTTGCTACCCCATGTGCACCTGTCTCCTGCCTTCTGGCCCCCAAATCCTCTCTTTCTAAGTTTCCTGAACAAACATGAAGGTGGATCATATACCCGTGGAAAGGGGAAACTGTTTCAGCCCTCATTCATCAGTCTCTCCCTGTTTCTTTTTTTAACCAGTAAACCTAAAGCTTTACTTTCCGTGAATCAACTTTCAATCAAGACTGTTGAAAAACTAGGTAATGAGAATTACCATCATCTGAAATTCATAAATAATTAGGAGAAAAAATTCAGTCAGAATAACAGAGAAGCAAGCAGATTTTATTTTTTGTACTGGATTTGGCATGTAAAACACTAGAAATAAGAAAAAAAATTCCCAAATAATGTGAAGCACATTCTGTTATTTCCTGAAAATACATTTAACTTCCCATTGTTCTTCTTTCTTCCATGAGAAACAGAAACCTCAGAAAACCTTAGATAAAGCCAGTAGTTCAACTAATGAGCTACTGAAGATTGAAAAATTCTTTTCCAACAGTATTGGAGCCTGTGTAAACACTGGTTATACTAAAGGTTGTCTTCCCAAATGTGAAGTCAGTCATGCAATGGTCTGTGGAATGAGTAAGAGCCCACCTGATCTTTTTCATGGCTGTAATTGAGAAGCTGTTTCTCCATTTGAGTGTTTTATTTTAAATTATGCAAAGTTGCCACTTACTCTTTAGTAATACATAAGCAAAGGAAATTCAACAGATGGTGTCACACCAAGCAGTACCATCTTATTTGAAACTACTTTAGCAAAAATTGAATTTGGTTGAGGCAGACACATTTTGGGCCATGGCTGTTTTAGTTTTTATTACTGCTGTCTTACGGTTTCTTTGTAGATTGAATTACTAACTTAACTTTCACACAATTTCCACTGTAATTTAACTGTGCTGCTGCAGTGCAAGTTCTCTTGTTCAGAGAGTGGATATAGCCTATTGAAAAGATAGAGGGATCTAGGGGATCACATAAGAGTTTTATTTCAACTAAATAAAATTTTCAATCAGAAAATTTATTTCACTCTATTTCATAATGTTTAATTTTCCATGATGAAAACTGAATATAAGAGATATTCAGATGATGTCTTGGCCTTTCAGGTGTCCTTGTCCTGGGTCAGACTGGAACAGCAGCTGTTCCAGAGCTGTGTTTTACACTGGTGACCAAAAAAGGCACTAATAAAACACTTGTGGTTTGGCTATTGCTGACCTTCTGTTCACATGACATTAAGTGTTGTGCTTCTCACTTTGCCCCACACTGAATTGGCTGGGGGTGAACAAGATGTTGGGAGAGGACAAAAGCTGAAATAACTAAAGAGGTTGAGGGAGGTGACTGTGTCCCTGTGCTCTGCTCTGGTGAGACCCCACCTGGAGCATTGTGTCCAGCTCTGGGGTCTCAGCACAGGAAGGACCTGTTGGAACCAGTCCAGAGGAGGCCGCCAAGATGATCCAGAGGGATGAAGCACCTCTCCTGTGAGAAAAGGCTGAGAGATTCGTGCTGGTTCAGCCTGCAAAAGAAGAAGCTTTGGAGTGACCCAATTTTGGCCTTCCAGCACCTGGAGAGAGGCTACAAGAAAAACAGAGACTTTTTTCAAGGTTCTGGAGTGCCAGAACAATGGGGAATGGCTTCAAGCTGAAGGAAAGTAGATTCAGACTAGATATTATGAAGAAATTCTTGCCTGTGGGGGTGGTGAGGCACTGGAACAGTTTGTCCAAAGAAGCCTTTTCAGCCCCATGCCAGGAAGTGCTCAAGGCCAGGTTGGATGGGGTTCTGAGCAAACTGATCTAATGAAAGGTGCCCTGCCCATGTCAGGGGTCCTGGGTCTATTTGATCTTTAAGGTCCTTTCCAACACAGGCCATTCTATGTTCCTGTGATTCTATGATATTCCATGCCATATAATATAAAATCATAGAATATCCTGAGTTAAAAGGAGCCCAAAATGATTATTGAAGTCCAGCTCCTGACATGCATGTCAGTAAAAAGGGAGAGAAGTGGACTTAGGGAAGTCAGCCATCTATTGTTCAGGAATTGACTGGGATTTGGTCTACAAATGGGAGATGGTGAGCAATTATCTTTGAAACTCACATTTGTTTGAAATACAGAGTTAGCTTGATATTGTGAATTGGACATGGTTCAAAGCCTGTATTTTGCCTTCATTTGAGGCCTATTTGTTTAGTCAGTGCTCAGTTTGTTTTTGAGGTAGACTTTTTAATGGGATCATCCTTAATCCCATCAAAGACAGTTCTCCATGGCATTATTCCAAAGAGAAAGAGAAAAACATGATGAAAAATAAAAGCATGTGATCTACTGGATCAGGAAATACCCAGTGAACAGTGGAAAGCAAAGGACAAGAATTTAAAGATTTTAGAACTTCTTATATATTAAATGAAATAGAAGGTTTTGAAATTATCATCATCCATCAGGGCTGCCAGAGGAAAGAAAGATCTCTTAACTACAAATGAGTCTGTTGTTTTCCAGATTCCTACAGAGGAGTAATAAACACTACTGATTCACTCTCTGAATTCATGAACTGATTGCTCAGATGAGTATCATGAGAATGAACAAAGTGGCTCTTAATCTTCTGGATAACTTTGAGGGACACAAAGGTAGTGAACTGACCACTCACCATGTCCATCTGTCATATATTCAGGAACAGCTGAAGCTCAATAAGAAGCAGGATTGAAATTCAAATTATATTGTTCAGTGCCCTTACTCTATTGACATTCAAACAGACTGTCAGTAAACAGGATTTGAGATCAGTCAATTAGTAAATTCCCTGTCTTGGGTTTTGTTTCCTGAAACTGCAGTCATGTCCAACTATAAATATAAATTTGTGTGTGTGTGTGTGTTAAAGTTATGTACATCAGGAAGTCCCTTCATCTGAATATTCTCTCATTTTGGGTACAACTGCAAGCCCACTCCCAAAGAAGGTCTATAAAGGACAAGGCTACAGCTCTGCCTAGGGAAGGACCAAAAATCTTCCTTGGCAATGAAACAGTTGTGGGTATTGGTAGAGCAGCCTTTGCACAGTTTGACTTGCTTCAATCACAAGTGTCCCAATCAATTCCCAAGAGGCACTCAGGGTTTAGCACAGTCCACAAATTATCTCCAATAAACACCTTGGATGAACGTTGATTGTTCAGAGTAACAGTGTTTTAACAGGTGCTAACCACAGGAAGGACACGGATTGTTCCATGGCAGTTGGCATTGGTGGGAGATAAGAGTATGAATTGAGAGTGCTTAATTTACAAAAAGATTTTTAAAGTCATCCCAGAGTCCTTCAAAGTCATTCCTGTTTCCAGAGGACATGGAAACAAGCTGTGACAGAAGCAAAACACTGCAGGATCCGTGGTGTATATAATGGCATCCACGTAGTGCGTACCAAAGGTGTTCTTGGCTCTCTCTGTAGTGATTTCAGCAACTTTTCCTTAGTGATTTGAGTTCAGATAAGAGAAATTGTAGCATCTTATCAAATTTTCTGTGAGTTTGTTTTTGGGGTTTGGGTTTTTAGTTTTAGCGTTCTGTTGTTATTTTTTTTTTAAATAAATATACAAGAAAAAAGATTCTGACATTTTCCACTTTATTCTGCTGAAGCTGACCCTGGATAATAAAAATCCCATTAAAGCATAGCTGTGAACACTTATAAACTTTTAATTTTTTGATACTTTAGTAGCATCTTGTTTTAAACAATCTCTGCCATTTGCTGATTTTCTGCTGTTTTTATGGTCAAAGAAGGTAATATTGAATCAAATGAGCCTTGTAAAGGAAAAGGTAAACAATTTGACAGTTTTTCTGTCATTGTGAGTGGACATAAACTGCAAGTACCCCTATCTTTATTACTTTTTATATCTAAATGGTGTTTTACAGAATATTGTGTATTTATATTTTAGCACATATTTTGTTACAAAAAATTTCATGGAAATTAAAGATATTTCAGCAAAGGAGAAGAAGAACCCCAAATCATAATACCATGTTTGATCAGCCTTGGATGTATATTTTTCTATTCTGTTAAATAAATAATAATCATTCTCTTCAGAGGAGTGAATAATTGCATATTTATTTTAGTTGAATTTGTGTTAGCATAGAAGGAAAAGTAACCACACGTTTGAGCAAGGTTATGGCATTGGTTAATTTGAAAGCAGGTTTCTTTATCTAAAGTAATCTAAATTGGAGCAAGGTTGTAAGTCAAATAACAAAGGTTCCTGACAAAGCAATGATATACTTAATTTCTTTTCTCATTACAGAGTGATACAGTGTCCTTAGCAGACAGTCACTTTTTGAGTACCTCTGGAGATCAGATTAATATGGAGCTAGTAGTAAAGTGCTTAAATGGACTCAGTCAAGACCAAGTGAAATTCATCCTAGGATTATTAGAAAGATAGAAGGAGAAATTAAAAATTCCATTAGTGTAGCAATCTATCTTATTATGTACTACAGAAAAAAAGGAGGGGGTGAGAGGAAGAAGGAGAGCTAAAGGGAAATTTCCTTTCCTCTTGTCCACTTTTCACCACTTTCCTAGAAGACCTTGGTATGATGACTATTGCTTTTTGATCTATTTATTAATATAACCTGTGGTCAACCCTAAACCCTCCATTTTTTCTCCTGACTAAAATATAAGCAAGTCACATAACCTCTTTGTACAGAAGATTTCCTCCTCTTTAAACTGAACTAACAAAGATTCCCTATCACTCAGGAAGTGCCATCAGGACATAAGTAGGATATAAATGGTATATAGGACTTGCTGCTTCTGAGCAGAGGTAAATTTTGCCTTGATGTTTGTAAAACAGTGTAAATCAGGATGGAAGGAAGTGTGCCAAGGTCAGTTATGCTTAACACTTCAATTAACAGCTAGGACTTTGGGTTCACAGGAGGCAGAAGTCTTCTGTTACAAGAGGACCACATGTTCTTATACTTTGCAAAGCAGATTTGAACATTTTTATAGCATCATTATCAACTATTTTACTGCTGGCTATGTTAGAAGAAACATAAATGCTCACAGTTTTATGGTCATAAGTGCAGCAGGAGCTACTAGTTTCCAGAAAATTTATTTTCCATCTACATTCTGCCACTCTTTAATGAACTTTAGGGCATTTTCCTTCCATCCCCAATTGGTTTTGTCTTGGTGTTCTCTTTTTGATCTTGGTGTTCTCTTTTAGACCTTGGTTCTATTATAAACCAAGGACAATGCCTCTGTGATAGAAAATCATAATAAAATCCATAAAAATACTTGAAAGAAATTCCAGAATGAAAGACCAGGACAAGAAAGTTCTCCTCAACCATCTACTTGTGAGCTGAGAGGTAGACCATGGCTTTGCTGCAGGATGTCATCATCCCGTTTCACAAATCCATAAACTCTCTCACTAAACAGATTCCATTTGTTCTCCTCACTGCCCTTTAATTGTCCAGGACTTTCACATTAACTTAATTATTTAAGTACTTCTCAATCCAATGCTGTTGCATGTACAGATGTTGTGTGTATAATACATTAAACCTGGATAATTGACTTACATTTAAGTGTCACCCAGTTGTGTAATGTTCTGCATTTGGTTTATATTCATGACACCATGAAGAAATGAAATGCTTTGTGTTGGTAAACAGACCCCACTTTTATTGCTGTTCAGAGCTGGAGCGATTGGGAAAAACCCCACTACTGGTATTAAATAACATGGAGCTGTGGAAACAGCAGCAGCAACAACCACTTGATCATCTGCATCAGTGTTTTCTGAAACTGTAAATGTTTTTCTGTTAAAACCATGAGAAAACAGCAAGAACATATTTTGAGATTGACATTTTCCTGTATTTAAGAGTGTAGCTACTTATTGAGCCAGGAAACCACAGCTCTAAGGAAGCTCAACCAAATTGAAACATTAGTGGCTGCTTATTTCTTAATTACTTGAGGTCCTGAGTGGCCTACTGAAAAACAAACCAACCAGAAACTCTTTAAAGGCAAAAAAACCCCATCCAGCAACCTTGGGATCACTTTCCTGAGATTTGTTATTACTTTCCATTTATCTTACCCAAGTGTTGAGATTAGGTGTAAACTCTGGGTAAAGACAGAATCAATTTCAAGGCCTTATGGCAGCTGAGATCTCAGGCATCAAGCCCTCTTTGCAAACATTTTCATAATATTTCTCAAAGAAATAAATGCACTGAGTTTGTGATGTTAAATTTGAAGTTATCAGTCACGAATGGCTGGCAAGGTCAAGAAGAGTCTGGGGCAATTTCCACCTCAGACAGGGCATCTCTGTGCATTTTCCTTTGGCAAATTTGCCATAAATGCACATTGATCAGTAAAGGCTGGACCTTCCTCTCCCACAACTCAGTCATTCACCAGGGCCTGTCACTGTGAGATGGTTTAATTGTCATGGGGGAACACAGTGTGGCCTAACCCAGTAGGAACTGTAAAAAAACCACTTCTGTCCTCACAAAGAAAAAGAACCCTGATCAAAATACTATGTCTATTGCATTTTTTGATTCTGCTCAGTAAATTAAATCCTGAGATTAGATATGCAAAGCTTGTACAAGAAATGTATGCTTAGAAAATGGAATAAAAAATTTTATGTCTAACTGAAACTCACACATGAAAATTTGCGTTCAAGTTAGGTTAAACATTAGGGAATAGTTTTGTCTGAAAAAATAAAAGAAACAATACTTAAAAAAAGTCCATAGTCTGTTCCATTTAGTGCCAATAAAAATAAACACCACCCACATTTAGGAAAAAAAAAACAGTCTTAGAAGATTTTAAAATTGCAAATTAAAGTTAAAAATCAAAAGTTATTTTTTGTGTATTTTTCTTCTGTGTTTCTCTGGGAGTAAGCACAAGGGAAGGAGTGCGAATGTTTGCCTTTCATTCTTGGTATGGCTGGTGAACAACAGCTTTGACTGTTATTTTTAAGAGTCTGAATGTCTCATCCCACTTATCTTCAGCCACCTGGGACTGAGTGTATATTGGTAAATAAAACAGCACCAGGAGATAGGCTCAGGTTCTAGACTGTGTTTATATTGAAATAACATCATGTTCCAGCTAGTATGTTCCCAAACACTGCTCAGTTGGTTCAGAATCTATCAGGAACCAGAAACAAGGCCCAAAAGGTCAGCAATGCGCCAGGTTTGGCTCTTTACACAGCATCTAACACTGACCCATCAGGATGTGCACTCTCAAACACCATCTGCTATGCCCATGGGCTGTAACACACAGTGTCAGCTTTGTGGTGTGAAAACACCACTGTGAGGGCTTGCTATACAGCTGTCACATTATTTATGATACTTTGAACTGGAAAAAAAAAAAAAAAAAACAACCACAAAAAACAGAGAAAAAAGAAACAGGAAAAAAAAATGTTTCTTTATGACTCTAAAGAGGCAGTCAGTGTTTCCAGAGAAGACCTAGTACAAATTAGTAAGCATTGAGATGGCTTGTCAGAGTAAATATGCCTCAGAGGCAGAGAACTATCCCTTTTCAGCAGCATATATAGAATAAGAATGTTTTTAGAATGTTATTTACCTGGCCATCACAGTAATTCCGTAATGAATGAGAAAAGAGGAACTTCTAAGTGATCATGCATATCCCATCCATATCAAAAGTGTATCTCAGCGTGGGATCTATCATTGTCTAGAGCTCTCTCCAATCTGAAATTTTAGATTGACAAAGTTAGCTGAGACAAGTTCTCTGGTTTTGAGCAGTCTCATAATGCTATTGGATGGTTTCCACTTTCCATTCATACACTGAAAACTTCTCCCCTCTCCCCACATCTGTGAGTTCCTGCTATTCTCTGTATGAGTTACCTTTCATCGGGCATCATGAGACCAGATTACCCTCTAAGCAGAAAGTCAGTAGGAGTCATGTTTGTCACAGAAACCCCAAATATACGCCACTCTCACATTGAGAGGAATGAGATGTTAGCATATATGTCTTGTATGTGTGGAACCACTCAAAATGGAGATTTTTTTAATCAATAACCTGTATTTAAGAAAGTTTGACATTTTATAGAGTTAGCAATGCAAAATTAGGCAGTGGCTTGCACAGGTTGCATGGTAAATTAAATGCAGCTTTTATTCTCTATGTGAAATTCACACACTGATGACCACAAAACCTCTTCAAGTGCTTGAAGAGCAATGGAACTGCTTCATAGGCCAGGTTTACACATTATTTACTTTCATTCCAGGCTGTGACCCTTCTGCCCAGTAAGAGAAAGATTCCTTCCTGCTTTTGTGATTTCATTGACTGCTATATAATTACACCATGAGCTAATTTAACCATTTCTTTTTCATAGAATCCCAGAATGGGTCAGGCTGGAAGGGACCACTGGGTCATCTGGTCTAACCTCCATGCTCAAGCAAGCTCACCCCAGAGCCCAGGCACAGGATTGTGTGCAGACAATGCTGGAATATCTCCACTGAGGAAGACTCCACACCCTCTCTGGACAAGCGTCTCAGTGCTCAGTAATTGCGTAGGAAAGAAATTCTTCCTCATGTTCAGGTGGGAATTCCTGTGCATCAACCCATGCCCATGCTTCTGGTCCCTTTGCTGTTCCTGAAGTCCCCAAAGTGCATTTGTTGTCTTCCATTTCATTTTTTGTCTCATGTAGTGTCGTAGTTTCCAAGCCCTCCTATGAGAGCTGCAGCACTTGTTAATACTGAGCTGGGAGAGAAGGAGGAGATTCTAGTCATGTAAAAATATGGGAATGGCACTCTGCATGGTGCAAATGAAACATCTTGTAAAATGAAACATCTTTTTTCTTCACTTTGAGCCCATATGTGAGGATTGAAAACGTAATCATGTTATTGAAATCAGGGGAAGAAATCACACATCTAAGGTTTGGCTCATGGCAAAAATTTAAAAGATTACATTGTTCTTGCTGTTTCTCAGTTGCTGATCCAGTGTCTCAGGCAGGTAAACCTGCTGCTACCCACAGATATGCATATTTCAAATGCAGATGAAATTGAAAGAATACTGAATGTGCATATCTGATAGTAGACACTGGTTTTGGGTTGTTTTTTTTATTTTTTTTGCCAGCAGTGGAATAGAAAAAGAGTCACGAATGAGTCATAAATGCTGAAAGACAAAACATTTTAAAGACTGAAAAAAAATCAAATTAAGGACCATATTCAGCAGCTTATTGAATGGAAAATAAATCCTGGGATGTGAAAGGAGTGCCCTGATATAATGCAGAGACTGATTTGTGAGGTTGCTCAACAGATTAAGGGTTCATTTGTATAACACATCCTGCTTACCTTTGTGGTACAGAATGTGAACAAAAATAGCAAATGACAGTTCATTATACCTAAGGACAGATAATAAACCTGCTTTGTGAAGAGAGTCAAGTCAATATGGGGTTTTTCATGCTTGTTATTGATATTTCCTAGCATTTTTCCTATTCATTCTTGTGGCTGTTTTTGAGGGCAGGACCCTGAGGTAAAAAGGATGCCTTGCTGTACAATCTTACTGAGAGGGATTAGGAATGGGGAAGGTATCAGCTCACCCTTCTTATGACATCAAAGTCTGACTAAACCTCTGCCTTAGCTCTGGGACTCATAAAAATCCCTGCACATGGAATGTAATTGTGGAGGATGGAAAAAAAATATTTTTCTGTTCCATTTATTTTCCCTGATCTAGAAATATCCCAGAAGGAGATTCTGCCGAATCCAGTGGTGTGAAGTGGTACCCAAATTATGCCTATAGCATAGTCACACTACAAGGGAGCCATATCCCTGATTGCAATTCATCACTATTTTCTTTCCAGCTACCCATTTTTACTAAATATGTAGGAAGGTTCTCCATGGTTATCCTTTTCACTCTGATAGCTGCCCAGAGGCTCTGCTGAGGATGTTTCCAGAGGATTGGAGCACATTGCAGAGCTATTTTTTGCCTTGAGATTCCAGGACTTTGAATTACAACTTGAGGGCTCCTTGTTTTAGATGCAGTTTCACTCAGTCACATCACCTCTCTCAGACCTGAGTCATAAATCTGTTTGTCGAAGTTCACTTATTTTTATTTGTCACAGTGTATTGGGTTTGCAGGGTGATATTTCAGCTGTGGAGGAGCTGCAGGAATGGATTCTGTGAAAAGAGACCAGGAGCTGCCCCCTGTCAGACAGAGCCATGTCCAGGTGGGTTCAGCCCCCAAATGTCCACCAGCAGGTCAAGTGTTCCCACATCCATGGAGGGAATGCCCCCACAGCTCTGGATGCATGAGCTGCTTCAACCAGATGCATCCAGTTATATTGTTAATTGTTTTTCACAGTGTAGCTTGTGATATTCTTTATCTAAAAATATCTAGAAACACTAATCAACATGATATTTTTTACTGTCCTACTCATCCCGTAAAAGCTTTTATCTAGTTATTTCTTCAAAACAGCCATTAATGGATGCCAGACTCTTCTCCATCTCTGAAATCATTACCAGAGCTGTTAGCTAGATTGCTAAGTACTTAATCTCTACTTTCTGGGTAAAGGTTTAAATTTTGAGACATAAACCATTCAAGAAATAGAAGGGTTAAAGCTTTGATATTTTATTTTATTATGGAAGGGAAAAAAAAGAAAGAATTACCTTCCATTCTTTACATAGGTCATATGAATGCAACATCCTTACCAAAGCTCATTGGCACAAATCTTTTCAGTAATATTTTTCATTAGATCATTTACACATGTAATACAGAGAGAATATATTTAATAACTAAGCATATCATGTATATATATATATATATATATATATATATATATGAAACAATCTGCGTATATTTAGATAGTGAGAGTGGTACAAATAGAAATCAATGGCTTCCTGTAAAGGTTTTGATTCTCCTTCATCGTATACTGAAATATTTGACCTATTTCTGGGAAAAATCACTGGCCAGTTGTCAAGATATTAACATTTTTCTTAGTGATGTTGCTCAGTGGGAGAGTTAAAATTCCTATTTAAATGCAACACTAAGCAACTACTCAGAGTCCAGAGAAAAGACTATTTAAACAATTTTAAATGAAAATATTTTACTACAATTATGTAAACATTCTGCTACACATTTGAGATTAATTATAAGATGTTATATCTGTCATACACATAAATTTGGAACTGTTTTCTCTTCAACTCTGTCTTTCCTGCCAATAAGTTTCCCTACCTTAGCTCAGTTATGCTGCCATGTCCTGTGTTCATGGAACAGTTGCCCTGGGGGAAAATGACAATTTGATACACAAACACAGTCAGGGATATGAGGGTGGCAGTGACAATGGCAGAACCATGTCTCAAAACAGGATCCAGACTCTGAATACCAGATTACTGATCATATACTAAAAATATCCCTAAAATATTCAGATGAATATATGAATGTATTCATGATTACTTCATAACAAAGTTGTTTCATGTGTTTTTGTGTCTCTAGGCCATTTTACTGCTTTTGCAGCTCTTTGTGACTGCGGAGGGTGACAAGGTGGAATGTGCTTATTTCCTAGTGTCCCAGACATTGAAAGATCTGTTCAAACTCATCATAGTATTGGATTATTTTCTGAAAATCACATCCAAACATATGTGAACCTTAAGATTTCCCCCATGAAATTTGGGAATGAGAAATAGGTTGGAATTCAATTTTCACCAAGAAAATTTGCTTTCGGAGAAATTACGTTCCAAAATATCAAAACAGCCAAATATTGAAATAGTGATTTGTTGGACATATTATATTTTTTCTGATTTTCTTCTTTTATTTTAAAAAAGTTTAATAATACATTTAGTTGTGACTGCTTCATCCTGGGGTCCAAAAGATAAGTATATCACAAGAGAAAAGCAAAAGTATGTGGAGGTGTACAAGCAGATGTGGTATCTTGAAGAAAGTCCTCTGTCCCACATGGACAGAATTCCTCTGTCCTCTGTCCAGAATTCTGTCTAGATTGAGATGTCCCTGTTGAAGAGAAATGTGAACTGGCCAGACATAATAGCAATTAGAACAGGAGTGATCAGAAATTCATAACCCATTGTAAGGAAAGAATTCGGTAAAATTAAATGGGAAAAAATTTTCAGTGATTAAAAACATCCCCAAGAAATAGAGAGTTCTTGTGTCTACCACAGACAGGAGAAGAAACAATGGATTAAAATACAAGAAGAGACAGTAATAGTGGTAATTATGAAGATACTCGGTGGACACACAGCAAATATTGTCCATAATTGTTGCAGGCTTTTTCAGGGGCTGGAAGTTTTTAATTAAATTTGAACATAGTTCTGTATAGAATACTACAGGGACATCTCTCCATAGTTTAGCAGACGGACAAAAATCTATTTGTTTTCTGTGATTTCCTATTAAGTTTAAGTACCACTTTAAAAAGTCAGCTGGTTGCTATGAATGACCTAGAGGTGACAAATATTACTTAATACTACTCCAGTATGATATGTTGAATCCTACTAAAATAGATTGCACTAAGTTCAGCAATTTTTAGCAGCAAAGTGGCTGGAATGAAAAGCACTTAAATGTATCTGTTCAATGACCTTTTAATCACTTGTAAAGAAATCAAAGCAGCTAAAAGAGGTTTCACTTCATGTTTATTCAAGAGTCAGAAATTCTAATCATCTTTGCAATTCTGACCAATTGGAAAAAAATCCCAGGAAAATATGCAAAACTTTTTTCTTCGAAAATTTTTACATTTTCATTTGATTTTATAGATTATTATTGCTTTACTGGAACACCCTTTTTCTTACCCAATAGCTTGTTCTGAAGGAATAGTAACATAGAGATACAAATACATCCTGAATTTCTAGAACTTATTTTCAAGGGAAGAGCAACTCAATCATCTCCAGAAATAAAGAAAATGTGCCATAACTAATAAATCAGTTATTAAATTCTTTTGGAGGGGATTAAAAATAATATTGTCTAACAATATTAAGATATACAGTAGAGAGAATATTTTTTTGCATTTTGTCAGGTATAAATGAAAATATTTGTAAGGAAAATAGTTACCATGACTTCTAGAAATGTTTCACAAATGTTTTAGATTACTTAATCAGAACACATATCAAAAAGAAACTCCTGGGTTACCAAAACCAGTCTCAGTGCTATCGCAGACAACAATATTCAGCCCTGCATTTCATTGATAAATACCTATTTTAAGATTCAAGAGACCTTTTTATTTTCAACTATCCTGCCGAAAAGCTTTTTAGAACCTCACAGCTGTGATAGTTAAGAAATATCTAATTTCCATTCCAAATATATTCATGGCCAATAATAAAGAATAATCTCACATTTTATCAGTGAGATAATAAATGTCATTTCTCTGCAACTGCATGAAAATCAACACAACAGATTGTGAATCCCTTAAGATTACCAAAGAAAGAAAGCTCAAAGTAGGCACAAATTAAACTTACCATCAATGTATTAAAAATAATATTGTTCACTTTCAAAACATTCTTCATAGTTTTTCTCAAAGTCTTATTTTGAACAGTTAAACTTTTATAAGATGAGATGTTTAACCTATGATATTGCTTTCTACTCTTTATAACAAGTCAGAACATATTCTTTACAGGAAGAAATTAAAATATCTGTAATTTGTTCCCAGTGAATAATAAGTTATCTGGTGATTTAATGCAACTATTTGTATCATGTGTTGTGTTTTCTAACAAATTTCACATCATAGTGCTCATGAAATGCCTTCAACTATGGAAATAAAAGTGCATGTAAGAAGGAAATTAAATTCAGAAGGAAAATATATCTACAGCACATGGTAGCAAGTTTTAAACCTCTGGTTCCAAAAGGTTTGTATTGGTTTAGACCAGATAAAGCCAGAGCTTGATGTTTTTCTGCCTTTATTTATATCTTGCTCTCTTATAATGTGTTCATCATCCTGATCTTCAGGCAGCATATGGAAAATGAGAGCCACAGTTCTCCAAATCCCTGGCTGCATCTCGTTGTCCACCTAACAATGAAGTGTCTCTTTCAGAAAGAATTCATATTACTGAGTGATTTCCATAAGGACATTTGCAGGGCAGTTCACATTATTTCATTATTTGAACACTTTTATGAACCTCATATTATTCACCATGACTTTAGACTTTCACCTCAGAGCTGTTTTCTCATGTGGCCAAAGCAAGGGGCCAAGACTTTGGAGACATAGATTTATTTCTCACCATATAATAGATTTCATGGCTTTAAATGATATAAAGGACATTTTCCTTTTGTCACCTATAAATTTCCATCATTATTACTTTGTAAGAGGCAAATTTTGCCATATATAATAAACGTCTTTTTCCACCGTGTTTCCCTAGAATAAAAGACAATAGCAATTACCTTAATGGAAAAGCAAAACATTTAGGTCCTAAATTAGACAGGAGAGATTTAAGTCTCTTGTTTTAGATTCTCCATTGATGCTCCATAAGGCACCAGTGTTGTAACAGGTGCTTTCCATATTAATTGCTGCTTCTGTTCAGAGCAACAGCTGCCACATGAAACCTTGATCAGGTGGCTGAATTTGTGAAACTGTCTGGTAATGAACTGCACCTCTTCATAGCGATTTTAAAATTTTGTGACTTTGACTGTTCTTAGCATACTCAGTGTGTGTGCCAAATTTTTGATTCCTCTTCTTCAAGAGTTCAGGTTCTGGTCCCTTGCATCACTTTTGTTATTTCAGAGAGGTTCATAGCAGAATTTATAATTTCCTAATTCAAACCAAATGAAAATAACAAGAGGGTTTTTTTGTTGTCAACTTTTTTCTTCCCTTACAGGATATAATACATGATGTCCTGTGTAAGGATGTTTAAATACAACTTTTTAACGCAAATAATTGAGCATAACCAACCATTCCTCATTTCAGATTTGGTACTGTTTGCTGGTTGGTTTTGATTGATTGATTTTTTTTTTCAAATGTCTTTTTAAGAGCTCAGTAAAATACTTGAAATCTAGATATTTTGCCTCAAAAATACTAACAAGATTTTTAACAAATTCTGTGGCAGCATCAGGAACGATCTGCACTTCAGTAACCTCAGAGGAAGTCTGACTTCCAAATTTATCCCAAAATTATTCACCAAGGAGGTGCCAGTGCTGTCTTTTAAAAGTGGGTTACTTTTAAGTTGTGTCATTAGTGCCAAATGGCTTTCTGAGTGAATGACAGCAGCAGCTTGAGTGGGAGACTGAGGTCACCAAACTGGATAATGTACAATCTAAATTATTCAAATAAATGGGGGTGTGGGATAATACTGCATTACTCTTCCTGTGTATGCCAAAACATTCGTACAGACAGCTTTTTGCTATTCCAGGAATTCCTCGAGCACTTACTATAAGGATATTTAAGGTGTTTCTATAAACTGGGAATTCCTTTCTCAGGTACTCTTCTTTGAACTGGAGGGGAAAAAAATTCCCAGCTTTGATAGGAAGAGTCTAGTTTTCTCAAATTTTTTTGAGCCACAAAAGAATAACATGGTGCAGGGTAAGTGGAGGCAGTGTAGCCTTTACTGAGATTTGTAATCATGGAATCTTTCATGAAGTTGGACTTTTAGAGCCTCTTTCCTTGATGAGATTTTTTTCCTCCTTTCCTGTCACTGGTCCTTTTTATGGACAGTTATTTGGATTTCCCTCCTGGTGGAAACCAAGGCACAGAGAATTTGTGTGGATGTTGTGTTTGGAAGGAAAAAGGTGTCTGGAGCCTGCAGTTGAATCTGGGATTAGGGTGCTCACCTGGCCACAGGGACTAGACAGAGTCTAAGGATGGCAATTAATAATTACCACAAGTATATTTATCACTGGTATAAAATGACTTCACATTTTTGCCATGATGGTGGTGTGGGAAACTCTGCAGACTCATCCCACAGCATTCAAAAAACATTAAAAAGCTTTCCTTGTACCTATTTTGCTGTTTCAAGCACAGTTTCTACCCAGGTGATAGAAATGAGGAATTGCTGGAACTGCAGCTTCCAAAGAGTGAGTGAGTGTAACCACACACTCTTGCCAGAGAGCAGCGAGAGTGTCTGGGCCACTGACACTGAACAGAATTGCATCAGCTGGCCAAAATCCAGCCACTCACCAGCCCCTGATTTCATACAGGTCTATATATTAAGTCAAGAATAAACTGTGATGACCTTCCATTTTCATCTTTGTATAGCACAGATGACATGAAATAGAAATTTCTCCTCTGAGTCTATAATGTCTAGTTAAAATAAAATGTGTACTTAAAATGGGGGAAAAAAAAACCAATCCTGATTTAAAGGTTTCAAGTCAGGGGAATCCTCCTTGCCCTAAAATGATCACTGGTAAAAATAAAGTGCCTTGCCTTTAGATCAATTAATTTCAGATCCAGCTTATCCACCCACCCATTAATTTCACTTTGGAAATGTTCACTTAATTGTCAAGTGTTCATGGGTGAAATGTAGAGTTCAGGCTTTGCCTATAACTCAAGTTTCCTAAATATCAATGAAATTTCAAAGTTATTTTTAAGTCTGTTTTGACTGGCCATTTTTTAAATATGTAGACATTAAATCAATTCCAGAATGATCTCACTACTATTTCTCTACTCTTACTTGATGTTTTTCAGTTAATGTATTCTGGGTTCAAGTCAGTCCCCTTTGCTACAACAGCAATTTGAAATCTTGATTGAGCTAGCTACTTCCATAATTTACAAGTTGTTTCTAATACTTCATTCCAAGGCCTTGTTCATCAGCTTGCAAATTTGCAAGTGGTCTGCAACACGTGTATGGGTTTGCTCTTTTTCCAAGAGGTCCATCTTGGTTTTACACATTTGTCAACCATTTCATCATTGACTTTTTTTTTACCAGAAACAGTAGGATGTCACCGCTAGATCCTCATGGAGCCTCAGTGTTAACAATTCCTCTCTGAAACTGCTATAGCTTTTAACCAGGTACACCTCACCTATTATCATAAAGTCTTAGAATCATCTTAGAGTGGTTTGTGTTGGAAGGGGATCTTAAAGACCCTTCAGTTCCAACCCCCTGCATAAGCAGGGACACCTTCCTCCAGACCAGGCTGCTCAGAGCCCCATCCAGCCTGACCTTGAAAACTTCCAGGGATGGGGCATCCCCAGCTTCTCTGGGCAGTACCATATCGTATTTCACAGATGTTCCTAAGTACAACACCTGTTTTGCATGGCATTAACTGTTTCTTCAAAATATCACGTTGAAGGAACATACAACACCAGGGACAGCTGGAGACAAGGTACCAGCTGGATGTGATTAAGTGCAACACTTTCTGTTATCAATCCTAGCAGTGGTTATCTTGCAGGACAGCTCTAAGTATACCCTGAAAAGCATTTATTGTACTTACTTTCAACTGTACTGATTTGAATCAAAAACCAGCAATTTCTAAAATTCATCTACAAGAATGTGTGCAGAGTCTTTTTGCATTTCTTCCACTCTTAAATTTTTAAATTCTCCATGAGACAAGAAAAGCAAAGGAAAGAAAACCCTTCCCCAGGAAATTTGGCGGCTCACATGTTTCTTAACAATGGGTGCTTCCTTTGCAATTAGATTGTCTTCTCAGAAGTCAGAGTATGTGAGAAGCATTCCAATGGGAATCTCATGAAGTTGAACAGGATCAAGGGCAAGGTGCTACACCTGGGTCAGAGACATCAGCACAGGCTGGGGGATGATATTAGGAAAAAATTCTTCACTCAGGGTACTGAGGCCCTGAAAAGCTGTGGCTGCCCCATCCTTGGAAGTGTTCCAGACCAGGTTGGACGAGTCTTGGAGCAACCTTATCTCCTGGTAGGTGTCTCTTCCCAGGGCAGGGAGTTGGAACAGGATGATGTTTAAGGTCCCTTTGAACCCAAACCATTCTGTTATTCTACAAATCTAAGCAGGAAACTGAATGATCAGATTGTGCATCCTGATATCTGTTTTATCTCAAAACTTATACTCCACATATAAATTTTATTTATTAGAGAGGATGAAGGCAAATTTTGTGAGAATTTCTTGTCTATACAATGATGGCCAACCACTGAAAAGTGAAATCCTCTCTCCCTAGCTGTCTGCCATTTTTCAGCTAAGCCATCTTAGTATTTCCTGACATTTTCTGCTTTCTGCTTTAATATGATTAAACTTGTGGTACATTGTCAGAGGGTTTAGCCAATGGCAGGATTACAAAATGCCAGACACATCACTAGTGTCCACTAGTTCCACTCCAGCTCTCCTTAAATATGTGATACAAACTGTGCATGATCTATGGGTGGCAAACCAGATCCTATCAATTCCAACAACTCCTGTGAAAGCTGAGAGGTTAATTTGGGCTTTTTTGTCAAATCCCAAAGCATTTGGGATTTGGAAAAAAAATGTATCCAGTAATCAAGCAAACCCTTACTGTGAAACTTTTAATGGTAAGTAATGCATGTCCCTATGCTTAATACTTGGGGCATACTCATGAAGTCAACAAATGAATATAATGGAATATATTCACAAAGTAAAAAAATATTTCCTCAGAAAATTATTCCTGTGTTCTCCAACTACAACATAAAACATGTGCGTTTGTGTGCATGTACATAAATATACACATAAAAACACTGTCCATTCAGACCATTCAGAAGGATTGGCTTGTTCCTGGGAACATAAAGGCACCACTGTCCTCTCACTGAAGAAAGGAAGGTCCACTATGAGAAGTGTCCCAGATGCCTTCATGTTATTAGTACCAAGTAAAAGGTATTAGAATTAGAATTAGACCTAATTCACTCCCTTTCTCCTGTGCCTTCTTAAGCTGAAGTAGGAGGTCACTGAAGTCCTACCTGGCCATCTCCTTTAGGCCTGCCAGCACTGGAGGTGCCTGCTCTGTGGGGTTTTGTGCTGCCAAATCAAACCTCACCTACTTCACTAATTGCTTTCAGGTTTTTTTTCCAAAGGGCCACCTCAATGACAATATGCATTTATTGATTGCTCAATAGCATGCAGCCCTGAAATGGCTGGAAATGGGTATATTCATATCATTCTGGGAGCTGTTCTGAGTGGCAACTCAACCACATTCCTTTTTTTCTTTTATTCTTTTCACTTTCATTTCCTGTTACCACTCCTTTGCATGTGAGATAATTTCACCTTGTCCTATTCTTTTTTTTTTCCTGTATATCAGACTACTTCCCTGATGAAATATGTTAAATAGGTGAAATATGAAGTCCAAACATCTTGAATTTAGATGACCCTAAATGCGGTCCCTTCCAACCTTACCTATTCTGTGATTCTGTGATTCTGTTTCTGTGATCATGAAGTGTGACCTACTCAAGGAGAAAATTAAGCCATAATCAGTTAAGGGGTGAAATGAAGAGATCCTGTATCACTTGACTCAATAATATTTAATATCTCCAGCAAATAGGAGGGTTGTGAGCTGGTGGAGAGTGAGGGCAGGAAAAGTATTTTACCAGAAGATTAGAAGGCTTGTAAATTGGATGGGAACTCGAGGTTTTTATATTTGCATGATTCTGAGGCCAACTGCATGGGACAAGCAGTTGTGAGGACTGCAGGATGTGGGGTTATGCCTGGCCATCAGAGCCTTTTGTACATTACAAAGGACATCTGGTTTAGGCTAAGAATTCTTCTAGCAGTGAGACCAACAGGTAAGTCTGAATCCTGCAATTGATTTTCACAAGAAAGGAATCCTTCACATTGCCATTAAAGAAGGAATGGTTATTAATTCAAAACCAGATGTTTCACTGCTATAGCTTCATCAGTCCCCCATGCTTGTAATAAAATTAAATGCAAGCTTCTCTGCTAATGATTTATCTCTATGGTCCTGTTCTATGTGCCAGGGATTTTCACCAGATCTTGCAACACTTATCAGAACGGACTTTCTCACCCTGAGGTCTCTGATGGGACAGATAAGGCGGTATGTCAAAGTATTCTTAAATAATGGGCAGTGATTGGTATGAAATTACTTAATCCCACACACAATTTGGCCACTACATGTGATTGATCAAGACTGTATGACTGCCAGAAGACTTTAAGATCCTGTCAAAATGGTCTTTAATTTATCTGGAACATAAACAAACATGAAACTACAGCAAACACCCACTGTGTTTGTTTGTTTAATGAAGAACAAGGTTTAGTGAGATCATAAATACATAGATTAATAGAATAGTAGAATGATGTGGGTTTGGCAGCAATCATAAAGATCCCCTAGTTCCAATCCCACTGCCATGGGCAGGAAACCTTCCACATCTATTTTAAAAAAACTCAAACTATTATGTTTTTCATAGTTAATCTCACTCCAGCCTTAGAAAATTGGAAACTAATACAGGATTAAGTACCTCATGCCATTTACTTTATTTCTATTGTCTTTTTTAAATATATATTCTATCAAGAATGTTAAGCATACTTAGTCAATACAAATCATCCAGCTAGCTTGGAGAGTATTTATTGAAGAATATTATTTTTTCCTTTAATTTATTTCTATAAATACATAGCCAACTGCTTTTTAGGGAGTAAAATAAAAAGAAAAAAATCAGAGCTTCAATAAGATTATGCATTTACTTATAGTTTATAGTGCTGAATTTTTCTTCAATGTCAATTGAGGAAAAGGACAGCTTCTGAAATGTGCTGGGAGAATGGGATCTGCTGAAAGATAGAGAAACATGAAGCGGGGATGCAAATACAACAACTGAAAGGGGGACTCTTCTTTAAGGAGAACTGAGCCACCCCAGCTTCTTGTTGTTCCTGAGCTGTCCTGCCTGATCCAACAGGCAGCAAGCTGGATGAGGGCATCTATGACATCTGCCAAGTCCTACAAGTTGTTTATGATCATCTCACGTGCCCTTAATTTCTTGAGTTAAACTAGAAATAAACCCATAATTTTATAGCCGCTCCGCCCAGCTCTCCTTCCTCACATCCAATTGCTGTTGCAATCACATCTGTGACTCACAAAACTTGCTGGAAGGAAAGTGTGAGCTGAAAAAGAGGTGAGTAGCAACAGGAGACTGACTGTAGGAGATCTGGAGACAAGAGCAGCCTGATTGTGAGGCTCACACCAAGGTGTTAGTGACTAATGGGAGAGAAGATGAACTGGCACATGGCTGTGAGAATCTCCTGTGCTTCCCTTCCCCTAATATTTCTGTGGCCATCTCCACACTGTATCCCAAAACTCTCTCCCAATTCCATCTCTGTATATTTTCTTTATTGACTACTCTAGCTTGTCTAATATATTCATATCTCCAAAATTATGCTCTTTCTAGTAGTGATGCCTGCCCCTGGCATGTCTTAGGCTGTCAAATTTCCTCAAGTTAAGCCTGTCCTATATTTTTGCAAAGAAAAAAATATGCTACAAACAGCAGGGGGAAAAAGACCCATAAAATGTTGAATTACAGCTATAGAAGAAAACATTCTGTGACTTCTTTATATTAAGATGTCACTGCCTTTAAAAACCTTTCTTCCTGCATGCTCTTCAGGCCCACTATAAAAACCATGTCTGTATGAAATATGGCATACATATAAGGCATATGACAGCCTTATAGATATGGTATGAAAAATGAGATCACATCATCCTTAATGAAATCCAGGATATGAAGGACAGAGACTGAATATCACAGGATCATAGAATCATTAAGGTTGGAAAAGATGTTTTAGATCATTGAGTCCAACCCTCAACCCAGCACCACCACCACATTCACTGTTAAACCATGTCCTCAAGTGCCACATGCACAAGGTTTTTGAACACTTCCAGGGATGGTGACTCTGCCTCTTCCCTGGGCAATCTCTCCCAATGCTTTACAACCCTTCCAATGACAAAAATTTTCCTAATATTTTGTGTAAGCTTCCCCTGATGTAACTTGAGGCTGTTTCCTCTTGTCCTGTCACCTGTTACATGGGAGAAGGGGCCAAACCCCACCTCACTGCAGGCAGACCATATCCTACCTTTTCCTAGAGCCACCCCAGGAGCCATCAGCCCACCAAAGTCCCATCTGCCCAAACACAGGTGGGAGCACAATTTAGGGACTCACATGAAGTGGCACCCTGTCCAGCCACTCTCCCTCATATTTTTTGTACATCCAGGTGTCAACAACAGGAGAGGCTGAGACCCAGGGGCAGCTACTGGGAAAGGCAAATATCTGAGCTCTGCTGCTGGAGGGATCCACCTTGTATGTGTTTAGATCTCTAAATTATCATTTAGCGGATCTCCATCCTGCTCATCCAGAGAGAAGAGCAGGATGAGGGCTTGGTGCTGTGTGTTCATGTGGGTGCTCTGTGTGTGTGACCTGTGTATCACCCAGGTGCATCTGTGCATGGAAGGTGTCCAGGTGTGCTCTTTTCACCTGTGCCCATGGGAATGCACAATCAGACTCACTCCTGCTTGGAGCTGGGCACATGGAGTTGTGTCAGCCTTGCTTCTCTTGGGCTCTCACTCTGGCAGAATATATTCTCCTAGTACATTAAATATGTCTACTCAATATTTTGGTCCTGCTGCCTAAAGAAGTTTAGAATAATGCATAAATTTGGGAAGAAAACAGAGTGCTTTGTAACAAGGGGGAAAAGATCTCTTTGTGTCAACAGATCTCTGGCACAGTCACAGTTTCAGTGAATATGATTCAACTCACAAATCATTGTTGATGCCCTTATCTGCAAGTGTCACATCAGCTCAAAATTGTGTTTGGATACTGCAGCTGCCTGTCTGTCTGCCTAGATGTCAGATGTCAAAATATTATCTTTTTTTTTTTGTCAAAAGGTGCTGGCAGCTGCCATGATGGAGGTCTCTGATCTAAAAATACTCCCACATCTTGTGAAATATATCAAGCATTTCCCTTCAGACTAATTGGAAGCAAAAGTCAAATCCTTTATGTCATAACATTTCCAATGAAGAAGGGAAGTTGCTGCCCAAGGAATCAGTGATTCATCCAGAACTTACTTTGGACCACAAATGGGTTTCTCCAGCTTCCAGCCCTGAAGGATTTACAAAGGAATATTTTGACATGAAAGAGTAAAACAAAACTTTCTGTTGAGTTTAGAGATCCTAAAGACATAGGGGATTTTCAAGAAAGGAATTTCTATTTCAATGAGACCTTTAACAACATTTTTGCCTTTTCATTTTCTTTTTTTCTTCCTACAGTGAAATTGAAATAATTTTGTGCACCCACCTTCCTTCCTTCCTTCTGCCACTTCCTTCCGCCACTTCCTTCCTTCCGCCACTTCCTTCCTTCCTCCCTTCCACCACTTCCTTCCTTCCGCCACTTCCATCCATCCATCCATCCATCCATCCATCCATCCATCCATCCATCCATCCATCCATCCATCCATCCATCCATCCATCACAGGAAAGGGACCTCCAAGATCATCTTCTTCCAACCACCCTGCCATGGGCAGGGACCTTCCACTAGACCATTGCTCCAAGTTCCAGCCAGTCTGGCCTGAAGCACTTCCAAGAATGAAGAACCCGCAGCTTCTCCGGGTAACCTGATCCTTAGCACCCTCACAGTAAAATATTTCTTCCTATTATCTAATGTAAACCTACTTTATTCCAGTCTGAAGCATTCTCCTGTGTCCTGTCATTTCAGGCCCTGGTAAAAAGTCCCTCCCCATCTTTCTTGTAGGCTCTCTTCAGGTACTGAAGGGCTGCAATTAGGACCCCCTAAAGCCTTCTCTTCTCCAGGCTGAATAATCCAAATTCCTTCAGCTTTTTATTATAGGAGAGGTTCTCCAATCTTCTAATTATTTTGGTGGCCTCATCTGGACTCACTCTAAGAGGTCTTCCTCTGCTGGGGACCCCAGAGCTCGATGCAGCACTGCAGGTGATGCCTCACCAGAGCAGAGTAGAGGGGCAGAATCTCCTCCCTTGACCTGTTGCTCACAGTGTTTTGGATGTAGCCCTGGACATATTTTGTTTTTCAGGATGGAAGTGAATATTGTCAGGTCGTGTCCAGCCTCTGGTCCACCAGCACTCCCAAGTCCTTTGGGCAGGGCTGCTCAGATCTGTTCATCCCCTGGCCTGCTTTGATACCAGGGGCTGACCTGACCCAGGTGTAGCACCTTGCACCTTGTGATCCTTTCAGCCTCACATAAAGCACTCCTCATGCAGCCCCACCAGCTCTGGATAAAGGGGAGAGACCCCTCCCTCAGGCTCCTGGCAACACTTGGTCTGATGCAGCAGAGGATTCCATTCACCTCCTTTGCAGCAAGGGCACTTTGCTGGCTCATGTCCAGCTTGGTGTTAACCATAGCCCCAGGTCCTTTTCTGTCAAGCTGCTTTCCATTTGGGTGTCCTCCAGCAAATCCTGGTGCATGTGCATGTTGGTACACAGCCCTGAGATCATCCTTCTTACCCGGTGAGAAGAGACTTTGACTCCATGAAATGCAATGGTTAAATTCCCATCATAATTTTTTCTCACTGTCACTGGAGCCAGGATTCCTTCCTCGTGGTTGTCCCATATGGTTTTTAATCAAAATCCCCATTAGTAAACATGAGGTATGTGGTCCCATGGGATTCAGCAGGACTCGACATGACTGTACCGTCATGTAAATAGCAGGATTAGTGTAATGATGTTTAAAGACAAAATATGACACAGTGGGAGACAGCAACAAGAGAAAATGCAGAGGCTGAAGAAGGCAGCAAACCCAGGGGTGATCCAGCACTTCACAGCAGTGTCCCTCTCACTGCCAAGTCTCCTGCTTGTTTAGAGCCCTGCGTGTTGCTTGGTCCAAAGGGATCGGAAGATCTGTGTTAACAAAATGGGAGGCATTGAGGAATGCTTTCAAATTGTTGTTCTCAATTTAGGGGAGCAATTTGGGATTTAGCACTTCTAGGGGCATCTTATTCTGATACCCTTGCACACTATTTTCACTCCAAGAGTGAAATGAGTCTCACTTATTTCCTTGGACAGAGAAAATAACTATTTAACAAGAGTAGAACTAAGTCAACCCCCTGTGTATCAGCAAATTAAAGAATATCATAGTTGATTCTTTACAGATGCTCTAAATTCAGGAGAAGGATGCAAAAGGTTGATAGAAAGCAGTGGGGAGTTTCAAAGTAAAGACTGAAGATTTAAAAAAAAGAAATCCATTTCCATAGTATTAATTTTGCATCAATTCATTTTAATGGTTTTGATTGCCCTTAAGAGGTCTATCTGAAGCAATGGAAACTAATTCTAGTCACAGAAAACTTATGTTGCTTAATTTTGACCTTGCTCAGATAGCAGAGGATTATGTGTCTGAGTTTTGTGACCCATTTAGGACAGGCTCTGAAAATGAAAACTAGGAGAGAACACAGACAGACAAATTTATTCAGGAACACAGGAAAATAAGGAGAAAAAAGAAAGTAGAACAGAGGTAAAATTATACAGGAAAATTATACCAGGGTGAAGATCCTAAAAATAAGGTATTTTGAGTTCATATAACCTAAAAAACATGCCTCCAACATACAGGAGTGAATAATTTTCTTGGTAATATGTTAGATGCTTTGTTGTTCAAGAAGACTTTCCACAGCTCTATTGAATCACCACAAATAGCTATTTCTGATATCTGGAAGGACAGATAGTTCTGTCCTTCCCTTGTATTTTCTGTGTCTTCCTAATCACAAGGGATCAGAGAGCTTGCAAAGCAGTGAAAGTCTGTGTGACCTGTGCTGGGAGTAGCCAATCTCCATTTACATAAGGGACTCACTTCTTCTCTTCTGCTTGATGGGAGGCTGTAGCAATATCCTGTCACCTTTAGAAATGCCACCTGTAGAAATGAGGAGTGGGAAATTCACCCACATGAAGAAAAACACCCAGTGTGGTTACTTTGTACCTTGATAACAGCACAGAGCAGACAATGCAGATAGAACTCTCTGGGAAGGGGATGAGCCCTGTCCTTTTGATCCTTGAAGAATCCAAGAGGGGATTCTTTCATTCTCAGTCCATGCCAGGGCACAGTTAGGAGGCAGCTCGGGAAGGAACTGCTCCCAGAAGGAGGATGGAGTTGTGGAAAACAAGGTTTATCAATCTTTGACCTGTGTTTTGTAATTGGCTCTCAGGGCTAGAGAGCAGATCTTGATCCTGTTCTGCAAATTGAGACGCAGCAGCTTCCACCTCAATCCAGACTCATTCTTGCCAAAGCTGTGGGGCCTCTCGGAGTCCTAAAGCTGTGACCTTTATTTCTTTCCATGAATTTGCCATTTCCTTGATGTCAGCTTTGCTCTGAGCCACTATAGAGACAGAACACGGATTAACAGGTGGGTGTTTTCTGTCAGGAGCTGTCCTGACACAGATGCCCATCCCTGTGCCTGATGTGCGTCAGAAACATTGCCTTCAAGGTGGAATCACCCTCATTAGTCCTGTGAACACCACTCTCCAGGATGTGGCCACTTTTACACTGTGAATGCTCGGTGAATGTTCTCCCCTTGCCTTCTCTCCATTTCCAGGGGTTTTTTTTTACATTCAAAACTGCATTTTGTTTCCTCACCAGTTAAAAAAAGAAAAAAAGGAAAAAGAAATTGTCCTGACTAAAGACCTTAAGTGAACTAATTTTAAAACTATCATCTAAACGATTTGCCACAAAATGGTGTTTCAATCCAGAGTGTCATGTATTTAATGATGTAAGTAACAGAAATGATCATGTGACATATGCTGTGTTATAAAATCTTATAGCACCACAGTTTGTGATGAAATGTGATTAAAACATTATCTTTCTAATGCCTATGAAGTTATTATATAGGGAAATAGATGTCAGTAGATATTGGAATGATTTTCAGCTTATTTTTGAATCATGCCCTCATGCTTGAGTAAAATACTTGGACATCTTTGATGTTTTCAGCAAGAAAATAAGTACTAAATAAACTCATTACAAAACTGACCCTTTTAAGTCAGCTCCTCACATTAGATATGAAACACTGGTTCCATGACAAGACTCAGATATCAAGAAAATCACCATTGGTTACATGTTTATTGTGGAATCTATTTAACTTATCAATATATAAAATTTTAAATGAAAACCACATCTCTCTTTTTGCCCACAGATAGCATAATGATTTTTTTTAAAGAGACCTGTTTTTTATAACAAATTCATCCTTTAGTATTCAAGATTAAAAAAAAATAAATAATGGATTCATGGAATACTTTATCCTACAGGGATTTGTTTCTAACACATTGATCTGTATCATTCTTGTTTCTTTGGTAGTCTGATACCACAGCTGGGATGCACATGCATCTGAGGTAAGTCACTTGGATGAACAAATATTCTGTGAGCATTTTGTCAAGGATATCAGTGTAAATGAGGTTATGCTGCACAATCCAAATGTCTCTGAAAAACCATCACCTTGAGTATCAAATTCTGTTTATGTGTTAACCTCAGCATTTACTGCATGGCACACAGAGCCTCTGCAGCTGCAAGTAGTTTAAAGTTAATAGCTCTGGAATATTTCCCCCTATTTTAGTGGAGACCAGAAAGATCAATGCACTGGCTGTCCTGAGCTATTCAATTGAGTCTTAGGACTTGGAACAAAGTGCATTATGTTATGCTGCATCTTGTTTTCTTGGGGTTTTTTGGTGTAGGTGGCTTTTTTCCAGAATTATTTTATTCCAGCTGTTAAAGAGCACAAAAACCTTGTGAACAGAAGTAGATATTTTTCTTTCAAATTTCATAACAGCAACAGTGACAACAAGGAGAACAATAACATAGTGCATGCTTTCCATTTGAGGAGTAATTTAAATCACCAAGCAAAGTTGTAGAAGACTGAAATTCAGTGACACTAACAGCACACACCTTTCATCCAACAGCCCAAAGCTAAGGTATCAGAGAAGGGCCTATCCTCAGTATAGAAGTTTCAATCTACCAGTCATCTTCCCAAATGGGAGCTTTCAACCACATTTCATAATCAGGTTCACCAGCCACTGACTAACTGGGCACTACTGTGGTGGGATGAAGCCAGGGTATCACTTTAATTTTTATGTTGCACAAAATATTGAAAAGGAGAACAATCCCTGTGGCCAGATTTTAATATTACTGTTATTGCTTCAGTGCAGATTGAAAGATGCAATTCAACATGCAGCACTGGGAAAACACAGAGGACTTCACACAAAATGTCTCAGAATGCAGTGAAATGATGTGAAATAATGTTCACGTGTCTTCACAATTTTGCTCTTGAAAAGAATTTTCTCACTAAAGGCAATTCAAGTTTCAATCACTGCCAAGAAAGTTTGTGTTAAAATTAGGGCCCAGAGATCATAATTCACTAAAATATTTTGAACTGAGTGTCTGAGTCATCAAAATTTAGACTAAAATAAGATTCTAAAAGGGAAAAATAATGATTTTTTTTTTTAAGCACTAACTCTACAGCTGTTTCAGAAATGTATTAGCCATATTATATACCTCAGAGGGAATGGAATGGAATGGAAACCCAGAGTACAGAAAGCTGTTTACAGGTATGCCACCTACTAGTCATAATGAGAGACTGAAATGATGTGGAGAGTGACATTCATGGATTTATGCTAAGAAGTGACAAGCAATTTTGAAGTGAAAGGTCAAACTGCCAATCACTTATTGCAAATAACCATTTTCAAGAACCCTTGATGTCCATTACTTACAGACATTCTGGGATGGAACCCAGGGAACATAGGATGCTTAATGATCTCTTTGGTTATTTTTTGAAAGAAAAATATTTAATGGATTTGGTCTCAGAAGAGGCATTGCATTGCATAATACACTGGAAGAAAAAGCTGTGTACAGGAGAAAGTCTGTCAGGAAGCTCAGGTTTACTTTCTCACTCTTCACTCACATCAGCTAAGAAAAGGATTTAACAAAGACAAGTTCTCTATGTGTTATGCCAAATGTAAACATTACTACTTTAAAATGAAAATTAAAAGAATATAGGTATGTAATAAAAAAAATAAAAAATTTTATAAGACATACTATAGCCTACACAACCTTAGAACACTGACTGTTTTCCATGCCTTGTAGGTAGAGTGGACAGGTGGAAAAACAAGACCAATTCCCCAAACAGAATAGCATTTTTATTGTCTCTATCTCTAATAAAAAGTCTTGGAAGAATTTTCATACTTGTCCCTCAAACAGAGGATTCTCTTCAAACACTCCATTACCTATTTTGACTCTCTCAAAACTTAATTTTTGAGATAAATCAGGGTATTCCTGTCTTCTCTACTGCTGACCTAAGGGACAATATAGAAGTTATTAAGCAGGAAAGAAGATGACAAAAATTCACCACCATCCATTGCAAATCTGAAATTTCTATGGTGAATTAATCAGATCAACCAATCTCTTTCCTGTATCTATTAACAGCATGCCCCAGGGACTGGGTTATAACTCACACATAAATGCAGCAGAAAATTTGCCAACTTCCTCTTCTTAGGCTGTTGCACTACAACTGATTTGGAAACATCATTGCCAGATATTGCTGGAGATTCTCACATGCACATTACTTAATTTTCTTCTGTAAAAGAGGGAAAAAATACAGAACAAAATAGTCCCAAGTTAAAAAAAAAAAAAAAAAAAAAAAAAGGCAGAGTGGCCATTTTCTTTCTTCCACAGTCACATTTACTGCTTCTTACCACCCTCCCTGCCAGCTGAATGCAAGTATCACAGATTCTTTTAGAGAACCTTTTATCTGAAAAGAGAAATGTCTCTCAGAAACTTGAGGAAAAGAGCTGAAAAATGGTTCTGTGCAGTCAATACTCTTGAGCAATGTGGAAAAGCCTGTGCCAGACAGTGAATGTGTGAACTCATAACTCCACATTCCTCCATTTGTAACACTCAACCAGCATCACAGCACTCCACATGACTGACAAACAGCCACAGCAAGTTTAATTACTCAGCTTTGAATTTACACCATTTTTGGTTGTTTTGCTTAGCTCTTTGGAACAGTGGGAACAAGAAGAGGGGCCACCTCCTCTATCCCAGGTTCCTGCTGGAGCCCAGCCCAGTTCCCCAGGGACCTGAGGCCTCTCCCAGGCGGAGCTGCTGCTTTTCCTTCTGCAGGTCCCACCAGTCATGGAGCTGAGCACAAGGTCCAGAGACAAATGTCGCTGTTGGGATGGACACAGGACATACACACACACATTTGTGTAGAAATAATAATGGCTTCCTCTTTATTATAAGTTGTTCTTAAGTTTTTATACCCTTAAAAAAGACTGATCTTAAGTCATTAGTTACATCAAAACATTGTATTCATTGGACAAAGCAATAGCTTATTGTATTTTATTGGTACAAAACAATTAATGTCAATAATTAATTGGCAAGGGTTTGCAAAAAATCATTAAGGCATGCTCCTCACTAAGACATGTATCTTCTAACTGCAAGCGTCCCTTATATGTCTATTTTATTGGTTTCTATGCTAACGGCCTTGCTTTCTTCCTTGCTATGGATAAACTCACATGTTATCAATTTCTTCTTCTGCCAACTTGTGGAGAGTTTTGTTGAAACATGGTTAGCTGAGCGAGGCCATGTTTAAGATACAGTGGTCAAGCAGTAATTTTCCAGCCTGCTGATCAAGCAGGGGCTTTCCAGATGAACAAACAGTAGCTTATGCTGAGAACAGTAAATGTCTTTATTAGTGGATAGCAGGAGGAGACCCTACTGTCCTTGAGAGACAAACAAGATGCTAGAATAGAAACTAACCTTGCTTAAGAAACCACAATTATTGCAGGAATGTAGAAAAAGGGGCAGGGTTGCTTTCTAACGCTTGGACCAATGATGAGCTCTAGCTTTGCAATATGTGTGAGCCTTATTAACACGTGTATAAATGTACAAGCTGGATAATCAATAAATCTGAGACTTGCTGATCAAAGGATGTGCAATGTCTCCCGTCGACTCCCACAGTAACTCATTTTAACCTACAAACCAGCTCCTGAGCCCATCCACAACAAACACAAACACACACACATAGAACATGCTGACATGAGCAGTCTCACTGGCTGCCAAAGGCAAGATGCTGCTTCCAACAGCACCCACAGACTGGACACAAATAAAACATAACCATAGACAGCCAAGCCCTCTTCCTCCTCTTTGGCTGGTAAGACAGAACTCAGCAGTGAAGGCAGCTGCAGAACACTCAGTTGGTCTCATAAATCAGTGTCTGTCGCTGGATTGCTGCTTTAGAATATGGAGAAGACACTCAAGTTGATTTTTCTGTAAAATAATCTTGTGGCTCATAATTTTGACTGATCAGCTTAATGATCTGTATTTCTTCCACTTTCACCAGAAATATTTCCCATGAGACCTTTTCCCTGTGACTTTGCAGTTTGATCAGGAAGCTGCCCATATTGATCCTTTTCATTTTCTATTACTTCTACCAGAGCTTATGATTATCTAAAATTTCTTTTTCTTTGCTTGAAACTGTAAAATTTGTGTTGGATTAAAATTATGGACTAACTGCTGTAATTATATTTGTAACTACTAGGTGTTAGCTCTTTTTCTGACATTGTTGAACTTGTTTATGCAGCTGCAAAGGAGACAGAAAGGGTAGATGTGCTTTAAAAATAGGTTAGCTAAGTAATATTCTTGTTCCACAATGGGACTATCACAGAATATTATAAATGGAATTATAATAAATGGAATTCTTGTGGAGGCCTAAAATGGGATGGTAACAGATTATAAAGGATATGCCCACATCATATCCAAAAAGACTTTGCCCTTTTTGGATGGAGTTTGAGAAAAGGTTTACACTCAAAAAGGAAAGTTTTGATCAGTGTTGAGTGTGTTGAAAATGCCACTTCAAGAACAAAAAAGTTTTTATATAAAATATGTGCACTGTCAATTTTAAATTATAGTTCCTTGAGAAAATTTGACTATGCAATCCTAAAAAACCCATCATCACAAACTCTAGACACCCATAGAGCAGGTAACCCTTCAGATCATGACAACAGAATACTCTGTATTTTTTATCCATTAGGAACTTGATCCTTTTACTTTCCTCCTCCTAAATCCCTTCAGTGCTGGACCTGAAAGAGCCAATTTACCTCTTCATTCTAGACTGGTAAGTGAGACTGTACAAGAATTATTCTTCTGCTTCCCAAAACATGGTGACTTAGAACCCAGAAAGACTAAGAAATACAGCAGGAATTCAGTTTGCTGATATTTTGACACAAATATACCAAGACCAAGATCTAGAATACTAGCTACAATAAATATTTGATAACTTTTTGTCTTTCCCAGGTCTTCTTTCCAAAGAGGCCTACAAACAAACCACTTCAGTAGATTTGAAAAACTCTTTATAGTCTAAGATATCAGCTTTAAGGTAATAATTTCTATCTTAAGGACAAAATTACCAAATAATTATTATTGAAAAGGAGGGGGGAGTACTTTGTTTTTGGTGGTAGTGGTGGTGGCAGTGGGTTTTTTATTAGGTGGTTTTTTTTTTGAAAATAAACTGATGACTTAAGTTTTAGCTTTCATATTTTCCAGATTCTGTATTGTTTTAGTGTGTTAGTCTGAACTTCACATAAAGTTTAACAAGTTCTCCTCACAGCTTAGTCTGACAAAACAATTATTTTTCAGCCCCAGAACCAAGGACACTGCTGCATCTTCAGTTACTAAAAAATATAAACAGCAACAAATTGAGGAGAGCAAACTGGGAGGATGGGACTTCATAACCTAAAGCTGTAATTGGACAATTAACTCCAATATGTAAATGGACCAAAACTTATAAAAATGTGAAAACTCGTGAACCTGAGTCCATCTTGGATGGAGCCATGGCCAGGCCCTTGTATTGCCCAAGGTGTATCCCTTGAAGATCCTTTTAATAAATATCTATTTATTCCTTTTACACTGTCTAATCTCTCTTCTAGATAGCCTCTCGAGGCATCAAAAGAATGAAAATAGTTTTGGGCTTAATGCTTCTGTAAGAAATTCTGTGTAACATACACTTATCACAGGTTAGCAACGTGGGTCACCCAGATATGCATCCAAACCTTTTCTCACGTGGTTCTGCTTCTCTGTGGGGGCTTCTAAGCTGCTTGTGAAGGAGCATCTCCAGTTTTTACTGTTCAAACCGGCAAAACATGGCATTGATTTTCCTACTGCAGCAGCTGTAACATGCAGTGAACCAGAGGGTGCAGCATGGACAACAGAGCTGCTCCTGCTGTGGGACAGGCACCTGGGGATGGAAACCATGCAGCGAGCCCTGTGTAAGTCATCCTGCCTCTGAGTCAATCCTCAGACACATGGGCACACTATAAAAACCTGCCAAAAGCATGTAGTTCATAGTTTGTTAGTCCATAGTTCTGATATTTCAGATTACAGGAAATTGCCTTTTTTTATTTTTATCTTTAATTATAGTTTGGTGACATGAGTCAGTCATTTTGAAATGGTCTTTCAACCTTATAAAAATTAATGGCCAAATTTTATGCACTGATATATTCCTGTATGCTCAGTGAGTAGTCAGCATAAGCACACAGATTTATGTCCTCAAATAAATGAGCCAAGTAGACACTGATAATCACGATAATGATGCCAGTAATGCACACACCAGAGAACTCTAAATGCCCAGCTAGTGCAGAAACAATCCTGATTCATAACAGCATGCTTTGAAAAGTTTCATTCTTCTAGCAGCTGAGGCATTTTTCTACTAGTTAATTGCAAGATCATTCTAACAGATGTTGAATTCCTTCCAGTGAGCAGCAAAGAGCCTTGAGCCAAACACCAATGACTCTACCAAGTGACTGTATCAGTCCAGATCTGGGTGTTGAGATCAGCTTGTGCCTTTGAACTGTGCCTCTTGGATTACATCAGTGCAGGCACCAGGGCATTTAATTTTGCAGCAAGCTGCCATCAGCACGTCCTATTACACTGAATTCCTGTTGCCATCTTCCAAACTCTGCCAGCCTCCATTACCGACTGAGTCTGAGTCATTGCTGGGTCATGGAAGCATCAAACAGTGCACAGCAGCTTCTCCAGTTATGAGTTGTATCTTGGGTTTCTACCAAGCATGTAAAAAAAGCTCTGGTTTATCATTTATTGATACTCCTGGACAAGCTTTCCATTGGATAATCCCTCCCAGCTCAGATTTTCATCAGGAAAAACCCCAAAAACAAAACAGGCTAGACTTTTAAAAACCAGTATTTTGTAAAATAAGTAATACCTAAAAAATATTAGAAAGAGTCAAGAAAAGAACTTCCAAAATGGTAATGTTTACTTTATTGCTTGTTTTCTGTGGTTTGTGGTACCCAGGGCCTGAGGACAGCATTGATCAGTAATAAATTACAGTCAAGATTCACACAGTGCTTGGAATCAATGATTTTAGAGTTTTTCCAGCCTTAAAAATTCTATGATTCTGTGATTTAATTCTCATCTCATTGGGAGCACTTAACTTTTGTGGATGGAGGGGTCCTGGATTTTTTTACCATTCACATAAATTTGTTACTCCACTTACAGTTCACATCTCTATTGACAAAAAGATGAAATTAAGTACAGTTATGGAGAGAAGAAAGTTCTTGAACCAAGATTGTGATCAAAGTACACATATATATAACTTCATATTCAGAGAACACTTTTGGTGTTATAGATTATGTTGGAATTCACAAATTTGTATATTATTCTGGATCTGGGCAAATAAATAAAAATTTTTGCCTGCCACTGCTAGCTTGTCCCTGTCTATTAGAAAGCCAGAAAAAACTTGCTTTTTCCTTCCTTTTTAGGATTTTCTACCCAGATCACCCCACAAAGCGGCATTTTAAGCTATAGACTTTTCTGATATGAAGTTTTCTATCAACTATTGCCCACATGGTTACTGGGGAGTTTTGCCTTTAGAACCCAATTCCTGTCATCCTGCACCGTGTCTCATCAACTTCTACTATCTCTTGCACTTCTTTGGTGTGAAGGAGATTGCAGTAAATTTCCTTTTCCTCATATGGGAACCTAAGCTTTTCCTTCACTGAGACAGTATTAATAGATGTGTTATAAGCTGTTATTAACAAAAGCTAAATAGTCACACAGTGCATCCACTCACTTGTTTGTGGTGCTCAGTAACACACCCACATTCTTTCACTTGCAGTTATCCATTTGGAGGGCAGCTCAAGTGCAGTCTCAGCAATCTCAGACATGATTTGACAATAGAATCTGCCCTCTCACAAAGGGTGGATTGTGCTGATTTGCTGGCAGCTACTTTTTCATCTTTTACAAAGTGTCCTGCAGTGCTCCTCATTCCCACATTCATCCATGAGTCTCCGCAGCCTTCACCCACAGCTGCCTCCCCTTTGGGTGCAGTCTGAGCTCCATAACCCAGCTGTGGCCCTGTACAGATTGAGCAGGTTCTTGGTGTGCTGATTTTGTCACTTCTTACAGATTAAACAGGAGCCATGGTTGCAAGGACTGACAGACCTTGGGGAACTTCCAAACACAAACTTGGCATCTACCTCTCTCCTGCTAGGTGTTTGCCAGTCGCTACTTCTTCATCCCAAACTATTTATAAACACAGAGACCACCTAAAAAATGCATACAGGAAGTGACCTTTTGTTGTTACCACTTCAGAGGAAGATATTCTACAGTATAAAATGGGGAAAAAAAAAGTTGAGTAAATTCAGCATCAGTATTTCTGTGTTTTAACATTACTTTTTCTTGTTGTTGTTGTTTTTGTTTTCACCTCAGGCTTGTTCTAATCCTAAAAACACATCTAAAAGAAAATGAGACAACCAGAGTTAATAAAATTTATGTTCATTTTAAATTCCCTGTTGTTGCTTATTCCGTTAAAAGATGTACAGTAACAAAATCACCTCCTGCAATGCAGAAACCAAAGGACATTCTCTGTTATGCAAAAGACACAGAGTTGTTTTCTTTTAGTTGCTTCATCCTTATAAGATGATGGGATGCAGATCTATGCTGCTGTTTTGGGAAAAAAATACAAATTTTAAAGGAGATTCTGACCTTGGCTTAAAATAAGGCTGGAATTTGTAGATGGTATTTCATTAACTCTGAAAAGCCATGGCATTTCAGTGTAGACATTTTCCAAGAGGCTCATCATTAATTATACTTATGGAGTCCATTGTGTATTATCCCCTCCTGAGCACAGGACTGCATAGCCGGTGCTACATTGTCATGCCTGCATTAAATAATGTGGAGTTTCATACCAGTGTATCCAAAATCATGTTGTTCTCTGATTTTCATGTTTGTCTGCCTGATCTTAGAACCAATCCCTGGTTCTGATGTGTTGCTAAGTGGGAAGAAAAAAAAAGAAAAAAAGCCAACAGTAATTTATTTATTTTCATCATGAAAAGATTTCAATAGGACAGTTCCTTTCTTGTTTACTCACAAGAATTGTTCAACTTAGGAAAAAGAAGAACATCTGCTGAATTAATTTGCAGGGAGAAATACAGAGTTGCTGGACATGTCTTCATTTCTTTGAGCTCAGTAGTGCACATTTTCAAGTTTTGTTTTATAAATAGTGTATGCTGAAAATATGAGGCAGGGGGAAATGAATGTCTAAAACAAGAAAAAACAAAGAAAATAAAAAAGGTAATTCAATCATCTGGAATTTATGGTAACTCCTTGGAGATTGCAAATAAAATAAAGTTTAAATGGATTTTCCATCACTATTTGAATCTTTATAATCTATACAGTGTTCTGTGAGAATGTAAAAAATACTGAAAAGTTCTGCAATGATTAAAACACTGAATCTAGGTTTCAAACAAATTAAAAGATTCAAAAACTCAATTACCAAACAAATTAGAAAAACTCAAGTACTTACATTCAGAAGTATGAAATTCATCTTTTCCTATTCCCATGTGACATAATTTCATTATGCATTTCTAGTGTAACAGCTTTCCATGTTCATTAGAAAGAACTATCCAACATTGATTAGTTAGACAGAATCTGCAGATAAGCAACCTTCCTCTGGGCCTCAGACCTTTACCCAGAGCAAGAAACTTCCATCAACTTTTTTATCTTATTCACCAGTAAATATTTAATGTAGATATAACTACCTCACAAAATTTGCTTCTCAAATTTGACGATAAGGATTTTAAGACAGACAAATTTGTAGATACTGAAAACCTCAGAGTATGATAAATTCCACTGTAACTTCTGAAATTTTTGGGCTAAGTTGTATGAGGTACTTAGTCAAAAGAGTTCTGTTGAGTTCCAAGCTATTGATCCAGAGATTTGTGAACATAAATGGCCTTACACTACCATTCTTTCCGCCAAAACTCTGCTATACCCAACACAAGGGGCTGCTGTGTTGGCTGTGGAGACAATAATTTAAATTAAATGCCATGGGTAAGAGAGGACACATTCATGGACAACTACTGCTGTTTAACATGTTTTTGATGACATGGACAGTGGGATTGAGCGCATCCTCAGCAGTTTCATGGATGGCACCGAGTTGTGGTGCAGTTGACACTGGAGGAAAGGCATTGCATCCAGAAGGACCTGGGCAGGCTGGGGATCTGGGGCTGGTGAGCCTTGTGGAGTTTAAGGAGGCCAAGAGCAAGGTCCTGCACCCAGGCCAGAGCAGTTCCAAGCACAAACAGAGGGGCAGGGCAGGGATTGAGAGCAGCCCTGAGGAAAATGACTTGGGCTGTTGGTGGATGAAAAGCTGGACACGATCTGGGAGTTTGCATCTGCAGCCCAGAAAGCCAAACATGTAATGCGGTCCACAAAAAACTGGGGAAACGTGATTTCCTGGATAGCATTCCTGCCCATGGCCATGGGGGTAGAACTAGGTGATCTTTAACATCCATTCCAACACAAATCATTGTACGATTCTAATTTCTTGGGAATAATTGTCAGTAGCTCATTAGAATTTAATATTGTAGGCACACAACAATTTTTGTAAGTATAAAAAAAAATAAAGAATTTTTTAGCACCTGTTGTTTGGGGTTCTTTTCTCAGCCTACCTTTACCTAATAATGATAATGTTCTTTTTTCCAATAGCATGCAAAAATTATTTGTACTGAATTTAGACTAGCCTGAGTAAATATCATTCTAGAAAAATGCTCTTAATACATCAAGCTGCAAATTTATTGCCTTATACTAATATATACAACACAGATAACATGCAATTTAAAGATAAAATGTATTTGTTGAATAACTCCTCCTGGACTGCTACATTTTAAGCTTTTAAAGGACTGTGAATAGAGCACGATTGAGTTACCCACTGAATGTGTGTTTTGATCTTCTGAAATTGTGCAGTTGTTCTCGATCAGTGGAAGAAATTCCACAGAACAGGGAGTGTTTGGAAAACAAATCAGAGGCTTTCTTTCTATTAGAGCCAGTTTATTAAAATAGATTAGATGAAGATCCAGAAATTAACTTAGAGGCCAAAAATTATATGTTTATAAATGTTAGCTTTCTATCTTAAAAGACATCATGAAGCTGATCCATTTGAAGTAATTTGGTCCCAAAAGTTCATTTTACATGGATAAATCTTCTCTGTGGTAGGTAACACTTCCAATACCCCTTTTAGATCCTTCAGTTATTTACAAATTTGTCTCAATATCCAAAAGGATTTGCTTTAGTGTGTCCACAGGGTTATAATCTTTAAATGACAAAATAAAATGCAATGCTCAAGGATTAATCAAAGCCATGTAAAATGGCGTGACCATTTCCAGCCATGCAGGCACATTTGGGACTGACTAAAAATAAAACAAGCAGCAGTTAGAAATGGCTTATGTCTCTTAAATCTATCACAAAAAAGAATTATTTTTTTTAATAGGCAGCTATTGAAAGAGTGCCCAGTTTAGGGAGAATCTGAATTCCCCTCTCTTTAGCAGTTATCAGCACCAGCAACTCTTCTTTCTGTGCTTGCATTTTCAGGAGTTAACGTGGTTCATCTCTCCCAGGGAATACTCATAGACATCTACTTTGAAGACTGATTTCAAAGGTCTGAAGAGAACTACCTCTCCTGAAGTCAAAATCCCTATCATGTGTTTCCCATTCCAGCTCCTGCCCACAGTTTCCAATGTATTGCTTATTTTAAGGCTCCTAAAACTCTTCTCTTAAATATGGAAGGCCTGCTTCTGTGTTTTGCTTGAAATTCACATAGATGTTTAAATTAAATACAGGAAATGCAAACCTCATTAGTAGCTTTTTTTCATCTCTGTTTGGAGAAATCATATTAATTGGACTATATTTGCATAAACATGACATTGATTATTTCAAAATCATACCATGAATATGAAAATATATCAAGTTTGATTGGATCCTACAGCAAAGTAAATTAAATAACAAATTCTAATCATTTCCAGCAGCTGAATTTGGAAACTCTTTGCCGGTTTCCAATTTAATCAAAATATTTGATCTCTTGCTTAGTTTAGCTAATCTCTAATTCATTTTCTGTTTATGTCTTCATATTATATTTACTGTCAGAGTATCAGTTCCTTGTCTCTTTGGCAAAAGGTCATATTCTCTTATGTCTCCTTTATAGAACAGGTCTCCTGGGGAAGGTTAATAATATAAGACCTTTAAATGCTGAGGTGTTTGTGCTGATTTTTTAAGGATGATAAATGGAATGGTTCATCATTATTAAGGGCAATTGGGAAGTAATTGTTTCTCTACATCTTTTTTTTTTTTCAGAAAGAAATTGTATGCAATAAAATTATTCTTCTGTTGTCCAGAAAATCAAAACCTTTTTTTTAAATCTTGTCTTATTCTCTGTCCTTTCTTAGCTTTTTTTTTTTTTACCTTTTCCAATGAAATGCATGTTCCACTATAGTTAAATTCAAAAGAAAAAGGACAGAAGTGACAAAAGAATAAAAAATAATTTTTGGTTTCCAAAAAAATACCCAGAGGTGAAGGTCAGAGTGAAGGAGAAGAAAAATGAAAAAAAAAAATCTTAATTTCATAGCTGATCCTATAAGGAAATTAACATGCAACAAAGCCTCTCTATAGCAACAATAATTGAGCTACTATCAAATGCATTCAGGGAGCCCCCACTACTGGTACCATTACGTTTTGAATTAAAACAAATAATTTGAATTTAGAACCTCATTGAATTTTATATCTTGTATGCTCCAGAGGCATTAGCTCATATTGAACAAGAAGCTACATATACTGAAATGATGATATAGACAGAGAACAGATTTTAAATACTCCTTTTTTCCAGAAGACTGCCATATTTTTAGCCCTGAAAGAATATATTTTTTTAAATTATTTTCAAGTATAGAAAATTTTGCAGCTAAGGAATTTTTTCTAAAGCTTCTGTTTATGAAAATTTCATTCCTAATGTTTCCTAATAAAATAATCAGTAGTACCACTTCATTATAATTAATAAGCAATAAGCATATTGTTTGAGGATGCTAAATGTTTAAGTCTTTGCTTTTCTTTCTCTCGCTTGTTTTTCAGCAGCCTAATGTATCTGCCTAGACATTAACTAGGCAGAAAGCTTTTGCCTTTATTGTTATTACCAACTGCACTCAGTTTTGACTAGTCCATTAAAACACTTTAGATAATTGATGCATTTACTTGCAGCTGTGGAAGAGGCAAATATTATCCCCAACAGGATTTGACCTAGTGAAGTTATCGCTCTGTTCTTCTGCACCTCCTCAGAAGAAACAAAACTCTGGTGCTTAGAAATAAACACATTGAAAATACCAAGGACCATGACTTCCTCAAGTTTCTAGATTCTTACTCTTATTATTATTATCTTGATTAATATTTTTCTTTCTCTTTCTCTTCCCACATCTTCATTTGAATTCTTCCATCATATGAGCAGGAAAAATTGTGCTTCACTAAGAGCAAATGGAGTTCTACACTCACAGCATCTGAGGGATTGTAAGCTCATGATTTTGTTATCTACCATAGCGTTTGCAATCATGAGAAAATAATTTAAAATAGAATTCATTAGAGGCACTGAATGCCCCAAATCACTGAGCAGAACCTCTGAAAATCGACTCCCTACTCTGTACAGCAACTTCAGCCATCTGTAAAGTATCTGTGAACTTCAATAAAAAACTTGATGTGGAACTTAGTGATGATTGACAAAATGTTGGACATGCTCATCCAGCACCAATGGTCTGTTTATACCAATATTCCAACTTCTTTTCAGTGTCACACTCATGTGCATGAGGCAAGAGTAGGAAGAAAAGCCATGCCAGTGACTGCTCCTCTTTGACCACTGGGGAAGGAACTATCTGGATTTACAACAGTTTTGTGAAGAGTTTATGGAGTTTTGTGCACCAAGCTCATTGTGAATTTTCACCCATTTTACATTAGAACAGTCCTGCTAGAATAAGCCAGGCAAACAGATAATATCCTTGAGCAATTCAGAAATTTGCAGCTTCCACTGGGAACTGTCTGACAGTATCAGGACTAGCTTTGGTTCAGTGCAAATAAACATTATTGGTGTTCTATAGGCAAGAGTCTATGTTTCTAAAATTCCCAGCTACTGAAAATTAATGCAGCTGCAACATTGAATAGACCTACTGTGATTTAAACCACCTGAAAACATGACCTTCATTTTTTATGTAAGTATTCTTTACAGACATCTATTGAAAATGAATCTACTTGAAAGCCTGAGGTTTTTTGCTTAATATTTTGATGAATTTTGCTCTGGGGTTGAAAGAGAAAACTGATGTAGGAGTTCTACAATGTCCCAAGAAGGAATACATACACACGGGTTATGTATTATATAAATATGATGAAGTAGAAATGCAAGAAGGAATTGTGCAACAAATCAGTAGTCATTTCCCACTGCTTTTTTCAACTGTAAAAGCATAACACAAACAATGAGGGAAGTATATGATTTCACACTGAATAAAAATTTGAGGGAAACACAAATATTTGCTTTTAACAGAAACAGTATTTCTACAACAAATTCACACATTATAAAAATATCACTCTGGAGATCTGTAGAAAACACTCTAAAGTGATCTCATCCTTTCATTGCACCAGGTGCTCTGTTCTGGCTTGTAAATTGCCTTGACTTTCTCTTTTTTTTTTCTAAAGAAAAAAACAGGTATTTAAGAAGGAGGAGAGGGATTTTTTTCTGAAATTTGAGTTTTAAGCACATGTTTTGTAGCAGTAGAAGATGAAGAAGCATTTTTTCATTGCATGAATCATCAGTAATCAAATGTTTGGAGGTTCAGATTTCTGAAAGTATTTACACAACTTCCCATTCAGTCACCCTTCTGAGGATCCCTGTCTATCAATGGCAAAATGGTTTTTTTAAGAAAGAAAGACCCCATAAGAACATGCAAACTTCAAATGTATTCCATATACTGGTTTATTTCCTACTTTTAGAGCCCCTTTCTGATTGTTTTATGCTACCATTAGAGTGGATAAAGTGGAATTATATTAAGCATCAAATTTAATTTTAATTTAATCCATTTCCCTCTGTGATGAGTCACACAATTTTGTTTTTGCAAAAAAATAGAAAAAAATTGAGACTGGAGCTAGGAAAAGACAGCAGAGTTGAGTTTTGTTTGGTTTTTTGACTGTATATTTTTCATTCTGATAAAGAAATCTGCAAGACTTCACAGAAAGGCAAAACAGAAAATGATTTGTCATAAAGTCTCCCAGCCCATCTGCAAGGAAAGCAATTTCCACAGCTCTAGGTTTACTTGTAAAATAGTTCGCATAACATTAATCATAACCATCTGATTCCCATCCCTCAATTTCCTGGGGTCAGGAATATTCATCTCATATATCAAGAACAAATGCCTTTCTCAGACACATGTTTTGGTCAAGCAGATTCAGGTATTTGTATCTATGAACTGTCAGCCTTTGCATCTTTTATCATCTTGTTTTCTTCCACTGCAAAGACATTGTTAGGAGCATAAAAGTGGCTCAAATTGGATTCTGTTCTGTTCCAGTTTTGGAATAATGTAGTCAGTGCTGATATGAGTTGCTGAAAATGAATAGCTTATTGTCCAAAATTCTTCTTTTAAAATTCTTTTTAATATTAGCTCAAAAATAAAAATATGTACATTATACATGAGGAAAAAAAAAAACCCAAAACATAAGTTTTTTGATATGGTTACATTGTTTAGGGATACATGACTGAAAAAATAAAATTAGGAATGTCTGAAAAAATCCAAAGTTCAACCTTCTCCACAACTTATGTGAGAATTAAGAGTCATGCCTGAGTAGGGACACAACATTCACTTAAAGCAGACTTCAATAAAGAGGCCTGAAAAGCAACAAGTTAGTTCAGGCTAGCTTGTGTTCTTATTTACATCCATCTAAATGTAAGATCTGGTCAGAGCAACTACACTTATTCCTAAAAATTTAAAGCAGAATTTGTCTTGTCTACCCCTTTTCACAGTTCTGATTTCAGCTCAGATCAGCATCCAGATCATAAGCACCTTCCTGGTTGCTGGTCCTCTCTGATGTTTTTCTGTGGAGCTGTCCCTTCATCTTTCTGATGTAAATCCCACAAGGCAAATCTCCCTTTCACGGGCCAGCCCTCCCTGTCATCACCTGTTACACTTATGCTGCCTCAAGAGCCCCTTTTCATCCCCAAAATTATCTGAACTGAGATTTCCTGCTTTATTCCCACCACTGGAACTGCTTTGTTTCCATCATGGCCAAGTCACAAAAACACCTCAAAGTCAGGAGGAGCAACACATCTGTCCATTCACTTCTGTGGCATTTCTCCAGGCTTTTAACCACCTAAGTACCAAAAATTATGGGTTTGCCACTTTCAGGGATATTGCACTGTATTTCAGACATGGTGTTGAGGCAACTGCTTTGTTTGGTCCCAGCTGTGTGGCCGTGGCAGTGCGGAGATAACAGCACAGCTATAAAGAGACACCAAAATGAACAGCGATGTGGAGAGCCCAAGCAGAAATTTCTGCCATTGAGGTGAACAATCTCTACAGAAACCTGTATCATAATTGTAAAGATAAGACTGTACAATACATTGCACAATTCTTCTTTTTGGTTATGCATGCAAGCAGAAAATTGTTAAAAAGGAATGAAAATGCTTTTCTTGCCAGTTATACTTCCTTGGAAGAAAAATAAACAAATTGCAGACACATGCTTGATGTCAAAAAGATCTTCAGGTATTTACTTTGGAAAATGCTATTATGGAAGCTTTTGGCTGCAATTCAGTTTAGCTGCTGATGGAAGAAACAAAAAGGGGTAAAAAAGAGGTACTTTAAGGTCCCAATTTTATTCAGGTAGGAAATTTAATCTTGAACAAGCTTGAGAGGGTTCTATAAATTATTAGACACAAAGACCACTGAAAAGCAAGGGAAGAATATAAAGAAGGACTCTTGTTTATTCAAGATGTAAAAGTAGCCATAAAAACTCCAAATGGAAGAATAATTTTATAAAAAAGAAGAAAAAAGAGAGAACAAACAGAACTCTGGTGGGAACACACTGGTGCCATCTTCAGGCTTCAGGGTCTGTGCCCAGGAAGGGAAATTCTTCTGCCCCGTGCCAGAGCTCTGGAAAGAAGTGAGTAGGTTGAGGAATACCATAAAAATCTTAAAATCAGAGAATAATTGAGGTTTAAAAAGGAAAAAAAATCAGGCAGTCTGAACAGAGAAGGAGCGGCAGGTGGTGTGGTAGTTGGAGCCTGTCTTGGGCACAGAATGAAATGATGGAGCTGTTGCATCTTGGAGAAGTGAGAAGGGGTCAGCAGAACTGCTGCCCTGGACTTTTGTAGGGCAGATTTTGGGCTGTTCTGTCACACTGAAAAAATCCAGCAAAACCATGCTGGAAAGAATGAAGGGGCATCATCGAGATGTTGAAATTCCCAGTGTTAGGAAGAGAATCTAAAGAAATTAGAATTCAAGGCATCTTAAAACCTCATTCCTCATCTCAGCTGTCATACCCCAGTCAGAAGTTTAAGGATATGCTCTGCTTGAAAAGCTTTACCTGGACATTATCTGTAGGTGTTGATGAACCAGCAGGTGTGTACTGTCTGTTAGATGTCTGTGAAGGGTTCTGATACAAAAAACAGAGGACAAAAACAGAAGAAATATGTTTATATTTTATTATTTGCCTTCCTTTCATAATTAGTACAGGAACCTAGAAAACTTGACACTTAATTACATCTTTAACCTGTGTTTGCAGAAGCTGATTTCATACTGTAAATATTAACAGCACAGATGATACTGTGATATGAAGAATAAACTGCAAACAAGAAATCCTTCAACAAAAGGGAGGTGTCATTCAAATAATGTATATTGTTATATGTTTATAGTCCTTATATAATTTTACTTCTACTACACAAAAAATTACTTATAAATATGGGATAATTATAAGATATGCTAGCAAAAGATATTCAGGAGCACTCTTTAGGAAGCATGCAAACAGAATTAAAATAAATTTAATTTTTTTGTCATGAAGAATTGACTTTTTGATGTCGCAACCTCAAATAAGAATGGTTTAATCTTTAAGATTACCAGTAAATGTAAATTTCCAGGATATTTGGCTTTAGATAAAGATTTCATATGAATGCTTATATTTTAGTAAGGTTTTTTAACATGCAATTTCAAAGGTAATAGCAAATTGATATATTTTTAATTGGCTTATTATACCAGCTGTATTCCAGGCAGGACAACTTGCCTAAATTAGAAATACTTTATTTATGAAATCACAATCTGTGGATGCAACTCTGTACTAATAGAAACATCATTGCTCCTCTACACCCAAGTATTTCCCATCCTGTTAATAAGAGTTTGTCACTCCAAGCAGGGTTTGCTGTTCAGTACCAGAACACCATAAAACACCAGCAGGATTTGAGTGATTCACAGTGCAATTTCTCAGCCCCTACTGGCCGATGCCCGGCCCATCCCTGGGCAGGGGCTGCCACATCTGTGGCCAGCTCAGCCCCCTGTTAATTAATGTTCAGCACGAGGTGGGATGGGAGGGAACGTCCCCTTTGGTGGCTTGGGGTCACCTGTCCTGGCTGAGTCCCCTCCCAGCTCCTCGCTGGCAGGGCAGCCTGGGAAGTTGGAAAGGCCTTGACTGAATGCAAGCGCTGCTCAGCAGCAACCAAAACATCAGAGTGATCTCAACATTATTTCTTTCCTAAATCCAAAGCATAGAAGTTTTCCAGCTACTAGGAAGAAATTAATTCTATCCCAGCCAAAACCAAGATGTGATATTACCTGAGTCTCTGACTTCTCGTCTAACAAGCTTTACATTAGAATTTTTATTTATTTGCTTTTCAATCTGAACTGTGGTTTAGCTGGAAGATTTTGAGATATTATTCTGTAGTGACATAATTTATGGCCTAAGTGATTATGTTCTAACAAGACATGAGATTCCGACTTCCTTTAATTCCTGTCGATGTCAAGAGCCACAGTGATCTGAAAAGACCAGAAAGTAAGCTGTGTCAATTGGTAGTAACAAATAGATCTCCTCAATAAGCCAAATATCAAAACAAAATAGAATAGACTGGTTAAAATACTGTCATGACGGACAAGCAAGTTATACACAGAGAAAACAATAAAACATAGAAATGGAAATGTTGTATTTTAACTAGTCTTGAAGTCTTGAAGAGTAATTTTAAATAAAAAAAACAAAAACATTCAAACAAAATCATTGAAACTTTTTCATCCTTTTTAACAAAATCTGATTAAATAAATAAAAAAAATCCATTCCACTTCTAGGTAGAAATTGAGACAGACAATTCAATGCAAAATAAATTAAACAACTTCCTTTAAAAAACTTTAAAAGTATTATGTCCCTAAGTAATTCAAAGGACAACATCAGAAATTAGTTCATTAACTCCCACCAGATAAATCTTTCCTAAGAGCTGTTCTGTTACTATGGGGATCCATTGCACAACCCTTCATTCATTAGTAATTTCTGTGAAATCTCATTAGCCATCACTATAAAAATTATTTTTTTATCTGTCATAAGAATCAAGGAGTTGTGGATTGGAAGGGTCTGTCTGCAGCACCGAGGCCAGTGCAGTGTTCCATGAAGCCTCACTACATAATGGCATTTTGGAAAATAAATTTTCTTGTCTCTGCAATCCTTCCTGAAAGTTCCCTAGTGTGGCAGCCCTGAGATTTGGGCATTTTGTTCTGATTTCCAAACACAATGTTTACATTTGCCATTGTGCCAATGTTGTGTTTCATCCACAGCCCTGCTTTCCCATGCACTCCCACACATCCTCCCTCCCCTATAACCTGTATTTACAGATGGCAATCACATCCCTTCTCAGCTTTTGTTATACAAGGGTAATCAAGCCAAAATATTCTCATTTAGTCATGGAATACAGGCTCTTCCTTCACTTGATTACCCAAGGAATATTTTTCCCTGCATTTCAATTAGTATTTATTAAACACGTTGAAAAGAATTTACACACATTTTCCAGAAGTATCATGTCTGAGATTTCATTCTGACATAAATAATTTTTACTTCCTCAGTAAATATTTGTGAGGCTGCATTACACTTGCATTGCTCATGGCTGTTAGCAGATGTGTCACCCTGTAGTCCTCCCTGCATTGCAATATTTCTATTCCCACAGGTGTTGAATAGATTAATCTGTATTCAAACCCCCTAAATTCTGCAAGTGACACCTGTCAGGAAGCAACTGATCAGCTGTTCCATCTTGTTTCTTCATTTATCGTTACTCTATCCTGGAAGGACAGAGGAGAACACTGTTTTCATCCTTAATCCCTTAACTTCCAATGGTCCTGAAGACTCTCTTGACTGCCCTGAGACTGCTGATTGCAACTTCATTGCTGTCTGCATGGAAAGCAATAATGGATATTAATCCAAAAGCCCTGCCAGTGACAAAGGTTTTGTCAAGAATTGAGTTCAGTCAGTATTTTTTGCCTTCTGTTCTCCTCAGAAGGGATCTCCTTAGACAATGACCCATCTTTATTTCTTTATGGAAGTGGCCAGCTTAACCTTGGGGTCGCTTCCAAGCTGTAAGAAACATCTTGCACATCTTTGCTTGGTCCTACTTGCAGAGTCGTGTCCTTGCTATACCAGGAAAGGTGGAGATGTGCCTGCTGCCCAAGGCAGGAACTTGTCACAATTGCCTCCTATCTCTTAATTCCTGAACCTGCTCATGTTCCCCCAGGTTCTGTCACGGAGCAGAGGAGTTCCCCTCCCTGAGCTCCATCCCACAGCCATTCTCACTGCTGCAGCTGGCACTGGGTTGGCAGCATGGTCCCAGCAGGGCTCTGTCTGGGGAGCTGCCTCAGTTGGGGTGGGTGTAGAGATGAGAGAGTTCTTCTACTCTCCAAAGCTCAGAATATTCTTCATGAATCTTAGTAGAGAAGACTGCATCTGAAATTAAAAAAAAAACCCCATATATTCAGGATAGAACTCATCCTATTCATTTCAGTGTTTACTTTAGGATGAGATAAATGCATTGCAGAAATGCACATTCCTTTTTTTTTGAATGCAAATGTAGCCAAGGTAACTAATAAGTCAGGTGGTATCTCCTAGGTGCACTGTTGAAATTCTGTACCATTAAATCACTGGATAATAAAACATTTTTAATTCTTGAGGTCCCCCAGTTCTCTACAGTGAAATCTTCTTCTTTCTCTTGTTGAACACTGGTCAAAATGCCCTAATCTTTGTGATGTTAAAGGCCTTTCTCCTGCAATTTTTTAGCCTCTCTTTCCATTGTAACACTTGAATCCTTTCCTCAGTAAGTGAGGCAGTTTTCAGTGGCTCTTGGGCAGTGTATTTCCTTGTGGTTTCCTGCTGCTGCCACATGGTTGCTCTGTTCATTGCCTCACACCTGCAATCCCAGATATCACTGCAGTGGTGGGGTCTCATGGGGCATGGCTGCCATAGCTGGAGACACCTGCACCTGATTAGGCACATCCATTCAGCACAAACAGCCTCATAAACGGGAACAAACTCTGTCAGCAGAGACATCTAATTGTTAGCACTCGATGCACTGGAGAGAACACTGAGACGAAGATACTCCTCTAAATACAGCACTGACTCTGCAGCCAACTTCTGGGCCTTCCCTTCCCTTCCCTTCCCTTCCCTTCCCTTCCCTTCCCTTCCCTTCCCTTCCCTTCCCTTCCCTTCCCTTCCCTTCCCTTCCCTTCCCTTCCCTTCCCTTCCCTTCCCTTCCCTTCCCTTCCCTTCCCTTCCCTTCCCTTCCCTTCCCTTCCTTTCCCTTCCTCTCTCTTTTGCTTTCCTCCAAAGGTAAATTTTTGTAATCTATGTCATCAGCCATGTATCCTGTGGGTAGAGTTTTGTGCAACACTCACTGTTGTCAGTGTCTTTTTATAATCTCAATTGCAATTTATCATTAATTTATCAACATTCTATCACAAAACTGTCACCGGAAAAATTATTGCAAAAATTGGTAGTTCCCATGTGTTCATGTTGAGATCAATTCCTCAAAGTCTTAGATTCTGTAGGAAAACCAAAACTAAAAAAAAAAAAAAGGAAGACAAGATAATAAAATTCTTTCTATGAAATTTTATAAAGTAATTGGATAAACCACGAGACAATGATGAGAGATACAGTAACATGGAAAACAATATAATTTTACAAGTATAACAAAGCAGTCAAAGAAGATATTTCTTATTTCCCTCATCCTATTATAGTGTCTTATCATCTGTTAAAAAAAAAAAGCAAGTAAGTAATCAATAAACCAAACTTACTCTCTGAAGTATTTAATAAGTTGCAGGTTGTGCAGAATTAAATGTCACATCTTATTCAGTATTATTGGTCCAAGAAATTCTCAGTTCATAAGCTATATTCACTGCTAGGCTATTTTAGCACATTTAGAAATAGCTGGCCATTCTTGTTTGGTGGAAAAGTATTTTAGTCTTCAATTATTACATCTAACGTTAGCAGACATATTTTTGTCTAGTTAAATAAATTAGGATCTACAATGATTTTTTTAAAAATATAATTAGATTTGATAAATCAAATCTAAAAAGCATGAACTCTCTTTGCTTCATATTTTATAACAGGCCTGTGCTTCTAAGCTGATCACATCTTTTGATCCTTTATTGTGAGAAATGACAAAACATTTTTGCTGCCAGGTACTTGAAACCTGAATCTCGAATCAAACTCAAGAGGAGCAGATTGAAAATCATTTGATACTTTTGAAAACTTATTCATATGTCTGAACTATCTTTGGTTTCTTTTTTTGGCACTCAGAACACACTGCATGTTTGTAAATCAGCAATTTCTCAACCTTAATAACAACACTAGCACATGTTTGAAAATTCCAGTTTTGTCACTCTAAACCTTTGCCTGGAAAATACAGAATATTAGAATTAATGTCATATTTACAGAAAACCTTCCTATCTGGAGTTTTCCCCTCTCCCTTTTTCCACCCTTTTCCCTGCCTATGCCGCTATATTGATCCTTACACTTGGATAAATTCCTAACACTGCTTTATTCTCCCTGTGACCATGCTTAAGTTCTGGACCCCTGGATCTGAACACATCTCCTGATTGTCTCCTGAATATGAAAGTGAAAATTCTGTCTTTTCCATCTTCATTGTAAAGGAAGCACAGTTTGCAGAGAATCTGTAGCAAATTCTATCAGATTCCCAATCTTGAAAAATGGATTCCTAAAGGTAGTCAAACATAAAGGTGAATTTGGACAACGTACAAGGAGTAACCACTTAGTATTTCCAGAACTTCTGTTTCTCAGCTGTGCAAAGTCAAAAAAAATAGCATTTAATCCTCCAATCCTCAATATTCATCCAGTCCATGATGTTGTGCCTTAATGTATTTTTCTATGCAAAGGTGAATATTTACCATCAAAGGAACTGGAGATCACCACAAGAGTTTTTAGAAGACTGATAAATCAGATAAACTTCAAATTTTAAAGGAATTTTTGCTATTTACATTGATTAGATGACACTTTGTGCTAATGGTTAATCACTGTCTCACTAAAACTGTTAGTCTTTTACACTTAATCTGGGAAATAGCTCTGACTATGCATTTCCATGGAAAGGATGTTGTGGAGTGCTGATGGCCACAGCCCTTGAGGGCTCCTTGGTCTCCCAGGTGCAGGATGAAGGATTCACTTTGATGAATTAACTCAAAACACAAGCAGACACCTTCCCAAATTTCCTTTGCTTTTACCTGTTTGGATGAAGGATTCACTTTGATGAATTAACTCAAAACACAAGCAGACACCTTCCCAAATTTCCTTTGCTTTTACATGTGGTTTTATACTGCTCTACCCCCTCCCAGTGTGGGGAGATGGGGGATCTCATCCACTCCCAAGGCTTCCTTTCTCATTTGGGTTTTTCAAGGCATGATTTTGTTTAATGGACAGGTTGCTCTTCCTCTTTCCTGTGTCTTGTGCTTATTTCTTCTTCCTCATTTTGCCACCTCTCATCCTTCTGTGATGTCTGTTCCCATGTTTCCCCATGTCTCAATTTTTAAGGCTCTTTACATGCACCTTTAACTTGTATTTATTCAGCAAATAAAGGGCATCTTCCTCTTCTAATATACTCCTACAGAAAAAAAAAAAAACTTGCCATTCAGTGGAGAAATTTTGTTATTTTTTCCTCATACTTTCCCTTTTGCCAAAAGAAGCTACGATAAGAGTAGAAATTTAAGGATAACTTTGTCCTGAAAACCACAATAATTCTGTGATGGCTAAAAATTATTGAGGCATGTGAATGGAGAAGCTGCAGGACTGCTACTTTAAAAGAGATGTTTTGTTTTTGTTGTTTTTTTTTTAAACTGATATCCCTTTTAGTTTGTTTTGTTTTACTGTCTCCATCACTGGTCCCTAACTTTCTGTTGAAAAAGCCCTTACCCTTGGGAATACTGCCTTGCTCTTATAGTCTGTGCAACAACGTGTTAGACTATAATTTTTCATAATATCCCAGTAAAAATAATAAGTGAAATAAGAAATTTGTATATGAAACAAGTTACATTGTTAAAATAGAAGAAAAATAGAAATGGAAATAGAAATAACAGAATTAGAAATATATCAGGATGTCTTATGAGTAGCATATCATCTCTACTGCCAAAGCAAACAAAATTTTAAAATTTCAGGTATAAATTAGTCTTTCCTCATCACTTAAGAATGAGTTAACATGCAGGGGAAGTGCTGTTACAGCCCTTGCAGCAGCCTAGGGAAATTTGGGAATCGATGGTTGCACCTGCACTGTGCTCAGACCCAGAATGCAAGTTCTTTTTCCCAGGTAAACAGGGAAGGCACAGCAACATAAAGCTGTGAAATCTGGTGTTATTTAGTATTTTATAAAATAACTTTTTTGTTGAAAGTATGTTTTCTGGTGTGTGGAGGAGATACTGACAAAAAGAAAAAAAAAAACCCAGGAAACTAATAAAGGGTGCAGTGAAAGCTTTCTTTCAACTTAGCCAAGCTTATTGAATTTTGTGAATGAAGCCTCCACAGCTTTTTTTTCTTTTTTTTTTCTATTTTTTTTCTTTTGGTTTCTGTGCCTGCAGCAGGGTTAGCAGGTGGGATGTTCTGAATGGATGCTGAGAAACAAGGGGCCATTCTGAATTCTTCTTTTTCTTTATCTTTTTTGTTTACCAAACCCTGTGTCACTTTGTGCTTGTCTTTCACTTCCTACATGAGTAGCATGTATTCAAAAAGTGAATGAGACTACTATTACTCTTAAAATTAAGTACAAATGTTAGCCAGAGCACAAACTGCCATTACTAATCTGTCCTGACTACATTTTATCTAAAACTTAATCTATACTGTAGTTGGTGATTTTTTTTTTTTTAATTCAGAACTAGTGTATATATAAGAGAGTATTAGGGGTTTAGTGTATGACTTGCAATGCAACAGATGGAGATGAACTTTATTTAAAATTCTGTTTAAATTTTATGATGTTTTTATTAATATCACCTCCAAAATCTTGTTAGTAAAATTTTAAATCTGGAAGGTGGGTACAGTAAAAAGAGTAGTAGTACTTCAGCCTGTGTCAGTGTTATCTGAAAAAAATTAGGTTAACATTAGATATTAGGAAAAATTCTTTATTGTGAGGGTGCTGAGGCACTGGCACAGGTTGCCCAGAGAAGCTGTGGATGCCCCATCTGTAGAAATGTTCAAGGCAAGATTGGATGGAGCTTGGAGCAACCTGGGATAGTGGAAGGTGTCCCTGGAAGGATGACTGGGACTAGAGAATCCTGAATGTCCTTTCCAACCCAAACCATTCCATGTTTCTCTGATTATGTGCTCGCCAAAGTAATTCCATAAGTCTGTTCCCTGGTGTAATCCTGCATCCCAGCTACAGCTACTGCTGTTCCTTCTCACTGATTCTCCATTCATTACATTGGGTTATTTGACATTTCAGATATTCACCATCTCCTGGCTCAGGGCAGAACTTAAGAAACCATTGTATAAATAATTGTTCTTATTTTGAGGAAAACAGTGACTTTCACACAAAAAAAATTGAAGCCCTTGTAGATCAAATGGGGCATGACGGAAAGAAACTGCTGATAAAAGTGTTTAAAATAGGAAAAAAACTTTGATAAACCAGCAGCTGTAACATTTTGAAATCTACCATTTTTTTTATAGGCCATATTTTTTTCTAAATTGCCTTTCTCTGAAGTCTCTCTTTTTAGATTCTGCTCAGTATGACTTTGACAGGGTCAGACTTTCAGACAGCTCCACAGTAATCTCCATTAGGAGTTGGATAGCACAAATCCAAGATTCAGGAAAGAGAATGAACTAATCTGATCTGACCTCTAGTACAGGCACAGGACACCACAAAGAATGGTAGTGATGACATTCCTAGCTAAAAATTAAACAGTGCCTGGTCTCAATATTCTAACCAGAACTGTCTCTCAAGTGGTTTTAACCTGTGATAACTAACACATTCCAAAAAGTTCCTGGGCCTGCCTCAGAGCTGGCAAAAACTCATCCTGCTTTTAAATCTCCCAATTTTGATCTGGTTAGGTAATTCTTTTACAGAGACCACCTCCCACTCCATTTAGGTACCAACTTCAGTATTTATTTTTAGGTTTTTTTCCGCCCCTAATGTTTTGTATCTTCTTTTTCTAATCTGAATCCATCTGACATGACAGTCTTTCTTTTCTCATAGAAAGATGTAAATTTTAACAGTCAATAAGCTAAAGAAATAATAAAAATAGCACAAATATCAATATTCTGCCATTTGTGATTCTTCAGCTTAAGGAAGTCACTACGGGGGTCTTTGGAGCTTGACCATTTTAACTTTAAAAATTAGGTGATTGGATGAAACACTATAATTTGCATTGCTGGTAAAAGCCTTCCATTTTCAGGGAGAGGATAATAAACAGTCTCTCAGATCTGTATTAAAAGGATATTATTCTCTCACATAAAATTATTTGTTCCAGTATCGTTTTTCAAAAGCAACATTTCTACTTAATGTGATGTTTGCAAGTGGAGTTAAAATAATATTAACTCTAGGTGTTTGCTTTTCTTGTCCCAGCTATTTTCAAAGGTTTACTTTGTCACCTATTAGCTCCTGGAAGCAAATCTTGAACAGCCCAAAGTTGTAAAAAGTCTAGAAATAAGATGAAATAAATTATTAGCAAACAGAACCAAGGAGTTTTGACCTCTCAAAGCACTTAGCCAAGGAACTTGCTAGAACTTTGATTTTTCTGTCATTTAACTGCTGTACTAGGTCTGTATCACCCCTTGTTTCTTTGAGCAAGCTGATCAGTCTGCAGGTGGAATCAAATCTTTAATTCAAGCATGAATGGCATGCCTGGGCAAAAAAGAGAAAGCATACTGGAAATTTAAAATAACTCCTTTGAAAATTGTGGTTGTTACACAGGAAAATTTTCTGTCAATATTCAGCAAAATTCTTACTCCCACCTTCATGACAATCCCTGTATGTAGATAAATTCTATAAATAGATAGCAACAGCAAGGTAAAGGGAGCTGTAGGCATGCTTGGATCCCATCTCATTGCAATGTAACTGGTGAGTTTGTGATACATTAAATGTAAATGTGATCTAAAATGCAATATTAGGGAATAATGAGCTTAAGTCCTCTGATATTGGTTGGGATATAAGTGGGCATCTCAAGCTAATTAAGTTTTCATCAGTCACGTTGGTAACACTCTCTTAAGAAAAATAAGATCTTTAATGGCCTAAAGAGCTACAGAGAGACTAAATTTATCTACAAAAGAGAACATTAAACTATGCAGTATTTTGCATTTACTTGTGGAAAGGGGGGGAGGGGGGGGATAGGATCAATAGCATAGTATAATTTTCCAGTTCCTTTTAGCCTTTTTTTTTCTTCCATAGCTTGTACTTGACCTGCATTTCTGTAAAAGAATCATTTTACTGAGAAGAGCACTGTCAGAGCCTGAGGTGATGTGACTCAGGATTGACTGCAGATCATGTAACAATGGAGCTTCATCATGCCAAGTTCATTGAGGCTGAATACAGAGCTACTGCATTTAAACCCATGAATATGAGCATTATTAGCTCTAACCATGAGCTTTACTCTGAGAAAAACTCAACAATCAGCATCAGTTGAAATCTCTACACCAGCAGGAAGATTAATTAGAGTAACGAATCTGAAGACAGAGATCACAATTAAGAAAATGCAATTCTAAGAAAAAAAACCCAGTTAACTAATAACTAATAATATTGCTGTTTATCAAAATAACTCAGAGGAGAACAAACTATTTATTTTTATTAGAATTAAAAAAAATAAATTTTTCTACACAGTTATGTTTAGCTGATACTTACCAAATTTTTATCTAAGTCCTTATTGCATCTAAATTTATTTTTCTACATGTAATTGAACCTGCTTGAAAGTCTAAAACAATTTCAGGAAGGTGCCCAATAGAAGGAATTGCAAATAATATTAAGTAAAAGTTATATAAAATCACTATTTTATATATTTTAGTAGAATTTGATTACAACAGTATTCTGTTGTAATTCTCTAGCTCTCCTACCTAATTGCCACTTTCTCTTATTTTTGCTGAAGATTATTTCCTCACATGCACATATTACAAAAGCATTTCAGCCTCTGCAACAATATTAGAATCTGCATATATATACACATGATTTATACAAGCACATGAAAATATATTAAAAATCTCCCATATGACTATGTCATAGAAACCAGGCTAAATATATTTGAAAAAATAAAACTTAATGTTCTGGTTAGCAGGATCTAACTGATAAAGATTCCTACTAACCAGTTTTCTTACCCTAGGAAATATCTACAATTTAAAAACAATTTCTTCCAAAACCAGCATCAAATCTATCAGATATACGCCCATACTAAAAAAAGCTTAAACCAAAGACTTGGAGAAATTTTAGCATTCCTGTACTTTTTCTGTGTTTTTATTGTGATTAATTGTTATCTTGCATTCCAGATTAGTATTGCACAAAAAGGCAAATTTTTGAAAAGCTTGAAAAAAGCTGTGATTAGCAAAAGAAGCATAATTTAAAAAAAAAGTCTTCATCATATTCTCCAACCCCTTCTGTGTTTCTTGGATTTACAGAACTGGGTACAGTGATTTCTCAGTCCTGTGCTGGGGTCCCAGCACATCCCAGGTAGTCACAATACATCACAATTAGTGACATTGAAGATTTTGTGTGAATGTTTAATGCCATTAAGTTATATTTAATATTGCTTAATTTGTTTTAGTTTAGAAGAAGCTGGTTTAACTTTTGAACTTTTTTGTGTTTTGTGGTCTGGTGGAAGCTATAGCAGAGATTAGTCACTATTCAGAGAGGTGTGATGTGCCCAATACTGCATGATAAAGCCCCTGTGTCAAACTGTAAAATGTCCCACAGTTCATTGATTCCATCAATCTAAACCTGAGGCTTGTGGAAAAAAAAAAACAAAACAAAACAACAAAAAACCACAAAACAACAGAAAATGGCAGAAATCCATATGATGGATGACACTAATGGTCAGGGTGGTCTAGCAGGCATGGATGATGCCACTCTGGCTCAAACTGGAAAACTGATGTGTGTGCACATTTCTAAAATGATTTCATGGAGATGATTTACAATAAATCTTCGCAACAGAGCTTTGCTAAGATAGCCAAGTGCCAAGTCTTCAACCAGAGAAGGGTTAAAATAATGTTCCTGAATGAAATGGGAGTGAAGTGTACAAATAAATCAGAAAGAATCCTGTTCTTATGTTGATTTGGCTCTTTTGTTTGTTTGTATTTAGGAGGGTTTGTTTGTTTCTTTCTTTCTTTCTTTTTTAACGAAGTTTGAAGCTGATCCTAAAGTACACCAATGTCCTAATAAAAGCATCAGAATGGTGATGATTCTGTGCTGATTGAACTGCCTGTCTCTGAATTTGGCATTGAGAGAAAAGTCAGGGTGCTTAATTGTCAGATTTATGCCATCTGAAATGGCAAAACTAATAGAAGTAAAAAGCTGAGAAATAAACAAACTTGTTTATATTTTATACTCTTATTTCTCTTGTAGTTTCTCATGTAAAAACCAATAGCTATCAATCACACAAGCCAGCGAATAGAGAATTCTGTAAGGCAAAATCAAAACTGGGGGAAATTAATTCCAAATAAACATTTGCTAGATGTATTCAAAAAGCGCCGATACATGTTATAGACTTTAACTTATGTAGTTCTAACAAATAACTGTTTCTCAATTTTTTTGTTATTCTGTTAATAGATGGAAAAACTCAGCTGGGTCAAAAAAAAAAAAAAAAAAAACGGGCTCACATCTACTTTTGTATGTCTGCATACTTATAGCTGTGTGAATATATGAATATATATCTACTTAGACACACAAAACTATTGGTGGATAGAAATACTTATTTACAAAAAAGGGAGTTTATGAAGGGGACTGTTATTTCAATTTTTGATTAGGCTTTTTTCTTTTCCTTATTGGGAATTTATTTCTAAGTCTGCAGTCTTTCTTTTTTTTCTTTTTTTTAATTGATTGAAAAAGTATCTAAACTTGTTAGCTGGATTTCTCAGGCTAACTCTGTGTCTCTTTCTATTGTAGTTAAATAGAGAAAGAGTTATTTAGATGGCTGATATGAGTCAAAACAAGCATGATATTGCTGATGACCACTGAAAGAGAAAGAGTTATTTAGATGGCTGATATGAGTCAAAACAAGCATGATATTGCTGATGACCACTGAATTCTTGATCAATCTCTAATTCAGTCCCTATGGTTGAGTTTATCTCACCCCTTAACTCACTGCACTTTCCACTTCTTTCACCACCTCACATTTTCAGAGGGGGAGAATTCCCTTCAGTTGTGTTCTCTGCAATCACAATTTGTTTCTGAATATTTCTCCATCTTGGTTTGCCCAGCAATTCCCAACAAGAAAATAGAGCAATAATTTTTTGTCAGGCAATTGTCTTTTACCATCCATTCCCTGGTTGTAAAGAAGTGGTTCTCAAACTGGTCAGATATTTGGGGGAACGATCTGGCTTGGATGAATGTGAAGTCTCAGTATCTTAAGCAGAGTCTTAATGGAATAAGTTTAGTGAACAATTCAGCTAACACTAAAAGAGAAATATTCTCTTACAATAATAATTCAATTCAGTTAAATGATTCAAGCAACTTCTGACAGCTCTAGAATGGGTCCAAAAAGAAGACCTTTAAAAGCTGAATCTAAATTAAAAGGCACTGAGTTAATTTGAGAGATGTCTAAATTCACTTTGACTAACCTTATGGACATTTTAATTTATTTGAGCTTTTGTTCTTTATCTGTGGAGACTGCAAGGCTTTTGGGCAGGAGTGCTGTTACAAAGATATATAAATCCTTACAGTGGGGATAATCAATTTCTAGGTCACCTTTTGTGGATGATTTTACTAGGAATAACAATTTAAATTCAATAAAATAGCTGAAATTGGTGGAGTAAGAGCCATGATATTAGAAGAAAACAGTTTAGCTCCAGATCTATGCAGGTTATTAATGATGCAGGTCAAGAATTAACCAGCCTCATACTCTTCACAAATCAGCAAAGATATATTTGCTCTATAATAATTAACTAACCACTTGCCATTGTCATTTCCATATTTAAATGCCCAAAGCACACAATATCTACTTTTGATTAAGCAGATATTCCTGTTTTGAATCTAGAATAATAATTATATGGCATTTCCCTTTGTTATGAAAGACTGCAATCAAACATATTATGAAATGAATTAACCTGAAATTTTATTTCTAAAAATAAATAAAGTGTCTTCCAAAGTTTAAAACTCTTAGCTGTAAGACTGTCTTCATCATATAAATGACCTGAAGGATAAAGACAATAAAGAGGAGCAGAGAATATTTTCTGGCTGTTCCTTTAAGCAAAGCTTCTAGGAGCAGCAACAGGATAGTTTAAAAATTCAAATGTTGAATTTCAGGAAAAGGCTAAGATGGTTATTACCTAACATCTCATATTGGAGTGTTTAAAAATGCAAAGGTAAACTGGAAGGACTTTTGCTTTAGAAATCACTGCCAAAAACATTCTTTAAAACAATCTGGAATGGATTCAGGATCATAAGCAAGAGGCCTAAATATGGGCATCTGGTGATGTTTGAGATGCTCTGGAACATCAGAGGCATCTTCTTGGGAGTGGTACTACACTGGACACACAGGAGACATAAGGCCTTAAGCAGGGAGGAATTTAGATAGAAGAAGTGCACCATGGATCTTGCATTCCACCATATACCTGCATTTGGAAAACTGAATTTTTTTGTAATATAACAACAGCAAAGTTGCAAAAAGATATCTTAAATCTCATTTACCCCATTTACTGTCCTGCAATTCTGTTTCTTGTCAGGAACGAAAAAGGACACTTCTAAGGGTAGAGTTTCTCTGACTTACCATGATAAAGTCTATTTAGTCTCAAATCTAGATGCCTTTACTACAAATATTTATATTGTATCTCTTGATTCATGATCTGTGACATTTACAGCTGGTTTCTGGTGTGTTGGAAAAGGTTCAGAGAAATCCTGAAAAATGACACAATGTGTAATACAAGCCAGGAGGTTCTCATCCCAAGCAATCATTAAAAAAAGGCCAGAAAATTGCCAAAAAGGTATGATCCATCTGATTTAATGGAGACATCTGAAGGGAAAACACAAACAGATGAAGGCAATATGTCTAAACAACCTTTATGGTTGATGCAGTGTTGGTCAACACAGTCAAGGCAGTCAAGGATGTGATTTGTTGCATTTGAAAATCTGGGCTCTCAGTCATTATAGGAATTGCATAATGAATCTTTTTGAATCTGTGCACATGAACTTTTGGACCACAGAGGGGGACCAGGGCATCTGTGCCATATCCAGGTGTGTGCTGGCTCAGGCTGTGCTCAGGCCACGTGAGGAGAGCAGCTCTGGTTCCCAAAGCCCCACAGTTGTGTTCGGAGTGAACACACATGTTTAAACTGGTCTGTACTCCTTACTTCATCAAAGCACCCCTTAATCAGGAAGCAGCTTTTCTTTCCAATGAAACCATCATTTCAGTTATCTACTTTGCAATGTTTGATGGCTTTTATTAGTTAAAAAGGGCAAGGGGAAAATACAACACAAATGTTTCTACTGATACAACAAAATATGTGGTGCACTAAATGGGGATCAGTGAAGGCATAATTATATCTGTCCTGAACAAGTCCTATTGTTCTTCAGCTTCCATTGTTTTGTTTCACAAAATAAAAATGTGCTGATCCATTATTAATAATATTTATTCATGGTTATTGTTCCAAATTTCCTACTTTTCATTTAAAATTAAAGTTCTCATAAAAAATACAGAATGTTACATAGTCAAAAGTGGTAGAAGTTTTCTTTCTAACTTAACAGAAGTAATTATGTTTTAAGGAGAAATAATTCATCTGCTATGAAAAAAAGATCTTAGCAGTTTCAGGTATAAATAACGAAAACAAAAATACTCTCTTCTCTTGTCATTGCTCTGAAAACTTTTTTGTGCAAAATGAATTTTTTCAAGGATATAAATTTTTTTTAATGCTAAATTAACATACTGTCCTTGTACCACAGTTTCTTGAGTATTTTGTTTCTGGGCTTCATATGGGGATTTTTGAGAGACAGAAGAACATATTGTCGACCACTCTTTGAGAAAGAAATATTTTAACAACTAGCCTGATGAACTTGATTTTAATTTAGTTTAATATTTTGTCTATGTCCTATTAATATCTTTCAATAAAGGTATAAATTCATAGATTTTCATTATTTGATTATGCAAGGAGTAGAGTATATGTTAAATACTCTAAAGTGATGCCATAAAAATATTCTTTCTGTTGAAGTTTGAATATTGAAATTCAGAGATGAAATTCTAAGCTTTCTAAACTTTGAGTTCTATCAGTTGCCATCTGACCCAGCTGTAAATGGATACCTTATCTGTCAGGCTGAGCAGCCAGTGAATGCCACATTATTTCTTTGAATGCCACCAGACTTTATGTGCCATTCTCAAGCTTGCCAACATACTGCCTAACTCAGAATGGAAATTTGAGCTTATGAATTGTATTTTTTTGGTTGTTGTTCAACAACATGCATGTACCAGAGCCATTGAGTACTACTCTTGGAGGCAAAAAACATTTTGTCTTGGATAAGATGATATTGTCAAAATTTTTTAATTTAATACAGAGGGCTATTACTTGCAAAAGAGTTTCAAGAAATGTGACTAAATATCTGTGCTGAAAAACGCAATAAAAACTGTCACTGTGACTCAGATAAGAATGAAACTAAAATGTCAATAGCTTTCCATTAGGCTGGACCAGAAGACAAATCTTTAGACCACCAGATATTCCCCAGAGCCTCAGAAGAATATGGCAGTCAAAGACAAGTTCTGTCAGGAGTACCAAATAGCTGATGTTTGATCAGTTTGTCACTTGACTTTGTGTTTTAGCATGGTGTAACTACAAACAAAGCCTGTACAGACAAGTTCAATGATATTTTTATTTCAGACAGACTGAACTTGCAGAGGCTGCAGACTCTTGATACAGCAATGGCAAAATGCACTGTGGTCACAACAAATGGTTACCCAGGTGCTGCCATCTGTTAGATGTCCTAGCAGATCACTCTTTAACACAAGAGCTCTGAAGATAATGACACAGTGATGACCTGTGTCATTTCCATACTTGTCACAAAAGTGAATCCTTACAATGAGATTTTATCTTCTAATTTATCTATTTTTATCAAACCAGAATTTATCTTCCCTTCTTTTAGAAGCAGATATGTGTGCAGATCTGGTGTCATCATGAGTAGTGTTTGGAGTCACCTTTTAAAGCAGAAGTGAACACTTGAATTTTTCTGTGAATTGTCAGCACTTCCTACTCCCAGTGAAAGGCCCATCACATGTGATAGGAAGAAACACACTGTGACATTTCTGTAACACTTGGCAAATTCTTGTGCATAAATTAGTGACACCCAGGAACCTAAAACAGTGATCCACATGCCAAACACTCCAAGTTGAAATATTTTCAGTGTTTGGGATTAAAAAATATTTTAAAAAGCAAATGAGCTTTCAGAAGGCACATCCTCAAATTAGTCTTTAATTCTGAGAAGGGCATTTTAGTTTCCTTTATGTAAAGCTCCCCAAATATTTACCTACTTGGAATCACCTTTGAAAACTACACCCAGATCGAAACTCCCTCCAAGACCCATTTTTATGTACATGTATTGATAAATACAATTAGCAGAAATGCAAGAAGAAAGAAAACAAAGTTACTACAGTGATATTTACAGATGCCTGTTTGAAGACAAATGTGTTCTTGCATCAAGTGCAAGCCAAAACATGTGAAATACTCATGCATATATATGATACAAATCATAGAGGAATTCCTTTACAAACAGATCTTTTTATTTCTCTTAAATAACTTTAATATAATTTTTGTGAAAGACTACTTTCAGGATCATTTATAGACTGAATAAAAATATATAACTTTAAAGAATGTAACCTTAATAAATGTTTTGATGGGTGTCTGTTGAATATGAAAAATAATAGTGTCAAAAATTTTAGGGATGTTTTCTTTTGCCTTTCATCTGACATACTTTAAAAAAAAGTCATAGAAAAAAGAAAAAGTGATTTTGTGCTTAAGTTACACACACAGAATGTTGCAGAAACAAGGTTTTGTCCTTGAATCACATTATGCAGTTCAGGAATTAAAACATCAATCTCTCATAACTCATAAACATGCCATGAAAGCAAATAGAGACTCTTCCATCTTTCTGCTCAGAAGCCACCCAAGAGCCTCTGAGCCACAAAAATTCCATCATAAAAAACCTCTGACCCACAGAAATAACATCAAGAGCATCCATCTATGTTAGTTATATGTGAGAAATGCTTCTTACATTAAAACAAAATTTTTAAAAAAGAAAACAAAGAAAAAAGTAGTTCTAGTAGTGATATAAGCTAATGGATTTTTAACCTGGAAAATGCATGTGTCATCTCCACCCCTCCACCTGCAAGAGTACAAATCACAAATCTGTTCTGTGATCCTTGACACAGAAAATCCAGAAATCTTAGTGGCTATTTCCGAAAAAAGAAGACAAAACAAAGCCCAGGATTCAGAACAGTTTATCCCAATTTATATAGAGCTGGTTACAGTTCTTCAGGCTTTGGAGACTGCTTTGTAAATGAAGGTAGAGACAGAGCATGACTTCCCCTGCAGCCTGCACAGGAAGCACCAGGAAAGACATTCCACTGTCTTCTCATTAAGGGATGAAGGGATGACACAACACAGCAGATGGAGATATCACCATTTCCAAGGAGATATTTCCTGTGGGAGGTGTGGAAGAGATAGGCAACACAACAGTGCCTACCATAGGCACCTTCAAAGCAGCTCTGTGGACATTGAGTTTCTTTAGGAAAGGACTCAAAATGGATATAAGGCAAATCTAGCCACCAAATAGGTTGAGGGAAGGATGTGGGATGTCAGCTTTCTTGGAGGGATTCACCTGCACAGAGCACAAATTGGATGGTCCTTGTGAGCTGTGCAGGCTGCGCCGGTCTTGTCCATGGTGTCAGTGAAGAAACTCAGAAGGATAACACTCCTTCTGTGAAAGGTTCTTCTTAAAACAGCCAGAAATAGTTTGTCACAATTGAAAACAAAGTTTTTAGGTCTTTTCAAGCCAAGCAAAGAGCACAGCTTGTTACCTTCATTTTCCTTACCATCCACCAGGCCAGGGCTCCCAAAGGAATGGCAGCAGGTCTGCATCGCATCTTGTCAAAAATGCCAAAGCCCATCAAAAAAACTGTGAGAGTCTTTCCTTTGGTTTCCTTTACCTCTGGAATGTTCCTAAGGTTTATTTTTTCAATATGCATTCACACTTCTGTTTATTTTCCTGTCTCCTGTCCCTGACCACTATTCTACTAGAAAAGCTATCTAGAGGGAAAAGAGCCTTTCCATGTCAGTACAGAGCTCAGACCCATAAAACTGGGATATCTCTTTCTCCTGAGACATGTTTATGAAACACAGAGATTATTGAGATTACCCATGCAACTTCAAGGAAGAGCAACCTAAGTAAATGAGTAACAGCCAACTTGTATTTTGAATATAAAAGGCAATTTTTATTATACAGCCTTTGAATGTAAATTATACATTATGAGTTTAACTAACATCTTTGGGAAGAGAAGATTTATTAGATTTATATTTGTCTCTAATATATATAGTTAGTGATTGATTGGCATAGGCACTTGATTTCTCTTTACTTTTCATTTTCTTATCCCTTTTGATTCCTATTATTCTGCCATCAGTGAAACTGTGGCTAGAAAACCAGACAGGTAGAAGCAAAAACGAAGTTCATTTAGCATCTAGCTTTGGAAATAAATGTTAATAATGCCAATTTAAACTGCTACAGTTCCTGCTTAGCATTTAAGTGACAACACAAAGACAGGCTTACACTGTGAAAGAATCTATATGAAAAATGACACGTCTTTAAGCAACTTCTCACACACCAGTAAATCCTCTTTCAGCTCATGACAAACCCACACTGTTACAAGCTTGCAGACACAAAGTCCTTTTATGTATTTTTGCTGCTTTGATTTTTTATATTGTGGGAGATGAGAAACTCAAATCTTAATTGTCTTTTCCCTTCAGATAATTTTCCTGAAAGTTGCCAATAATTTCTCAGTTTAAAGCCCTTTCAACATTAATTCCTAATTGCCTCTCAGAAATGCTTTATTTCTAATAGACTCTTTCAGGACTTACATTCCTACTGCTACTAATAAAAAAATATCAGGACTAATGTTAAAAATAGAAGAAAATTAACTGAGTGCTAATATGACATGGAGAGGTTTTTGTGTAGCCTGTTACCTGCACAAAGGGTCTCATTTATTTTTTGAAGGACACACACACTTCTGTAATGCAAACAACCAGTATTACCCACATTGAAAAATGTGTATTTCCATCATTACTGGGTTTGCAAGAAAAATATTTTTGAAATGAAAAACCAACCTATCCCCAAACCCTGTTTTTCAAAGAATCAAGTACCCTGTTATTAGAAGCAATTTTTGCAGGTGTTGAGACAACACAATGACAGAAAACAAAAGTTAATAGGCAGTCTTTCTAAATCAATATCCAAGAATTTTTTTCAGTACAGTGTCCCACAGCTTTCAGGGAAGAACAAAAAATCACCTGTTTTGAGCTGCAAAAATAATAAATTGAAGCAGGAGGTCTGACCAGTAAGCACAGAGCTGTTAGTAGGGGGTGACAATGGCACTTTAATGCAGACATTGATTCAAATGATAGCTTTGGCTTGGAACTGCAGATTGCACCCCAATAATTTATCCCAGACAGGGCATGAAACTCTGCAATGGCCCTTTGATGGTCTAAAAGGAGGAAGTGCAGCATCTTGAAAAACTGCTGATCAAAAGTGCCATTTTCATGGATTTATATGGCCATGCATAAAGACAAAGATGGTTACCAAAGCAAAGTGATAAGAAATGAACAGGTGAAACAGAGTTTATAAGTGCAAATATAACTCTGGCCCTTTCTTGTCAAAAATAAATTGTTTTTCAGTGAAATGCTGAGCACCAACAGAAACTGAAATTGCATGATAATTGGATATCCAGTATAGAGATGTTACAAAGTTCTCATGTGTTTTTCATGCATAGGAAAGGCAGAAAGTTGCTCCAGCCCACACTGGAACACGTCTTTTACCAGTGCACATTTCTAGAATATATAATTCTCTATCCAGATTTTTAAAAATAATAGAACTGATTGAGATCAATTATAGATGGTGTCAATAATGCATAAAGATGTAAATATGGCTTATTTAAGAATAAGCAGGGTCTTGGTAGCTTTTGCAATACTGATAAATTCATGTGGGGAATACAAGAATAAGGTAATTCAAATTATCTGAGCTATAAAACAAAAAGAGTATTTGATGAGAGAGGTCTGGGTGAAATGCAGCAGCCTGGAACTGGATCACAGGCATTTAAACACTGTCTGGGTTTACCAGAGTTCCAAGATAGGCAACCTAGAAAGGCAAATCTAGCAGATGCCTATAAAAATAGTTTAGATCCCTAGTCCAATCTCCTGCAGCAGAGAAAGTTTGTACACCAAAAAATATATTCAAACAAGTGAGAAGGTCAAAAGCAGCAAGATATTTTGCACATTTTTTTTCATTTGCAGATTCCCAACTTTATTTCAAATACATTTACCAGACTGTGCATTTGATAAAGTGTCTTTTAAAGAAATAGTTTTGCAGCACAATGTTAATTGGATTACAAACTCTTCCAAATTGCCATTCATTTTACAATAATTAGTTATTGGTTTAAATGCATTATAAGGAGCCCAAATAACAGGTCAAGTGATGGTGCTAGAGGTTAAGCCTGTGTTTTGCAGGATAATGACTGAAATATTCATCTTTGTCAGATAGATGTGGCTGATCAGCTGATCCCTGATAAGCCATAAAAGGGACCATCTCTTTGAAGTAAATTGTTTATTCTCCTAAAAGACATATGGAATTCTGCACCTTGGAAAGTATAGGACACCTGTAAAATCTCTAACACCTAAAACACCTTTTCCTTGTATGAATTCAATAGAGCCAACTTGGATGTTAACTTTAATGAGATTTTTTTTAAAACTCCAAAGCTCCAAATACATAACTGCATGGAATACATCTATCTGAAGTGCTAATTAATTAGGAAGTTTTTTAATTTCTGAAAGCAGCATGATAAACAACAATGGACACATTGTTAAAGGCAAAAAAAATCTGTGAAAATAAAATTTAAAAGTAGTTTAGGTCTTTGGTTTTTAAGCATTTGCTTTGTGGAAATCACTTTGGATTCTTTTTTTTTTTTTTTTTTTCCTTTCACTGGAAAAACCTGCTTTTGCTGGACATTTAAACACATAGTATTATTTAAATGGATGTATAATCTCACAGAAATTAATAATGTTCTTGGGGATTTTATTTTTTATCCACTAGGGTGGCAAATCTGAGAGAGTTTCTATTCCCCATTTTTTCCTTTCTTTGGTCATACCTACTTCTGCTTTCAATAGAAACAATGTGTGAGATTTGACTTCAGTCTATAATCAATTATATTTCAGCGCCTAAACATGAAAAGATTTTCTAAGCTTCCCCTACAGTAAGCAAAAATTGAGTTACTAAGTTCATTGGAGTCTGGAGAAGTATTCACCTGAGTTGATGTAAAACTTCAGTTCCCTTTAGAATTTGTTTTTGGTTTGGGAGTGTATACAACTGTCTAGTAGTAAGGCTTCCCATAACTTCTGAGAACCCTGGAACACCCCACCTGGCCTTTGGGTCCTAATTCATAGAGGAATAGGATCACAGAATAATTAAAGTTGCTCCAAAACCATCAGGTCCAACCTTTAACCAAACAACACCTTGCAAACCCGACTGTAGCACTGAGTGTGCACAAGTCCATGAGCATTTATCCCTCCTTTCAAAATTCCTGTTTGGAAGTTGAAAAATGTAACCAAAATGTAAGCTGGGTTTAAAAAATATAATAAATCAGCCATAACATTAGAGCTGTTCTACAATATAGAAAAAACAAAGCTCCTTCAAAACCTGGAGGAAAGAGCTAGGCTTGGTAAGAGTTTTTCATTTTTTTCAGAGTTGGTAAAAGATTTCACTAAGAACTTAGACTTTGTTTGAAAGGGGATTTCTGCATAGGGGAATTTTATTTTTTTTAGTTCCTGATCTATTAGAAAGGCTTATTAAATACCAAAACAGCTAAGCAGTCAATCACAAGGCAGATATTAGTAGGAAACCTCATGTTATTAAAATAATTGGTAATACATCACAAATTTCCTGATGTTGCTATTGATGCATTTGGCAACTGTAGGTGCCTTTTTCTCTCTCTTTTATTTTTTCACTGCATTTAAAGCAGGTTTTCTGTTTGTAAAAAATGTATGTTTTGGCTAAAAAAAACCCAAAACCCAAAAAAACCCAACCAAACAAAACAAACAAAAAAACCCCAAAAAACCCAAAAGAAAACCAAGGAAAATTTTAGGAAAAATAACCCCAAACTATGTGTCTTTTTCATCACTAATTTTAGTATAAATATAATAAAATACAAGCAGCTCTTTCTTTTCAGACAATTCTTTTTAAAGAGAATCCTGTTCTTTATTATTCCCTAAGTTTACACTTAATGCTGTTCCCTTATCTTGAACACTGAATTCTTGCAAATTATTTGGCCTGCATTTTTGCTTCTGTCTTGAATATTTCTAACTTCCTTTGCTTAGTTGCAGCCAATTAATCTTCCTGCTTCCATTGCTCTTGTTCTGTCTGTAGGTTTGTACTCAGACACGTCCTGTGAGCTCTGGAATCATCTCCATCCTCGTAGCGTTGTCATAGATACACACAGAACCATTTATTGTTGGAGGAATGCGGAGGAACAGTTGCCCAGTGTTCTGCTCTTTCCTGTTTATCTTTTAATTCGGGAATCAATGGCTCACTCCCCTCTTGCCCATCACCTCTGCTCATGAGGGGAACATCTGTGCACTGCCAGATGTGGCCCAAAGGAGACAGGGCTCCTTCTATCCCTGCTCAGAGACCAGCCAGAGGAGTGGATCTGCCTTTTGCAAGGGCAGAGGGACAGTCACTCCCATTATAACTGGTCCTAAAACCTGAAGACACTGAGTTTTAAGTTTTGAAATCTTTGTATTTTTCATTATCTACAGAGGGAGGGCAGAAACTGGAGACCTGGAGCTCTGCCAGTCTTTGTTGTCTCTGTTGGAACCATGCTGTCCTGCCCAAAGGACTTCAAAGCTCCTTTTTTTTTTGTATGTTTGGGGTTTTTTTTGTTTTGTTTCCTTTTGTTTTTTTTGTTTTCAAAACCAGCAAGAGGTTAAAGGTTAAAACATTCCTCTTCTACTTTAGCTGAAGTTACCCCAGTCCTAATCTCAGTTGCAAATGCAGAATCTGTTTTACTGATGCCTGTTACAAGTTTGTTTAGTCCATTTAGCCTGTATACTGCTTAGAGTGGGAGTGAACACATTTTGGAATTGCTGTTGTTGCATAAATATATTGTTGTAGTAGTAGTTATTGTTATAATAATTTTTTATTATGACTACTATTTTGTTTCTCTATAGGATCCAGTACAGTCTTTCCATGACATGAGTTAAAGTCTTAGAAATTTAGGTGAACATTGGCAAAGAACCTTTACGTCCCTGCACAAATGAATCTTGAATTTTATTTATGGACAAACTTCCAACAAGCCCTCAATTACTGCAACTGGTAACACACCACAGCTGAATCAGAGGAGCAAAATTTTCCTTTGGTACTCTGTAGAAAGGAAAAAGAAATGCAAAAAATCTGTATGATAGGTAAGTGCAGTTTCATTGGACATAAAATTTAACAGGACTTTCATTTATAGTAAAGTTTTTACTCTTTATTGCTGAAAGTAATTTAATCTTACTTGAAGAGTGCTTTCATAGTGAGAGAAGGGTAAAAAGATTTCTGCTTAATGGCAGACAGTGATTTCTTCTCAGATAAATTTCTAACTTTCTTTGATCCAGCCAATCTTAGGATATTTTTATATTAAAAAAAAGCATTAACTTTTATAAATTTCAGTATAGCATGTTCTGGTTTTAAGCTTTGTCTCACGCAAAGCCTGCAGCTTAAATGTTCAGGAAGAAAACTCCCTCTGAAGTTACCAGAAACTCCGTAACTGCCCTAAGAAAACAAGATTTTAATTTGTTTTCAGACTCCTGAAGGACTGCCTTTCATGTGCATTTGGAATAACTAACTTCTGTTTCTCTGTAAGCTGGGAATGACTGGAGCCTTTAGATAAAATTGTTTTGCCCAACTTCTGAGGTATCCTGTATCAATGGGACACCATCCTCCAGGAAGAGTTGCTGTAGAAAAGGTTCTCACTATGGAGACACTCTACAGAGTCTATATATAGTTATAAAAGATTGCTGCAAGTGAATAGTGCTATAGAAATGTGAAATATAAATAATCATCATAATTAATGGGCTGTGTTCTTCCTGTAGCTCTCAGTTTAAAAGCTTATCTCAGTTTGGTTGTTTCTCCATCCTGCATTTTACTCTGTTATTTCTTAACTGCTCTGGTATAGCTATCTGAGTCTGACTGTTCAGGATTGAAACATTTTCTCACCAAATATATGTAAAAGGAAAAGATTAAAACATTTTGATTAAATCTATTATATATATATTTTTAAAAGTCATTTGCTTTGTCTGAACTGTTCCTTAGCCATTTTCAAAACCCTTTTTATATAGAGTACAGGATTTTCCCCTCTTCCCCTTTTAGAGATATGGAAACTGAGGTAGACTGGAGAGTATCTGCAGTTTTCTAGAGGCACTAAAAATATGGGAAAAAGCAAAAAAAGGGTCCAATGTTCGGAGTTTTAGAACTTGCAGCAGTTATTAAACTGTATAGGAGCTTTTGAATATTATGGACAAGTTGAACATTAGTTCTTCCAAACTTGCTTATGTGCCTGAGTATGGATGGGAGCAGCCATGAGCAGTTTAATTCTCCTGAGCTGGAATTCATGGCATTGATGCTGGGTTGAGCCCCAGCACCTGAACACACACCCATCACACCAATCTGCACTCTTGTGCTCAGAGGTACCCACACCAGAGTTCAGTACTCAGAATGCACAATTTCACTGCACCGTATGGATTATACATTCTAATATATTAGAGAAGGCAATGTGAAACATCCTGATGTTTCCTTAAATCCATCTGGGAACATGACCAGTGACCCATGTGTATGCAAAAAATATAAAGTCTACTCTTCAATTCCATTCTGTTTTATTGGCAAAAGTACTCAATCTTCCTCATTGTAAATTCCATCTCTACGGAAGAAAAAAAAAAGGGCTTTAAGCCCAACCTGTTAGTGATGCTTCATGCCAACTAAATTTACCTCCCTCAATTTATTACTTTTTTTCTTGCACTGCTCTGCCCAAAACCATTCTCCCTTTTGCCATTGATTGCTATAGCAACCAGAAAAAAATAGGAAGAATATTTCCATATTTGCATTCATGAAGAGGAGTAACTGGGCTGTCATTTGAGCCAGTTCTCCCCAAAACAGATGTGTACTGGGGTCCAAGAGCACAGGATGAATAGGAGAAAACCCCTGTGAATTCACTGGGATTTGAACTGGAGTTTAGAATCACAAACACCTAGGAATTAGAAAAGTCGTATTGGAGTATTCACGTACTGAATTAACCAAGACTCAGCAAGCTTTTTAGCTGAGAGTGAGTGTAAAGCCCAGGAGATGGCAGAAAAGGAGGCAGAGGCAGCCCTGGAAAGTATCCAGGGGCTGGATGCAGCAGTCCAGTGGTTACTGACAACACTCCCAAAGGTACAATATTTGGAAGATGCAAATAGAAAATTAGAACCGAAAAACTTTCGGTACCACAGTGACTTGCTTGTTATGCTTTAAATCTTAAATATATTCTCACGTCTGGTGACTTGCTCATTTCTTTCATATTTTTTCCTCTGTTAGATTTTAGACTTCAGATAATTGGTGTAAAATAACAACCTTGCTTTCTTGCTTTTCAAACATATTGCATAAAATTAACATCCAGGTCTGCATGCAAGAAAAAAGAAAATATTTTCCAAGAAATTTTCACCCTAAAGAAGGGGAAAATCAAGGAAGTATTGGTGATATTATGTAAAAACGTAAAAAAAAATTAAAACTACTTTTTCTGTCCACTTTTAAACAATCATTTAGAAGGTGCTACCGTAGTGACACAGTGTTAGGAGACACTCTTCTGTCTCTGGGGGATAGTTCAGAAAGGAAAAGATGACCTTGTAGCCTAAAATGCCTGAATTGCAGTAATAAAAAAAATAAATCGTACAAAATATAAGGATGTGTCATTAGGAGCTAATAAGAACCTCTGGTAGTGGCTGGGAATTCAGCATACAGATAAGGTGACAAGGACCAGGATGTACCTGTAAATCACAGGATAACTGTGAGTCAGCAGGGTAATTTATCCATGGAAAAGGCTGATGGGATCCAAAGCTGGCTCAGAAAAAACAATGCCAGTGGAGATCAAACATCATATTTATCAAGCAGCTCTGGTAAAACCTTGACAGAAGTAGTAGATACGTTTTAGAAAATATGATCTTGAAATGGAATAAATAAATATAAGCCCCATGAGAAACTAAAGAAATTAGAAACAATAGCAACAATAGCAATTTACTTTCAAACAAATAAGCTCAATAGCATTTAACAATATTTAAATCATTCATATTGTTTAATATTAAAAAAAAAACCTCAATAACATTAAAAAAATAAGAAGCCCAGAAGAGATTCTCATCCCAACAACGCAGACATTGGGATTGGACAGGAATCACTAACGAGAAATAAAAACTACAATATGATAAACGCTGGCATAGGAAGTTGACCATAACATTGGCTCAGAATAAAAATAATGGGAATTTCTGGCTATTTGAGCACTGAGGTTCTGAAACAAATTTAAAATGGGAGGCAAGGAGTAAAAAATGCTTTGTGATGTATTAATCCTCTGTCGAATGTAATAAGATATTTGACCCTAAGCAGCCATACACTTTCCAGAGGAGTTGTAGCCATGTCTGGGAAGGATAGGTCCATTGCTTGCCTATGAAAGAAAGAGCTGAGGTTGCCTGCATCTCTCATACTGGGAGCTGGGGCAATTACTGTGTCAGATTGGCTGGATCAAATATATCACGGATAGTGTAAAATCTTGGAAGAAAAAGCTGAGATTCTGAGATTTCTAACCCTTTCTGAGTCCCTGAGATTCCTTCTCCCACTCCTTCAGTCCACCTGGGTAAGTACTGCTGTTTCCCATTTATTCACAGGTGGTGTTAACTTGTCATTTTCTGTCTGGAGATAGTAGAGATTAAAAATGAAAATCAAACAGGCAAACAAAGCAGGATTTTCTGAACCAAATTGCTGCTTTCAACATAGAACAAGTCAGTGATAATGGACTTTTAAACACAATAACAAGCAATGAGCTTCATTATCTGGAGAGAGAGGAAGAACATGTTGATGTTTCAAGGTTTCTATATCTCTGAAGAGAATTTTTAAGAGACTTCAGCAAAAATCAAATCTCTCCTTGGGAAATTAAAAATTAGACAGATGAGCTACTTTACACTTAATGTTTATGGTCTTTTCCTTGATGGTTGCTGAGCCAAGGTAGAATTTTGAGTTGCTGGGAAGTTCTATCCCAATTAATTATTGGCTCTCCCCCTGACAGCATTGAACAGCCCCTTTTCTGAAAAGGACCCTCAGGGCAGTGTGTTCAGGCTGGTCCCAGCCATGTGTAACAGAATACATGACTCCTCCTCACTCCTGCTGCCCAGGACATGATCAGCTGCAGCCATTCACTGTCCCATCTAAAGCTCTTCTGTCTCCCAGCAGTTACAGAAATCACAGGTATTTCAGTGATGTTGACTAAAACCAGCATGAGGACTGAAATTAATAACTATATATAGATATAGATACATTTCTAGATATAGGTATATCAGCATAAAAGTATTTTGGTATATCAGTATAGAGGTACAGGTGATACATCACACTAAAGTTGGAAGTTTCAGTCCCATCATGATGAGACCTCACAGGCAAAAGGATAACCTCAGAGTGGTATGGTTATGCCATAGAAAAGACAAAACCACAAAAAAAGAGCAATTTATCCAGGTGCCAGACTTAGTGAGGGGCTGACTGAGAATAACACCCATATTTCTACAACTCCTTTCTCATACCTGGTCCTCTTCCTTTTTATTTCTTTTTTTTTTTCTCCACTTTTTTTTTTTGACTTCCAATCAGAGCAAAAAACAATTAAATCTACATTTCAGATTTACAGAAGGAAAAAGGGTCTTCTGAATAAACATAATTTAACTGCAACTTTTTTCCCTAGCTCTTAGGGCTCATGCTGAGGACTCACCACTTTTTGTGTCATAGTATATATTAAATGCAGGAAATCAGTCTGAGATGTATTATTGGTTTAGGAGAATCCATGTACAATTACTTTTTAAAAATTACAACATACTTCAAACTGTAATAACTTTGCCTCTTTATAGAAATAGGGGTTATAATCTAGCCATTAAAATTCCATAACCAGCTGCTTCCAGCTATTCACATGTGTGAAATACTGCACAGCTTCCAATTTATTTTTTGGGGGTGTTTTTTATAAATTTGCCACTTTCAGGCTCCTACAGAGAGTAATTTCCTTGGAAAGTGTCTTCATCTAAATAATGTTTAAGTATGCCACAATGAAAATCAACGAAGACAAATTGTACCACATCTCAACATAATCAAATGCTTATTTATTAGTCTGTTGAAAACCTGATCAAGATGGAATGAGCTGAAGTTCTCTCAAAACAAACTAGAAGAGAAAAATGAGGGGAACATCTTGTCTGACGTGAGTTTTAAAATGTACAAGCAAGGCTGATCTGCATTGTTGCAGCCACACACAACAATCTGAAAATAGAATTGGGCAAAAGGCTGTTGTGAGCAGAGGATGATTTGGAGCACTCATGGTGCTATAAATTGGTGATCCTTGTGTAAAGGATCACCAATAAGAAGATTACTTCACAGTACTTTTAATATATTTAGAGAACTGACCTAACACCTGGTGTCCAGCGTGGCTGTAGCTTCAGCCTTTGTGGTGTACAACACCCTGATCCTATCCAGGTGTTTCCCAGAAAGTGTTACATTACTTTATATATAACACTCTATTACATTATCCCCAGACAGGATTTGGGTGCTGTACACCATAAAGGGATTAACCTGAAGAGTTTGAAATTTAAATACATTCAAATTCTCAGTACTCTCTACAGAAAGTTGGCAAAATTCCTACCTATTTTGATAGACTTGAGAACATTGCTGTTATAGCTATTTCTGAGCTAAGAACATCACAGGAAAATAAATTCATAGGCAAATGAATTATCAGACATATGGACAACGTTAATTTGAAACAAACTGTGGGCTTTACATAAAGTGCACACAAAATGCCAACAGGATTCCAGTTTCACCTTGGAATGACACTTTCAGAGCTGGAATAGCCAACCTAACTGCTGTGTTAATCACACTGATTTTCTCCTGCACTTTATTTCAAACAGTGATATGTGAAAGACTGATGCCCATAAAACAATAGAAAGAAACCCATTAAGTGACTGCAGGAATATATTTAAGATAAAAATAAAGTATATTCTGCACCCACCAAGCACATGAATTGAATCATAATGACAGGAAAATTAAGAACAGGAAAGATATAATCTTTCAGCAATTGTGAAGGGCTTTTTATTGGTTGTTATTTTGGTTTACTGAATGCTGCAGTGGTAACAACCTCATGAAATTATTTATGGCTTCCAGAAAATATACAAGTTTGCTTTATCAATTTTTCAGTCATCACGATTAGGCATGTACCCATAACTGGACTGGGTTCCCTAAAAAATGACCACTATGTAATGTCAAATACCATTACACCAACTTTACTCCACTCTTCAACATCTGGAAGGAGCCCTGTAGATTGCAAAAGGCTCAGAGTATCTGTTTGTACTCAGCACTGCAAATTCTCCTCTCTCTGGAAGGAAACAGGTCTCTACAACACCTGTTTGTAGGCATTATTAAAAAAAAAAAGAATATTTTACATTCTTGAGGAAAAAACAATTCTGCATCTTACTTTAATGACTACATGCTGTGGAGGGGAAGTCATATTAATAACCATTAAAAATTTGAGGTGTAATTTGTGATGTTATCTACCTTAAATTTCTGAGGTGTTTTTTTTCTTTGCTACCTTATCTAAATCCACTCTGCCACAAGTGCACTCAAGTAACATTCATCTGGATTATGAGCTATAAATTCAATATTTACCCTGTGTTGCAAAAGATTTTTTTTTCCAAATTAGACGTGCTGCAAAGACTATCCTGTGCAGGGCCAATAAGAATCTCTATATGTTACACATCCATAGTTGTGTAACATATGGAGTGTAATTTCTAAAATGAACAGTCAATTGATCCTGCCTTCATTTATTTTAAAATGAAGAAAAATGCATAACAATGCTGTGAACTCTTGTTTTGATACCATCACTAACAATTCTTTCCCAGATTAAGTAAATTGGTTTCTAGAATTTCTTCTAGCACTATTTTCTCATGTGAATTATTTAAAAGATAGGATAATGTTTGCATAAATGTATGGTATTAAAGCTTGGAATATATAAAAATCTTTCCTATTTCTGGCAAAGGATGGTTGCTTAACCTGCATAAAGTCTCTTGATTTCTCTATCCAGTTGCAGCTGACTACCATTCATTTTAGTTACAGCTATACAGTCATATAATCTTCAGGTTTTCTGCATAATTTAATTTAATTTATTGTAAGTTTTACAATAATTTTTCTAGCTGTGAATGTCTGTATGAGAACCTGGAGGACAGGGACTGTCTCATATTCTCTATTGGCACTAATCCTACTGTAATGGGCCTTCTAGTGGAAAGAGACTTCTAGAGATGCATTTGTAGGAATGATAAATACCAATAATTTAAAGAACTTAATGAAACTATCCATTTCAATGAGACATTGCCACATTAAAAAGAAAAGTTAAGCTAGGGAAACATTTACAAATCAGGACATTAAATGTAGTGTTGAACTTTCCATAATGTAATACTGTGTAACAAGACTTTGATGGAGAGTTGGTGTGGCAAAGTACTCATTTACAACAGTGACCAGTTTAGCAGGGGGAGCAGAATATTCACTAATTTCAGTCTTTTAATAAAGTGTGGTCACAGTTTTCATATTTTAGTTCTGAAGGTAAGATCACATTATTCCTATTAAGACCACAATGTTATTGTAATAATAACAACTATTATTATTATTATTACTGTTATTATTATTCAGAAGTTTTGAAGATCAAAATTGAGTTGTATTGAGAGACAGTAGTGAAAAGGTAAAACAGATGCAGATACAAGAAGACTGATAAATCTGTAATGCTGTATTGAATTGCCATCAATGAAGAAGTGCAATTTACACCAAACCTTCAGATAAACTGAATTTTAGTCAGTTTACAGTCTTATTTAAGGGCCTTGAAAGCTGATGCTCTTGAAAGCTGATTCTCTACAAATCTGAGGTTTGGCTTACTGGTCTAGACTTAACTACGAAATATATATTTATATTTTCAACTTAGCTCAAACACTACGTTATGACAGTGACATTCCTCCCTACTGGGGCATTCAGTGCCTTTCTAGGAAGGTTCCTGCCCATGGCAAGAGGTCAGAACTGGGTGATCTTTGAGTTGCCTCCCAACCCAAACCACTCCATGATTTTGAAGTGGAAGACATACACATACCAGTCCTGGCTCAATCAGTGACTTTTTATAGCCCTAAAATTTTAGTCTGGGGTCTTTTTCCAACATAACAAAATTTTCTCTGTTCAGTCTGACTTTTTAAATATTTATGGTCAAGATTGTTAAAACAGACAGATGCTGTAAAAGCTTGTCATAGCCTGTAATTCTGTCCAAAGTCTGTGACTGGACCAAATTAGGACATGTTTGTCCTCTGAAAACCTGCAACAAAACTACATTTTATTTTGGTTTTGCTTGTATATTTGGTTTAGGAGCAAAATCTTCAAGAAACTCCCTGGCAGACAAAGAGTAAAACCTTACAGCAAAGTTTCAAATATTATTTTACATTATAATAGACATACTTTGAATAGATTAAATATATATATAAGAGGAACATAATTGAATAGGCTGTACATCTTGGGGGTAAGATATAATTAAAAAAACCCCTCAAGTGTCAGGGAATGAAAACTGGAAATAGAGGATTTGTTGCCCTATTCACCACAGGTTTTTTACAATACTATGATTTCAGGCTCCTTAACTTTTTAAATGAAATGGTTTTCGATCAAATGTAGCACTCAGGAAATGTGAGATTAATGCCTTTGACAGAAGCAGAAAACAGAGTAAACAGGCATTACACAGGTTTCATGAGAAAGCTCAGCTACTGCCCTTGAATGTGATCTTTTGACTTTTATTATCAACTCTAACTTCTCAAACTGCCAGCTATGTCATTTCTATTTTTTTGGAGCCATTTTACAAGGAGTGTGAATGAGGCCACCACAGTCATGGGAGGTGAAAGGTTAGGCTGAGTTCAAATCAGTGTGTTCACTTTTGCCTGGTTTACCAAACACACAGTCCATAGAACCCTGCATTAAGTTTGAAACAATATCCTGAAAAATACAAAATAAAAACCAAAATAATATGGTTAAAAAAAAATATTTAGAGAGCAAACTCTAAATTACCTACACTCCATGACCTACACTTCATGGAGTTTCATTTCAAACACCAGATCACCATTAGAAATATCTTTTTAGGGTGGAAGTGCATTCATTATTGTTATCTGCAATCAGAGAAAATATTAAATGATGGTCTTCAGTTTGAAAAATCTGTAGCAATGTTAACATGTAAAACAAAAAAATATGGGTACAGGAAGGATAGAACTTTGTAGGATTCCTAGAATCATAAAGGCTGGAAAAGACCTCCAAGATCACAAAGCTCAAACATCAACCCAGTGCCACAACCATGCTCACCACTAAACCACATTCTCAAAGATATAACAGATCTTGAAAGATCACCTGCTTTGTTTGTCCTTTTTCCATTTGGAATGAAAAAGGATCCAAAAACTGCCTGCAGCACTACACTTCAATGATGATGGTTCAGCAGGCACCATGAATTCACCTGAGACAGAAGCCCAGAATTACTGTTTCTTCTGGGAATTAGAATTAGAGCTAGTCAGAAATCTTACAGAAAAAAAAACCCCAACATTTTTCTTAAAATTACTTCTTATAGAAACAAACAAAAAACCAAGAAAAATCACAGAAATTTAGCCATGTCTTCTAATAAACATTTCTTAAGATATGTCAATGGTCTGGAAAAAATCTGGAAGTGAAGATATTTTCTAAATAGTCTGATGTTACAAGCAATTTCCTAGGTGATGGGTGACCCATGCTAAACCTTCTATTGTCCTGATTTGAAGCTGAAAACAACTGTCACTTTCAAGAGGCAGAAATGTTGTTTTTCAGCTGGCTTTTGCACTATCTCCTTGATAAGATGAGAAATACTGTTTGCTAAAGAGCATGACAAGATTGAATCGCTTTTTGGAAGAAGAAACGATAACTTACGACTCTCAGTGCATTTATCTGTGACTTTTGGTTTATTTTCTCACATAGTAAAAATAGTTTATTCAATGAAAGAGATGTCAGATCAAGTGCCAGGAGAAAAACCCACATTAGTTTAGTGGGTCTCGCCTCACAGACCAGCTTTGGATCTGAGACTGTGAATAAAAGTTTTAGCTTCTGCTTTATATGAATTTGTCTGCTAGTTTCTATTGAAGAAGAGATGTTTTTTCTTCACTTTTATGAACCCCTTATTGTATCATTTTTATCTAATATTAAAGAGCTATCATCTTGTATTTTGGAAGCAACTACAAATCAACAGCACAATTTAGGATTCCTTTTCCCCTTTTATTTGCAAGTAACAGTCACTTTTGAAAGTATTCCTTCCTGCAGCTGGATCACAAGGTATATTTATTGTACAACTCATTCACCTAAAGATGGTTAAATGACTTCAAGATGCCCAGAGCAAAGAGGATAAATAGTTGCAAGTGCTTATCTGTACAATTAGCAACACTTAGTTCTAATTGATAAATTACTAGCTAAAATCTTTGTTCCTTTAAGAAATTTTAGACCAATAAGCTGCCTTTTTAAAAGCTGTATCTACTACACCAGCTATAGAAATGTAAATTTGAGACTGCAGCTGCATATAAAGTAGTGAATAATTTCTTCTGCTCTTATCTCTTTTCCCTCTCTTACATAACTGTTTTTCATTGGAGACTGGCAGATTTTTAAAGTTAGGGTATTTTTTAAGTAATAGATTTTACAATACAATCTCATGTTTATGCTGAACAATTAAATGACATTTATTTATATAACATTCAACCTGGAGGACATGTGATATATTCCAGAAAAACATTCAATCTTGATTTTTACTGCAGGAGCACCTACCATTTCCCTTTGTAATTTATCCAGTAGTTATCTACCACCACTGTAGAACAGGTATGATGTGAATATTTGCACAGGGGGACTCTCTAAGACTGAGAGCTGATAAACCCAAAAGGAATTCCAACGAGGAATTTTTAGAGTTTGAACCCCTGAACCTTCCTCATAGATGCAAGGAGGCTCCACAGTTAGTAATTTACAATTCTTATCATTACCTTAATCTGTGTTCTTTTCACATGTCTTTTTACTTTCTCTTTGTGTGTTACTCTGAGCGCCAATATAGGCTTTTTTTTTTTTTTTTTAATGGACTGAACATATTAAAAAGAGTTTCTTTTGCTTACAGTGTTACTTTTAATGTTGACATCTGTCAAACTGGTTTTTTAAGGGTAGAGTTTTTTGCAGATGCATAATTTACACAGTATAATTTGCAAATAAAATCAGAAATACTATCTTTAAATGTGCCAGTTATGTAAGTGATGTCAGATTTCAGATCAACTTCATATGCTGCCTTGTTGAATAAATAATTCACACTTGAGATAAAGTGTTTATTTTTATTCTTTTCCTAAATAGCCCAAATACTTTGCTAATCTTCCTACAGTCTGATTATAAAGAAGATTTGGTTTAAGATTTAAGTATTTTGTCTAACATCTCCAATCACATATAAACAAAGTTCAATTTATGAGGTATTTTCCTGAGCAAACAGATTTTAGTATCTACATTTTTTTTTAAGTGTTGAGAGTTTTTTGATCCGTATTAATGCACTGGCTGCTCCCAAACACCACACCTGTGCTCACACTGAGTTACTCCTCACATGCAGTGAATAGATGAGCCTGGGAAAAAGCCAATCCTTCTTTTACATTCTCTGGGGCCCTATTCTCCCCAGTTCAGTAACTGCATTTTTGTTTTGCTGTTGCACAGAAGATCCAAACTGCTACCAGGACTTCACACTGGAGGAAACTGTGGAAGAGCAGAATAAGAACAGGAGCCTCATCCTGTTTTAGTAACCACACCTCATCACAGTGATGCCTTAAGATTTTAGCTTTTGTATTTTTCAGATCCTGTACTGCATTAGTGTATGACCTCTGAAGTCCATATAGAGTTTTAACTGTCTTCACATTTTGGTCAGAAAAAACAATCCCTTCAGGCCTGAGATCCAAGGACACCCTCTGCCTCAGACCCCAAAAAAGCATAAAAAACATTAAATCGGTGGAGGGGGGGAGAAGCAAACTGGGGGTACATGACTTCATTGCCTGAAGCTGTAGTTAGAGGATTAACCTTTGATAAGCTAATAGAACAAAAATATCTGTCTGAAAAACTTGTGGCCATCATCCATTTTGAGTATAGCCCTTTGGGGAGGCTTCATCCACCCTTAATGTACCTGAATATTAAATATATCCACTTTTATCCTTTTTATATAGCCTCTGTTTCTAGGTAAGCCCAAAATAGGCATCCACAGAGCTATAAGCAGGGCAGCCACTGAAGGTGTGAGGGTGACCATGTTAACTACAACTACAGCTGTGAGTCTATTGCTTATCAATCAGTAATGGCACAAAAAAACCCTAGTGAATTAAATATTTAGCTTCACTAGCTCTGTGGTACTTGGAAACCTTTCCACTTGATGTGGCACATGTTTAATAAGGGTTTTCAAGAGGCTGATGCAGTGTTGTTATCTATGATTGCCTACCAGAGCTTCAGATGAACCCAGAAGGACCCTTAGACAGCCAACACTGCACTTTTCTCCCTCCCTCCAGATTCTGTCTCTTACCTTTCAAGCAGGTACACACACTTGGATGCATATGCAGACAAAGGTGCTTATTTTTGACTGTCAAATTGTCTGTTTGGACATAAAGATGTGTGAGGTAGCACACATTCAAAATTTAAAAAAAAAAAAACCAACAAAACAACACATAATCTCATCTCAGTTGCATCCCTGCAATGGCTACAGCTGTGGGGTTTGTGCAGGGCAATTCATCAGAATGAATTGCTCTTCCCATAAAATGTGTAAATGTGAGTACCTGTCCCTCTGCAATTTTCCATTTCTTGTTTTTTGTTGTTGCCTCCATTTCCTTCTGCTCCTGAAAGTTAAATCCCTTTTGCCTTCTAACACATTTGATTATTTTGCACTGAAGTTTGCTTGATATGAGCTGAATGCTCTTTTGAACACTTGTGAGATAGTTTTTCTTTCCACATATATACGCCACTCAGAGTTTTCTGGTACAGTTTAAACGTTAGATGGTTTTTAACCAATAAAATTTAAAATATTTCAAAAAATAATAATAAATCTAAGAGTATAAGATTGAAAAGAGTCTAGTTGATGAGTACCATACAATCAAACCACTGCCATCCCAATTTTCTCCACATCCGGAAATGGAATTTTCTTTAAAATAGGTTATTTCCCTCTCCATTCTCTCTCTTCTTACCCATTCTGTTCCAAAACATCACTGATCCTACGACTAGAGACCTTCTTCTAATTTCCAGCCTACATTTATTCATAGCCAGTTAACTCCCATTTGTTCTTATGACAACATTGTCCTTTAGCTTCTCCTTCTCCTGTGTTTACCCCCGTGATATATTTATAGACAGCAATCATGTCTCTTCTCAGCCTTTGTTTGGCAAGACTAAACAACCTCTGCTCTTCCAGTCTCTTCTTGTAATGAGGCTGCCCCCCTGAATCAGGGCTTGGGAATTAGGGCCTAATGGAAAATGGGAAGCAAGAAATGAGGAAGATCCTATGGAAGAGAAGTTGCTCAGAGCCCCTGCCTGAGCTCTTCCAACTTCTTTAAAGTAAATGACTGATTTTGTTCCACAGGTATATCTGAATGTTTAGGTTTAATCATTATTTTGTTTGAAAACTATGCAGAGAAGCACATTACTGCACAGTCATTTTCAGCACAGCCAATCTCCCAAATCCAAATGACTGGTTTGGTGCTCCCTGGCAGAGACATACCTATTCAAGCTCAACTAAATGTCCTCAGATGGACCACAAAAGCCATTAGCACTGTGTAAGTATTATAAGGCTTGGAATATTTTTCACTAGACAGGAGGAAGTTCTGGTAAGTTCTTGCTCATGTAGCAGACCATGCTGGGGAGAGAGTTCTGCACTGTGACTTGCAGAGAAGCAGGGCTGGAACACAGACCTTTGAGGGTTGGGGTTTTTTTGTTGCTCTCTATATGCTGGCTTTTTTGAAAAATGCTTTGAAGAGATAGATTTAAGAATGAGCTGTTCAAGCAGTTCAGGTTCCTATATTCAGTGTGTACACTTCTCCAGCAGCATACTTCATTTTCATATATTGCACCAAAACCACCTTGAACACCTGTATATAAACACCAGGTTCATAACAACTTAAAGGGCCTGAACTTAGATAAGTTTATGGGATTCAATGAGATACATCCCAGAGTCCTGAGGGAAATTTCTAACGTATTTGCCAAGCTGCTCTCTGTGATATTTGAAAAGTCATGGCAGTCAGGTGAAGTCCCAGGTGACTGGAAAAGGGCAAATATTGTATCCAGTTTTGAAAATCATAGAAAGGAGGACCCTGGGAACTACCACCCTGTCAGACTCCCCTGATCAGGGAACAGACTCTCCTAGAAACCACACAAAGGTATGCAGAGAACAGGGAGATGATTTGGGACATCCAGCATGGCTTCACTAAGGGAAAGCCCTGCCTGACCCACTCAGGGGCCTTCTATGATGGAGTGACCAGATCAGAGGACAAGGGAAGGGCTACAGATGTCATTTGCCTGGACTTCTGTAACCCTTTGACACAGCACCCCACAACATCCTTCTTTCTAAATTGGAGAGAGATGGATTTGATGAGTGGACTGTTAGGTGGATAAGAAAGTGGCAGGATGGCCACATCCAGAGGGTGGTGGTCAATGGCTCAGAGTCCCATATGGATGGGACAGTGACAAGTGATGAAGTGATGTCCCTCAGGGGTCCAGTTGAGACCAGTGCTATTTAGAATCTTCATTAATGACATGGATGAATCAACTGAATGCAGCCTCAGTAAGTTTGCAGGTAACAGAAAGCTGAGGGATGAGGCAGTCACACCTGAAGGATTGGAAGCCATCCAGGGGGAGCTGGACAAGCTCAAAAAGTGACCTCATGAGGTTTAACAAGATCAGGTGCAAGGTGCTTCAAACAGACAGACAGGAGGTTTAGATTGGATATTAGGGAGAAATTACTTCCTGTGGAGCAGGTGAGGCACAGGAACAGGTTGCCCAGAGAAGTTTTGGATACCTTATCCCAGGAAGTGTTCAAGGCCAGGTTGGATAGAGCTCTGAGAAACTGGGTGTATTGAAAAATGTTCCTGTACATGGCAGGGGGCTGAACCAGGTCATCTTGAAGGTCCCTTCCAACACAAAATGTTCTATAATTTCATGATAACAGAAGAGAAGCAAGAATGGAGTCATACAGCAGAGTATTTGATTTAAGTTATTCAACTGTTGTTTACACACTGAAGCAGAAAAAAAAGCAGAAAACATCCACTATTTGCCTATATCTACAATTTGCTGATACTTTATGTGTATATTCAATGAATTAGAACAGTCTTAAAAATAAAAATAACAGAATTAATCATAATATTTTGAAACAATGAAGTCCCACCTTAATTCCATCCAGCAGATGAAAGTCGACAGCTCGGTGGGTGTTGCTTTTGCTATAAAATATGTGCTAAAATCATTGATGAAGTTAGTTTGAAAGGACAAGCCTCTGATATCTCCTTCTTAATTAATACTTAATTTTACATTAAGTAAATTTTTTAAAATAGCCAGAATTTTATGTCAGTTTTCATATGTTTCTAACAACCCAGTTGTCAGTGTGATTTTTAATCCATGGGAAAAACCTCTAGAAAAGAGTGGAGATAACTTGCTAACCTGTACAATGAACCTTTGATTTTGAGACACCCTGTCCATGGCAATGTGATGGCAAGGATGCTGGGATGTTGCTTCAGTGACATTTCAAACTTTTTGTCTTCATGCTTAATCACTGTAGCAACAAGGAGCTCTCATAGAGATAAAATACAAATGTGTCACATGAGTTAATTTCCTCCTTGAAGAACTCAGATTTTCATCAAAGCTTTAAAGAAACTTTACTTTAAAGATTTAAAGTAAAAATATGATTATAGTAATGCTGGTAGGTACTCTTTATAAAATCATTTGAAAGAAGAAAAACATGCATCTAAATTAGATTCCAAAGCACACCTTCACTTAGAAAAACACATTCAGTTAAACCAGCAGTAAACCAATTAAAATATATGTATGCATTAGAGAAGTCCTTGCCTACAGTGCCTCGGACAGAAAGTCATTTCCTTCTAGCATTTTGAAAAGCAATTAGTAAATTGTCTAATTCAATCTAAACCTAAATCCTGAATTGAATAAAATTTTAGAATTTTGAAAGCTACTTGAATTATATTGTTCCTTTTTGTGATGTGTGCAGCTGGAAAAGCAGTGTATAAGTATGGAATGTATTGTAAAATTTTTATGGCTAATTTTTTTACATTGTTTAAAATTATGTGTCTTGGAAGAGGTTGTCAACTGGTGGGCAAACACTCACATTGTGCCTTTGTGGCTGAGTTCCTGCTACAATTTTGTTACAGATTAAGTATATTTATTTTCTTCAAAGTGTAAGAGAATCTGAGCTGAAAAATTTGGATCTACAGGTGAGCTGGATTCAACTTGATACTGATCTTTACTAACATGACATCTTCTTCAAGATGGAATATAAAAGCTGTGTTCATGAGAACATCACTTTGGTTTTTTTGCTAAACCAAGTGATGCTGCTTTGCTCTTCAGCAAACAACCCCTGTTTCTAGAGCCAGAGGTCCCCAGTTCTATTATGGATTCCATTTGCACTCATTTGGCTGGAAAGAAAAATAATAAAAGTTAAATAAATAAAAGGTGCAAAATTTTCCTTTTGAAGCCTTGAGATGGTCTTCAATGGGGCAGGAAGAATTCAATTATCTCATTTTGCAAGGCTCCTCCCACCTCCTGTTCCAAATGGCAGTCAAAAGACCCAGATGCCAGGATTAAAATAGTCTCCCTTCATCATTTACTTTGTGTGAGTGTTCTTCTTGCAGCTGTGCTGGCAGCATTAAATATACCCACAGCTATTCACAAGGTTACAGCTTGATCCAGGGCACACAGAAGCCTTTTCATTAACCTCTGTGGCTTTGGATCACTCCTGGGGACTGTGCCTCTGCCTATTTTCTTTTTTTTTTTTTTTTCCACAGTGTTTTGCTTTCTGTTCTCAGAGAACAGCTTTGTACTCATTTTATGAAGTGTGAGCATAGGGTACACATTCACACAGAAGTACAAGAGCACCTTTACCTCGCACTGTTCTGGGTTACCATGTTGAAAAATCCCTGAGCCCTCCACAAGGAAGCACTTACCAAGTGCTCACTGCATTGCATTGCAGTTCAGTCTGTCTCTCTATGACTACAAAGTGTGTACATTGCATAAACAAATAAGCTATAAGAAAAGAATTTGCCCTGGAATGATGCTGAGAAAAATCTTATCTTTAGTTACAAGCAAAGATTAGGGATGGAGATAGGAGGGGAAGCCAATGTATTCATAATTCATTCAAAGAAGGAAGAGCCAAAGGATGTAAGGTCTCACTCAAATTTTCTGAAGGAAGATAGAACAGAAAAATAGCAGGAGAATTAAAAGGAGTTTTCACTGATGGCTGATAAGAGCAAAAAAAGTTTAAAATATGAAGCTGAAATGGCATGAAAATATGCAGGAGTAAATTCAGAGGAAGTATTTCAAGACAAAATTTGACCCAAAAGCCTTCGAACCCTGGATTTACCTTTTTGTTTATATAGAACATCCTATCCTCCTGAGTGTGCTTTTCAGCACACTTACACACATACACTTGAATACTTAATGGCAATCATGGTCTGTGTTCAGGCTTTGCCATGGTTTTTACTGGTATAAATGTAGAGGGTGACACCTTTTGCATGGTTCTCTAGACTGAAGAGGCTCTTTAACAGGTCCTAGACACAGAGCTGACATTGTGAATGTGGATATATAACAGCCAAATTGTTGAACACCCTGGTTTCTTCACCAGCTCTTGTAAACGCCACATGTGAGATCATGCAGTAGACTTTTAACTCTGAGTCATAATCTGGTTTATCATTTTGCAGTAGATAGATAAAATTACAAGAGCCTACATAGAGATTTTGCTGGTGCTACAGCAGTGTAAGTGGCACCCATTGCAGGCTGCCTGAACACCTAATGATAGCTTGTCGTGGGATACCATGGACTGACAAGGCTCTACGTGCAATTGTCTGCTGGATGTCTAGAATTCAAAGGGCTCTTGTAGATGAAATATTAGCACATTAGGAGCTTCTTTACACTTAACTCATTTCAGCTTCTTAAATGGCTAAAATGAGGCTGATATAGAATGATAATTTAATGATCCTGTTTTATCCTGTTATGTTAATTTATGTGGTGGGTTGATCATGGCTGGTTGTCAGGCACCCACCAAGGGACCCTTTCACTCCCTCCCCTCAGTGGGATGTGGAATAAATAAGATTAAAAACTTGTGGATTTAATAAAGAAAAGTAAAGGCCATGCATTAAAACAAAGGAAAATAAAAATAATTATCTCTACTTCCCCTCCATAGGCAACGTTCAGCTGCCTCCTGGGAAATAAGGCAGGGTAAATTTAGAATACAAACACTTTAGCAATGGATGCTAAGGTGACTTGTACTCCTTTCTCTTGGCTTTTATTACTGAGCAAAATAACACATGGGATGGGATATCCCAGTCCAGTCAGTTTGGGTTGGCTGTCCTGGCCCTGTCCCCTCTCTGCAGATTCCTCACCCTCAGCCTGTTGGATTTTAGGTGGAGATAAGGGTCAGAGAGACAGGGCTGGTGCTGTGCCAGCTCTGCTCAGCAGAAGCCAAAGCACTGCAGTGCCACCAACACCTCTGCAGCCACCAAAGCCCAGCACAGTGCTGGGAGGGCTGCCATGGGGAAAGGTAACTCCAACCCAGTCAGAGCCAATTCAGTAACTGCCCAGCAACTAATCATTACTGCACTTTTTTTGACTAAAATATGAATAGATGTATCCTTCAAGCCAGTATCAATGCACTTTTCTACATGCAAACATTTCCCAGAAAATGTTAAATGTGTGTTCCAATAACTCATGTTGATACAATTTCCTCCTGCTTCCTCAGAAAGGCAAAAATTACTTTCACAGTATTTGCAAATTGACACCTAAAGAAGCCCCATAAAGGACTTTGAAGCTTTCATTTAGATTTCTGCCATCATCAGATCCCAGCCAGAAATCTTAAGAGTAAAAACTTTGTTACTTTATTCCTAGAATATCTTAGTCCCAGATAGGACAAAAAACAATTATGAAAAAATAATTTGTGGTCAGTAAAGTCAAATAGCCAGAAAAAAAACCAAAAGAGCCATGCTATATTTTTTTCTTGACTTGTGTGTCATCAAAACAAGGATGAAATTTGAAAAAAAAACCAAACATGGCTCAGAAGTGAGAGAGGCTGAGGAGAATACAGGAAAGGAGGATACAGATTAAGGCAACTTCCTGCTCTTCCCTGTTGACACTTTTGCCCTTCCCTTGACTTTCCTTGCCCTCAGAAATTCACCGGGTGCCTACCAGGGCTTACCTGCACCTTGCTGAAGCTCTAAACTCTTCTGTAGCTTCCAAGGGCCCAATGATTCTTGTAACTTGGATTCACTGACAGTTATGAGCTAGAGAATGATTTTTGTTTCCATTCAAGTTTTCATACTGAGGAAACAGATTAAAATATTCAGAAGGTCTCCAAGGCAGCACCAGCAGCTCAGGAACTCTGATGTCATCTCATCTCTCATTTCTGTTCTGGGCTCCCAGGTGATTCAGGGAAGAGTGGAAAATTGTCACAAAGTCCTAACAGAGCTTGTAGGGACAGTGTGGGGCCAGGAATTCCAGCACAAATACAGCTCTCCCTAACAAACTCTGTGATGAAATCAAGCTTTTGTGTTCTTAATTCTCTGTCTCAAATATTCCTTCAAGTAGCATTAAAACATTAATCTTCAGAGGTGATCAGGTACCGAACTAATGGAGAAATATGTACATAATAGAGATTTTTTTCTTTTAATATTCCTCACAGTTTTGATTCTTTGTCTTTGTCAGAAAGTTCTGGAATTTATTTTTAATATAAATTTTGCATATCCCTTTCAAAGAGATGAAAGCCAAGGCAGGGATTTACACTCGTGGAAAGGATCCATGGAGTGTAAAGAAGCACTGTTTTTCTTTTATGACATGAAAAATATTGTTCTAGAAGCATAAAAATCAAGCACAATCACTTATCTTCACATCTCTACTATACAACACTCCAGGAATACAAAAGTGTGTTTAAAGACATAGGGTTGATTAACTCTCTGTGGTTTGTGCTTCTTTAAATTACTCTAATAGAAGCACACAGCACAAAGAGGATTGTTATTTTTTCACTTTGGGATTGTGGCAGCAATCTGAAAATGATATTTTTACAGGTGGGAAAGAGGAAGAAAAGCAATGGGGAAAAAGATCACCCAAATTCGCTTTTATGGTTTTATTACTTTAAAAAGTGATAAAGGCAACATCTTTTACAGATGGTCAGAAATGAGACACTGACAAATTATTCTTATGGGATAATTAAAAGCAGATTTCAGCCCTCAAGTGTAAATTACTCTATTCCTTCAGTGTTATAGTTTTTCATCTCCAGCATAAATAACTATAAATAGAAGACAAATGGGAAAGAAGAGCTAACCTCAAGATATTGAAATAGGAACATTGCACAAAAAAAAAACAAAACTAGTACTAGTCCCAAAAAACTACACACAGTGATTGCTTTGCATTAGTGAAGAGGAAAGAATGGATGGGGGGGGAAAAAACTCCCATGGAAAAGGACAGAAGGTGATATCTGTAATAATTCTTGCAACTGGCAGAAATCCATATTATTCTGTTTGTGTTTTCATTCCATCACGGGGGAAAATGTAGCTGTGAGCAAAACATTTTCAGCATGCAATAAATTCAACATCTCTTCATCCCTAGGCACACTTGGGAAAGCTGAAAATATTCTGAAATTCAAACCCTGGGGAACAGGGCAGGAAGGACATTGGGATTGTGTGTGAATTCAAGAAATGAAATATCTCAAAAATCTGAATACTTAGCTCTGGTATTTTCAAAGTGTTTACTTGTTTCAATGAAATGCATGTTTTCAGTTCAACATTAACTCCAATATAAATATTAAAAAGGATTAAACCACCCCAAAATTAATTAAAGACAAGTGCTTTTGTTCAAACCCTCAGATAAACAGAACTCATGTTCCATTTGCCCAGAGAACAAAACCATCTCCTTCTTTGCCCCCACCACCCTTAGTGCCAGCATCTCAAGAGTGCATGCATTGTGTGGCTCCTGCTGTGAGCAAACCTCACAGTTTTTGTGCAGGAAGGGAAAATGAGAAGACAAGCCACCTCACCCCTACACACTTCTTTATTTTATTCGAGACAAAAGGATCACTTTGTTCAGCTACTTAAATCTTGCACTGAATAGAAAAGTCACTGTGGGGAAGTGGAGCTTGCAGAATGCTGTCTGAGACTAATACTCTAAATCCCTCACATTAAGTACACCAGTAGCAACTAAACAAATATCCACACAGATGTCATGGCATTCTACTGAGCAGTTTTATTCCATTTATAAAATGAAAGAGCAATCCCTTGACTGCTTGTCATGGCAGGTGTCTACGTATTTAAATGCTGGTCAGTTTTAAATGGAACACGTGTATTTAACTTTCCCAGCATGTCTAAAGCTTTTAAAGCCCATCACACTGATGCTAAAATAATAAGGGCCAGCAGCCTGGTGATATGATTGCTTTTTTATTGCTCAGTTTGTGCAGAGAACTCATTTTAATTCCAGAGGTTATGGCTTTTAAAGCAGTGCTACACCCTTTTTCCTCCCCCAAACTGAAGCTGGATCAAGAAGGGCCATAAATGAGAGCTGAAAATGTATGCTGGCATAGCAATCCATCCTCTGATCCGTTTTACTTTCAGTGTGCTTTCAAACCACTCTTCCCAGCAAAGATCAAGAGTGTGTCTCACTTAGACAGAAGATGTCAGCTGCTGTGAAATTGGCAGATGGACAATTAAGATACTTCAAGGTAAAAACATAAATAAAATGCAGGGGAAAGAGGGAAAGCATGCAACTACTGCTCACTGCTGCTGTCTCCTTTCTTCAGAATTTCAATGTCAGAGAAAGGGTTTTGTCTCCCAATTGCTCATTGTTATCTATGGCAATTATAATACAGGAGCACTAAAGGAGAGGAGGATGAATGGACATAGTGTCAAACTAAGTCTGCAGGATTGCCTTCTAAACATTTTAATGGCATGATTATGTTCTCTAATAGGGACATATTGTGTGTCTGTTTCCACCAAGGTTACTCTTGTGTGACACTTCATTGGATCATAAAGTTGTGGAATATTCTGAGTTGGAAGGGACTCACAAAGATCATCACATCCAACTCCTGGCCCTGCATAGGACACCCCAAAAACCTCACCATGCACCTGAGAGCACACTCAGAGAGGTTTGGAATGATTCATCCCAGATCCTCTGAAAGAATCTCCAAAAAGGTCAGAGAAACAAACAAATGAGTAGCCAGGAGGCATGGAGGGGGGCAGGCTGAGTGGAATTTCTTACAAAGGACTGTGGCATATCATGTGGATATATGCTAAGGAGTTAGAGGTGACATATCTATGAAATGAGCTTAATGAAGAAAACACAGAGTTAAACACTTTCAGGAAGAATTTTCACACTGAAGTAAATTATAAAGATGATATTGAGAAGAAAAAGAATATTTTTTCTAGTTATAAAATAATTATTAGGTTTTACATTTTGTTTCACACAAAAGGTGACACCTAAAATTCTTCCTGTTTGAATGGATGTTCTTTCAGTAAACTGAGTTGAAATTGCTTGAAACTCACAACAGAAAACTGGGATTTTAGAAGCCAGGATTTTATGTCTACTTTATACTTTTTTTTCATCTTTCTTATAAAATTCAGGATAAATATTTCAGCTTACATGGTAGGGTAACAGTTATGATTAATATTGCAAGCAGCAGTTTAATGCTTCATTTTGTAATAGAAATAGACAACAAATTCTGGAGCTGGGCCCATCTGTGCCACATTCGACATGGGTGGGACAGCAAGTTTTGCAACAGACATGGCACTGCTGTCAACAACTTTTCAAAGAAAAAGCAGAAATATAAAAGTATGAAGAAGGGTTGAGGAGCTGATGGATAGAAAATAGCATATGAAAATACTTTGAAATGTCTTAAACCAAATAAAATACTCAGTTATTGAAAACTGAGTCAAGGGAGACTTCAAAGGATGTGTATTCCATCAGACACATTGAACAAATCCTGGGATGACCCGGAAAGGGAAACCGAAGTATATATTTTATTAATTAGTTTGATAAACATCAGGAGTAGTTCTGGTTCTTGTGCTAAGAGTAAATCAAGGAAACCCTGCAGCTCTTCTCTTTAGTCTTTCATGCACCCAGAGAAGTAAATCCTTTTATGAAAGTTGGTGTCATGGTGTGACACTGGTCAAACACCAGGCACCCATGACAGCCACTCATTCACCCTCCCTTGCAACAGATGGGCAGAGGAGACAAAAAAAATAATTTAATGAAGGGCCCATCAGCTGAGATAAGGACTGACAGAAAACACTCGAAGGGCAAAACAGGCCCAACATAGAAATACAAAATGGGCTTATTACTAACAAAATCAGAGGAGGATAATGAGAAGTAAAAATAAATGCTTAAAACACCTTTCTTCCCTCAACGCCTCCCTCCTTTCCATCAACAGCACAGGGAAACAGGGGATGAGCTTTAGGTCAGTTCATCACCCAAGGTTTTCTTCTGCTTGGCTCATGGAGAGGAGCCCTTCTCCTGTGAGCCTTTGGGGGCCCTCCCAGAGGAGACAGTTCTCCTTGAACTTCCCCAGGGTGGGTCCATTCTCACGAGCAGCAGTCCTCCCAAAACTGCTGCAATGTGAGTCCCTCCCATGGGCACACAGCCCTCCCAAAACTGCTGTGACGTGGGTCTCTCCTTCCACGGGGTGCAGTCCGCCAAGGACAGGCTGCTCCAGCCTGGAAGCAGGGCCCCCTCTCTCCATCCAGTCTCCAACTGGATCACAGCCTCCTTCAGGCAGCCACCTGCTCCAGCTTGGCCACCTCCCTCATGGGCTGCAGGTGGATCCCTGTATGGCCCATGGATCCTCACGGGCTGCAGGTGGATCTCTGCATCCCCCATAGATTCCCACGGGCTGCAGGTGGATCTCTGCATTCCCCATAGATTCCCATGGGCTGCAGGTGGATCTCTGCATCCCTGTGGATCCCCATGGGCTGCAGGGCCACAGCTGCTTCACCATGGTCTCACCACAGCCTGCAGAGGAATCTCAGCTCTGCTGCCTGGAGCACCTTCTCCCCCTCCTTCACTGACCTTGGTGTCTCCATGTTGTTTCTCTCAGATGGTCTCACCTCCTTCACCTCTCTGACCAGAAGCAAAAACTGTGTGCCCTTTGTTTTAATTTTTTTCTTGAATATGTCATCACAGAGGTGTTACCAACTTCTCTAATTGGCCCAGTTTTGGGCAGCAGCAGGTCCATCTGCAGAGCCATCAGGAATTGGCACTGCTGGACATGGTGGATGCTTCCAGAAGCTTCTCACAGAAGCCACCTCTGTGGCCCCCCACTACCAAGCCCAGGCTATACAAAACCAACACATCTGGTTTGGAGGTATCTTTTGATAGAGGCTTGGGCAGTTTTCCCAGAGTCCAAGGTCTGTGATGGCAGAGTCCCAGAGGAGAGGGACTGGGAAAGCAGTCACTTCCCAGATGTGTTTTCAGGAGCCTGATCCTTGGGAGGAGGAGATCAGATCCTCCTCATACCCAGCTAACCTGGAAATCTGTGAACCTCCAAGTCAGTGTATTTTAACACAAGCTGGACTCCCCATTAGGAATTCTGAAATTAATGTCTAAAGAAACACTTATGCTTTAGTTTATTGCTTGTTAGTGAATCATGGATTTGAAAAGGCCTTGAAAGATAGATTATATTTTTGCAAAGAATATAGTGAAACTGTAAAAACAATAATATAGATAAAGATAGCACATGACCAAAGTTGAAGAATGATTTGGATGCTAGGGGATGTTAAGGAGACTGAGAGTCTTCAGCTGGAAGAGATAACTGGCATATAGTAAAATGAAAGAAATAAAGAAAATGTAGTGAGACCGAGTGTTTCTTGTAACAGGCAGAGGGCATAAATGGATATTAAAAAAATAATATAAAATAAGCAGAAAAGGGTTCTTTTGTGGCTTATATTGTGACATCCTTTGTCCCAAGAAATTACAGAGACCAGGAGCAAATTTTATCTTGGGAATATAACCCTGGAAAAACCTTATTTCTATCTTCTGTTCAACATAGACTGCTCACAGACATTTCTATTTTCCTCGATATGAAATAGCAATGCCTGTTAGAAGTAGTCAGGAGTAGCCTGTGGTGACACATTGCATATTCTGTATTCCAATAAGTGTTCAATTTATGCATAAGTCAAGGTTAACTACTTCTAAGGAAATCTGTATGGGTAGTGTGTATTTCTGTAAAAGGTAAGATGCTCATACCCTTCAGCTTTGTAATGAAGACTTTTCTTTTTGTTGAGATTAATTTTTTTTGGCCAGGGGAGGAGGCATGTTGTCAAATATTTATCATGCCCAAACTAGCACAATTCCAAAGAAGAAATCTTTACTTTGCAATTCAGAAGATCTGCCTGTGAAAGATTATGAGTTCTGTGATTATAAACATCACAAACTCCAGGGTTCATTTAACTACCCATGGATTTCTTCAATGTTGAGACATTTGATCAAATTACTCTGAGTTTCTTTTTTGAGCCTGTGGGGGACTAGTCAATAAAATCAACTGAACTGAGATCTGACAAGTGTATCTCACCCTAAAATAAACACATTTGTCCAAATTAATCACATTAAACTCTGTTGACTCTATTGATTAGGCTACACTGACTATTGTGGAAGCCTAAACAACCAGCTCAGCTGGAGAGAGATATATTTTTAAATCAACAAACAGATGAAATGGATCTTATCCCCAAATTGTCTATTCCAGTCAGCCATCACAGAGTGATATTTCGAAAAGATTTGTTTAACAGCAGAAATGGATTGTTTATTGCCATGGATATCAAGTACTTTGCATAGCTGAGCCTCAAGACAAGTCTGGGCTTAGAATCACACAAAGGATGTTAATGAATTCTGCCCTGGAATAGCCAGTCCCTGCATAAAGCTAATTCTCATTCTTCACTCTATACTTTTTTATGTAGGTTGTCTTTTATGGATTTCTGAATGTGACAGGATTCAGCACTGAAACTCAAAATGAACAGTGCAAAAAGCCCAGACAAAAAAACATAAACCCCACCCCCGCAAAAAAAAAACCCAAAAAAAACCAAAAAGAAACAAACACAACCAAAAAAAAACCCCAAAACAAAACAAAACAAAAAAACCCAAGAAACAAACATACAAAAAAAAACCACCAAAAAAGAAAAAACCTTTAGGGTTAAATACAGAATTCACTTAAGTATTGGAATGAATAGTGTATTTTTTTATACCATCCATAATCATGATGGAAATGAAGAACTGTTTTCTGGGGTTATCAGAAAACTGCAAGTGAACAGAACCTCTCGCTTCAGGTTTCAACTGTCCTTATGTATCCTTCTTCTCACTGGAGGTGAGCAGGAGTTGGTTTTTTATCAGCCATCAGCTGCCCCCAGCAGTGAGCTGGCACCACAGCAAACCAGTGTTTCTGATTTGGTTAATCTACTAATTTTGGCTCTTGTTTATAATACATAGATGCATTTGACTTTTATCCATTTTTTGTGGTTTTAAGCCCAGCTGGAGATGAAACACCACAAAGCCACTCGCTCAATCACCCCTTCACTTCCTGCCCACCCATGAGCCATGGGCAGGAGAGTTGAAGCAAAACTTGCATGTTGAGATAAGAACAATTTAATAATTTAAAATAAATTAAAATACAATAATAATTGTAGATATAATAATAAAATTAATATTAATAATATAAAAAGGGCAAAGAACAAGTGATGCATAATCCAATTGCTCACCACAGTTCCTCTGAAAAAAAAAATCTAAAAATTTCCTTCATATGCCAGAGAAAAACCTCAGGATTTTTTTTTTTTAATTGATAAAAAATCTCTGTGACAGTCAGTGTTTAATTTTATAATTTTCTTTTCTAAATTTGGTTCACTTTCTTTTGCTACTTGACCTATGCTGAGTGGGAGAGAATACTGTGTGCTTTCAGTGATACAAAAGATATATTGTAATTTATAAATAGTTTGGTTACTATATATTTAAATGAATGTTATTTCTGCTAACTAAATATATCATCCAAATATACAGAATCCAGAAAATTCTACAAGACAAATTCTAAACCTCAATAAATTTTCTTATACATGTGGTGGTCTTCTTAAATTCATAAGAATCTCATCTTCTTTTGGCAAGAAGGTCAAAGTTGTCCCTTTTATGGCATAGTTTTTGCATAGTTTTCTGGATTAGAAAAATTGCATCGAAAATAAACCTAGTTCCTCAGAGGTTTTTTGCTCTTTTTGCAATAATTTTCATTGTTTTCCTTGGTATCAAGAGCAGAGGAAAGGCTTTGTACAGAAGACCTAACCTAGATCTTAAATTCCTAGAAGTGTTTATTTGTAATTTTCTGCTTACTTTCAAAATCTCACATAACACCTTTTAATTCCTCAGGTCTCCTCCCCTTCAGTATCCCAGGAAGCTGATCAGCCATTTGTTATCCATCTTTATGATATTTGCACTCTGGCCTGTGCAGTAAACTCCAGGAACAAAGTCTGAGATCTGATTTTTCCTCTGTACCAAGCTGGTTAAATCTTGGTATGTCCCACTGTTAAAAATAGCATGGCTTTACCACAATTACTTGCTTTAAGGTTATTAAAAGAGCATTTCATTCAAAGTCTCTGATGACCAACTCTAGCCATAGCAGTAATTGCTGAGATCTGCCAATGGAAAGACAACTCTTCACTATAATTATTAATTTTTCTGTAAGGCAACACTTCAGCAGTGGAATTCACTTGACATTTATTAATTTCCTATTCCTAAAATTATTAAAATATTTGCTCATAAAAATAGGACAAGTGTTTTCTCTAACAGAAAATTTATCAAACCAATGATTTTTAAGATTACCTTTAAACCATAGACAAGCCCTGGAATGTGCACTACACATCACTTAGAGAGAAATTAAAATAACTTTTTTTTCCCATTAGTTAACTCAGAACATTTGTGTGAATTACTTTCCTCATCTCAATGTGAAACTTAATGTTGAGCTGTCAGAGGAAGTATTGTGAGTTATTCCAACTGGACATAGATAAGAATACCACAACACATGATTCTTTGTCTTTTAAATTACCCATTCTCACTGCCCATGAGTCAATCAAATCTTCTCATGCATCTCCTATGACAATTTATCCTTCCTTAATGACTGAACAATCCAGGGGATGATAGAGTCAATAGCTGGTTATTAAGGAATAATATTTAATGCTAAAAAAGTGTCAGTGGGAATTCCATAAACTTCTCAAGGTGACTGTGAAACAGGTCCAATGGGATATTTGTTAAAAGAAACTTTTGAGTGAACATATTACACAACTATTTGATTTTGCTGTGGGTATAAATGTAAGGAAATATGCTTGGAGTTTTGAGAAGGTCTTGAATTCTTAGGAAATCATGATGTGATGGAAATAAATGTAGCAACTCTTCTACACATAGCAATTAATTAATACATGGAGATATAAATTAGCGGAATGCTAGAGTGAAATTCAGAAACTTAAATTCTCTTTTATATATGATTTCTATAATAACACAAATCAAACATCCTGTCTTTTCTATCACAAGTGTTTTCTGCTAAATTTTTGATTTTGTGGAAATTGTTTAACTTCTGGGTCTTTCTTCACATACCACCCTGTAAAGATTGTCTTGAGACATGTCTCTGTGTAGAGAAAATAACAAGACCACTACCTTATCATTATCAGAGATTTGCAGCTGCCACTCTAAAAGAGCTATAGGACATTTTTTTCCCTTTTTTCTACCCCAATTTAGTCTATTAAAGCCACTTACATCCTATATCATGTTCCCTTCCTTTTCTCCCTGACATGGTACTTCCAAGAACTGACAGCAGTCCTTGTCCAGTCCTTACAGCATCATCCTGGCAGACACGATTGCACCTGTCTGTCTCGTAAATGCCTTAGCAGAAGATGGAAATCCAACAACACACTTTAGGGAAAATAAACAAACAACAACAAAACACAAAAAAATACCCCAAAACTAACCAACAATAGCAACAAAAAAAAAAAAACAAACGAAAAAGAAAAAGAAGCAACCAAAGTAAAATGGGAAAAATCTTTCTGAATGTAAGAAAAATGGGAATCAATAATTGTGTCTGTGTGAACTACTAATATGTGAAAACTCTCCGTTGTAATTATACTCACAACTGTCATACTGTCTTAACCTAACACGTATCTTTGCAAAGTCATGTGTGAAACACAGAATATAGAAAGAAATATGGTTAAAAACACCCCCTACTTATATTAATATTCAGGACCAATCTAACTTCCAGTGCTGTACACTCTCTACTCAAAGACATTCCACTTCCCCTCTCTAATTTTCACAGGCAGTCTTTATCTGTCCATCTGCAATGCATTTCTGCTCCATTAAGTTATTATAATACACAGCCATAAAGATAATGCAACTGTAAATTATTGCATTAACATTCTAGTCATCAACACATAAACTCAGACTGAACAAAAGGCAGAATCTATTCTACCTGAGAATGTGTCATTTCAGAAACAGAATATACTCTTTTAAAATGGTTGAAAAAACACTTGAAATGGCAATTAACACTCTTCAAAAATCCATCCTGACATGTTTTGCTTTTGTATGTGTTTAAGTGTATCTCAACACTCAAGCTGAAGGAAAAAAAAAACCCGAATAGAATAGAATAGAATAGAATAGAATAGAATAGAATAGAATAGAATAGAATAGAATAGAATAGAATAGAATAGAATAGAATAGAATAGAATAGAATGGTTCTTTGTCACTTTGTCAAGGAACATAACCCAATCATCTAGACCAACTGACTGACCAATTCAGAGCTGACCAAAAGATGACTCATGTTAAGCACCTTGTTTAAACTCCTCTTAAACCACTGATATGCCAGAGGCATTGATCGCCTCTCTGGGAAAACGGTCCCAGTGTTTGACTCAATCTCTCAGCAAAGAATTGTTTCCTAACATCAAGTCTGAACCTCTCTTGATGCAGCTTTGAATAAATCCCTTTCAAAATTAGGAGAAATACTTTTTAAAATTCTAATTGAAACTTTTTAAAATTCTAATTGAAAGTTGCTGTGAAACATACAGTGGGGGGGAAATAATAATCACTTTAATTCATAAAATCTATAAGATTATAATTTTTATTATATAACAATTTCAAATAATAAAGACAATTATCAACCACCTAAATTATTAACAATTTAAACTATTGGTCAGCCTAGGTTATATGTATTTGTTTCATCATTTATCAGTATCAGACCTCCCAGGAAAGTCACAAGCACATTGTTTCACTAGAGATATCACCACCAGTTGCAGCAATTATCAGCTTAAAGATGCCTTGAACCAAAAGTGGCCTCAAAATGACTCTTTTTAAAAGCCACTTAACATGGCCCTAATGGAACAAGCCAGGCATACCTTGTCATTTTGTCTCAATATTTACAAGCACTGCAATATTAGAAGAGCCTGGGTGACAATTCTACAGGAAATTTTGAGCAGAAGCCCAAAGAACCACTTTCAGACAGCAAAAAGTATCTCTGAATGTTAACAGTGGGAATGGAACTTGTGCTCCCACAAGAATTAAAGCATCTTGCTTTGAGAACAAGACTTTCAAATGCAAAATTAAAAGAGCTGTAGGGTTCTTTTTGGCTCAGTACAAGTTGGTTGTTTGGACCCTGGGCTTTCTTGCAAAAGTTACTGCAGTCTTCTCCACATTGGTTTTAGAAATGAAACTGAGCTAAGAGAAGCCTTCTGAAAGAAGAAGCCAGAATTTATTTTAGGTAAATATTTTAAAGTTGTTTGTATTTTGGAAATGTAAATAAATTAAGCCTGCTACTTAAAACATTTATTTCAGAACTAAATATATTCATGAAAGACTTGCAGAGAAAAAAAAAAGAAGCAAAAATAAAAATATATGACAAGAACAAAGGACAAAGGAGCCCCTCTCTTTGGCGGTGTTCCTGATCCCTTCACAATGATGGAAGTTATTAGCTGTCAATCATATTTTCTGGGCAGATTGAGACCCAGGGATACAGGTTGGACCTTAACAGTCAGGTGATGTGGGAAGGTAGTTCTAAAGTCCAAGTAGGAATAGACAATGTGCACTTTTTTCCTAAATTAAGCATATAAAAAACAGGCTAATGCTTTAATAAGCCACAGTTTATTCTCTTTTAGACAGATTTCAGGACACTACACTTACAAGCTATTTATTTAATCTCTTGGAGAGAGAGAGACCAGGAAGTCTAGCAAACAGAATGTTCCTTCTTTTCCATGGAACATTAGGATAAGAATAAGAAAAACAACATTTATATAATCTCTCCTCTACATAAATGGATGATCTGTCACATAATTGCCTCTTTTTGGGATATGAGAGTGTTAAAAATCTTGTTTGTGCAGCAGAGGAAAAAGATGCACAAATAAGTGATGTAACTGGTCAACAGACGAGCCACGCACTGGATCCCTCTTCCCACAGTGATCATCAAGGGTGGTGCTCATCACCTTTAGCTCAAACTTGTGGTCAATTGCCAAACCCCCACCAGTCTTAGGAAAAAGTCAACCAGAGCCCTATGCATGAAGACTTAATGCAGAATCAAAGTACACAGTAAATGAGAAGTGTTAATGACATCAATGTCTTAATGCTGCGCTGCTATTACCACTGACCTTATTTTGTTTAGATAACACACTAATGCACATGCAGCAACCACCCACCAGAGAGCTAAGGCATTAAATCTTTCCAACAGGAACAAACTTCTTACCAGCTGGCAGGAGGTGTGACTGGGGGTAAAGTTCCCAGAGTCCATTAAAAAAGTGTCTGTAACAGTGCAAAATAAAGGAAACAAAATAAAACAAAACAAAAATCACAGCATTTTTCTATTATCAGGGTCAACACCCTGAAAGCTGAATCCACAACCTTAGAATAGGCATTTCTGTTTCTCATTTAAAACTCCATATGTCTGCAGTGTGTCCTTCCCTGCAAGTATCTTCACCACCCAGAATTCACAACAAGGAAACCACTCTTATTTTTCTTTTTTTTTCCCTCAAATGAAGTTTAAAAAAAAATCACGTTTTTAAATACTGATTCATAAAATGATACTTTCCCAAATATTTGTGGAAGACTGGATATCTCCAGTCTGATATCCAGAGGTTCTGTGGTGGGTTGGACACAATCACACCATAAAACCTAATAAGAGGTCAAATTCTGAATCACCTGTGCTTGGTTCTGCAGGTTTGGTTTCATATGTTTATTCTCACATAAGAGAAAGTTATACAGGATTTCTTCCTGTAATGAAACCACAGGTGAGTGGTTAGAACCTGTTTCCATCAAGGCACTATCAGTCAATGACCAGACAAGGTAGAAAAGCAAGGACATTTGCTTACAAGTTGATTCATTTTTAACAGGAACAAAATCATGTTGTTGTTGCAGTTTTATTTAGAAATAATAAAGCTTCAACATGGTATTGTAAGCACTGTGTAGAGAATACAGAGATATGCAATGTGCTTGTACTTATGTCATAAGAAGTTAAATTTATATCAGTGCATCTAGCACCATTCTTCCCATGAATTTGAGCTTCCAGTCTGCTTACTCAAGTCTTTTACCTTAGTCAGTAATTTTGAGTCATAACGCATTAACAGTCATTCTTATTTAATTCTAAAACTAGTTATTTTAAGATCCATCTCCTCTAATAAATAGTTACCCTTATTTTCAAGCCATTTACATTAAAACATCTGGCATAATCATTGGTGCTGGCCAAATACTGACATTTTCAGGAGAATATTTTCTTATTAATATTGAAGGTCTCAGAACTATTTTAATTCTTGAAGAAAGCAAGGAATTTTCAAACAAAAAATATCTACACCGTTATTCATAAGACTTTTGTCCACATGATACTAGAATACCTATGCTAAATAAAAAAAATAAATTTATTGATGACAAAACAAGCAGAAGACAGAGAGTGCTGGGGTCTTAAGGAAACAAAGATGCAGAGTTTGTGGTTAGAACCTGTTTCCCTCAAGGCACTATCAGTCAATGACCAGACAAGGTAGAAAAGCAAGGACATTTGCTTACAAGTTGATTCATTTTTAACAGGAACAAAATCATGCTGTTGTTGCAGTTTTATTTAGAAATAATAAAGCTTCAACATGGTATTGTAAGCATTGTGTAGAGAATACAGAGATATGCAACGTGCTTGTACTTATGTCATAAGAAGTTAAATTTATATCAGTGCATCTAGCACCATTTTTCCCATGAATTTGAGCTTCCAGTCTGCTTACTCAAGTCTTTTACCTTAGTCAGTAATTTTGAGTCCTAACACATTAACAGTCATTCTTATTTAATTCTAAAACTAGTTATTTTAAGATCCATCTCCTCTAATAAATAGTTCCCCTTATTTTCAAGCCATTTACATTAAAACATCTGGCATAATCATTGGTGCTGGCCAAATACTGACATTTTCAGGAGAATATTTTCTTATTAATATTGAAGGTCTCAGAACTATTTTAATTCTTGAAGAAAGCAAGGAATTTTCAAACAAAAAATATCTACACCGTTATTCATAAGACTTTTGTCCACATGATACTAGAATACCTATGTTAAATAAAAAAATAAATTTATTGATGACAAAACAAGCAGAAGACAGAGAGTGCTGGGGTCTTAAGGAAACAAAGATGCAGAGTTTATAACTGTCACAGGTAGTGTTCTCAGATACTCCACATGAAGTAATTAGGTTATTTTTATGAAAGTCAGAGTACAACACTATCTGAAAGAGAATTTTAAAGGGAATGAGGATAACTCTTGTTTCCAGAACTCTGGCTCCAATATAGGTGAAACCATATGAATCTCTTTATGCTCAAGTTTGAATCGTACACAGTTGTCACTACAGATTTGCATTTCAGAACCATAGCACAATGCAATATTGAGAAGTACTTTAGAAGAATAGGTTTCCCATTACATTAAGGTCAAGAAAGCAACATTACAGTCACATGAAGACTTTTTCTTTTCTAATATAGCTGCTTATAACCCAGAATCTAGCTCTGAGACATGCTAGGAAATATTTCCTTTTCTCTTTACACACTTTTCTTTCTTTTCTATTTCATTATTCAGCTACAGAAGCATACAATCACTGCCTCATTATTTCAGGACAACAGTCACTCTCTAATTGTTTCATGTCTGATGAGCATTTCAATGATGGATGACCTGACTCACTCTACAAAATTTTATAGCTGAAAAACAGATTCGGGGTTAGGGGAAAGTAATGCACAGTTGTGGTGGGTTCTAGCGCTGGCTGAACACCAGTGCACCCAGCAGAATATACTTACTCCTTTCCTGCTGTGAGGTAGGATTAGGAGGAAGGCAAAGCAGGCTCAAGACTTTAAAAGGGTATGAAGAAAACTTTATTGACAATAATGAAAAGAAAGAATAATAAGAAAACAGTTATTTTGTGGGTTTTAATTTCCATGAATAACAGCCACCTGAGAATCTGCAATCACTAAGTCTCTCCCATCTTTCACAGCTTTTCCCACAGCTGTGCTTATGGGCCATGTCAACTTATGAGGTGATATTTTAAGGATGAACTGTTCAAGAGCAAAGGTTCTCTTTATCTATCTCTGAGATAATTTCTGGGAACAGAGGTCTTCCTCTTCTTTCCCTGAGGGCAACGGGTCTTCATCACTCCTGTCTCTCTCTGTTCAAACTTCTCATGGGACCACAGCTACTTCAACATCTGCTCGATTCTTTGCTTTCTTCTTCATCTGCTTGATTCTTTCTTTCTGCTTCATCTGCTTGAAGCACAGATGTCTTTGCTCATATCTACAATTTGAACACTTGATCTCCCCATACTTTCAATGAATTACAGGAAAAAACAGTCTGATGTATCAATTATATTTTCTCCATAGCCTTACAAGAGGATTTCAGCCCAGGACTTGAGGTATCTCCTCAACCTTCCCAGCTGGGATTTGACTCCTTACTGACCTTCAGGTCTCATGTTGTTGTCTACATGTCTTCACTCTGTCCTTTTCTCTCACCCAAAAAAGGACTGGAGGTCTGCAAAAAAAGGATTGAAGGTCTTATCTATGCACTGAAAGAGTTAATATCTCACCTGGAGCCTGCAGATGGTCACATTATCCCTGCCGGGCAGGGGCCAAAGCAGTCGAAGATGATTTCCAGGCCACATGGGGCTGTGAGAGGACTGGCCATATGGCTGGTCTCCATCCCCTGCTGCATTCAATCCCAGCCACGGGGCCGCGCTCTGTGTGGGCTGCAGGGCCATCTCTGGGTTTTTTTTCTGGTGGCCTTGCTGGGGAAATGGCCAGGATCTCAGCAGCCAGGCCAGGACTCAAGGGCCGATGGCCTCCCCTCCTCTGGCCCCGCAGCCTCTGGGGCCCAGCCCACCCTCCCCAGCTGGGCCACGTGGGCCAGGGTGGAGTGGGCCTGGCCTGGCCAGGGCTGAGTCTCGTTACCTGTTCAAGGCCAGAAAAAAGATAGAGTAGGAGCTTTTCCCATAGTTTCTTTGTTCTTAACATGCGTGTTCATAGAGGCGTGTTCAGCTTTCTAGTGGTTTAACAAAGTGTCAGCATTCAAAACTAGTCAGTGATTGGTTTTGCTAGGCTCAGAGGAAGCTCTCAGCAGCTCCTCTCAGAAAAAATCACTTCTGTGGGTGGGCTCCAATGCAAAACCAGCACTACAGCCCAATACACACCATCTACTAAAACCCTAAATCTTTATCTTTCTGTTATTGTCAATTCCATAAATACTTTACAAAGCTACTAATCAGAGATGAACTCCTCTCTCATTTACTTTCTGACATAAGTGTAAGTCCTCTCCTCTCTTCCAAAAAATGCTGATTATAAAGAAAGACTCAAGTGCCAACATTAATAACCCCACTTGATTCTAGAAAAGACTAGATTCAAAAGATACAAGTGTCTGAATTAGCGCTTTTCTTCTCCAGACCTAGATTTTCCGGTAGGATAAAATCTGTGATGAAAAAATCCTAGGACTAATATTAAAAAAAAAAAAAAAAAAAAAATCTAATGTTTTTTTACTAAATTTGTCCCTTTCAAATGAAGTGAGTACTTGAATGTCAAAGAAAAACTGACGGAGTAACACTGTCTTACCAAAAAGATACCAATATCTGTGAATCAAACACCAGTCCTTGTGGATTTATAACAATTCATGTTATTTTTAAAGATTTTAGCAATGTGGTGGTTTGACCAGAAGTGGGATTTCTGGGATGTTGTGGTCGGTCCAATGGGTGCTCAGGTTTTCATGGGAGCACTGGCATTGTGCCAGTGTCAAACCATGACAAGCATATTTCCCTGTTGTGCTGGTTTTGACTAGGCTAGAATTAATTTTCTTTTTAGTAGTTAGTATGGGGCTATGTTTTGTATTTTGTAAGCACAGAGATGTTTTCATTACTGCTGATCAGAGCTCACACAGAGCTGAGGTGTGGAGTGGGGAGGCTGGGGGGGGAAAAGGGAGCTGGGAGTGGACACAGCCAGGACAGCTGACCCCAACTGACCTAAGGAATATTCCAGACCATACAGAGTCATGCTCAGCATATATAGGTGGGGACAGGAGAAAGGGGAGACATTTGGTGATGTTCTTTGTCTTCCCATGTCACCATATCGTGTGATGGGGCCCTGCTGTCCTGGACATGGCTGAACACCTGCCCAGACATGGGAAGGGGTGAATTAATTCCTTGTTTTGCTTTGCTTATGGGCTTGAATTTTGCTTCACCAGTTAAACTGTCCCAATCTCAACCCACAAGTTTTCTCATTTTTGCCCTTCTGATTTATTCCCCATCTTAACCAGGAGAGTGAGTGAGCAGCTGTGAGGGGCTTGGTCACTGCCAGGAGTTATAGTTTAACATCTGTTCATCCTCTTTTATCTTACCCTAAAATTTTGTCTGATTTTATTTTCTCTGCACTTCTGTTTTACCTCTAAGCTGCACCCTTTTGGAAACTTACATTCCAAAACTGTTGATTAGTGCTAAACTTGTAAGTATTTTCACCATCTTCTAAAATGAATGTGCTGTGGAAATAAGTACCTCTTTGGTATATACATTAAATGACTGTTCGTTTTCCTTTTGATTGCATCCTGCTAATTTTGAGGCACTATGTTAGTTCATTCCCCCTAACCCTCCCAAAAAAATCCCTGAAATCTGCACTCAACAAATCTTTTAGAAATTTTTATTTCATAAATCTTACTCTTTAAGAACTTGTTTCCAACATAGTCAAAGATCAAGTTGCTATAAATCTACTGCTTTCTTTTCCCTCAAATCTTTCCAAATGATCATTCCAGCTGCAGTACCAGAAGGCATAAACAAGTAAAGGTGAGAAGAAAGTCAGTAAGTAAAACTAATATGTGTTTTACATAACAACTGGTGCTATGTTTTTTCCTACCCCCCTGACATATCCCAAGCCTTAAACTGAGCTCTCAGAGTGTGCCTTATTATTTATCATGCCAATTATTAGTCTACTGTTGGTGCTATCACAGTAGGACAAAATAGTAGCAATTTTCTGAGCATGGTTATAGGTTATAACAGGAAAACATATTGTTTTGCAACAGTGCTGAAAGAACTGGATGGTCCTTTCAGAGGCCAATGCTTATTAACAAAATAATTAGTATCTATTATGTTATTTGAGACTCATAAAAACCATTTAATCAGCTATTTTAGAGGCTAAAATAATGACATATGATCAACCATCTCCTCGAGGACCTAATGCCCTGGCAATCAGCTGTGGTGTCCAGTTTCACCTCCTTAGTCTCCTGAATTACATTTGTAGTTTAAAAAGTGCATTTTCCATCATCCTGCCACCATATTTTCCCATATGGCCATCTGCCAGACTTTACAAAATGCCATCTCTCCAACTTCAGGTAAACGGGTGCTTTTATTTCTATAAAAACCAAGAAGTAAGAATGGATGATACTTATCCAGCATTTGTCTCTGCTTGCTGGATATAGAAACCTGGGAGCATCCCCATGCTGTCACATATAAGTAGACACAGCTGGTTTATAGCTGGTTTACAGCCTTAAAAATCTCATTTCAACTTTTTTTTATTTGCTCTGATTGCTTACATACTTTGCATTAAAACTTAGTAGGTGTAGATTAATTATTAGAATAAAATTCTTTCCTTTGAGGATGGTGAGGTGCTGGCACAGGTTGCCCAGAGATCTGGATGCCCTCACCTGGAGGTGTTCAAGGTCAGGTTGGAGCAACCTGGTCTAGCGGAAGGTGTCCCTGCCCATGGCGAGGTGTTGGAACAAGATGGTTTTGAAGGTCCTTTCCAACCCAAGCCATTCCATGACTGTGAATTTACAGGCATCAGGATTAAAACCACCTCCAAGCAAAATATGACCTTAAAACTGGAAGCCAGTATAACTGTCCTTCCAAGTACAAAATCCTCTGTACTTGGAACACACAGTACGATAAAAAAACACATGTTAAATTCCAGCTTTCACTTAATAATCAATACGGTTCTATAGAAACAAGACAAAATATAGAAATTTATTTCAAAAATGTATTATCATACAGTCTTTGGTAAAAAAAAAGTTGAAGAATTCTGGTGAGGAAGTTAAGAAAAAAATGCATTGAAGCATCTTCAATATTCCTATCTGAATTTTTTAAACATACAAAATAACTTCCCATAAAAAGGCAAGATGTTATGGATTTCTGACTACAGAAATTTTAAGGAAGGAACAAGTTTAGAAATTAATGTTTATTTTACACAGTATGCAGCATAACATAAATTTATCTATCTCCTTCTTAACAAAGGTTGTTGGACCATTTATGTTTAACAACTCAAATAAAGAAAAAAAATCATAAATAGAAAAATTGTGTACTCCTGTAAGTATGCAAGCAATGATTATCAAAAATTCAATAAATACGAAATGAAAATATAGAAGGAAAAAAAAACAATCTAGTAATAAAGGGCAGGGTACTCTTTATATGCCACAGAGGCTTATTTTGCTCCAAAGTGATCAGAATAATAAACAGGAAGCTTTTTCCTGCAAAGAGCAGGCATAATCACAAAAGTGTCAACAGTGTGAGATTCTAAGATAGTCCTGATGGAATAAGTATATCATTGGTACAAGGAAATTTTAAATTTTTGACACATTCCTTAAATATCAGGATGAGAAGGTGATGATACCTTTATCTTAACAGCCCAGTCTCCAGTCTTTTTATTATTCATATGTGGTTTACTAGTCAGCAGACTTTTTTTTGAATTTGTAGGAACTCAGACACCGATTAATGACCTGATGGTACACTCCTAATGCACTCTTTCAAGCCAATTAGTTCTCACATTTATTGCAATTCTATATTATTATGTGAAAAGTTGATTTTGTTGGAATTAGGAGGTCCAGGGATTAAGTATGTCAACTGGAAAATATCTACTAGCAATAACAAATTTGATGGCCTTGGTAAATAAAAGTGAAGGCACAGAAAATAGGTTTTATTACAACTTTTCTCAAGCTGAAAACTTCAAGCCTCATTTTACTGTATTTTTGTCTCTATGGCAAAAATAAAGGAAAATGAACTGCCACATGAACATGATGGAAATGAAAGGAAAGTTCATACAATTACCCTTAGGTTTGGATGCATTCATAAACAGTAGAACCTGACAGTAATATTATTTGCATAGACAAAATGAGACTGGTATTATTACAATTAATAGACTCTAAATCTGCAAAGAACTCAGCATGGGGTTTGGTTTACAAACTGGGGAGCATTATAGACTTAAAGCTCTTTTTCATGGCTATAGTAGGACTAAAATAAGCCTGAATTTGACAGAAACTGGTCTAAGCTTTGCTGCAGGTAGAAATGCAAATGTCAATTTAACTTTCAGGTCACAGACCATGACCCAAGGCTAAGCAGCTTCCCAGGAGGGATTGCCACTGAGTTTTAAACAACCAAAATTTCCCAAATTTTGTTGTAGATTGAAATCATCTTTTCAGTTTCAGTCACTGGATTCTGTTGGCACTTTTGAAAGCAAAGATATTTCCAAATAGAGCTTCAATGTATTGCCATTGTACAGAAAAAATTCTCCAATTTACATAAGCCATTTTTAAAATGGAGATACTTAAGTATCCACAACTTTTGTTTGCAGGTGAGGACTCAGACAACTCTTAAAAGTCACTAGACATTGACCTATGTAAAGTATTGAATTCATTAGTATCTCTTTACCAGTGCAGAAGTACAGTTATTTCAAGAGTCATACTTTTCACTAGAAATTGATTTTGTCTCTGCAGTTCCAGCCTTTTTTAATTGACAAAACTCTCTAAAATCCTGAAATCAGCATTCAGGTCAACATTTGCAGTAAGGTGCAATGAATTTGGTCCTTAATGTGTAAAATGAAACTCAAATCTTTAGAGGGTCTGGGGCCTCATGATCCACACTATCCAGAGTCTGAGTATCTGCAATTTAAGATGGTGGCACCAATATAATTCTTATTCCTCTTCCAGGAGAAGAAGGGATGGATTTTCAAATAGATAAAAGACTAAATGATCAATCTAGGATCTATTTTTTCCCTGATTTAATATCTTTAAATTACTCTTCATTAGAATCACAGATATTCTGAATTGGAAGGGGCCCACAAGGACCATCAAGTCCAACTGTCAAGCGATTGGCCTTTATGGGAATTGGACACACAACCTTAAAGTTATTTTACCAGCTTCATAACAGGTTCATAAAAATTAAGAGATCAATGCTTCTTTATCTATGATGAGAATTCTTAAGAATAGAGTTGGGAGAAAGAATATTAAAATAGACTTTTATCTGCAGCCAGGCATAATTACAAGGTAAATCTCCCTCTTATCAATGCAGTTATGGAAGAGATAATAAAGCTATTCTCCCTTGGCTTCAAATTGTTAGTCTTCCCATCCAGTTCAGAAAATTGGCTTAGAGGCAACATCACAAACCTCTTTTTTTTCTATATCTGTACCAAATCAGCACCAGATTCACACATTCTGACTCCTAAAACTGACCCCTGGTGGTTAGGACAGGTGTTAAGGCATTCTCATATATGTTTCCTCACACAGCAAAACTATAAAAAAAAATTCCTGTTTTCTATATCTATTGAGAAGGAAAGCTCATATCACAGTTTTTTTCTCCTTTTAAAATCAAAAGGAAATTTAAGTTGCCACAAGTGGCCATACCAAGATTTCTTTGTCAGAATTATTATGAATAAAGGAAGATATCCATGTGGACAAAACACTATGAATGTTTTTATTTACAGACATGTCACAGTGAGACATTGAAACCCACACAAAGCCACACTGTTTAGAAGCCAAATATATACAGTTTATGTGAAAGTGAAGAAATAAAATCTATGAGGGAATTTAAGTAGGTGGAATTTAATTACCTGAACTGGAATTTAGCCAGGGTAGCAAGGTTAACATCTCTACTGATCCCATATTTTTATGATCAGTTACTTTAACAGCCTTGTATTTGCATATTTCTCAAGTGAAATCCAAGGCAGAGAAGTTAGAGGTGAGTGTTGTTGCTGACAATATGATACACTAAACCAACATTATTTTTGCTGCTTGCCTGTGCTCTTGATTGCTGTGCAGTCTTACAATGAACATTGGAAATTAATTTCTCAGACACAGAAAAAATGGTTAGTATTTATCAATTTCAGATTTTTTCTTCTAGTCACCCCAGGGGGGAAACTGGGTGAAATGCAAGATTTCATTGAGCAGGCAGATGTTACATCTCTGCTGAGCCATCCCAGTCAAAAAATTAAGCAATCCCCCCCTATTTGTTAGTATAAATAAACATGAAATAAACAAATATAAAAATATGTTATTGCATAAACCGCAAAGAACATTATATTTAGCAAACCACATGAAAACAGTTGTTGATTTCTTTTTAAGAGCAATAGAAATAATTTGTGGTCCGTACATTTTAAGATTTTACTAAAGCCAGAAAAAATCATTAACTTTGAAAATTCAGTCCATTGCTCTGTGCCAATCATAAAGCAGAAATTCATTTGCATCTTTAACTGCTGCCTTCCTAAGTCATGTCTTTTGCTGGCCAGTTCATTGTGTATCTACTGCTATGAATGCTATATACTGATATACATTACATGGTGCTCCCAGCAGATGCATCATCAGAGGTGTCCATTTGTCTGAAGAGCCTGTATGGTGAAAATGAGGGCAGAGAATGGAGTGGAGAGTCAGTAGAGGGACCGACAGGTATCAAGGAAAGTAGAGGAGCTTATCAATGGTGAACAGATATGCCTGGATTGACCACCCTGACAGTTCAGAGGAATCCACGTGAAGTTCCTGGATAAATGTAGGTTTAACCATCTTTGTGCAGAAGATCAACAGCTCATTTAAGGGGAAAACCCAATGTTCAGTCACCGTTCCCCAGTCCTTCTTTATCTTTGTTTGGTTTGTGTTTCCAACTCTGTTTCCATCTGTCTGTTTTAGGAAGATTTAGCATCACTGCTTATGTGGCTACATTGCTGAGGTCCTAATACAACTAAAAGTAAAGTTTAGCTGAAGGGCCAAAGATGTGCATCACTCTGCACATCTGCTCATGGAAACATGAAATTTTGGTTTGCCTTCTTCTAAATACTAAGCCCTCTCTGCTCATTCAATGTGATATATGCAAACAAGAAAAATACCAAAGGGGAAGTGCTTTAGTTTTAAACATTAATAAAATAAAGAAGTGCAATTTTTGAGAATTTTTTTTGGTGAAAGGAAAAAAAAAAGACTTTGTGTATAGAGTCAGAGATTTAGAGCTGACCAACCATTGCAGGGGTGTTAATATAGGGGTGTTTTGTAAAAATATATCCCAACAGGCCTAATTTGGGAGAGGGATAAATGACAACCTGGGCAGATGTTTTCTGCCTCAGAGGCAGATGCTTTCATAAACCTGAATGACCTGGAGCATCTCTCAGAAAAGGAAGAGGGATATGGGCCTGTGGCGCAATGACAAAGTGACCTTTCCAGCAGGCTCCAACAGTCCTGAGGAAGGGAATGGCAATGGCTTTCCCTATTTTGGAACACAAGCAGAGACAATAGCAAGTTATATTCTTGAGGAATTTGAAGTTTACCTTCTCTGCTTAACCTTTTTTGTTGTTGTTGTTTGTTTTAAATTTTAAATGGCTATTAAAAAAGACAAAAACTTCCCACTCAAAGCGCACAGATAATTAAAGTCAATTATTGAAATTTCAGAAATATTGTCTGGAGATTTATTTTTATCATCATAAAAAAGTGTTATTATGGCAAAACACACTCTTCTCATAGATATGTAGAAAACATAAGCTCTTTTTTTCTTTTTTTTTTTTTAAGAGCAAAATAGTTTCAGTGTCTTGAAGCAATTTGAGATAATTAAATTGGAACATTGGGATTTTTTCAGTTTTAAATTAGGAATTATCCCTAACTTCTCATCATTAAAGTATGTGTCTGCATCCAAAGTCAACCATGAATTAAAAGAAAAGTTAAATTAAGCTTCAAATGGTATGGTTTAAGTAGCATTGATCCTCCTGGGTGCAGGGGAATACCCTATTCCCTTACAACTGACTACATGAATACCCAATATCTTTTTCAGAACTATTTCACATGATTTTTTTAAAAAATCACATCGAATTTCCTGTTTATTGTTGTTTACTTTTCACCTATTTCTGATTGAAAGTAAATGTCAAATATCATGACCTTTCAGAAAAAGGATTGTTTCAGATTTTTACCACTTCCATGGCATCCAATCAACAATTTTTTTCAGGTTTTTCCCCATCTAGTTATTTTTGTCAGTAATAACCTCTATTAAAATTAATAGTTCAGAAATATATTAGCAACTAGAATCAAATAGGTAAAATATATTAGCAACTAGAATCAAATAGGTACGATTATTTTTGAAGTATGACCATAATGTTAGGTCTTTGTCACAATGGTAATAAAAGAAGGAATAAAATCTAAAATGTATTCATTCTAAAAATGAACAAATAAATTGTTAATGAACAGAAGGAAACTCATTAGAGAAGAGTTTAGGATTTTCTTCTCCATAATTTTGAAATGAAAGGCAGCTATCCAGGGACCAGAAGTTATATTGCACAGAATAACTGTCTGATTTGTGCCTCATTAAAAACCAAATTGCATAAATCTATTATTATTAGTAATAATGCTGATCAATTAAAATGAAATTGCCTCACCAGGACCTGATTGCAGTACTATCATACAGGACAAAATTAGAACTCAAGTGGCTCTTTAAATCCCAGGCCCAGAACAAAACTGTATGTTTTTAAGCCTGAATAATGATTACCAGTAGAATATATTGCTAGGCAAGGTCCTTGTCACAAGAAAACACTATGGCAAATAGCACTAATTGATATCTCTGATGGCTGTGTGAGAAGAAGTGTCAAGGATTGATCAAACATGAACCTTTTAAAATCTCTACCCTATGAGGATCAGACATCTGTGATGTACAAAAATAGAGTTGATGGCTTCAAAGCATAGGAACATATTGCTATCTGAAAATAGCAAAATGCTGTCACATTTCCAAAGGAGAGGAACTCCCTAACATACATATTTTATCCTCATTGAATAATAGCTCACCCTACAAGCATTTCATCTCCCATGATTGTATAAATACCATAAAGTGACAATGAGAGTGCAGAAAAAGATCAGCATCTTACTCACAAGGAGTCCTACCAAATTATATTTATGATCATTTCCACCAGAACAATTATTGTAAGTGTATCAATTTTTTAATAGTTAAGCCCCTGAACAACCCAAATAAAAGTTCACTTAACTAAATCTGCTTTTAGTCTTTCTCATTGCCTCACTAACTAATATTTCAATAGATGGTAGGTTATTATCTCCACTCAGTGTACATTTTCTTGCCTTTAAATCGATGAGGGCATTGCACAAATGCACCACGTTTGGGAAATCCACAGCCGTCCATTATGGTTCAAATGAGACATCCAAGTCCAGCTTATTCTGAGTTACCACACAATTCATCTTTCAATTCACTATGAATTTTGGTATATTATATTATCATTTGGAGATAATGACATTTAACAGTATCTAACTAATTTTTGAACACTTTCAGTCACAATTCAACAATTCATGGACATTAAAGAGAAAACCTGGGTATGAATTTTCTGAAGTTCTAAATCCCAGTATGAATTCCCCAACTTCTGTTGCTCATAGTGGTCTGGGATGGTGTAATAAACTGAATACAGCAGTGTTATTATCTCCAGGCATTTAAAATTGGGGGAATGCCACCAACTAAATGCTGAGAAAGTAATTTTAGAAGCCCTTTGCAGAGAGTCATGATTAAGTTGTTTAAATAAGGTATCTGTGCTGTTTTTCCAAGAATCCCAACTCAGATACCCACATCAGACATGCTGATGAGAAACACAACCTACAATAGGCACAAGATTTTCTAGACAAAAAATGGGTAGTAGACTTGAGAAAATGATTATAAATCTGCATTTTTATTCAACAGTTAAACTAAAACTGAAGGTTTTTTTGAAAAGTTTTGATCACATGCTCCTTTGTGTCAAGCAGTTTGTTGAGCCCTAAATCATTTAGGTGGTTAGGAGCTATTTGTGCCACTGTTCTTTTGTCTGCAGTTTTCATTTTTTTTTTAAATCTCTGATCGATGTAAGTAGCTATAAATTCCAAACCACTGGTAGATCTGAAACATATTTGTTTTTCTCTCAAATGATATTTGAGCAAGTCAATAAATTCCAAGGAGAACTGACAACACAAAAAACTATTTCTTGTTCTGATCAAATAAATTCTTAATAACTGACTTTTTAAAAAAATCTATCCCATTGACAATGTTGATTTCAATTTCCTTAGAGTCAAGTTTTGGATGAAATTGGACCATACATACCAGTATCAAGGAATGAGACTGCAATAAAAGATAATATACAGGTGATATACTCTCCCTTTATAAGACGGCCTAAAAGCTATTTAATTCAACATAGATCATGATATCTTGGCAGCAGATTTTTACCTAATTTTCTACACTGTTTGAAAATTGAGTACAAGGAGGTGAATAGCTATATATACCAAGATTTCTGTAGTTTTGGAACAGAAACATCTCATGCAGTTCTAGCCACCTACACTCACGAATCTACATAAAAACATGGGTGAGATCCAGAACCACAGCAGCTCCATCTTCACTTGGGAAAATATTTATCTATGCAATGTAGTGTAATTTTCACTTTATCAAATATTTTGACAATTTAGCTATATAGGTTCCTTATACAGGTCATAGAAGGAATCCTAATCCTCAGTTTAAATGTGTCGGCTGCTCCCTAATTTGTCAGTCATCTCCACAGATTTTATAGAACAGTGTTCTAACTTTTGCTGGAATAGAGTTAACTTTCTTCATGGTAACTTACATGATGTTGTGTTTTGGATTTGTGACCAAAACAGTATGGCCTTTGATTTAACAATGAGACTGTCCTTGATTTAACTCACAAGGTTTTTTTCACTTTTACCCTTCTGATTCTCTCCCCCATCCTGGGGAGGAGTGAGTGAGGGGCTGCATAGGGCTGATCTGCCTGTTGGGGTTAACCCACTAGAGATGGTTGGTTCATATACAAATATCTATAGAATTGGTATTTGGAAATTGATCCCTTTGCCCAGATGTAGACATCTGGTGGTAGGTAAAAACATTAGATAATCATATTTCAACATAGGCTTTCTTTGCCATAGCTTATCCCAAAAAGTGCCTGTCCTTAGCTCAGTCATTCCCCAGACTAAAAAAGGCACTGAATGGCTTGTCATTGGCTCTCACTTAGGTTTAATTCATAACACTATTAACAGTGCTATTGGATGGGTCTTAGTACAGAAAACAAAGATGGCAACAATTACAAGAAAAACAGAAATTAATTTTTTTTTTAAAGCTAAACAATGACTACGGAAAATAACAGTTCATCAGAGACTGAGCTCAGTTGTCAAATAAAGGCAAGAAGCAGCTGAAATTTCCTATGGTACCTGATAGACGCGAACTGGCAAGTACAAAACACAGAGTATCAAGTTTTACTTGCAGAAGAGCTGCCCTACCAAAACAAGAGCCCAGGGTGTACTCTAGCACATGTCAAATGCCATGAGACATAAGGAATGAGACTTCTCCTTATGAGACATAAGGAATGAAGTCACTAATGATAATAAAAAGCTCCTCAAAAAATGATTTCACAGCAGAGAAGTTGTGGATGCCCCATCCCTGGAAGTGTTCAAGGCCAGGCTGGATGGGGGTTGGAGACTGGGTTCTCGTAGAAGGTAAGCCTGCCAAAATCCAGGGGATTGAAAGCAGATGTTATTAAAGGTCCCTTCCAACACAGGCTACTCTATGATTCTATTCTTTTAATTTTAGGTAATGCCCTCTTCCATACATTACTGAGCTGTTGTAGGAATAGAGAGATCATTAATGGCTCAAAACAACAGAAGTGTGTGTTTGGGTCGGGGCAGGACAAGTTTTGCATGGGTGGGGCAGTGCACTGCTGCATGCCACACCCAATGGAGCCTCTGGTCCAGCCCCAAAGTGGCTACCAAGCCACTGGCACACCCAAAACCCCACCTTGGGGCAGGGCCCTGGGACAGCAGAGCAGATAAAAGAAACCGTGACATGGGTGTGGCCAGTGACCTGTTGGGCTGTCTCCAACTGTTCTGGAACTGGGACCTGGCTGGATCTGAGGCAGTAATGATTGGTCTCTCCCTTCCCTTCCCTTCCCTTCCCTTCCCTTCCCTTCCCTTCCCTTCCCTTCCCTTCCCTTCCCTTCCCTTCCCTTCCCTTCCCTTCCCTTCCCTTCCCTTCCCTTCCCTTCCCTTCCCTTCCCTTCCCTTCCCTTCCCTTCCCTTCCCTTCCCTTCCCTTCCCTTCCCTTCCCTTCCCTTCCCTTCCCTTTTTCCTTCTCTTATACAGCAACATGGGAACACATATATTACACTTTGATTAATTCCTAGCAAAGAATTTGAAATAAATTTAATTTCTCTTTTATGCACAGCTTGTACAGTCACAGTAACAACACACACACGCATACAAGCAGCCATTATACTTATGTATGTAGATATGAATAATTAAAAAATTTAATTACAAGGCATTACTTGTGTATCTACAGTTGTGTCAGCTCCTTTTTTATCTTATCTTGTAGGATTCTAGGAAACATTAATTGGTTAAGAATGGATGATTCTGGAGAGCAGAAACTCTGTAATGGATATTATTCTTACGGTGATAAAAGTAACTAAGACACAGTTGAGGAGTCACTCCCATGAAAACCTCACAAACCAAGGTCCCAGGGGGACAAAAGAGAGGACTGCAAAGAGTTCCTTGTTCAGCTTGCACAGTGCACCACAGCCAGGGATGAGAGCACAGTGTTTGCCTCTTCACTCAGCCCACTCTGCAAGCTGGGAGAGGATTCAACATCCACCACAGATATCGAGCCTTTTCTACTCATGAAACCTTCTACAATCACTGAAAAGAGGCAGCACTGGGAGAGGCCAATTTATCCAACCTGCCTTCGACATCTTCCCTGATCTAATAAATCTGTCTTTGCAAAGTCTTCTTTTCCCACAGCTTACATGAGGCACTTACAAGTCTAGTTTGGACCTAAAATATTTCAGTGCAAAAGTGCTACTGCAAAATATGTTGTTTATATTTTTATTTTCTTTTTTTTAAATTAATGGCATAACAAACCTCCAAATATGGCAGAGGAATACTGCAAAACATAGGGTCTGTGTTAGCAGGGAATTTTTCCTTGTATTCCTGTCATTAAAAAAAACAGCACAATGAGATTTTCTGCACTCAGATGAAAAAGACATCCAAGGACCAAAGGGTGATTATGCCTAAGATAATGATGTGGAGGACGAGGGCATTAGCTAAATTCACATTCATGCCTTAATAATTGCTTAGATTATCCAGTTCACAAGTGACTTGGAGTTAATAACAGCCAGGTCAACTGATTAATAGCAGTGCTTTTAATTTTACCAGTGTTGTTCTTTGCCAATACATTTTTATTCAAAGCATCATCAGCCAAGTGACATTGCTCTTCTTTATCATCATTTTCTAAAATTTTATACAGATGAATAATTACTACAAAGGAAAGAAATGAGTTATAAAGGCATTAACAAGAAAAGCAGTTTATTTATCCAAGAAATAGATTAAAATTGAAAAGTTGGGATCTCTGTACAGAAAAGGAAAAATGTTTTGAGAAATCTGTGGGGATTTTCTGGCTTGGTTTGGGGATTTTTTGATGGTTTTTTTTTTGTTTGTTTGTTTCCCTGAAGCTACATTTGTCATTTACAGTGTTCCTGATGCTGTGTGCATTTTTGGTCCTGCAATTCCTTCTCTTTTTCCCCTGGGGCAGACAAGTTCCTACCATGCTGCACAGAAAGACAATTGGTTTTCCAGCAGCATTGAATTTCCAATTAATTACTTAAAGAAATGGTGTGTCCATGCACAGAAAAAGGACCTGTGATCTCACATGCACCCTCAGTCACATGTCCTACTGTGCACGTAGGTGGAATTGAATGTCAGAATGTGCAGGGCATGGAATTATTACTGAGCCTGGTTCTCCAGGCTCCCCCAGTAGAACTTTAAGACTGCTTGAAATTTTTCATTCTAGGTTGGAAATGGGTATTGAACCACAACCTTCATATTAGAAGCCATACAGTATTAACAACTTATACAAAAAATATCTTTGCTTAATACCTTTTTTAATTTTTTTTTTTATAAAATGGAAAAGAAAGAGGCAGTAGGGACTTCTGAATTGGAAAGGTGTAATGACACTGCTTCACTAACTTCTAGGAAAAAACCCAATAAGGCAGTGGTGATGTGCTGTGAAGAATAGAGTAGAATTAAAGAATTAAAGAATAAGGGGGCTTGCTGACCCTGTATAACAGAATAAATTATGTGTTCTCCTTCTATGCACTACCTAGCATAGTGACAAGAAAATATTTTATAAATTAGAAAGGTGTAGAAAATATATTAAAATAGTATTAAATAATAGCATTAAATAACTTATATAACTTTTTTCTACTCCTGACTTTCTGATTACAGAGGCTTTTAATAATAAAAATGCATTTTGAAGCAGTTATTCACTGTTTCAAACATTTCAAATTGATGTATAAATTGACTTTTTTCAGGGGAGTATAATTACATGGCAGGAAATCTTGTATAATTGTATTATTCAATCCAGTTCATCACATAGTTTTACAACAGCAGATTATATCTTCTATTCTCCATTCTCAACTAATTATAACTTTTTTAGCTTTTAATAACAACATATTGTTGTAATGCTACAAGGTGACAAATCATACAAGCAAAAGACTAGTACAGAAGGACAGTACTAGTTATGGGAAAAGACAATCTACAAATGAATAAACATTGATGAATAAAAACCTAAAAAAATTATAACAAATTACAGCTGCCTCTGGATTTTCATAACTATGTTCTGGATTTTTCATGAGGAATATTAAAGCTGACATTGCCTCCTGCAGCTGAACATGGTATGAAATGTGGGCAAGGTGAACTCTGCTTTTGTGACAGGTTACAAGGGGGTCTACTGGTTTGTACTTTCCCTTTTCTCTTTGGAACAAAGATCCTGTTTTGTGTTCCTCCTATGCAGAGTCCAAAGGGGAAACATGCCAATAGTCTGTGGATATAGAAAGCAATAGACCAGGTGAAAATTGTGATGGGGAGTAAGAAGTTAAACAGATTAAAAAAAAAAAAAAAAAAAGAAAGAAAGGTGGAAAAGTGTAAAACATTTTTGTGTGTAAAGTGTAAAACTCTCTCTGTGTGGCCCATGTTTTCCTTCCCCATGAGCAGCACCTGTCTCTCCTTGCAATGTGGAAGGAAAGAACCTGTGCCCTCCCAGCTCTGTGACACCCTCATCACAATTTCCACATCTGTATTTTCTCCACCTGCCCACAGTTTCTGGAGAAGTGGGTGACACAGAGTCCCCCCACAGGATGGGGTTTGTTGGACCCCAATCAGAAATGGAGACATTTCCACATCTCTAGTAGGGGTTTTATCTCAGGTGGGATTTAAGAGGTGGTGGGATGGTGCCTCTGAGTGTTTCTTGAGTATTTTAAAACACACAAAACCCTATAAAAAGTGGAAGCAAGGATTTCTGTAGTACAGTCATGTGCTTGAAGGAAAACATAAGGAAAATATATTTTTGTGTAGTTCTGCAAACTTCTAACAATTCTGATCTGAATATACTTAGAATTCAACCTCCAGACTATTATAGATCATTTATTTACTTGCATCATTTTTTTTTTCTGTTCTTTTTGGGCTGCCGAATTGCTCTATTTAATAATTATTACCAAAATCAAAATAAGTTTTCTCAGAGTTATGGCCAGTATTGAAAGTGGTAAAAGTCCAATGTGGCAACATCCAAATTTCTTCATAATCTTTTCCTACCTTTTCAATTCTCCTCAGGAAAGGGTGCCCTTATAGTGAAAATCTTCATTCCAAATAATCTTCTTTTACTGGGTGTGTTTGTTATGGTTGAAAAGACACACAAAACCACACACAGAAATAAATAATATACTATCTTTCCATAGAAGATGAAATTGTAGTATGTGGAAACCAGGGAGCCAAAAGAGTGATTTCCCATTCAGCTTTCCCCACAACTCCACTGTTTTTTTCTTCCTGGTAATTCTTTGAGATGAATATGACTATGATTCACTGTCTTTAATTGGATGAGCAATTAGAAGTTTGGGTATTCATCTCTATTTATCTGAACTCTGCAAAACTGGCCTGGGATTTGCTAGAGAACTGGATGTCTTGGGAAATTTCCTATCATCATTTGGTCATGCATATTACCAATGTATGGGTGTCTCCTGAGGGTTTTTCTCTTTTTTGAGAGTCTGATGTTCGGATTTATTCATATTTGGAAAAGGCATAATTTTAAATTTAGCTAAAAATTCATGGGAATTAGAAACAAAATTAATACAGGAGGATAATGGGCCAGCATGAGGTTTTAATTAATCTTTGTCTTACCCTGGGATGTGGAAAATGTCAATTTGCACTAGTTCCATGAAGGATTAAGACGAGTAATATGTACAGTCCATTTAGCTTTGAAATAAAGCATAAAGAAAATAAAAATGAGAACTTTTGATTCAATGGGACACTAAAGGGGAAGAGAATTAAACAGTTATTAAATGGAGCTGGCTCAATTACCACCATTGGAGGTGACCCTAACAAAATAGAGCTGGTTTTACCAGACATCATTTATATCCCCAAGCCACATTGATAGTGATGTTTGCCAAAATTAGAATTCAAACAAATGTCTTCTGTTGACTGCTCTGCAGGCCAGAACATCCCATTTGTTCCACTGAAACATCAAAAAATATTGGGGAAGAAGCCAAATGAGTTAACTGAGGAGATTCTGGCTTTGTGTAATCCATACTTCATACCTTGTCCCCCTGAGTATGAGAGGGAAGCAAACTGGATGTGTGAGATCTATAGTTTATGAGGACGTGGCACTGATTTGGGTTCAGAAAGTGGGCAGGGAACTACCTTTGCAACACTATGTATAAAGTGAATCTCATGGTCCAGGTCCAAAAAAATATCTACGCTCATCTCAGCCAAATTGTCCCTATAACCTTGGTTTAGTCATTGGAGAAATTTGATCTTCTTTAAAGAACTAGTAAATTTATTGAAGGCATTAAGACATTGGGCAAAATCTTTACTACTATTAACAATACAAATCTAACTTCCAAGGGTAAAATAAATGATAAATAAGTTATCAGTACATGTGGATTTAATCTATCCATTTTCCTTCAGTCTTTTGTCCAAGCCTTCTTTTGAATCCTCTACCAATTCTTAGTGCGACTTTCAATTTTTCAGTAGGTGTCACAGTTATTTCTATTCCCAACTTGAGGAACTTGGGTTCTAAATGCTTCCTTTTCTTTATGAAACAGGGAACAGAGGAAAATTCTTTCAAAGAGTAAGTGCCAACTTTTCCTCCACTTACCTACTAATACTCAAAACAAATGTTATAGACCTACTCTCTCACACTTCAGACTCTCCCCACCCTTATCTAAATTGTCTTCAGACTAACACACAAAAGACATTAGACTACAAGACAACTCAAGAGAAATATTTGAAATAAATAAAAGACTATTTTAGGGGATGGTTGCTGCTGTCATGAAGCACTTTGCTTTGGAAGAATGAGAATTTAAAAGTTCCCTCCTCCCACCCTTCCTCCTGGTTGAATACTACCTTCCACCCTTCCAAGATTACTGCACACATCCTCTTACCTTTAAGGCAGATTTATGGATGAGGAAATTACAGTGACAAAATCGAGCATTGCAGCCAGCTCTGGGGTACCCATCACAGTAATGATATCAAACTGTTGGAACCAATCCAAAGAAGGCCACGAAAATGATCAGAGCACCTCTGTTGTGAGGAAGGCTGAGAGAATTGGGATTGTTCAGCCTGAAAAAGAGAAAGTTTTGGGGTGACCAAATTTTGGCCTTCCAGCACCTGAAGAAGCTGACAAGAAAAATGGAGAGAGAATTTTTATGAGAGTGATAGGACAAGGAGGAATGGTTTCAGATTGAAAGAGAGTAGGTTTAAATTAGATATTGGGAAAAATTATTTACTGGGAGGGTGGTGAGGGACTGAACTAGGCTGCCCAGAGGAGCTGTGGATGCCCCATCCCTGGAGGTGTTCAGGGCCAGACTGATGGGGCTCTGAGCACCCTGGTCTAGTGGAAGGTGTCCCTGCCCATGTCAGGGGGTTGGAACTGGATGATCTTTGAGGTTCCTTCCAAACCAAACCATTCTATGATTCTATGAATATTCTATGAACCTCTCAAATGCAGTTTTTCTGATTCTTTCTTTAAATATGTTATCATTCTCCTTTTACTTTTTCTTTTCCTAGATAAAAGAAATTAAGCAGTGAAATCCACTCTTTATGGGTCATTCAACTGATCAGAAGGTCTTGAGCAGCTTTTATTTTCCCTTAACATCTCCATTAATGAGAACTTGGTTTTTTTTTTTTTTCCAAACTACCATCTTCATTCACTAATTAATTAGAAATATAAAATAACAAGGAGGGGAAACACAAAGAAACAAGATATGCTATACAGCATGAGACTGATAAAAAATGTGAAAATAATATAGCAGAATGGATTAAATTACAGAAGAAAATAGATTGTAGAGTATTAAAAATAATTAATATATTGAAAATTTAGTAAGAAGTAGAGAAATTGAGCAATGGAATTAGATGATTACTAAAAACTTGTTATAGGGATATGCAGAAGACAGTAAATCACCTCTCACTTACCTGATAGGACTGCTCTGGAGAAAGAAGAATAGTTGGAGCTCACTGCAATAAGAACTATATTCTGATTGATTTTTTGCCGAATCTGAAAGAACCTCTTTGACTACAGATTCAAAGGTGCTGCTGAAGGTCATGGAGGAGAAATCCTTCAGAAGTTGAAGCAGCAAGGTATCCACCATTACTCAGGAAAATCCATAGCAGCAAATCCCTGGAAGCTGAAAGATTGCTGAGAGAAAGTATCATCTGGGGTGGCCTCTCTGTACACAAAATATGAAGTTACACATTTTTGGTCCAACTCACGCCTATTTTTTGTGATTTATTTTGGCACTGGAATAAGTCCTGTAGTGTCATAAAATCATGAGATGGTTTGAGTTGAAAGGGACCTTAAAAACCCCATTGTTCCAACATTCCTTCCATGGGACACCTTCCACTGGACCAGGTTGCTCAGAGCCTGGACTAGTCATACCTACAGTGAATCTAGTAGATCTTTTCCTTATCAATCTAGTAATTGCCACTTTGGCCTTTTTACATCCCTTTTTATATAGTATAAAATTGCTTATTATATATTTCATGAATTTTCATGGTATTTCAATAAAGCATTAATTTAATTTTGTTATACTGTTCCTCCAGCTCTTATTTCCAAGTTTATGTGCATTCTTGAATTATATAGTCAGGAATAGTTTGTTTCTTCTCTTTTTATACATTTGTTTTCAGCCTGCCCATCAATTCAAGAAATGTTTAGGACAAATAATGCCCCCATATCTTTTTAATTCCACTGTGTCGTGCATTTGAGCATCTACTTTAACAGAAACTTTGCAAATTGATAATAGACTTTTGTAAGCCATGGCTACCCTTGAAATGGTGGAACATTGAGGACTTTTAAGGTTAAGAAATATTCTATCCCTTCTTCCCCTTTATTAATAAATATGTATCCACAGCAGAAAATAATTTTTAAAAAAAGGAGAACTTCTACCTTTTTTTTCCTAAAATGCCTTGAAATCATAATAATTTGAACATTATTTTATATTTGCATACCTAGGTTATAACATGATCCCTGCAGGAAGTCAGATGGTATTTTAGACTCATAAAAAGCTCTTGACATCAATAGGGACATAGAAATAGTTACTACTCAGCATGAGCAAGAGCAATCCAGTATAAAGACGTAATTTATACTATGGGAAACAAGGCACTTTGAAATTGGAAACATACAGGTGGGCAAAAATTTGGGAAACAGTTTTTTTTTTTTTTCTTATGAGGCTTTAGGGCAGAAATTTTCATCTCACTTCTACTCGTGACTCCCTTTTGTGTAGAACAAAAACCATTCTAATTTATTTCAAGCTTGAAACAATTTAGGATATAATAATCTCATCTCCAATGTGTTGACATAAGTAGCTTGATCCCATACTGCAATTTAATACCACGTGAAAGCCACTCCACAAACCCAGCACCACATCTCCAACTACACTTTTCAAACTGCACTGCAGGGCTTCACTGAAGATTTTTAAATACTTGTCCTTGTCCTGCTGTTATCTGAGAAGCCAACTAACTAGACATTTCCCACATATAAAAAAGGTGGGGTTGTGTTTTCATTATACACAGATATTTCTTTTTTTTTTTTTTCAAAATAGCAATTATTATTGCAGATCTCTGCATTTGAAACCTATTTCAAGTCAGGACAATTTCACTATTTATGAATAAACTGATTAATTTATATCAAACATTTAGCTGACAACAGGGATGTTTTTACTGTCTGCTAAATGTTGATTGCATGTAATACATATGGCAAAAGACAGAGAAAGAAAGGATTGGGGTTTAGCTGCCCAAACAAATCTATCTACTGTGCTGTACCTATATGTTTTAGTCTACATTCAAATTGTATTTCCAAGCTTTAAAACTGTCCCAGACATACACTCTTATTGCTCATACAATTAAAACAATATCATATCTTCCTCAAAAATGTAATTATTTTGGAAAAATGTAAAATTAAGATTAGCAAATATATTAAAGAATGTAACATAATTTTTAATCTGAAGTCAAGGTAGTATCTCTACTACTTTATTCCATGTTCAAGGGCTACCTCAGTTTGATGAACTCTCAACAAAATTTTATTTTTAAACTAGTTTTTAGAGGAACACATGCAGACATCTAATGCAAAAAAAAAAAAAAAAAATGCATCACAAGATCTTTTTTACCATTTATTAAACCAACATTATATTTCAAAATAGTGAACAAAATTAAAGGAGATTTTTAGCAGAAATAGGGTTCAATTTCTTAATAATTAGTTGCTTTTTAATACAGAAATTATTTATCCTGTTACCTTTCCTGTTTTCTCCTCATTTTTGAGAAGTATTGATATGGATCTTTTGGAAGGAATATCTACTTGACTGTCGAAGTTAAGAGATGATTTACTGTGCAGTTGTTCTAGATTTTCATTGCTGGTTTATCAACTTGTCTCCTTAATGTCTCATTATTCAATTTACATTTGCATACCTTTCCTATTTTTTGTGTGACATATGCAGCCTTCTGTTCTCATTCACAGGTTCAGCATCACCTGCTTTCACCTTGCCTCTGCCTCAGCTCCATCCTTCCAAAGGGCTTGACCCAATATTTGCTGGATTCAGGCAGTCTGCACACCTCAGAGAGAGCATTGCCAGAATAGAAAGAGAATTTCAGAGGTGCCTGAAGGATTGAGTTATCACCTTTTCTTGAATCACAACCTATCCCAGACCCTAAAACTGTTTAGACAGTAAAGCTTAGCACAGCGGGAATTATGAGGTACACACATCTTAACCAGGTTGAGACCAGGAGGGTGTGCTTCACAACACAGCAACATTTTAAAGAACCTAAACCATTAATCATTGCTTTCCATGGTAAAACAAATGTCCCTTCCAAAGTAAACCTGAACTGTGTGGGGCATTAGTCCTCAGGCCACATTCTTCACCAAGAATAGGATAATAGAATTATAGAATGGTTTGGGTTAGAAATGCCCTAAAAATAATTTAGTTCCAACCTCCATACTGTCAACGGTGGAGGGCTATGTATAAATCACAAATGGGACAGGACTCCTAGGAATGTGCCTTGAGCTATTTTATTTTCCAGCATCAGCCTCATTACATGGTTATGACAATGGGAAGATGCCATCAGCTCACATCCCAGGCAGGAGACAAAGAACTTAATGTTACAACTTACTTTATAAGTTTTTTTGACCAATCACACAAAGCAAAAGCATATTGACAGTAGTTCTATCCAATTACTATAAGCACACGTACCTTCAGTTAAAACAATGCTTGCTTATTTCAAATATAATACCTGTTTGTAAGCCTTAAAACACAATGCACAGAGCTCCATTATAAAGCTTAAAACTTCCTAATATCTCACTAGATAAACTTTTCTGTGGCTTAGGGAGTTATTCTAGACAAGTGTTAATACACAGACCATTGTTCTATTTGTCCTTGCTTTTCTACCTACATAATTTTTCTGCTGCCCTATCTCATGGGTACTGCTTAGCTCTAATCCCAGTTCTGCTGTCTCTGAGGCCTGCCTTTTGCAGCTTTCCCAAAAACCTCTGATTTTATGGATTCCCACAATTCCCCCTCTTGGTTCACCTAAAAAGAAACTTTTGTTTGGATTCCATTTTGGATTCACACACATACCATGGGCAGAGATGCCTTCCACTAGAACACATTGTTCAGTCAATCAATTCTTGCCTCTGAGCAGTCTTACAGATTTAGACATATCTTAAATATAGAGGATACATAGTAAACTGTAAGGAAAACCTGCATGGACTTCCTTTTACATGTATTTTCTGCTTTTAATTTTCCCAAAAAAATACAGGTCTTTAATGAGTGCTATTTGGGTGCTAATTGCAAAAGGAAAATTTTGGATTCCTAAACACAAGGCAGAAATGTGGTTTTAAAGAAGATATTTGCATGAAGTAATACCATAAAAAAAGTTTAGTTGCATAATTTATTCTTGCTATCTATTAGCATTTTCAAAAAAGAAAAGGCTGAAGGAGCTGGCACTATTTAGGCTGGAAAAGAGAAAGCTCAGCTGGATCTTATCCCCATGTACAAATACCTGATGGGAAGGAAGGAAGGAGAAGGAACCAGATTCTGCTGCCTGAGAGGATGCAAGGTAATGGACACAAATTAAAACTTATCAAATTCCATCTGAGTGCAAAAGCACCCCACTTTTGAACTGTGAGCATGCTCAAATGTTGGAAGACTTTGTGCAGAGCTTTTGCTGAACTGCGTTTTTACAGCTAGAACATCACTGTGTTTTCAGTACTGTCCTTGTCACAAATTCAAAATAAAGCACTACATGAGCTGCTATGAAGAATATCAACTTATCCCAGCTAAACCCAGCACATATCTCAATGATTATGTGATTATCATGGTGTATACCTTCCCCCCTCTATTTACAGTGAGGCTTTCTTTGTAATACACATTGTAGAACTGTGTAATAATGTCTTTAGCGGAAGACTTATTATTCCATGGATTAACTCCTCAGAAGGCTGCTGTAAGTTAAACATATGGCTAACAGCAAACTTCTCATTTTAGCACAATCACATTTTAAAATCAAGAGAAATTTCTAGGTTAAAAATAAACATTGTGAATGAGAGTAAATACATTCTTCCGTTTTTCAATTCTGTGACTGGATAGATCAGTTTACATGTAGGTATGTCTAAATTTGCACATGCATTCAACCCTCTGCATAATCTGAATGAGAAGATTTCACTGCAGAAAATTCACTGTCGAAGAGTGAGAATTGGGAAAAGGATAACCCAGTTACATATCTTTTTCTCCATACTTTCCCTAATGATTTATATCCCCTCAATAAAAGAGATATACTTGTCAAGGACCCCCAGAATGAACAATGTGTGGCCTCTTTTTATAACTGAAGAGGGGGAACAGGTCAGTCATTAGAGTGAATAAGACCCTCATTGAATTTAATTGAATCCTATTGATTTGCATAGAAGACAATTAGTTTGAATTGACTTTTATTGATTTGTGCCTAATTGGACTCAATTAAAACCCAGTGACTTGCATAGAACAAACGAAATTGCACTGACTAATTGGACTGAACTGAAGCTTATTGAAGTGAAGAGTGTTCAGAGAGATGAGCAAAAAGACTGTGATTGCTTTTAATAAGACTCCTATGCTGTTGATGAGTGCCTGCTGAAATCGGAGTGAATGTCATTATTAAAGACACTCTTTGAAAAACTGTTGTTCACACGTGACTTGTGATTACCTTCAGCTGCTGGTTTATTTCATTTGTATTTTTTTTTTCTTGCCTAGGGACCTTGCCAAAAGCAGGAATTCAATTCAATTACTTTTAAAAGAGTAGCAACACTTCTTCTTCTTTTTTTTTTTCCCTGAAAAATCCATCTTGCAGATGTTTCCCACTTCACAGGTGGCATTATGAATGAGTCTAGCCAAACAGGGGTATCATTAAAACATCCAGACAGGACCTGCAGACTCCTGTCTTGCTTTCTTCATTATGCAGATATTTCACTACTCATACAAACAGTACCATTATGTGACTTGCAGAGCAGGATAGCTTGATGGAGCATTGAGAATCCTGCCTAAATGAAAGATTATCAGATGCAGCTGAAGCATAATTAATCCTGTAAGTAATTTGATAACTTTGTTAAAATCATTGAATGAATTTTTAATTAAGATCACCAACATAGATGAGGATAGCACCATTCCACCAGAAATCAGTGATTTCTTTGCTTATTGAAATTTTATGATATGAAATGATGTCAATCAAGGCTAAGCAGACTGTGGTTGAATTTGGACTGAAAGATGATCCTCTTCAGCTTTCAAATGGTTCTGAACCCACTCTATTTTACTCAGTACACAAATGCAGGAGCCACATCTACTAGTAGGCATTACTATGGCTGGTGATGTGTCCAGATGGACAATTATTCAAATAGCAAAAACCCTGTAGACCTCTGGTTTAGGCTGTAAATCAAAAAGTACAGCAATGATGGTGATGGTGATCACTACATGCCTTAGTCTAGTAAAGGAAAAGATAATCCAACAGATAAAAGAGCATCATTCTCCAAGAGTTTGAAAAAGAAACACAGAATATAGGTAAGGATGGGACTTCCTGGGTCGTGAAGACCAGTGTTTTTCTGTCCCAGGCATGCATCATGTGTTCCCTTACATAACCTATAGCTTCAGTATACAATTCCCATATTTTTTTACTCATATTGGTTTTATCAGAATATCCTTTATGTCTCATTTCTTCCATAGGGCTCAATGTCTAGCTTTCAGTGTGTGTCTAGTCATGGCTACATTACAGTAGCTATGTAAAAAGATTGTGCTTTACCAGTACTTGTCTCTCACTGATGTTTACTCCCCTGGCATATTTACAGATCACAATTATATTCCATGACAGGCTTTGTTTTATTATGCTAAATAAGCCAAGCTCTTTCAGCACACTCTCACGAGGTATGGTTTTCCATTGTCTGTGTACAATCGTTTGTCTCAATACCTATTCTTGCCTGAACTGGTTTGTTTTTTTTTCTACTTACACATGAATGATCAGAACTATTACACAGATACAAAAATTGGAGAGAGAGAGAAAAACAGAGAAAGAAAGAGAGAAAGAGAGAAAGAAAGAGGGAAAGGGCTAGAAGGAGAGAGAATTTTTTTGGGGGATTCTGGCAGAGGGTAATGCCATGACAATTTAATTTGCCCAAACAACTATATGATGTCTGATGGTGACCTGTTAAAAGAGAGGGTCCTTTCATCACTAGCTTGACCAAAATCAAGAAAGTTGTCCCAAACTGCTGTTTTGCTCAGTTTCTACAAGCCCAGTGGCCCAACCGACATAAGAACCCCATGGCATAGGCAGCTCTTGGTTGTTCATACACGTTAAACATGTAAAAAAAAAATGCCTTGACTACATAAAAAAGACTGTCCTGTAAAACCAGGTCTGCAAGAAAATATGCATATTGTTCATGTTCAATTGTATCATCTATGCACAACACTCCTGTAGCAGGAGTGATGTAAAAAATCTTTGGCTTAGTTTACCCAGGAGTTCACTCAGCCTACCTAGGTGTATAAAATGGTCCTGATGCAGCAGAAGCTGACTCAGAATTTGTTTCCATCTGAACAGCTCCTGTAACAAACAGTCCAATACTTAATTCTAAAAGCTGGATCAGTCATGTTGTTTTTAACTTTTGATGTTGTCTCCAGGCAATCCATTACTCCACCTGTGCAGGTGCCTGTCTAGAAGCCTCTTGGACCATGCCAGCAGGACTCTGAGTGCACTGGTTGTGCAACAGGCACAGCTCTGAAAACAGATATTCCACTGTTATAACTAATGAACAAACTTAAATTTCATAATTCCAACTCACAACTCAAATCCCATAATCTTGATACGACTCTACAGAATATCCCAATAGAATTTTCATTGGAAAATGGCGCAAAGTCTTTGGTATGTCTACATCAATTTCAACCTCTGATAAAAGGAAAGACTTCTTCCCCCAACTACTTCACATTATCCATATTCATCCTTTGAGGAGATAAAATGACAGATTTTTCTTCAGTCCTACATGGCTAATGATTTATATAAAAGGAATATTGCTATTAAGATACATGTTCAAGAAGCACTTCTGTAAAGAAATATACATTTACAAGAGATATGTTGGTCTCATTTGTTCATACATTTCTTGAATAAAATATTGAATTTTCATTATAGAGCATGTTCATTTTTTTAAAAATGAAAGTATGAAGTCTTGTTTCAAGTGACTTCTTATTTGAAAATATAGGGTAATTATTTATAGAGTCTATGACGGTGTATCAAAGTGACAATTCTCTGTGCTCAGCTTTGTAAGACCATCAACCTCTGGGACTAATTCAGGAATGGAAAAAAGGGTACTATCTCAAAAAAGAAACCAATGATCTAAAGATATTTTTGATCCAAGGATCATAATGGTCTATCGAGGGTATAATATCAATGAGAAAGAAGAAACTCTGGAACAGCCTTCTGCAATTGATTAACCACTTAGTAACCCTTCACAAACTTCTTATGAGCATGTCTTTAATATAACACAAATATATTTCTAGCACTGTTTTATTTCTAGATTTGTTTTCATGACTATTAAATTGTCATAAATGAATAATTTCAAATATCATCTATTTCTTTTAGAATCACTATCACATTTTAGAATCATATTTTGCATCACTGCCATTTATCTTCACAATCAGAATCTGTGCATTAACCAATGCAATTTATTATGTTGCTCTAATTTCACAGACTTTCTTACTACTGGAAAAGCATTTTTCCTGAGCCAATTTTGCATTTAAATTAACCATTGTGTATTTCATTCTGTATTTTTTAATTTCATGGCTAGCTTTTGCCTATGATTTTTACAAAACTAAGGATGATGGCCATGATAATGACAATTTATTTTATTTTATTTTATTTGACATCCAGCTTCCTGTGCTTCACTGAATTTCTTTGATTTCCCTGGAAGGGGGTGTGAGTGGGGAGAGAAATCTTTTCATGAAGCCAGTTTTAGTACAGAAATGCAACAGAGGAGTCATTTTCATCCAGAGTTATTCCCATATATAGGAATTGTGTCTCGTTTTCTGGAGTGCTGATTCTCTGCATTGAAGGAAAGCAATTGCAGGCACCTGACCACACACATTAAAGGCTGCTGTGCCTTCAAATGAGAGATGAAAGCTTGTGATTTCAAACACATAAAAGCATTCAATGCAGGCACACTCAAGAAAGTCACAGAAGATTTGCCAGCACAGTATTATTTGTACTGTCTAGGCTAGTGCACAAGAGCATCATTACAAAGCAAAATAAGCCCAGAAGAACCCAATCCATCTCCTGAGCATTCATTGCACATCTATTTGATGATCCAAGAGCACAGTCTTGCAAACCCACACAGAAGAATGCTGGGACAAAAGAGCTTCACTTTGCCTCTTGAAAGGTGATGTCTTGCTGCTCACCCTCCCAGAAAAACAATGCCAGGAAAGCTGGACCTTCAAAATTATCTTTGGGTCTAGCAAGCAGCATGGAAAACATTCAGGAGGTTTTTTTGTCAGTGGTTGCCCTTCTCAGCCCCTCACCAAATCTCAGTGCAGGGAGTTAAGATGATCACAGTGAGTACTCCACATTGCCTGTGGACACTTGACTGCATCCAGAATGTTGTAAAAGTACCTTTTTTTTTCTGTCTCTGTCACAATAAGAACTTGATAAGGTTGGGTTATAGTTTGTTTGCTGAACCAAAACACTTCCCATCAGGCTTCTCAACAGATGGAGTTCATTGAACTCTAATCCAAAGCACTTTGACACAATACTGGCCTAGATTTTGATGGGCTTCCATTCAGACTTGGCCCTGACTTCTGCAAACATAAATCATCCTGGCTAAAATGATTGCTTCCTGATATAAGTTTCTTTTTCCACATTTATATCTTCTGGAAATGCAGGAGAAAGAAAAAAGTTTTTACTGTATTCCACAGTTCTTCTCTTCATTTTTAGACTCTTTCTATAATTTTATTCCATGAGTTTCATCTCTTTTTCTATAAATATGTAAAGATTATGACACATTTTTAATCATAATAATTCAACTTCTAAAACACAGACTAAGAATCTTACACACTCACAGTTCTCTGTTACTTTTTTCTTTCATTCCTTCATTCTCTTGCTCACTGTGTTATTTTGCTCATCCATCATATTTCAGCATAAATTTATCTCTTTTCCTTCTGATGCCCCCTGACCTCTGTTTCCTGGAAGTTTCCCCCAATGTCCAGCTTTCACCTTACCTCCCTTGCTGTCTTTTCAGAGCTTTTGTTTTCTCCAAATTTAAGGATTTATATCCTCCTAAGACATCTACTCATGTGCCCTGTGCCCTTTGCTACTCCCAGTCCTTGAAAAATCCTTCTTCTTCCACCAAATTGGAGTAGAAAGTAGGAGAAATCTGAAGCAGTTGTTTCTGCCTCTTCTTTGCTTTCCTGAGGTGCAGGAGACAGAAAGAAAGGGGATAAAAGAGAGGTCAGCACAAAAGAAAGGTAGATCACCTTAGAGGGAGTAGCCTGGAAGGCCAGAGGTCCTGTTCTGAGCTTTCAGATGAGAGCAAAAGGATGCAAGAATGAAGGAAGGCAACAGCTTCCACTGCTACCTTGTGGGGAGGAGGATGGCCATCACCTGTCACCATGGCTCACCAGCCCTGCTTTAGCTCTTTGGATGCCACTGCAGTGCAAATAAATAATAGTTATTACATATTCTAACTCCTCTTTATCAAGAGGAATGATCTTTCATAGCACGTACCCACTGTTCCCTGGAGCACTTCTCACATTTAATTTCAGACTTTGTGAAACTCAGGCATGATTATTTTTTTATGGAAAAGAAAAATTCGTGAGCTCTGTCTATATTATCAATTATTAAACTCAGACAATTAGAAACACATTTAGCAGATCCTGCACGCATCCTTTTCAGAGTCCCTGTGTACCTGCTTCTACATGGGGAGGAAAAAGATCTGAATTAGAACTTCCATTAAAAGGACAACATGCCTTTAGCATTTTCTTGACCTCTAATTGCAGGGTCACCCACCATAACCCCTCAATATAAATTTTTAAAGCATATTTTCTTCCATTTCTTATTTCATTTCAGGACACTTGGGAAAGGAAAGATTTCTCAGTGTCTCTTCAAAAAAAAGCATAATAGCTTTAAATTTAATAATGGAAAATTTGAGATAAATAAAAGAATCAGAAATCATAGAACTCTAGAAGGGTTTGAGTTGGAAGGGACTCTAGATATCATTTACTTCCAACCCTCCTGTCATGGGCACAGGCACCTTACATGAGACAATGTTGTTCCAAGTAAAACATGTCAAAATATGAAATTTAGCTTATGTTGCCATCTTGGATAGGACTTCCTTACTTTAGCTAACAGATAGCAAAAGACAATAAATAAAAAAGGTATCTCTGGCTATAAAACCTTTTGGCCCGTGGAAAGGTCTATGGCTTTTCAAAGGAAGGAAAGAGTTCCTTGGCACCTAAAATTAACAAAGAAAAAAACAGAAGAGAGAAACTGTATTGCAGAGAAGATTTTCAAGTTAGGGAGCCTTACTGTGGCTCTAAGAAGAGTTCCCTGGTTTTATGTTTGAATGATGATGGACCAGAGAATACCAACATTGAGTGAAGCCAAAGAAGTTTAAATAATTACTATGATTGAAAGCCCATACTTTAAACTAGCTAGGATAACAGGATAGCCACTGTTTTCTAAATGCCTCTTGTTTGGAAAAGTTTTTTTTTCCTAAGATCATTCTCACAATCAAAGTAAACTGAAAATCACAAAGCTCTTGGAATAATTCTTCAGTGAAACTAGTTGAATATAACAGGCAATAAAGATCTTTTTACCATGGGAAAGACAAAAAATGTTTCTACTGAGAGGAGGTAGTGATCCTTCTTGTTTCTAGAGAACTTTCCAGGTTCTTTGAAGGGAAGTTTCAATGAGATATGGATGCTGCTGTGGGTGCTCAACTTTCACCCCTTCAGCTGGTCCTGTGCTTTGCTCCAAGTGCTTTTGTTCCTCTAAGGGGTTAATAGATAATGCTTTATTTGGAAAGTAATTCTTTGTTTCTGCCTGGCTGCAAGCTTGCTCTCACATTTTACTGAGAGGGAACTGCTGTAGGGTGCAATTACCCCTGCTGGGTCTGCTGAAGTGGCCAACTCTTATGCAACTTTAGAGCAGCTGAAGAACACCAGTCACAAAAGGCAAAGGCTGAAGGTGGAATGCACATCCCAGTACATCCAGTAAGACCTTGGGAAAGAGTGCAAAGGCAACTAGCTAATAAATGAGACTATGTGCATGCATTTATTTAATACATATTAGAAATATTATGGTGATTGCAAAAGAAGAAACAAATTCAGAAAATATGGTAGCTGGTTTCTAGTGCCCCCTTCTGCTATTAGTGATGTTTTTCTCTGTAGCATAATTAAGCCCATTGTGCACCTGAATTTGTTTTCATGCTGATCTGAATGTAATTTGGCTGGATTGTAATACAGCACATTAAGAATGAGACTTAAATTGCTGAAACCTACACCTCAGGTTTTATTATCTTTTTTTGTTTGTTGTTGTTTGTTTGCTTGTTTTGTTTGTTCAATTCTAATTTAGTTTTTCAGATGATGCACACATGCAGAATGCTACCAAATCTTAATGATATATGGCTTGTGCTTAACCAGATGCTTTACAGTGTCTAAAGCAATAGCTTTGCTTTTGCAGCTCTGAAACAAACTCACCTTTAACATAATATATGGATTCAAGTGCATAGGGAAAGCAGCAAATATTTAATAAACAGGTTTATACTTCAGGCAACCTTTTTATAAAGTATTGGATTAAAACCAAACAATACAAAACCCAGAGCCAAGTCAAACCTTTCCATTTCCCTGTTCATTGTTATCCATATGTACAAAGAATATCTGGCAGGCATTTGTGCTGGTTTCAGCTGGGGTGGAGTTAATTTTCTTAGTGGTGGCTGGCATGGGGCTGTGTTTTGGATTTGTGTTGACAATACAGAGATGTCTTTGTTATTGCTGAGCAGGGCCCACACAGAGCCAAGGCCTTTTCTGCTTTTTGTACAGCCATGCTGGGGAGGAAATTTGGGGTGCAGGGGAGGTTCAGAAGAGACATATCTAGGACAGAGGACCCAAACTGACCAGAGGGATATTCCAGTGACATCGTGATCAGTATGTAAAATGGAGGAAGAATGAGGATGCAGGAGATGTCTTTTTATGATGGAGCTTGTCTTACCAAGTCACAGTTATGCATGATGTAGCTCTGCTCTCCTGGAGATGGCTGAACACCTGCCTGCACCTGGGAAGCAGGGAATTAATTATTTGTTTTTCTTTGCTTGTGTGATTTCTTTTTATTTCCCTATTAAACTGCCTTTATCTTAACCCATGAGTTTTCCTGCTTTTACCCTTCCAATTCTCTCCTCAATCCCACTGGTGGGAGAGTGAAGGAGCAGCTGCCAGGGCTTGGCTGCTGGCTGTGGTTAAACCTCACCAACTTTTAATCATATAAAATAATCCTATTGAATTCAACATATCTTTTTTTTCAGAGGACTCTTCAACTCAACTGCTTCTCATAACAGCCATGTAAAAATCCTTCCTGACTTGTTGGGAAAATCTGTGTGTGGATGTAAAGCTCTTGGGGAATAGGTAAGAAAACTTGTCTTCTTTCCAGGAGAGCACAGAACCTGGTCCCGCCTTAGGTAAAGATGCAGCTTTCCATTGTTTTTACTGTAGAGCTAGGATGGAGTTCAGCTCCAGTTAAAGATTCTTACATAGAGATATCTCCCTGCAGGTGTCTGAACAGTACATGGGAATTCACTCTACCCTGGACAATAAGGATAGGGTACCACTCCTGGTTGCAAAACTCACAGCAGATCTGTATAAAAACATTTAAATGGATGCCTTGAATACACTGTGACCTTGCAAATGGAGCTAAATATCTGTGTTTAGGGAGAAAAAAAGGGGGCAAAAATCAAGTCCATCCTGGTTAATCAGCAAACTAGATCTGTAATGGGAACTTACACATCTTGCTTATATATAGACTCCTGTGTACGGAATCCTGCATTGAGGCACCTTCATTCTGAGCTAAATTTTAACTGACTGTGCTAAATGGGAAATGCCTGTAGGAGGGCGACTCAGAAGGAACTATCTTTTGAAGTTCACCAATTACATTATAGTAATTAAACCCCAAAAAAATGAAATTAAAAAAATAAAATTAAATTAAAATTAAAAACACCAAAAAAAACCACCCAACCCTCCCCCCCCAAAAAAAAAAACCAAAAAAAACCACACCGCCCTATATATATATATAAAAATAGAAAAATTGAATATGCAATATAGGAAGTCTAAAGAAAATAAAATTTTCAACTACTGTCCATATTAAATTGTAAATATAGATAAAGGCCATGTGTAAGGCATCTGAAGTCTGGAAAATAAGGTTAGAGAGACTCTGTTGTTTGCACAGTCCAGGAGCATGCAGTGAGACATATAAGAGGGCTGGCATACACTGCTGCAAGTGTGTGTTATTCACAGTAACTGCACTATTACTTTCACTTAGATTCAGACAGCCCCTGGAGTGATGCACTTGGGAAGAGGCTCTTTGGTGAATCAGTAACACTCTCAACCACCAGTTCATGCATTAAAAGGACAGTTCACAACTCGTGGTAATTTTTTTTTTTTTTTTTTCTGAGGTGGAAGGATGTAGACCTGATGATCCAACACGGGTAACTGCATCTTTAAATTAGAGTGTCCATTTATCTGGACCAGTGTTTTATTCATGGAGAACTTGAATACAAAAAGCCCTGTGCTCCTCTCTGAAACCCATTCACACTTCATTAACTGAGCAGAAACCTTTGAGGATAGACAAATAGGATAGGTAAATTCCCATCTCCAAACAGAAGTGAGGGTTTGTAAATTAATGATGAGACTTTTACTAAAGGTAGCATGTACACAAAAAGTCCTTTGTACATTTGAGATTTCTCTCTTTATTCTGTCCTGCAGTGTAGAAAATCTGGAAATAAATTATCCTGATAGTGATAGATTATGATCTGTGCATTTGTTGCCCATTCATGCTAAATGTACTGCAGCAGAATTAATTTAGTTAGTTAGTTTGCTTTTGCCTTTTTTTTTTTTTGCCCCTTGAGGGAAGGCATGACCAGATATAAGTGATTTCATGACTCAAGACCCTCTGCTTCTAACATCTGAGGAATTTAGAGGAGTGATTTATACCAGGGAATTCGAAGCTAATGGAAAACTACAGAGTTAAACCTGCTGACAGAGAGGTTCTGCTCCCATATTGTTATTAAGTTATCAGGAAGTCCTTTAAATTTTCAACAGGATGTGCTTTCTGATTGAGCAGGTTAGCATAAGAAAGACAGACTCTAATGAATCAATCTCAGTCTTTCTTCCTTGCATGGCAAATGATATAGATTTCTCTGTTGTGTTCACTTAGCTGGCTGAGCTGATTGCATTTTGGGTTGATGAACTGAATCTTTCAAAGCATTTAAATTGGAGGGGTAATGAGGGAGTTAGAACTAAGACTTCCATGCAACTCATAGCATGGTGAGAGTGTAGGTAGATGAAGTAATGGCTCCAAAAATTTTGCTAATAAAATTCTCACTCTTATTTGTTTCTGGGGTTTTAGTCAATGCTCTGTGAGACTGGTTTCCAGGCATAAATTAACTCTAGAAATGCCTTTATGAATAAAGCTAAAGATCATTCTGCATTAGTAGGGGTGGAAAGTCCTTTCCCATTAATAACAGAATATCCTGAGTTGGAAGGCATCCAGAAGGATGAGTGAGTCCAGCTCCTGTCCTTGTGCAGAGCATCCCAAGAATCCCACCATGTGCCAGAGAGCATTGTCCAAATATCCCTTGAGCTCTGTCAGGCTTGGTGCTGTGAACATTTCCCTGGGGAGCCTGTTCCAGTGCCCAAACACCCTCTGGGGGAAAAACACTTTCCCATTGCCCAGCCTCAGCTTCCCCTGACACAGCTCCAGCTGTTCCCTCAGGTCCTGTCACTGGTGGCAGAGAGAAGAAATCAGTTCTGCCTCTCTCCTTCCCCTTGTGAGGAAGCTGTGGATTGTAGAGTTCTCCCCTCAGTCTCCTCTTATTACCATCAGCAATATTTGTATATTAGAAACCAGGAACATCTTGGAACTGAGACACCCAGATATTAAATCAGTGGTTTAAAGAATCACTTTGCTAAAGAGAAAAGCAGTTTTATATGCTCTTTGAACAAGGCTTCTGACTTATCAGTGTAGTAAAATAAATTCCATTTTCAAGGGAGTTTTCTAGGACAAAGGTTAAAAAAAAGGACATATTAAACATTGCAGCCCTGTAACTTCTGCTAATAGACCTCCTCTCTCTGGTGTGAGAGGAACCTGGGAACAATTCAGACTCTACCAAGAGTGTTTTGATCCACCTGGCAGTCCTTAGGTTTCAGAGTTATGGGGACACCAGCTGCTTTTTGTGTGGCTGTCCACAGCCTGTGTTTTGAATAGCAGAATAAGACTGTTAATAACTACCTGAACACAGGATCGCTGTATGGCTCAGGGTCCTTGGAAACCAGATATTTGGTAGAAATTCCTCACAAAAATCTTCATTCTGCACATATCAATAACATCTTTCTCATTCTATGAGGGCTAAAGTCTATGAGTCTTTAAAATTACACTCTACTGTTGAAAAAAATACAGGACACTACCACTGTTATCCCTTCAAAACTTGAATAAATTCTTCCTTGTCCTAAAAGTATGTAAATCATAATTTTACAGGAAAGATATACAAACAATGTGGTGAAAAGCTTCCAGTATGACAAGGAGCCATGGTTTAATCAGCTCATACCTATTTCTGTTATGAGACAATACCTTTCAAAGAAAGATAATAAAACTGAAGTGCACTCCAAACCTCTCATCTATATTAAAAAAAATAAAATAAAATAAAAAGAGGCCAGGATAGAAGCTGGTGCTTCCATGGCCCTTTTAAGGGTCAGAAGTGTACTATAAATACTGTGTCAATACAACATCTCAGTTAAAATAGTTAAAATGATCCAGTAGTTCATCCGCCTTTACTTCAAGATGGTAACAAGTCAAATACCCAAAAGAAGGAAAGAAACAGTTTGAGGGACACTAAAAATTTAAAGCATTCTAATAAAATTTTAAAAGGACAGTCAAGGTCACTTTGAATTTATAAAAAAGTAACAGCAGAAAAGAGAAACAGTAAGGTGCAATGATAGCTAGGTGAATGAGAGGGCAGACATTTATGGTGTCAGTAATTGAAAGCAGGAAAGAAACTGTTATCTGTTGAATTAACACTCTAGGCTAGAAAGAAAAATATTGCTGAGACTTAAATATGACTACTATATTGATAGACAGGATATTTTAAAAATACACTCAAATCTAATTAGTTAAATTATTTCTCCAATTTTTTTTTATTTCGTCTTTTATTTTTGTATATTCAGTGAAGCATTTTGCTTTTTTCACTTGCTCGTCATTCATCACTGAGTTGAACCATAGGATTTGACTTTAATTTGGCTAAATAACCACAGGTGGTTCTCCCAAAACATTTTATTGGACAAAAGATGGAAAAAAAAAACAAAAACAAAAACAATATTTCAGACCAATATAGAAGCAGAGACTAGGGTAAGAAATTTATTTCTTTTTTTAACACCAGAGTGCTTTGTTTATTTCTTTTATAATACAGAGAGAGATAAAAAGCTATTGATGATACCCATCATATTTCCACATGTATCGGGATGGAATGTGCAGGGCAAAGAAACAGATAACACTTTTCTGAAATCATTCCTGCTATGGTGAGATGTGCAACCACAGGGTTTGAGTTTCAAAAAGCTTTTGATAAGGTTACTCATCTAAGATAATTGATTACAGGAGATACAAATATTCCAGGAGTTAATGAAGTTCTTAAAACTCAGATGAAGTTCACAGAGGAAACTCTTCAGTTTTTGACTGATATGGAAAAGGTGAAAATCAGGTCAAAGGGGCAGAACCTGTTCTCACTTCCTGGGAGCCCTAAATAAAAGTCTGATTAAAATTGTGCGGTGTATTTTATGTCTTTACAATCTCAATTACCAAATGGTGAAATATATGAATTTAAAAGGCAATATTGGATTGCTTATACTTTCAAGTTAAGTGCCAGTTCCTGCACTAAGCTTACAAAACCCCCATTCAATGCTGCAGCTTGGGAGCAGTGTGGCTGAAAAGCTCCCGCTGGAAAAGGACCTGGAGGTGCTGGCCAGCAATGATTGAACATGTTTTTCTGGCCAGACATAGTATTTTGCTTGATTTTAAACACTATACATGTAGACTTTTCAGTGATTAGTCTATATGTGTAATAGTTATAATTCCTAAAAAAAAAAAAAGACAAAAACCTCAAAAAATTTGGAAGAAAGTAAAGTCCTGCAGATTTGTTTCAATGTACTTGTTAAATGCTCCAAACTCATGTCAAATTCTGTTATCTCATCAGTAAAGACTTATGAAAAATATTTTTCACATGATCCTAAATACGAAATAAATTTCTACCATGAATATTAGCAAACTGTTGGTTCAGAAGTGATCCATTTTCCTTGCCAGTCTGTATTTCAGCAAAATAAGAAGACATACACCCATTGTTAGAGAAAAATGTATCACACCCAAATTCTGCCTCTTCTTGACCTTCCAAACCAAGGGAAAGAAATAGACATTTATTTCTTGAGTCTGACTTATCTCTCAGGTGCGAGAGCTGCTGCTCTGCTGTAGTCAGCTACACTTTTATCACAGGCTTATCAAGTAGGTAATTCTAATTTTGCACGTACAATGATTTCTCCTTCATGAATAGTGATAAAGGCTTAAAAGGATTCTGAACATTTTGATTAGGAATGCATCAGCTGGTGGATCAAAGATAAATCTGACCAGCAGCTGAAGCTGCCATTCTCAAGTCTGCTTGATCCTGGGTCATGATTGTACCTCTTGCTTTGGTGACAGGATTTTTACATGTTAAAATGAAGAAAAAATTACAGCAAATTTACTTACATTTTTTGCTCCAAAGTTTTTATTTTGCTAGCCTTTTTAAAAAATATATGGACAAAATTTATAGCTGTCACAAAATTATTCCCTTGACTGAAGTATTAGAGTCCAATCATAGTATGAATATTCATAATAGATTATTAAATGTATAAGTCAATCTGTCTATTGATACAATATATTGCTTGATAATAGGAACTGCAATAGCAAAAGAGTGATTTGCATCAGTGATTAACAAATAGCATGTGTTAAAAAAAAAATTAAGATATTCAAGAGTGGAAAACTAAAGACCTAAAGAAATTAAATAAGACTTCCAAAGCTAGGATGAATTTATCTCAAAAAGCAAATGTATTATCCCAAAAAGCAAATGGGGCATGGAGTTCTGGCATAGTTACATTGCTTCTTATTTGCAATACTGCATTGCTCTGTCAAAGACACCTCTGCAGCAGAACACCCCAAACCAACCCACCCAGAAAAACACAATCATAGGGTGCAGGATGGAGATGGAACCTCTGCTTTCTGAATCTCTTACTTAGAGAATTACTGAGCATCCTTTAAGAGAATCTCAGGGTTTATAAAGGGCTGCATTTAATTCCTTTCCCAACCATTGTATTCCCCTTCTAAGATTTTTCTTGGAAAGTGTATGTTAAGAAGGATTTGATTCAACTTTTTGTTCTTACTGTGATACTTTGATATGAAACAAATAAACAGGTGGGAAGATGGGTTATTCCCATTTTTATGTAGGCCCTGATTTTTAAAAATGAGTATGAATAGTTGTCAACATGAGTCACCTTCAACTGTAGCTGGACAATTAAAAATGTCTTTGCCAGCATTCCACATCCCAGACCCAAGAAAATGTATTTCATTTGGGATTCAAGACTAATTAATCCTTCTGTTTCATTCTTTAACCTGTGAGTGACCTTTGGGTGAATAAAAACTACTTCTGCTTTCTTTCACTGGACAGAGGGCTCCGTCTTGGATTTCCAGCCATGTCTTCCTGCTGAGGTAAATATTTCCAAAGGGTGTTCCTAGGAACAGAGATGCTCCCTGGAATATCCCCCACATGGGCTGTCTCGTGTATTCCTGCACTATGCCCACACATTGTACAAGATGTAGAACTTCAGAATATTGCCCCACTTGTTTTGTGCATGATCACCTTTCCACATGGAAAAGGAATGGGACAGAAGGTTATGGATTTGAGTAAGGTTCCACCATTAAGCCTTCTAGGAGGCAGCCCTGGCACCCAGACTTTGCTGTGTGTGTCAGCCTAGGGAAATGCCAGCCCTGTGCAATGCTGAATGAGCCCTTTCTTGCTGCAGACAAACCAGGGCAGTGTTAATACACAGGAAACATTCAAAGATGCAGTCCCTGTCTGCTTTGCATCTGAAGTAGCTACATCTGTGCACGGTGCTGGTTTGCCCTCAAGTGTCCCCATTCGTTTCCAGTGTAATAAGGAAGGCAAGAAAACCTTACAGAAAGCAGAGCCTACACACAGCAATGCCTGCAGTGTGCGCTCCTTTGTTAGGATCAAAAACTCTGTCCTGGCAATGTCTTATTCCTAGGACAATCCCCACAGCACAGGGAGCCATCTGCTCGAGGTTTGTTACAGAGACCATGATCCAGTGATGCCTTACTGCTGTGAAGCCCTTCTGTCCTGCTGTTTCTTTACAGCCAGCTTCACCTTTACCTTCTGTCATGGCTAATATCAACACAAACTTCCTTCATTTCAGACTCCACTGCAAGGAAGCAAGAGTCTGCTGAAGACCTCAAAATGTCTGTCTCATTGGCAGCTGGTGCTCAGATGACATGCAGGTCAGTTTAATAAGCTGCTGATGATTTATGAGGATACCCAGAATATCCAGAATTGTCACAGTGATAGCAACGAATAAATAATTAAAAGAGATATAACTTAGGGCTCAGTGAATTCTGATTGAATATTCATATCTTTTCAGCATTAGAAATTATTTTGCTTTTTCTCCACCAAGAAAATTTGTACCTATATTCCCATTTGGAGAATCAGAGAATCACAGAATCATAGAATGGTTTGGGTTGAAAGAGACCTTCAAGATCATCCAATTCCAACCCCCCTGATGAGGGCAGGGACACCTTCCAGCAGAACAGGCTGCTCAAAGCCCCATCCACCCTGGCATTCAATGCTTCCAGGGATGGAGCATTCACAACTTCTCCTGTGCCAGCCTGTGCCAGGGCCTGACCACCCTCACAGTAAAGAATTTTTTCTTAATAATTTCAAGGTATTAAGATCATACAAGGTTGCATCTTGGTGGTCTTTAAGGTCCCTTCCCACCCAAGCCATTCTATGATTCTATGAATTCCCACAGGCAAAATTCCAGCCTGTTATCCACAACTTTATCCGTGTATTGTATTACTGCATTCCGGAGGGCCTGAGAGTGCCCACCAGAACATGAGACTGCCTGGTGTCTGAAAGCTGATATGGTTTAGTACAAACTCAATTCCATCAATTTAAGTGTCTTGAGTCCAAGTGAAGGAATGTTCTATGTCCTTTTGGATTCAGGTGCCTTAATTCTACCCAAGTCTGACCTTAAATGCTTATATCCCTTCTCAGAGCTGGCTCCAATTACCCATAATGAGCAGGATGAAGCAAAATCTTTGAATTCTGCTTTGCTAAGCCAGTGCTCATTTCTCACTCCCTGGGCAGAAAAACATTTTATTGAAGCATTTTGTCTTTGTGGAGCAAGTGATGCATGCTCTGTGGCAACATACCCTTCCCAGGCTGGGGAAAGCTAATTAACAAGGATTCTTTAAAAAACCCCAACTTTTCTGTTATTTAACTATTAATTCACATGCAATATTGAGAGGGATATGAAAATGAAAGGTGGTTTTTTATTATATCTCTTTTTCTAATTTGTACAAATGAAGGCACAATTAAGCAGGCTGAAATTTAATTACAACATGCATTTCATATAAGCACACACATTAAAACTGAGTGTTCCAATCTTGAATGCAGAAATTGCCATAATGGAACAGAAAAATATTCAAGTGCAGATAAGCTTTTTGCCACTGTCACTTTGCACATGGCCACACAAATGGCAGATACAGTTTGCATTGTTGCATGTTAGCAATAGGACAAGAATGGAACAATATTGGCCATATTCTCAGCTGACATTTATAGCATCCCAAGTCCACTGAATTTTTTAGTTTTTCTCAGTTTTCACCAGATACATGTGTTTCCTGAGGGCCAGCCAGTGCACTTCAATGACACTGATTTACATTGACTGTGAATCAGATTTTATAGATCCAGAAGCCCATATATTTTCTTTGCCAAAAGAAAAGTAAAAATAGACAGTAGTTGTTTTTTTTTTAAATCTTAGATTTCTTAGTAATTTGCAACAACAGCTCCAAACTCCTCTTTGTATTTGGGATCTTCATTACAAACACCCTTTGCAGTCATCTGCTACTCTTCAAGCAAATGAGATGGATAAGAGAGGTATTAGTTCCAATAATTTGTCTGATTGTGCTCTTTACAAGTCATTATTACACCATCATCACTGCAATATTTGGATGCCTGCCAACAGAACTTCAACTGATGGGACAAATGTTGCTCATAGGGAATTCATTTGCTCTCATCATTTCTCCAGGAATAAAACTGAGTTTTGTTTGCCTGTGTTTCATGTCCACACAGATTTGTGCTGCCATTACAGATAAGTTTTAAAAATTAGAAATCCCACAGTGAATATGGGCCATCAGCCAAAAAAGTGTGCAAAAATACTTTGCTCTACAAGATTTCACTTTTTCTCAGAGAAAGAAAAAAAAAATTAGGATTTATTTTTTAACTCTTGAGTTAATTTTCACTTTTCTGAGGAGAAAAAATGTTGGCTGAAGTACTTAGGCCAGTGATTTTGTTGACCTTTTTAATGTCCTGGTAAGATACTGTAGCATTGCCCTGGGAGTGCAGGACAGTCCTCACTTTATACAAGGTAAAAATGCAAAATACAAAAAGAGGTCACAACCCAAGAGAAACCTTTAGGTCCATGGAAAAACTGAGAGGACACTCCCTAGCTACCTTTTCACTGAAATATCTTCCACACCAAAATATCCACTGAAACTATTTCATTATTCTTAGAGGTCTTTGAAAAGGCCCCAATAAACAGTTCCAGAAGAGGAACCCGTAGCTAAACCCTTGGCTTGGAAAGGTTTTCAGGTTGGGGCAGTGTCTGACAGCTCCAGCTGTCACTTAGGTAATGACATCTTGTAAAACACTGAAGAACTCGCAAAGGCTGGAACAATCACTTATCCAGCCTGGTCCAGTCTGAGCTGATTTTAACCTGTTTTAGGTGTTATAACAGCTCCCCAGATGTCAGATGAGTATTGCCCAAATTGGTTTAGCCTAAATCATTTTAGTTCATCTCTGAATGTCCTGTGTGGAAAGGTCTAGCAAACTTGAGTAGTCATTGAAAAAAACATATCATGTCTTTGTGTTAATTGACATGGGAGAAGGTGATGGTGAAGCATTTCTTTTTCTTGAAACCAATAAAAAAAGCAGACTGTGTTAAGAAAGCATCAAAGTCGAAAGCTTTGTACCCAGGAAGCTCCCCAGATTATGGAGTAAGAACTTCCTCACTATAAGCATCATGTGAAGATGGGTGGAGAACCTGGGATATTGGTAACTCCTCACAATCCCTTCCTGCTTAGGAAATGCAACCTTGGCAGCCAGGGAGACACTGCAAGGCCAAGGGTAAAAAATATAACAAGAAAAGGGGCAAATTACTAGAGTTCGTCTAAATCAGTCAGTAATTGTATAGTAATATGCCTGGCCTTATAAGAATGGTACTGTTGATTCTTAGAAGGATAATACATTAATTACACTAAAAGCAATTTCCAGCTCTGACAACTGGATGCCATAACAAGATTTTCCTTATAAAAACAGAAGGGTTTTTTAAGCTGCTTGATCTCAGGAAGAATAAAGACCATGTACAATGAACTTGTAGAGATCAAGGGTAGGATTCAGTTACCTAAACATGGGCATTTAATGCCCTTTGAGACATCCTGCCTGGTTTACAGCTGCTGTGGTTTATGGATTTCCCATAAATTCTGTGTCATTCCTTCCAGCTCATACTCAAATGATGTCCTGCTTACAAAATCAAAGCAGTTTGTTTGCAGAACGACCTGAGGATCTAGAGTCACCAAAGATAGTTCTGCACATCTTAGGTTGGAGCTGTGCACTGTTCCATATGCTGACTGCTTAGACACAAAGAAATCCATCATAACCACCTTTTTCTGCCAAGTAATATTGCTTCGGTTACTTTGACTGGAAATTGCATTTTTATTTTGTCATCTCCTTTGTGCCTGACAGAATTAAAAACATTCTGGGGGCTTAATGTGCAGAAGGTGTCAGTTTATTGAAAGGCTTTTATCCTTGTATTTTGGAGTTGGTAATTACCTCTCACGAGTGAAACAAAAGGCAAGTCACTGCTCTGGCTGCCTTTCATTTCTCTTCAAACTGAATGTGACTCCAGACTTCCATGTTCTTGGCAAGGATTTCACTAATACAGCAGGTTGTTACTAACCAATGCTATTCACATGATACAAAGTTAATTAGAAAAGTCTGTTCTAATTTATAAATATGCAATTATGGTTAAGCAAATCAGAAGTTGAGGCCTTGCAAGGTTCCCAGTGGGTTTTTATTTTCACGATTCTAGTGCATCCAGAAGAAAGAGTCACTGATCTGTCCTCTGATGTAAAAATGCAATTTGCTTTATTCAAGTGGGAATTGCAGATGTATTAAAACATGTTTTTGGAGTTTGTTCAAATTAATTACTACGAAAACAAGTGAATTTGTGGAATAGCTTTTACAAAAAATATGCAGTCACCAAAATACCCTAATTACATTCTAAGACCAAGTAATCTGCCTCCAAATAAGCAAAAGGAGAGTGTAAGCTTCATATTGCTTTGTATGATACTCCAGATATTAAATTCAAAGAGATCAAAGCTCAGAGAGGGTAAATAAGACCTCTTGCCCTATGTCCCAATCTGCTTCTCATTGAAAGTCTGTATTTCCCACCTCTGTTTCACAGGCTCTTCTATGGCTCTCTGATATCCTGACTTCCTGCCTGCTAAAGGTCACAGAGTTCCCCTCCTTGACTCCAATATTGAAATTAATTCATCCTTACTCCAAGCTGCCTTTGTTTGGCCCTTTATATGTGATAAATATTTTTCTTTTGTTTTGTTTTGTTTAATAAATGAATATCTGTTATCCCAAACTTTGCTGTTATTGATGTCCTTTTTTATTCTGTCTAATGACAAAAGCCTGTCATAGGACTCCAAAGAAAGAGGCTGTGCCCAGTATGAAAGCACTGAAGGCTATTACTAGGCCATTGACTGTAACTGTTGGATTGCATCCACACACAATGTTCTTTCACAAAATAGAATTGCTATGAAGTTTGTTAGAATAGTTCATAGGGGACAGAAGCCTAGGCCACACAATTTAACAACTCCTACCCTGCACATCCTGTGGCCTACATACAGGAAAGAGTCATCAGTCCTCAATTGCCTTCCCAAGGTTTCTTTGACATTCCCAGACAAGAAATTCTGCTATGAAACTTCATAAACCAGCCTGGACTGAAAACTAGGGCAGCATTAAGAACACACTTGAATAAATGGAACACCAAGCGTAAAAGAATATTACTGTGGCCTTCCTCACCCATATCATATCAACTAGAACACATATTTTCAGTTTATTCCCCATTCAAGAGAAGTCTATTACATCTATGAATGACAATTTTACTCAACAGGATGGCAGCTTCCATGGACTTCAAAGGGACCAAAATCTCATATCACAGAATCACAGAATATGCTGAGTTGGGAAGGACTCACCAGGGTCATCGAGTCCAGCTCCTAGCTCTGCACTTCACTCAGCATTGTCTGTAGGTTAAATTATCTCATTTCAGTTCCCTAGTGTAAGTCTGGAGTCATTTCAGAGACCTGAAAAGAACTGAAGCCTGAAACTTTCAGATAAAATTTATTGGATTTGGAAACCTGGAGGAATGATTAGAAAGAAAAACAGAGTTGTTATTGAAGGACTGATTGGAAGCTGATGTAAGTTTGCACCCTTCTTTTCTTTGAGGTGTTTTCATGGTAATAGAGAATCTCTGAGGCCTTCAGATGCACAGTGAGATACATAAGACAGAGGCACAGTCTTCCTATCATCCCTGGCTGAACAGAGAAGCCTTGACTTGGTGATTTTGAGGATCATTTCCAGTCTTAATGATTCTATGACTTTATGATCCTATCCTGGACTGTGCCTGCAGAAGACAAAACAACCCAACAGAGATCTGAATTACTCTGTGTGTTTGCCAGGTCAATGGGAATGTAGAGTCATTCCACTCTGGTGTAATGATCTGGTGGCATTTTGTTCATTTAGGCATCTGAAATCAGGTGAAATTAACCTGGATCATCTAAAATCTTTGAATCATGACAAGCTGCTTATTTGATCTAATGTTCCTACCTCATTTCTTGGCTTAGTCTTAAAGGAAAGAAAAGGAAAACATGGGGAAAAAGGCTAAAACCCTGTGGGTGAGTGAATCCAAGTAGGACTAACAATGAATGCTGATACTGAAAACATCAAGGAGAGTTTGCTTTTCACTCAAGAGCTGGCAAAGTCCATCATAATCAGGAGCCATTTCAAAGCCCTAATGGAGTCCAAATCCCATGTCAGATGTATGCAACTGCTTCTGGAAGCACGGAAGGAACAGGTTCACTGGCCTGACTCACAATCCTGCCTCCTTTTCACACAAAGCTGCGTAGGAGTAAAAAAACCAAACAAACATTATAAAAGTACAAAAATGATACAGAAATGAGTCTTAGGAGGAAGGGAGAAGTTCTGAATCCCTTCAAGCACATGTTGCCAAGGAAACCCCTCCTCGCTATCTTTTTCATCCTGCTTGTCTGACTCTCTCTGTGGAGAGAAATGACACTGGGGAATCTCTTCTTGTACAGGGGGTGATTTGAGACAGTTACTTATAAATATATATTTTATTTATTTTATTCAATTACAAACTTTACTCCTTTTTTTCTTTTAGATTGTGTCAAGGTGTAAGGTCATCCCAAGGGGAAGGATTTAAAAAGGGAATTAAAATAACTATTGAAAATTCCTTTGTGCAAAGAATGTAAACTTTCTCTTTATAAACACATCTTCAGGAATTGAAGCAAATGAGAGGCTTCCTATATATTATGAGCTTCCTTAATTTTGTGCTGTATGAACCCCACACACTGTGTGTGCAGTGTGCCAAATAATCAAGAAAATGTATTATTTGTTTCTATTCTGTGTCTTAAGCATATGTGAAGTACATTCCTTCATAAAATCAATAGTCTCAATCCACCTTCATGTTTTTCCAGTGTGCAGATGCCACTAAAACCTGTCTGGGACCCCATTACAGAGGGGGACAAGTCAGTCTCCCCAAAGGGCCCCAACATCATGGGGTCCAGTGGACATCATCATGATGAAGTAGACTGCAAAGTTGCTCCAGATCCTTCCTTTTGCCAGTATTGGGACATTTTTCCCAAGGCTACTCTAAATCATCTTTATGCATTCCGCTCATTGCCCCAAGCCCATTTCTGAAGGGAGCCATAGAGTTCCTATATTTATGACAGCAAAGGCTTGAAAATATACATAAAAAACCTCAATCCTCTTCCAATGTTTCTCTGTATTTAATGCAACACTAAAATAGTACAAATATTCACTGAGAGTTATAAAATCACCTTGTTGTGATAGAAGCTTGAAGACCTCTCTTTTGGCATCTGGGTATGCACAGAATGACAGGGATAAGTTGTCCTTTTCAGAATATTATATTCTTCTGTTTCACACCTCTTTAAAGGTTTTCTTCTGCAGGGGAAACATGGACTAGGACTCCTTGGTTTCATGAAGGCACCAAGCCATTGGTGTGCAAATTCCTAGAGATCATTGCAACCATGTAGATTTTGTACTGTAAAGAAGAATAGAGAGCAGGACTGCTCTTGCCTACTCCAGGGCTGAACTATAAAGAGAAATGGTTAAGGGTTTGCTGCAGCCTCTGATTTAGTAGGCATGCATTAAAAGAGGAGAACTCTGTTTCTCCTAAGGAACCAGCGCATATGACCTTAGGACTGGACTGTTCAGCCCCATCTGAAGCAAAATTTCTGCCTCCTGACTCACAGTAATGTCAAATACTCCATTGCATGCACAGCTTGGGCACCAGGAGGGCTGGAGAGGAGGCTGAAAAAAGACAGTCACTGAACTCAGACTCTTTAGGTTAAGTCCTTTTGCAGATCTGACTGCCAAGGAAAAAAGCTTTGAATTTCCTTGAGGAATATAAAAGACATGGACCTGTTGGAACGAGTCCAGAGAAAGGCCACTAAGTTGATCACAGTGCTGAAAGACCTCTCCCATGAAGGCAGGCTGAGACAGTTGGATCTGTTCAACCTGGAAAAGAGAAGGCTCTAAAGGGTGCTGAGACACTGGAACAGCCTGCCCCAGAGAATTTGTGGCTGCCCCATCTCTGGAAGTGTCCAAGGCCAGGTTGGATGGGGCTTGAAATAATCTGGGAGAGTGGAAGTTGTCTTTGAAGGTGCCTTCTATCTGAAGCCACTTTCTGATGTCTCTATGATTCTGTGAGTTACATACTGACTGGTTTGGGGTATCAGGCCATTCCTGTGCCTTGCCACAAGTGCCGCAACCATGGGTGAATATTTTGTTAAAAGTTTCAGTACATGTTCACTCTCCAGATTCTTTCCATCTCCGTTTTCCCACTACATACACAGATTATCTGATTTGCACCCAAAATATCAGAGGAATCTTAGCCCTCATTTTCCTCTTTCATTGTTCATTTGTCAATTAGCCATTTTTATCTAAGGATATACCCCGTGGCCTCTGTGGGGAAACCATTTACAATCCCTAATTTTCAAAAGACACACTGATCATGCATTTATTGATAAGCTAATCAAAGAGACATTGGATCTGTATTCATTTTTGGGTTCTGTAGACTCACTTCCAACTTGGATCCCCAGGCAGGGTTACAGGGTCTTTCTCAAATCTTCATAACAAAATGTCAGTTGAGGGGTGGAGTAAATTCCATGTGGGACAGTAAAGGCAAGGCATTATATAAATGAACATAATGTTAATAAATATAAATGAGAAAGAAAGGGGGGGGGAAGAGATATTGCAAAATTAAGGGTCATTATTTATTATTTATATGATCATTATTTGTTACTAAAGGGCAAAAGTAAAACTAAGCAAGTTGAAAACAAGAAGACAGCCAAATTGCCATTCAGGCAGAGTTAATGCCAGAGAAAAAAAGAATGAGTCCTGTGCATTCCTCCATTTCACACCAGGCCTGCACTCAATAAATCAACACATGGATTTAATTGCTGTGACAAATGAATATAGCGAGGGGAGTAAAATTCTGCTGGGTAATGCAGTCATCCAGCAAAACCCTGGTCAGCAGAGATATGTAGGTCAGTCATTATGGACCAGTGAGCAGAGGGAGTCCCTCATGTGAGAGCCTAGATGAAAATCTCACAGTGTAATCTCTACTAAAGTACCAGACTGTGTGTCTGGCTTCAGCATCCTTCTCAATAACCTTTAGGAGAAGAAGGTGGTATTACACAGAGTGGCAATTAGCAAGACTGACAGAGCAAGAGACTTGAGATTTATTGCTGGGTTTTTCAGTTTGTTTGATTATTTGGTTGGGGTTTTTCAGCTGTATTTCTACTTCCATTTTTAAAATCAAATTCAAAAATGAAATCAGCTGAGATTTTAAAGTTTGAAAAAAGGGAAATAAGAGCTTTATAAAGCTAATATCTCAAATAAAGGCAGTCGGATGATGTTGCAGCCCATGTTCCCCATGACCTCTGTCATAGTGGAGATGAGATCTCAAAGGGACTGATGAGGCAACTCTGATCTGAGGGGTGAAGAAGGATTGAGGAATAGTGCCCACTCCTTTGCAAAGGTCTCAGCAGTGCTGGAGCCCTCCTTCAGCCCTGTGCTAGATGGTAGAAGTTATTCTTATACATAAGATGGATTTTTTGTAAAGCCAATTATATTTAGAAAAAACAAGCTCTGCATCTTCTTAATATTTACTTGCCTGAGCAAAACTGATTGCAATTCCTGCACTGAGGAAGTATTTTTTTCCACAGTATGGATCATGTCACCCGTTCCCTGCTGTACCCTTTTTCTGACATCATTGCAAGTGATGGGGATGACATTGAACCAATTTTCTATATCCAGCTTATTACATTCCTCTGATGGAAACAACACATTCTCCCAAAAGCAGGGAAACCTTCCTCCATCAGGGGCTCTGAGCAACCTGGTTTAGTTGATAGAACTCAGGGGGGTTGGAGCTAGATGACATTTAAAGGTCCCTTCCAACAAAACTGTTCTATGATCAGGATGTCCTTGTGGAAGAACACAAACAAGATCTAAGGTGCCTTTTCTACTGCTGAAGCCAGCCAAGCTCATTGTAACTGAGAAGCTCTGTAAACACATTAATATCAGTTATAGCAGTGAATCTCATAGGAACACTGCTGCCTCCAGGAAAGCTTGTACTTCTTTTCTTTGTTTTTATCACAGATGGAGGAATGGTACCACCAAAAATACAATGCATAATCAACTTGTATAAAACATGTTTAAATAGCGCATATAACCAGAAATGCTACTTTGCGTCTTCATATCTGCATTGTCAGGAGCTTCTACTGATTAGATCCTGAAATTGCATCGCTTTTCCCCAAGAAAAATCAAAATATTTTATAGAAATTTCTGCAAGTTCAAATAGCAGCATGCAATAGTCACTGGTCGCAATTAAGGCATCTTGCTTTGTTATTCTGATTACATATGAAAGATTGATAAATTTTTCCTCTGATTCCATGATTACTAAATCAGTGGTCATCACGAGCAGGTAGAATGACAAAGTAGAAGTGTATTCAGCTGGATTCTCTGCACATTCATCTACAGGTTCCTCAGTGGGTAACAAATTAACAAATCCTTTGTATTAATCTCCAGGGATCACAATACTGAGAGAACATATTCTGCTTCATGGAATATATCAAGGTCAAATCCACCTTTTCAAGCAGGTTAACAGTTTTATGGATTTGCCTGACATGTTGTCAGTGTTTTCTTTAATTTAACCTTCTGACTTACGCACGTACCCACAAAGAGCTTTTGCTTTTCCCTCTCTTCCCACTTCTTTTTCTTTACTCCTCAAATAGCATGATTTTAGTTACATTGTACAACCCAGCAAGCAAAAACAAAGAGAAATTAATTTTATTATTTTGTTTCAATTTTCTTTTTAGTCAGGGATCCTGCCTGCTCGGACAGTTACTGGTTCTGGGACAGAATGCAGAAGCAAAAGGACTTAACTCATCAGAAGGGATTTATCCTAATTGTATGGTGCAGAAACCAAAAGCTATTCCTCCAGAATGTAGGAGATGCAGCCTTAAATATATACTACAGCCACAGAAAAAGGGCAGGTTTTAGTTATTCTTCATGAAGGCCCCTAAATTACATACAGTGGCAAAATCTGACATTTCTAGATGCATGGTGGCTCACACCTGAGCTTGGTTTCTTTTGGCTCAGATGCCAGGGAGTGTTATCAGAAGAGTACACGTGGTGTGTTGCTAAGAGAAAGATATCTTCTTGCCATTTAAATTATCTCAGCCATATTTTATGGTTGTGACATATTTTATGACCTTATGTAATGATAGATGATGATAGAAGACAAGCTAGTCCCTGTTGGCTTTAGGGCAGTCTCAAAACAGAGGGAGAATAATCTCTGTGTTTAAGAGAACTTTCTTTACCAAATGGACCCTGAAGGTATACAACTGTTATTTATTACCTCCCAGCAAATCCTTCATTGCCAGAAACAATCTTCTTCCTTTATTTTATTTATTTAATTTATTATGTTACAAAACTTAGCTCTGATGATTTATTCAGGCCCCGTGAGGTTTACAGTAAGTTTATTCAGTTGCCACAGGAAGGGAACACAAGAAGAGACAAAAATAAACCTAAGTCTGTGACACAAGAGGCAGATAAGTATTTTGTCTCAAAATTTGTCAGATCCAGACCCATCATCTTTTGCAAATGAGAATACTAATCAGTAGTCTTGAGTCTGAGCTGAATCTTCAAGTTGCATTAGGTAAACGATCATTTATATTCCAAAGCTGTTATGTATTTGAAGTTGGATTGAAAGTGGTACTGGGAAATATTGTATGAGACAAGTTTATTAAAATAAAATCTGCACTGAAAATATGCTCTCTGGAGGAAATAAATTATGTTGTATGATCTGGTAAGTTAATTTATTTTTTTTTTTCCTTGTAATAGATTCCTATTAGGGCTAACATTTACATCTTTTGGTTGTACTCATCTGGAAAGACCCAGGTCATGCTACCCAACACACCAGTGTTATATAGAACAAGTATAGGACAGTGACTCAACTAGTCTGTAAGAACAGAAATAAGGGGTTTATGCTGTGTTTTGATTTCATGTTCAGGGAGAAAATAGTTCCTTTTACAACTTTTTCTTCAGGGAAACTGAACTCATAGCATTTAGAATGAAAAAGGGTAATGTGAATAAAAGACTCAAGCTTGGAAAAGAGTTATTAGATATACATGCCCAAAGTCATTTGCTGACCTTGAGGGAACATTGAGATTAATCTTTTCTTTTTCCATCCAAAAAAAAAAAAAAAAAAAAGCAGAGCTTACTTGGAGGAAAACGGAGCATAATCAGACCCATTATTCAATGTAGCACCATACAGAGGCACATATATAATAATCAGTGTTGGCTTGATCAAATCACAAATCTAAGTCTACATTTTCTAGGTGGGTCACTGGGCTTTTGTTTTATTTTGCTTGGGGATTTTTTCCCTAAAATGTAGGCAGCACAAGGACTTCTGATCATCTTGAAGTCCTTCTTGTGTTTACCCTGATAACTGTATCAAGAAATACAATTAGTTTGTTTTTAGAGGCAGAGAGAATTCTCAGGAACAGAATTTAAGCCCCTACAACAAAGCAACTACTCCTGGCTTTGGGTGGAAACAGAGCTTAACTCCAAAGTCTTTTCAGTAGTGGGTTTCCCAATATAGGTTTACAAAGCCACATTTCCCTAAGCCAACTCTATCCCCTTCATTCTTTAACTCCAACTTCTATTCCAATGCTTTTAGTCCACAGAATTTTTTATAGTGTCATGAAAACTGGAAGTGCTTTAGCAGTAGGGATTTAGTGGGCCTTATACAGAATATTCCAGTTTGTTGATTAGACAAAGTATAGAAGATATGCTTTCAAATTCACTTGGGAAAAAAAAAAAAAAAAAAAAAAAAAAAAAAAAAAAAACAGAGCAGCAGTAAAACAGACATTATAAAAGTAGTAAAAATGCTGAAGGACTACCTTGAATTTCCTTTAGGTATAGGAGATACACAGCCAGAGCCAGAGCAGGTGCATCCCATGAAGTCTGACTACTGGCCCTAAAAAGAAGGCATTGGCATAATATCCAAGTCATCCAACACTCAAACCCTACTGTTCCCTGTAAAATTATATGACCATAGGCAAGTCTGAGTGTACCTGGTAGTGATTACCTTGAGGCTATATGGGAAAAATATGAAAAGCCAGAAATCTTTCAGTAGCAGCTCAGTAGTGGTCTTTGAGAATCTAAACACTGGCTCTGGGAGCATCCAAATGAATTTATCAGCCTAAAAAGATCCTTTAAAAACCAAGTCATAGTCATCTGTGAAGAACTGGATATTAGATATTACAGGTAAAATCTCCTAAGATGCAGCCCAGCCACCTAACTAGGAATATTAGCATATGCTGGCTGAGAAGTTTGTCAAGCACAATTAGCTCTCAATTAGCTACTGTCCCTTTTTTCTTCCTGTTTGCTAGGTTATGTAAGGTTTGATTTACAGAGGTGACAGATTATTAATGCATGGGCCACAGGATTTGTTATGTCATGCAAGTTAATGTCAGATGTAAGCAAAAACACAGATTGGGAAAATCACCTCTCTCTGATGCAAATATCAGTGGTCATAATCATGCTTACAGGGATGCTGTATGTAATAAATTCATAATAGAAGACTTCCTTCCACATAAATTGCAGCAAGCTCCCTTTTCCTTTTCCCTAATTCAGGCTTTTTTGCAAATTTCTCTGTCTGCCTGGTCCCCTGGGAAACCTGTGCACAGACATACAATACTGGGAAAGAAAAAAAAAGGATAAAGAAGAAAAAGAAGAAAAAGAAGAAAAAGAAGAAAAATGCCTTTGTCATCAACACACACATACACACTAACACACTATAGAGCTATTTATCTAATGGACAAATTCTGATTATTTCACACTATAGCTACCAGCACGAAGCATTCAAGACTGGGAGAGGAGGGGAAATATAATGTTGATACTAATGCCTGCAGGTGTGAAAACAGAGGTGGCTGTAAATTTCCATTGAATTTGGTGCTTAATGGGGTGGTATTTTTTCAATAATTCTTGTGCACTTGTCACAGAAATTTTTGGAAAATTGTCTATATATTGTATTTCATGTCATAAATACAGTAATTCATGGTGCATTGCTCCTTGCAATCTAATGCACCATACTAAATTTGGGAACACCACTTTTTTGTCAACTTGGAAGCGTAATCAGTGGCAACATATCTTCAAGATTCCATTCTCTTCTTCTCCCGCTCCCCAAAATGACTAATACTTCTATTAATGGAGAGAAAGGGAAAAATAATAAGTCAGACAAAGATGGATTTGTGAAAGGAGGATATCCTTTAAATAAATATCAAGGAGACTTGGGTGACTTGCACAGTTGCATGGTCACATCCAGAGGGTGGCTCAATATCCAGGTGGAGATCTGTGGTGAGTGGTGTCTCTCAGGGGTCTGGTGCTCTTTAATATCCATATCAGAGATACAGAGAGTGAGATTCAGGGCACCCTCAGCAAGTTTGCAGATGACATGAAGTTGTGCAATGCAGCTGACACAACAGAAGGATGGGATGCCATCCGTAGGGACCTGGACAAACCTTGAGAAGTGGCCCCACAAGAACCTAGTGATCAACAAGCCCAAGTGCAAGGTGCTGCACCTGGGTCAGGGCAGCCACCAGTATCAGCACGGGCTGGTGGGTGAAGTCACTGAGAGCAGCCCTGGGGGGAAGCATCTGGGGGCTCTGGTGGATGAAAAGCTGGAGATGAGGCAGCAGTGTGTACTGACAGCCCAAAAACCCAACAGTATCCTGGGCTGCATCTGAAGCATGGCCAGCAGGCTGAGGGAGGGGATTGTCTCTGTCTGTCCTTCCCTGGTGGGACCCACCTGGAGTGCTGTGTCCAGCTCAGGCTCCTGGGAAGGTGTGGTCCTTGTGGAGTGTGTTCAGAGCTGGCCATGTCTCAGGTTCTGAGTTGTTGGAATGGCTCCTGAGGTATTAAAAGACTTTCTTCCCAGCCCCACGCTCAAAGAAGAAGTCAGGATTCCTTGGCTATGGTTCTCAAGGTTGTTTATATTCTGTGTTATCTAATACATTCTTTCTTGGACCTGCTGAGGTCTGTCCAGCAGGTTGGGTTGAGGCACACTGACCACCCTTGGAGTGGTGTTATCTTTTCATACAAAAAACTACGTGTAGTTTATTTACAACATCTTTCCAACATCTATCACTTATGTTAGACAGTCTGTCTCTACTCTAAACCAATCCAGAAGTGCCACCATGACAGCAGAAGGTGGAGGACAAGAAGAAGAAGAAAGCCAGGACACACCCAGATTCCTCAATCTTGCCTCTTGAACCCCCATTCTAAATCCCAAAAATTCTACTTTTTCACCCTGTGATAAATTCACTAACATTTTATTCAAACCCTTGTGGCTTGTAATTCTTTGCACAAAGCTGGTAATTTTTTCCATGGGTAAAAATCTAAGTCACAGGTGTCTTTGACTGCGTGCCAAGGTCTCTGAGCCCCCCTGACTCCTGCCAGGGTCTCGAGTCCTCCAGGGCAGCCAGAGGAATGTCCTGGGTTCCATGAGAACCATCAGAGGGATGGAGCACCTCTCCTGTGAGGACAGGCTGAGAGAGCTGGGTTTGTTCAGCCTGGAGGAGGCTCTGAGGATCCCCATTGTGGCTTTACAAACTGAAATACTTGAATACTGAGAGGGGTCTTATAAGGAATGGGCACAGACTTTTCAGGATGGCCTGTTTTAATAGAACAAGGGGTAGAGGTTTAACCCCAAAGTGGGTAGAATTAGTCTAGATACAAGGAAGATTTTTTTTTTTTTTTTTCATTGAGGGTGGTGAAACGCTGGACCAGGCTGCCCAGAGAGGTGGTGGATTCCCCATCCCTGGAAACATTCAGGGACAGGTTGGATGGGGGGCTGGGAAACCTGATCTAGCTGCAGGGGGTTTTACACTAGAGGACCTTTAAGAGTCCCTTTCAACGTGAACCATTCTATGATTCTACAAGTTTAGGGAGTAGAAATGCAGACTAGACTCCTCTTTCAGAGTATGTAGGACACAAATTCAAATGGGCTATATGGTTACCTCCTGATAGTCTACAAGGTAAATTGTTTCCTTGACCATTTTCCTTTTTAAGATCAAACATATCTGTGCCACAGAAACCATAAAAATTATCTCCTAGAAAAATTTAGAAAGGAAAAACTCCTCACCAAAGAACTTAAAAGGACTTCAGGTATTTCCATCCTCCTTTTTATCTCAATATTTGTAAGGATCTCAGCAGAGGTACTCTACCCTGTTCTGGAATTCAAGATTAGCATAGCCCATATAATGAAATGTAAACAATAGTGATGGTACTCCATAAACAGCTGAACAGCATCTGCCAGCCAGCCTAGATCCCTAGCCTCTTCCCTAAATAAATAAAAGAATTTTCAACATCTACCTGGATAAAAAGAAACAGTTCAATTGTTCAATTATGTGTCAACTTTTGATATTTTTATTTTATCAAACCATTTCATTTTCTAAGCTGGAAACAATACCTGCATGAAAAATTGTTTAGGGGGATGGTATTCTTAAAAAAAAAAAAAGATACATGAGGGAGGAAATTCTTCTCCTGACTATTAAATAATGAAAGTAGGCCAAGTCTCTGCTTGGATCCAAAGCTCTTCAAAATAATTCATCATTTTCTTTTCCTCCTTCCCTTATCCTAGTTTCAGATTTTTGAGAGTTTTTTTTTTTTTAAGAAAGTTAAATGAAAATCAAGCTTCTAAGTAGCTCTAGGGATCCCTGTGAATTCCACATCAGGGCTTCCCAGTGTGCTGCTCAGCTGCAAGAAAAGGATAAAAGAATATCAATGTCTTCTGTTCAGATAAACACTTGTAGGCCTTTTATAACAAAGGGAGTGATTTAGTCTTTTACTTGAGCAGGAGTAATGAAACATTCTTTTCCATTGCCATCTGTAACATAAATAGATTTGTCCTAAATGTTGTAAAAAGTCAGTGGCAATATATTTATAGTCATTCTGCAGAGATTCAGGTAACAGAACAAGGGGCCAAACAAGTGAGGATCAGGCTTTCCATTGTCACTGACAATTTGCCTTTATTAGGAAACAGAGGTGGGATTCACCTGATCCAGCTTTAGAGATCTTCACTGCAGTGCCTCCAGCTGTGCCAACCACCCCAGGTTTCTTTGTAGTCAGCTGAGAGAAAAGGCATGAGTGAATAAGTATAATTCCCATGACCTACTTTAGTAGTCTAAATTCAGACAGTGCAAGGATTCATCTCTCTTCATAGACTAGAAAGAGGTCCTAAGTGGAAAGGTCAAAATTTATTCAGATGAACTACACTGGAGATGACCTGAAGAAGCAGGACATGAAAACATTGTGATTTGCAATGTAATATCTCTTGTAAAGCCCTGATCAGGAAGTAAAATTCTACTAAACTTACTGAGAGTCTGGTCCAAAGGCAAGTTGTCAAATCAAGGTAGGAGAAAGATATTGTTATGTGAAGCTAAAAGGAAGATTTTAAAACAGAGAAAATAAAGACAAAAATTATTTCTAATTGTAGTGCTGAGAATCCCATTGCCCTGAAAGAATTAAGCATTAAGAATTTCAGCTAATTCATCCTTTAATTTTCTAGTCTCAAGTAACCTCTGCATAGGAAAAAAATTATTAATCCAAAGTGACTAATTTTCAAACTTAAAATGTTTTCTTTTTATTTTCAGTAAGACCTCATGCAAGAACAGCTCTTTTCAAATGTTGCATGGAAAATTTTAAAATGGGGTGCAGTGATAATGCTGGGAGTTACCTTTCAAGAACAGCTGCAGGTTAGGGGCTGAATGCTTGCAGTAGATTAATTTACTGGGGGTACAGTATCACTAATTTCAATGGGACACAGGGCTCTGCCATCAGTAGTGTTAACTGCAGGGCTCAGGCCAAAATCTGCAGTGAAATTTGGGTCTAAAAAGTTACTGAGCTGTGAGAGTCTGTTCGAAACTCCCTCCATTTCTGCCTCACGATTGCCATGGGGGAAGACCACCAAAAGATTCAAGGCCATTGAGACAGTGGGGGGAAAATCATGTAAATCATGTGTTTCTTAGCTCACTGTTTTCTGCAGGTGTTATTGGCTAACACGCCATGCTGAATTTGGACTTTCTCCCCACCTCCTGGCCTGGCTGGTTTGAGCTCTGGGGGTGGTCCTTCCTTTAGAAGGGACCCCTCTTCCTTTAGAGAAGACCCCTATCGCCTGCCTCCCACCATCGTGACAGACAAGCAGAAGTGCGAGTCTCTTCATCAAGGACTTAGGACAAGACAATCCTGTGCAAAGGAATTAGGACAAGACAATCCTGTGCAAAGGATGTCCCCTTGCACCTTCTTCCTAGAGACTGGGACTGAAACCCCCCCTCAGCTCGGGGGAGGTGTGCAGTGAGGGTAGGGGAAGAAGGCTGCCCAGAGCAAGCACAGGTGCGAGCGTTGAGCCATGTAAACAATGGTGCCTGTTGCCTGGCTTGAGTTTTTGTATCCCCCATTACTTTACTCCCCCTCAAGCCTTTTGTTTTGGCCAAGAAACTCATCCCCTTCCCCCAACAAAAAAAGAGTATAACTGGAGACCAGTTCAGCCGTGCCTTTGAGATCTCCCCGGACGTGGCCTGGTGAGCTTCAAGGGCTGGACCCTCAGAGAACAGAGCAACACCGTGTTTCAGTAGCTATAACCCCCTCCCTTTTCCCCTTCTCCTCCCTCCTTTCCTTGTCTTCTCCTTTCCCCAGATCCCCCCAACACCAACGCCCTTTCTGTTGTGTTTCAATAAAACAAAAATGGTTGATTTTGAATACTGCAAACCCTCTGTGCCTATGGTGGTTATTTTGCACCTAAAAATCACCGTGTAATCCATTTACTGGGACGTATCATGACATGAGCCTCCATGGTATGTGTGGTCATGCAGCGTTCTCTCTCATTATGTTGAATAAAATCCTGTCCTGGGTCAAGCCCACAAGTTTCTGCCTCAGGCCCTGCCCCTGCCTGTGCAGCAGTGGTGGAGCTCAGGGACCCTGAGCCCTCAGCCTCTGACACCTCCTTGGTCTCAAAGCAGAGCGTGGCACTGGCTGGCAGCTCCTGCTGGCATCCCTCTGCTCACAGCTCAGTTCTCTCCTGCCCCTCTCACCAGTCTGGGGGAGAGAAACCTCGCCCTGGCTTCCAGCCAACCTCACTCTGATAGGAAAAGCCATGAAGCAGTCCTCATTCAGGAAAAATGGGGTCAAATCCAAGTCTCATGATGAAAGAACTCTCTCTTTTCATCTGAGTGGGTCTTGCACTCATTAAATGTGTTGCATGGAGCTACAGACATCCCGAGTTTAACAAGGATAATACAATGAAAACTGTGGAGTTTCTTACAACACAGCTGCAAGAAAGGAGTTGAAGACTGAAAATTATTTCACTGGATGTCTATGAAGAGGATAATCCTGGCTGAGATTTAAATTACTGAGTTTTGCCATCTGTATAATTATTAGTGATCTGCAATTTTTTCAAATTCTATTTTTTATTAATAGGTTACATAGATTTTTGGTGCCACAAAAAATGAATTACAGAGTATATATGTTGTTGAGATTCTTTTTTTTTGTCTAAAAGTATATTTTATGATTTTTGACATTGTCACTGATCCATAGTACCATGTGAATATTATTTCAACAATAAAATTGCAAATTATAGTAGGTATCTAGTTTTATCAAACTAGAAAATCAGCAAGATAATTATTCTGAGAGCTGATGGAATAGGGTAGTAAGGTGAGACTTGATCTTGCCATTTAGTCCCTGAAAAGTGGGAACTGAGCAGATAGGCTGACAAAGCTTTAATGAATATTGCTTTGACTCTCCCACCATGCCTGGAAAGAAAATCAACAGTTTGCTGGATCCACTTTTCACAGAAAAGCTACTTATTTCTCATATATCCCCATATGAAAAAACATCATCAAAGACCTACAAGCAGGAGATGACAAATGACTAAGAATCTGCATCGTTCTGGCAGATGATACCACCTCTCAAAGGGCAGTATTTGTCTGTATTTGTTCATTGTCCCATGTGACAGATTCCTTGTCTGCTGTTCAAGCCAATTCTGCCTCAATTCCTGGCACAAAATCCAAAACAAGCCAGAAACTCCAGGTGATTTTCATGTCTATGTTGAACTATATTACCAAAGCAAAAAAAAAAAACAAAACTACAGATCTCAGTTGCACCCTTTCAGGGACAGAATAGTTTGAAAAGTTATTTCTTAGGCTTCTGCTGGCAGTTCTGTTTTAACATGAGATCTCCAGAGAAAGCTGAGTTTGAGCTGTGGCAGCCCAGGTATGTGAAATAACTGAGTGCCCTGGATGTGAACTGCCACTGGGTTCAGAATCTGGGTGCTTATGAACATGCAGGAAACCAGGTCTTGCCTGAAATGTTCAAACAAACACACAGTCTAAGGAAAAGAGGCCAAGAATCTTGCAGAAACCTTTTGCTCAGATTGATGATTATGTTCTGCTTCTGAGGAACCCACACAATTTTTTACAGAAATTTTTATGCCATTCTCTGATGATGTGTCACATTTTGCACTTGTTTGTCAGGGATAATATCAATACAGGAACCACTCAATCTCATCTAATAAAAAGTTTCATGAAACTAGAAGAGTGTTGTTGGTACATACTTCTCCCAGCTTACATTTCCAAATCTCTGAAACAAATCTACCGTATTTACTCCTTAGGTTATATTGTATTCACATAATAGTAGTCCCCTACCTTTTTAACTCTGGATAGTAACCAGTGCATTATCATAGCTTAACTACCAAGCTACCAAACAGCTGTAACTATTTTAAAGACTAAAATCTCAGAGGAGTTTTATTACAAAAGCAAATTTGATATGGACACACAAGCCAGCACAAGCTCTCTCCTAGCATAAATCGCACCAGTGCCATTGTGAAACTGGACCAGGTTTTAGACCCACAGAGGATCTGACCTCTTGCTCTGGCATCGGGCAGCTCAGAAAGGCTGTTCCAGTAATTGCATCCTCAGCCATGCATGTGCTGGGCTGGAGCACGTCCCTCTCATCAGCTCCTGGGAGCTGAGACACACAATTCATATAAAGGAGGAAAGACAGCATAAGTTATGTGCCCTGTGAAGGAGCTGCCAAGGTCACTGAACCAGTGTTTTTTGTGTCATTACAGAAAATGAAATTTTGTGGGAGAAACGAATTTCCACAAGGCAGGAAATAGACAGGAGTGTTTTGCACATGATTCTGGGGAAAAAAAAACCAAAACAAAACAGTACAGAAATATTGTTCTCATTATGAGTACTAGCACATGAGATAATTGTGTTTGAGGTTGGTAATTACCATATTTGCATGTTTAGGTTGTATCTGTTCCTTCCATGTTATTAAGTGGGCTGCTGCATTATTTCATCAGAATGACATGCTGTCATCATGGGAGCTGAAATATCTTCTGTGTGTCAAAGCACACAGCTGTAAAAAGCATTGTGTAGCCCCTTGTTTTCATCCTACATCATACTAGCAAAAAGCAAATTTATTACAGGAAAAGATTAGCAAAGCTAATGGAGCTGTGGCTGGAGATGGATTTGGAAGATAGGACTGTATAATTTAGAGTACCTGGGCTAAGCATCTCTCCAATATTCCCACAAAGAGTGAAACACAGGATTAATAATTATTGTGTTTTGTTCTGTGCACTTACAGACCTTTAGTCTGAACAGTGCAAAATGCTTTATGGATATTAATTAATCAAACTTTGAAAGCCACATATAGGGCACTTAATTTACTGCTGCTTATGCCAGACTTCAATTTATCTGTAAACATCATAAAAGTCTCAAAAAGTAGATAAACCTGTACAAACCCAAAGATACACCCTGATCATTTCCTCAAGCCATTTATAAGTTGCTTACTGAGATATTTTTGGAATTTTCTGGGCAGTCAGCATCAAATATGTAAAACTTATCCTCCTTAAAGAAAGATCTAAGAAGAAATAAAGGAAATAACTGAAGACTAATGGAAAACATTGCAATAAATGGGATAATCCCTTGATAAAGGAACTGCCCATCTCTCTCCTCCTATCTTTTCTATCACCTTCATTCCACTCAGCTATGGAAGGTCAATGCCAAAGTTGAGTAATTAACCAATGAAGGTAAGGAAAATTAAAAAGGGTGCATTGTTTGGAACAGGATTTTTGGTATTGACCCTCAGTTTTTAGGTATTATCATTAGTCAAAAATAGGCAAAATAAGAAGAATTACTTTCCTGTGACTAGATGGGAATACACAAGTGAGAAATCTAATGTCAAAGTTATAGCAATTCATTTTCAGAGGTCCTTCCATTTTCAGTCTTACCCTCCAATCAAGTCAATTACTGAATATTGGAATTAAGAAAATCACTAAATTATTATCTTTAAAAATGGCCTGGTTTCAGTGCTATTCCTTTCAGCTACATTTACAGAGGTTTATAACTAAGTATTTAATGCAGAGGTAATGAAAATTACAAAGCATTATGGGAAACAAAAATTGGTCTTTTTTCTTGGAAGTAGTGATACATCCAAATTATTTATTTCACTCAAAGTTAAGCTTCTATGCATATCTGCTATGATTTTTTGACAAAGTGACCTAGTATTCTTTTTTCTTTTACATAGAGAAAAGATAAGTGAATCACATGGTGGAAAATGAAGAGGACTCTTATTAAGGTAGAACACAAGAAAAAGTTCTAAAGACAGTGAAGAGTCCTTGGAATGAAATGGGGAGTTGAAAGTGAGAAGTATAGACAGATATAGTGGAAGAATAAAGATTCAAGTTTTGCTTAGAAGGGTAAAAATAGTACCAAGTGATTAGGAGGTGAACATAATAGTTTCTTGTTGTTACAGCTTAATCAGTTGTTGATTTCAGATATTCAGTACAAAACTTAAAAAGGGTGAACGGGAAAACTAACATTGGATTATGCCTCTGGAGATGGAACAAACCATTTATCTTACATCACTTTTTATAATATTAGGTGGTGTGATTTAAATAGAAGGAAAGATTTGCAGGAGAGGACATGTAAAAATACTGTGGGAGGAGGCAGTTACTGATTTATTGATGCTCTCTTTCATTTGTCACACAGAGCTGAAGTGCCTGGACAGATCACGAATTTAACTATGTCTCCAGGGACTTTAATTGTGACTTGTAGTTGTTCCTGCTTATCCATGGGTCTGCAGAGCCCATCACCATAGATTTCAGGCCATTGTAATGGAGATCTAGTCATTGTGCATTTCAGGTGAGCTGAAGACTAACATGCTCTGAATGTGTCTTTTGTCTATAGATCTTAAGCATTTTCTCTCATTTGAAAGTAGATGACTTTATTACATATGGTAAAATATGGAGCAAAATAAAAGTGGTGATATCAGTAGCCATCTCTGGCATCACAGTTGCTCCTCTTTGTAAATTTTTTCAAGAGTTTGAGCAATTTTTTTTTTCTCAGTTATTATGTGTAGATATGGTGGTTAGGGTCATGGCTTAGTGATGGACCTGGTAATGTAGGATTAATGCTTGGACTTTGTGATCTTAGACATCTTTTCCAACCTTAATGATTCTGTGATTCTTTGATTTTCCTCCAATAAACTCAACTACTGAATTGTATTCTTGCAACTCAGACACAAAATTTGAGTATTTAACATTCTTTAAAAAACATTCTTCAAGTTGAAACCTCTATGTTGAGAGAGTTCTTATTTAGTATTGCTTATGCCTTGTTCATGAAAGACTTGTCTGTGAGGTTCTGAATGGCAGTAAAGCCATGCTTGCATGAGAAGGATGTTTGTTAGCTTTGAGAACTCAAATAACAATTGCAAGAAGTTTAGAATTACTTATGGAAATATAAAGTTGGGGTTTACTCCTTAGTCCAAATGTTCATACCCAAAATGTTAGAGCAGAATCACCTGGAGCAAAAATCAGGAGTGTTTGCTGGGCCCTAGAGTTTCTCAGGACCCATCCTCTTTCCTCAAACACATTTGTCATCAAATCCTTTTCAGTCTGTTAACAGTAATGTTGCTCCTTCCTTAAACTCCTCATCAGCCTCCCAATTTGCCGACCAAAAGGAAAGGTTGAAGCTTTCAGTAGAATTAAAGTTGCGAGAACACTTCTTAACTACTGAGTCAGAAAAAAGTGGTCTATTTCATGTTAATATTGCTCGGTAGTCTGGAAGGAGAGAGCCTGCTCCCTGGCTGTTAGGTTTACCATGTCACCTGTCATCCCTGAGAGCTCTTATCTGACAGGCTGATTTGCCTGCAGGTTGCCAGATTTTCACTTCAGCAGCTGCTCTTCAGCCATTTGCTCCTGCCCTGGAGGCACGGTGACATCTGTCACAGCCATCAAGGCAGTTCAAGGCTGATGTTTACAAGAACCATGATTTGGGGTGTCAGCAGCAGCCTGGTGACAGTGACTCCCCAGGCATTTTAAAACATCCCTGAGAGATTATCTGTCTTCTGAGATAGAGGAAAGATGTTTGCTAGACCCTACATTTGGACATAAAATAGAGATGGCACCAGTTACTTGCATGACTCGTTGTGGTACCTAGGACAGATAAACCACTGCTGTTTGAGTTCACCCATCTGTCCTCCCTGTATTTCAGAGGTGGGACAGAAGTACCTTGGCCTGACCGATTTCCAGGTTAATTAGCCCAACAAAGAGTCCATGTAGAAATGTTTGTCACTTGTTCATGGCTCTGGTCAGGTCATCCAGCAGCTTCAATGTCCACACGATGTTTGTCTTGTCTTTTGACCATGAATGAGTTTGAACTGTTTGCCAAAGGCATTTATTTTGTGGCTGCTGCTGCAATTTCCACACCAGAATTTTACTTTTCATGGCTTTATCAAAATATTGTACTGAATATTTTCAGGAAAGAATATTCCCTCAAGAATCATCTTGGTGATTTCCTCTGCTGTCAGGTCAGTCAGCTGCTTGTCTCTAAAGGAGATGCAAAGAGTTTTGTCAGTAATGGGTAATGGCTCACCTTTCTTTGCTGCTTTGTGTGACATAAAGAAATCTGATTGCATGCCCTGCTCTGTCCATCAGGTTTGACCTCCAAGGGTTTGTGAGATAACAGGCTTCTGTGCAGTGAAGGTTTCTGTAGATTTGCCAGATAAGGTTCAGACACTCTTGTAGTGAAGCTGGTATGACATCTGAAATTTTTAGAGCTTTTCCAAAGTTTTAACACTGATGTGTCTTATGGTACAGATAATGAAAAATGAATTTATATTTAATCATTCTTGACATACATTGGGTCAAGCATTTTTGAACAAAGGCATTTCTAATTGAACACTTACTGACTTTTCAGCTTTTGGATTTCAAATTTTTTTTCAGTAGATTTATCTCTTTTTAAAGGAATAGAAGGCACAATATATGCTCATTTATTCTAACTAAGCCAAACAAATGTTTCCTGAAATTCCCAGCACTTCCTTAATCTTTAAATAGACAATTGCTATTTCAAGTACATGGGATACTTTTGGAAAAAAACTTCCAAAAATTGCAGAGGTGCATGTGTTTAATTCTGGTAGGGAGTATCTGCCTGGATCAATAACCTTCCAACATTTTAATTGTGCTCTCCAGGCTCTGTTGGTGAAATTTAAAAGAGTTTAAAAATGGTAACGTACTGTAACTAATCTGCAGCAGTACAAGTCAACATGATTCATACTTCCATTAAATTTTCTCAGCCTGGTAAATTTTCCTATTTTTAAATTTCTGTGGGAAGAAAGCATGTCTGAGACACTATGAATGGGGTTATTCTGGGCCACCTTCAGTGGAATGCATTATGATTTTTCACAACTGCTAATTATACTAGAAGACTCATTTTGGTGCTTTAATTCAACATGCTTTCCTCAATCTTGCCTGCTAGGACACCCTGAGAGTGAATATGATGAAAAAGTAGGTCTGACACATCCAAAATCACTGACCACCCTTGAAAATCCTTGCCAGCATCTTTCAGAGGGGTCAGGGTATAGCTCATGCTCCACTGATACAGAGCGATGCCATGAGCTGCAAGTCTCCTGTCAGACGAACACAGAAAAGCCCAGATGGGGGGTCAGCAGAGACAGACAGACTGAGGACACACTGCCACTCGTGTGTGCTCAGTGCCAGCAGGCAGGACTGCACTGACCCTGTGCATGTGTGTGCTTCATGTTCACCCAGGCTGTTCTCTGCATGCTTCCTTGTTTTCCCATCATTCTGTGCCATCTAATTAACATGTCAACCTGCTTTTCTTTCCTCTGCTGTAAGAATCTTGGTTTTATTCCTTTTATTTCCTCCTGTTTTCCTTTCTTTAATACCTTTTCTTCATAATTTTTCATTCATTTACATTTCAATTAACACTAGCTGTTTGTAAAAGCTACCCTGATGGGAAGTATGAAATAAATTATTGAAGTTAGTGTAATCTGCACTTCCCATTACCACCTCATTTACCTTAATGGCACTAAAAAGGCTGTAGCTCCCAGTGCAACTCATGCTTTTAATAGGAATTCCCTTGGGAGCCAATCTCATGTGAATTGCATATTTACATATGGCATAGGTTTTGCTAGGTGATTATAGGCTGAGATTTAGAGTATTATCCTTTAAGGATGGCAGCTGCACAGAAAGCTGCCTTTCCAGAGTCAAAACATGGCACTGCTTGATTCAAACAGCTAATAGGTCTAAGAGGAGTCACCGAAGGTATTGTCAACTTATTGGGCATTTTCAAACTTGTCTACCAATTTAAAAACATTAAAACAATAAGTGTGTAATTTTTCCCACATTAAAATGTTGAAAAAATATCACAAAACTAGAGTCCTTTTGAACAATGGTGTCCTTTTGTTTAGATAAACTAAAACTTCATTTTTGGGTTTTGTAATTTTTTTATTTATTGCTACAATTCCCTGTTGTTTTAATTCAAATTCTTTCAAAAGAAATTTAAAATATATATTTCAATTTTTTTGTAAATTTAAATTAACGCATTCCACTTAAAGCTGCCATCTGCCACCAGTGTTTGGTCAGGAAGATTTCAGTCTGGAAGCTGTCAAGCAGAAAAATTTATTGTTCTTTTCAGGAAGACAACACCCAAGCACTAACTAGGATTCAGAAGTAGATGCAATTGAGCAACAAGAAACTGTCCCACTCCCAATGGCTGTTTCCAATATAAACAAGATGCTAAAAGCAATAATATGGGAAGGAGGCAAAAGAGACGCATTTAGTGACTTGTGAAATATGCAAATTTGTGAGGATAATCTGATTAGTAAACTATGTAATTTTTCCTCCTTTGAGTTTCAGGATATCTTAGCTAAAATAATTCAAAATAGCTATGTACAGAACTGAGAAAACTGAGTCCTGGGGAAGAGATTTTACTTATTTGCTGCTCTAGTACAGGGAAAGATGTGGTCTGACTCCTTCAGTGCCTGCCCAGAGCCCAGCTGTGGGACTACATCCATACTTTGAAATAGCAGCATCCAAATTTCATTATCTGAATGCTGGTACCACATGAAAGCTGGACCTGGGCCTGCCCTCATTGCCATGAGGCCCTTGGTGACTTTGAGACACTCTTATTTCTGTTTGGTTTTGTTTTCCCCTTCCCACATGAAGGTGTCTGGAGACCCAGTACAGTGGTGTTTTTATAACAAAGAGTTAATGCTGATCTCTCCAGGGTACAAGGACACCTTCCACTATACCAGGTCTCTCTTTTTTGAATGACTATAAAGAAAAGGAATGTGCAATAAATTTCTACATTTTCTGCTTCCAAGAATGAAAAAAATTAATAACTCAATTCTTATGGAGCAGGTTCCTGTTTCACACCCTCCAAGTCCATCATGTAAAGTCAGAACAGTTCTGGGATTAGTTCAGGGTGAAAATTCTACAGTTAGAATTTTGTCATTTACTGTAGTACAAATCTCCATGAAAAGCTATTTCACTTCCTGGAGTCACTCCAGGTGAACACGGTTGTAAGTGATAAAATAAATCTTAGTCCTTTTGGTAAGAATAAAATGAGGGGGGGGAAAAAAAGAAAAGAAAAGAAGAGAGAAAGAAAAAAATTGCAAGCTAAGGCACTCAAGTCTTTACAAAGACAGAGAGCAAAAGTTAATGATCTAGCAGAGCTGACAACCTATGAGTCAAGTCAACCTCATCTGCTGTTTCCAAGTGAAAGATGTGACAATATAGTTATTGGTCATTTCCCCTTCATTCAAATTGTCTCAACTCAAGCAAATTGTGTGTGGTGACAAATGGTAGCAAATGTCATCCCACACAAAGACATCCCAGATAAAGAGGGCAGTGAGGAGCTGGAAAAGGTTTTCCTGAGAAGTTGTGAATGTCCCATCCCTGGAAGTGTTCAAGGCCAAATTTGATGGGACTTGGAGCAACCTGGGATAGTGGAGAGTGTCCCTGCCCATGGCAGGAGGCTGGAATGAGATGATCTTTAAGGTTCCTTCAAACCCAAACCATTCTATGATTCTGTGATGACCCTCTCTAATTCTTTGGGGCAGTCATGTGAAGGAGAAAACAACTCAGTGTACAGCCTCTTTCTGCTTTTGAAACCAAGTGTTGCAATCTCAATGCCATGAGATTTCTCCAATGGGGAGCCTGTTTCCACTTTTCTGAGGTTCTTCCTTCCACAGCACACATGTGCTGTCTTCCATCAAGGCTGGAACTGACACACCAGTCAAAACAATTCCCTGACTAATTTTAAACAAAAAGCCTGTTTACATGAATAATCATTACTGAGTATGTCTAACTATGAAAAGACTTCTCACAATAGCAACCTATTGTTGGAAGTCAATGCATTATGCATTGTTTGAATTAAATCAGGATCTACATTGCAGTGGATTAATCTAGCTGTGTCTTGTGGATTTTTTTCCCTTCCTGTTTTTGTAACCCATCTGCCAGATACAATAGGCCACAGTTTTGTTCAGCTTTTTATACTGGAAAGTTATTAATACCAGATGTTCATTTTTTGGAGTATCCTAAGCATAAAACATTCCATAATGAAAAATAAAATGTTAACAATTATGTACCCAAACTTGGTGGATTAAAGATCCTATTAAAATTCTGGACTATGTCCTATGTTTAATGTATTAACTCTTTTTTCCATCAAGGGAGACCTGAGGCAGGCTAGGTTTCATTTTGCTCAGGGGAGAAAGGAAATGTATTCACATCTCTAGCATTGTTCTTTCGTTGTGTTTTGTCAAAAATATCAAGACTCTAATAGAGTTACAGAGAGGACAATGGAAATTCATAGGCCAGGAGTTTTAGCTGAGTTTTATTCTGTGGATAAGGATTGCCATGCAGGACTTTCAGTGAATTTTCAACTGAGGTCAGCTCTGCATTCCAATGAGCAAATAACCCACTGACAGAAAAATAGAAATTATAACCAAAAAAAAAAAAAAAAAAAAAAAACTCTCTCATCTTTAAAAGAGAGACAGCTTCTTTATCGGGGAAGAATATAAGACTGGATCTTCAGCTGCTAAAAATTGGTGCAGCTGCATTAGTAATTCTAGAGAGTTGCCTCTTTTCTTAGCTTATCTCCCTCCATTAGATTTTCCCAAACCATTGTTAATTTTCTGCAGCCTGACTTTGGGGGAGTGTAGCCTGGTTTGTAAAATTTCAGTGAATTCTTCCTGACCACATTTTTTAGGATACTCTAGATATTCCCAGTGAATTCCTAAGGCCAAGAACAGGGAGGGAAGTAATCGCTGCAGACTGGGCAAGCCAGCATTTGTAACTCATGTCAATAAACTGTGGTGGGGAGGGGCTCATATGATCTTTTGTATGTTATACAAAGCCCCTTGTTGCAGCTTTCCACCTTGAACTTCCTTCAATGTAAGACACAAAAGGACAAATCAAGAAGCAATGGAGCTTTGAGAGAGTCAAGAGAGGAGGCTGTGTTTGCTCTTCCTGGTGCTTAACAGGGTTGAAAGCAAAGGAGTAACAGAGCATCCAGCAAATTTTCCTGACTGGGATGTTTCACACCAGTTTTCATTCTATTTTCTACATGTGCTAGTGAATACTTCCCTGGAAATGTTCAAGGCCAGGTTGGATGTGACCCTGAGTAAGCCGATCTAGTGGAAGGTGTCACTGCTCATGACAGGGTTCTTGCAAGTAAATGATCTTTAACTTCCTTTCAATCCAAACTATTTTATGATTCTGTGAGTAATTAATTTTGGTTTTGCCTAAACAAGAAATGGACCGATTACGTGCTATGAAGTCTGGAACACCCCCTTAGAATGCATGGCTTGCTAAGGGTGAATTTAAATCAAGAGGAAAAGTAGTTTTAACTTCAGCACTTCAAGAACTATATAAAGTAGGAAAGGTTTTTTATTGATAATTTTTTTCCTGTATTTTAGATCTTGCAAGCACATGCACATGGAAGCATCTTGAAAGCTGATGTCTATGTTGAAAGAGAAAAGCTTACTTTCAGTTCATAATTTAATCTGTTTAAGTTTTATATGGTAATGTTGCTGGTTTAAAAAGCAAACTGCCTGACATACCTCAAGAACTAATTTTTAGTGCCTTTCAGAAGGCACTGTTGTGTCTTCTAATTTATATGCTGTTAGCTTTTCTTTTTTGTGGATAGCTGTTGGATAATCTCATCTCACTCAGTGCACAGAGCTCACATTAACATCAGTGAAAATTTCCTGCTTGGAACAAGTGCAGGATTACCAATAGGTGCACTTCAATAGATTTCCTTCACATTGGATAAACCCCACAAAGGTCAGATGTTTATCTGGAGCTTATCTGACTCACCCAAGCCTCTGGAGGTTACTAAATATCATAAACTGAGCCTTTCTTTAAAAACTGATGGAACTTCCTAATCCAAAGCTGACCAGAAATACCACAGGTAAAGATTTTCCAGGAATTTTTTTTCTTTTTCCCTAGGTTCAAAAACACATGATAATGAAGCAGACAGTTATTTCATGTTCACAGAAAATATTTTATGAAATCTGGGTGTAAGCATGGGCAAAGAAATTGGAGGGATAAAGGATGATATGAGAGTTTTCTCTACCTGAACAGATTTAGCTGTCCCTAAACGGGCCTGGATATAAATGTTTAATAAGACTGGAGAGCTTTTCCAAGTGTGATTTTGTTTCTTTTCCTTAAGTTGTGTATCACTCCTCTTTATCCACTGCTTCCTTCCATCTGTGCAAGTGCACACACACACACACACACACACACACACATATACACATTTACATTTATATACATGTATAATAATTTATCTGAATAAAACATTCTCCCACTGTAAGATATATAGGCAGCAGTTCACTGGGTCTTTCCAATTTGCAGTCAGGCTGTGAGAAAATGATATTTCCTCAAGCAATGTTTTTTCTTATAGTTCACAATTCTGCCTCCTACCAAAATAGCATTTTTTGATTTTCCAACAAATGAAAAAGAATAAGATAAAGATCAAGGGTGAAATGATGCAACTCACAAAATTAAATAAACAGGTGTGATAATACAGTGGATAGTTGCAGAGCTGCTTTTCCAAGGCAGAAGAAAATAAGGGATTGGGAAAATACTCTGTCTGATTGTTTTTTTACTCATAGCTCTATCAAAGTGCTGCTTTCTCTTTACCTCATGCATTTATTTGTCTCACTGTAAACACATCTGCTTATGCATCCCTTCACTCCCATATTTGTCTTTTTCCATCTTAAATTCATCAGTCCTATATCAGAGTTGTGTGTGTTGCAGAAACCTCATCAGGTTGTTCCGTTCAGCAGACATTTTTGTTGGGTCATGCTTTGTTTATTTTTTTGCACAGCTGTTTGATTCCTTGTTACATGCCACTCCTGGATATGAAAAATGCCTGTCCCATTTCACCCCATGGCAACAGGAACAGAGGCCACCTACCTTACAGGTCCAGCCACTTCCAGCCCTGCATTTCTCTGCCCTTTAACCTGAATTCTCCCCCCAACATCACAAATTTCAGGCATTTCTTAGGACACTCAACATCAACACTTGCCTCCTGAGACTAAGGGTTAGGATCATCTTCTCATACAGGAATTGATTTTATGAGAATTTGGAGATTCTTTAGAAGCATAGCCAAAAGTATGAATGGAAAAGACACCAAAGCTAAGTAACACTTGAATGTCCATTTATGTGTGTAGTGCCTGCAGCCCTTTGGGAGCCCAAAGACATGGTGGCCCATCTTCAGGCTAAAAATGGCTTTTTGTCTTGCTTCTGTCTCATTCACGCCAGATGTGTGTTTGGCCCTACATGTGATCTCCAGGAGACGTTAATCTTAAAGACATTACCTATTTGTAATTGGTAAGAATATAAAATCTTTCATTGCATCCCATTTTCTCTTCAGATATTAATGTCTACCTTTAAATTATTCTCCACAAGATATTTTGTAAAGCAAACCAGAAATCAGATCTGAGTATTTATTCCATAGCTGGAATTTAGCTTTAGGAAGAGACTATTCAAAAAAATACTCATTTCCAATATACCATTTAACAACTTATTGACCAGCCTATCAGAAATAAAACAGAAGGACATTCTAGTCTATCTTTTCAGAACTGTTGCTAATTCTGCAGGGATATTAAGATAGAGCCATGTGAAAACATATTCTGGCTTTTTTTTTTCTTTTTCTTTTAATAAAATGTTATAAAATACATTTGACATGTTGATTTCTCAAAAGTGTTCAGAGAACCCAGAATTCTTGGGGAATCTTGTTGTTTTGCAATGACACTAATTTAAAAATGTTACATCAAGCCTCTGACATTTTCCACCAGGCTCTTTTATGTGTCTTTTTTTTTTTTTTTTTGCCACCACAATTACTTCCTCCTCCAAAATAAAAAGTAATATTTTTCACTTATGGCATTACTTTCAGAAGAAGGATAAATTTAGTCCAGTATTTTTTTCTATTGAGTCTGACCCTTACCTTTCAGATCAAGTTCCTTACTTTATGTGGCTGTGCCAAATGAATATTTGCCATGTAGGATGGGCAATTTCAGATTAGCTAGATATGCTTTGATTCAATTGTCTCTTTTTACTAAACATTCTTTCCCTCTTAGTCCAATTAGCTTTGTAGAAGACCTGTAGCAGCAGTCATGAGACACTCAAGAGAGGCATTGCAACCTGAATTGTTGCCTTGTATTAGACCAAATTACATTTAGTTAACTAAAATCAAACATAAAAAGGCAGTGCTCAACAGATGGAAGGTCAGGTGAGCCAGAAGAAATCCAGTTCCTAGAAGCTTTCTTTGAGTATGCCACCAAATTGCTTAATAGGAGCTACTTGAGTGTGACATGAAGGATTGTGTCCAGTGTTATGAACAAAAAAAAAAAAAAAAAACCTGTCAATTTTTTTTTTTGTGTGAGGGAACAAGTTACAAAAACGTGTTTAACCAATTTTGCTTCTAAAGTGTTATGTGTGTTATGTAAATTACCAGTCGTTCTCGCTAATGATTCCTTTTGTATTAGTAGGAGCCGGCCGAGGCCGAGTTGAAAAGCCTTTTGTATTAACACTAAAGGTGTGAGAGAACTGCCCGGGGCAGGGACAGTAAGGGAGAGAGATGAAACTTGAGGCGGGGGACATGCAAATTAAACCGTAAAGGACCATAGTGCTTTGAGAAGCGGCAACCTCAGACGTACAGAAAAGAACCCCAAAACAACGAGCCAAAATGAAATTGAGAAATTAGAGTGATGTTCACGTGTGAGGAACAAGCTACTGAACCTACAGAGATGCTGAAAACCTTTGGAGCCCCTCGCCCTGAGTGCAAGAGTCATACAAAGCCAGGACCCCGACCCCCGGAGAGCAGCCGAGCAAGATCAGGCGTGCCCACAGCTCCTACGAGGACGGGACTGCAACTCTGCCCTCAGGGGACAAAGCTGTGACTCATCCTCGTCCTGCGAGCCACCTGGGAGAGACCCGATGGAAGCTGCAGATCCGTCGAGCCACCCCCATCCTGAGCTGATCGTTTTTAATAAAGGCATTAAAAGGAGAAAAAGTCTCCTGCCCTGTTTATTTCATCCAGCATTTCTTCCCTTGGCAGAGCAGGCAATGAAGGAGAGGGCACAGCTGAGTCTCTGAGTACACAAAGGACATTGATAAACTATTGAGAAAACTCAGTGAAGCACAACTGAAATGATAAAAGTGTCACAGAACACCATGTGTGAGTCACTAGTACAGAGCCTGAAAATGAAGAGTTTTAGGGAAAAAGAAAAGAAAGAGAAGAGAGCACTTTGGCACTTTGAGGGCTCTACATTAATGCATAATAAATAGAAAATATCTGTACAATGTCACATCATAAGAACTTTCCATTCAGTCTGCAGAGAAGCCAGGCAGTGAAGAATTTGCCTCATGTTATTTGTTTTTACCCTGGTGGGAAAGTAGTTTAGAATTTAACAGTGACTTTATAAATTATGTTCTCTAGAAATTACTCTAAAAACCTAAGACACTTAATAGAGAAAAAGTTTTTTCTCTGTAGAATGTCTGAGTCATCTCATGGAATTCAATAACAGGGATCTAATGCTCTTCTAAATACCAAATAATAGTTTCAAGTAAAAAAACAAATTATTGAATGTTAGATATTTTCTGTCAAGTTCTACATAATTTTTTGTTAAGAAAATGCTTTAAAGCATGAAGCAGGAAGCCAAAATGATTCAAAACTATTAAAAATGTGTTATCAATGTATTTTAACTAACATTTTCTAGAAGTAGAGTGCAGACAACATTGTTGTTTTTAAAAAAGATAAATTGGTTAAATTGAAGTTTAATTCACTGCAGTAACATTATGCTAATCTATATATAATTGTTATTTATCATCTGAATTTAGAACAGCAATTTTTTCCTATTCCATTTTTTTTACTTCTAGTGCTTTTGAAAAGTGCTCAAGTTCTGCTTGCTTTTGTTTGGCTGGGTTTTTTGGGAGGTTGTTTTTTGGTTTTTTTCACAATATCAGGGTCTGAGTTTTCCTCTTCTATAATCCCATAATTGCTTCTTAAACTGTTATTTCAATATTTATTATCTATAGTCATTTTAAATTTTGGTTCTTTCTACTGTTTCATTCCCATCTTTATTTTCAAATTAGCTAGCCACAGGAATGGTAACTAGACCAAGCAGAAAAACAGCATGTGGATGTGATTTTTTAGTACAAACTTTCCTCTGAAAAGTCCAGGTGCTGCTAAAGCAAAATTGGATTCTACACTTCTGCAAAAAATCCAGAACTGTGATTTCAGCCTTCCTTCCTTCCTTCCTTCCTTCCTTCCTCCCTCCCTCCCTTCCTCCCTTCCTTTCCTCTCATAATTTATCCAGATGTTGGCTGTTTCTTGCATTTCCAAACCTACCAGCAAAGAGCTAAGACAAATTCTGAGCACCCGTCATGCACACAGGATCAATTTGAATATTTGAGGAAGGACCCAATAAAGTGCATGGGGTCCAGCCTGGAGTCTGGAATAAAGAATCCCATATTGCAGGAGGGGAAAGGGTCCCAGATGGGAAAGGGTCAGGTTATCACACTCCTGGGGGATGTCCCAGAGCCCTCCCTCCTGCTGCATGGCAATCCCAGCTCTCCCATGCCATCGGGGGTGCCTGTGCAGCACAGATCGTCCTAGGGAATGAGGATTCCAGCACCAGCCTGGGCAAAATTAGATCATGCTCTAAAGATGTTGGAGGAATTAGGAAAAAGAGGAAAGAAAGTGCAATTTAAAGTACAATTTAAAAAAATACAGTTTAAATCTCCTCATAGTTCACTAATTTCTCCAAGTCCCTGATTTGTACCAGAACCCCAGAAATAGGATGGTGCTTTCCAGAACTACTGAGTTACTCTCACAGTTACTCTCAGCAACGCTGCCAAAATCGATTGGTGTGTACAGCTGAGGGCCAGGCCTGACCTCAGCAGTCCTACTGAACCTAATCAGTGTAGCTTGTGCCAAAACACAGTCCCTCACAATAATTTGTATTGTACACATAGAAACAGATGCCTCCTCTCAGAGTGTTTCTTATGACAGGCAGGATGAGAAGATATTGAATTACAATAAAATCCTGGGACAGCAGCCTGCCTTGGGATCTTCTCCAGTGAACCTGTTACTTTTTTTTCATGCAGTGAGATATTTTTGCAGTCCCTGTTTGACTTCCCAAAGGATACTTAATTCTGTAACAAAGACAGACAAACATTCCCTGCTTGACTTTTTTTTTTTTATTTTTTTATTTTTAACAATTTAAATCTAAAGACTAAATTGTATTACAGACTCATCGTGAACGGGTTTCAGAGTAAAAAATCTTTATTTCACATACTTCTCCCTCCACAAGATATGTCCTGTTGAGTAGAGGTTTGCAACCATATAGTGAGAAGTATCTAACTTAATTTACTGTACTGAGCACTTCAGAGACATGGCTGCAGTAAAATAAACAACATCAATTCAATTATTTTCTCTTATGTCACACTGTAAACTTCATAAACATGTAAATTCAAAAATCTCCATAAACACTTTAGCATTATGAATCACTGCAGGGTATCACAGCTGGTTACCTGCAGAAATTGTGTCTGGAACCTAGTCCATCATTTAGAGGCAGCAGCAGATGTTAAAGGGAAACTGTTTTATGTAATCATCCAAAACAAAAAATAAAGCAAGAGATGTAGCAATATACTTAGCCAGACATTTCTAGCATCTGTTTGATACAATATCAGGGATCTGCATTTTTTTAGAGAATCCAAACACATGGCTGGGAAAGATCATTCTGAAATGTGTTTGTTCAGAGCTGCATTGCTCTCAGGTTGGGTTCTGACAGTGAATCAGAAATGAGACTTCCACATGAACCATGACAACAAAAAGGCTGCTACCCACAGTCCTGCCTAGAACTAACTCTGACTTCAATTAATATTCTATGGTCACCACCACCATAATTGTCTATTTTCACCTGGGATTGTCTCAGGACCCTCTGGCAGCTGGGTGCCTAAATCCCAGCATGAAGCAGATGTGTTTTCTGGTTTCCCAGAACTCGGCTTTGCTCCTAGTTCCTACCCTTAAAGGAACTCCTGCGTAAGATGATTTATAGTGTTATTTGACAAACACCTGAACCTCTGACCCAGCATGGCACGAGTTGTGTCCTGCAATGATGGATTGCAGTCCAGCTCTTTGCCTGCTCTCACACCAACTTGGAGTGTTTCAGATAACAGGGCTTGGTCTGTGGAAGCTGTCAAAAAATGCATCACATGCCATTTATATTTACGTAGAAAGAGGTACAGGAAGGGTTTCTTAACCTCTTCCAGCTCAGTTACAGTGCTCCCTCTAAAAGAAACCCCCCTGGAGATTGTCAAAAGCCCTTCATGAGGTGCTGCTGGCTCCAGGGGAACAAGGCATTCATTTTCTTGGGTTTGAGATCTGCTTCTTGTTGTTATTTCAGTCTGTGTTTCTCTTTCTTCAATGAGTTCCTGCAACAAATTAATTTCTTATTGATATACTTTTTAATCACTGAAGTTGGGGTTTTCCTTCAGTAAGAAAAATACTGAAAGATAAATTATTGATAAAGAGAGCTCATGGAATAGTTTTTAACACATGCAGGAGGTAATTGTAGATTTGATGTTGCACAATGTTTAGGCATTCTGTGAAATGCACCTAAACAAAAAAAAAAATTACAAAAACATTGTTGAATAAATTGAAAATATCACAGTTTGGGCATTTAAAAGAGAGATCTTAGGAAAAAAGTTCATATCTAGTTAGGAGCAAGTGGATACCATCACCAACAAGGGACTGAGAAGTGTGCAGTCTTCATATAAAGTCTTTGTAGAAGTAAAAACATCAGCCAGAGCAATTGCATTTGAATCTGACCTACTTTTTATCACTATCACCCAGAAGGGAACAATAAAAAAAATAGGCCAGGGATGTAAGACTTGAAACAATAATCTGTTCAAGGTGGGGAAATACCCACTAATTCTATAATAAAAATTTCTGATTTTATTATTCTTTTAAAAATATATATCTATTATGATAAATGGACCATACTTAGACACTGATGTATAAGCCAAGCACTTAGAGATTATAATATTTGCAGATTTTGGCTGATGAAGTCCCAGAGCATAAGTTTACAATGTGAAATTCACAATTTCTTGGCCAGCAGTTTGGCATTTCTGTAATGTGAGAGCAGTGGCATTTCCCTCTGCTCTGGTGACATGTTAAGGTTTGCCCACAAGGTTCTGCTGATTCCCGTACTTAGGGAATTTGCAGTTCCAAGATGGAATAGCAGCAGCAGCACCACGTAAATTTGGGAAGTCCCAGTTAAGGACGACTGATGCTCAAATGAGCCTTTGGAGATGAGTTCTCAGAACAGGAGGTTGATTGCCAAACCTTGTGCAGGCAGGGAAGGCTGAAAAAATCTGAGAGTAGTCCTGAAAGTCACATTACACACAGGTTATAGGCCAGGCCTTCAGCATCTGTAATTCACAACTGTTCCACTGAAAGTGGATGATGTTGATTGCATTTGCCTGCGGCATTTTTTTCCACTATCTTATCTAACCCACTAATTTCTGATGAATCTGCCTCATATATTTTTAATACAAAATAACTATAAAATGAAGAGTATTTTTTGCCATTGATACCCACTGTGTTCTACTAGATTGCTCTTATTTGTTGGGCTCTTTTCCTGTTTTCTTTACTATGTAAGGAGAAGAGCAGACAGAAGAGGAAAAGAGAGGAGAGGATGCATCGTGAAAAAAAAGGAATAAAGGGAAGCATTCCTCTCTTCCAAATTAAACAGAAGTGTTGTTGTCCCCCCAGCTCCTTCTCAGCCCTGCCAAGTGACAACCTGTGTGTTATAGGTGTCATAAGGAATATAAGAGGTAAAACTGAAAAAAAAAAATGCACTTATTGCCTCTGAGTTTCCTATTATTTATTTTATGAAACAATAAGTTTCACACAATGGGAGCTGTTCTTCCTTCCCAAACACAAAACACGATAATGTATCCTACTATAACTGTCATTGTTTTCAAGAAGGAATGAAAAGAATTAAATGTTTTTATGTAAATGAATGGAAAGTGCTTTCTCCCACTGAATAAAATACCTGCAAGGCCCCAGAAACCATGGGCACAGGACTTTGTGTCAGAGTGCCTATGGCTTCTATCCTAATGCTGACCTTAGGTTTGAGATGTACTCTTCCCATTTTTCACTTTTGTTCTCTTTCTCTTCTTTTTCAGGATTTCCTTTGTCTTGGTCACATTTTCTTTCCTGGGGTTCCATTACATTTAGCAGCTCCCTACACTTCACCACAGAGCTCCCTCACACATGGCTAATTTACGTGGATTTGGCATCTTAATAGAAATTCAGCTGTTCACTTGTGATTTCCCATTTTCCTGAAAATTTCCTTGCCTCCAGTTCTGTGGAAATATCACCTTTCTGCTGAGATTTTATCTGTAACCTTTCATTTCTTTCCACACCATTACCTTGCTGGCTTTCTGCACTGTCCAGTACACAGTGGCAGAGCACCAAGCCTCTTCCCACTCTAGCTGCCTTTGCCATCTGGCATGGCCAATGCAAATCAACTTTTCTTTCTGAACACAGACACTGGACAGCAGAATGATCCTGGCCTAAAAAACCTTCCCAAAATTCTGTTCTGTGAATCGTTAGCCAACCTCAACATAAGGACTGAGACACAAGTTCTGTACATTGACTTTAAAAACAGAATTTCATTTGGAGAAAAAGGAATAAAAAAACAAAACCAACAAACAAATTAAGAGATTAACATAAATTCCTATATTTTTATGCACAAAAGATATAATTTTATATTATATATATTTAAGTATATATGTATTATATACCTACATATGCAGAGATACTCAATTGATGGAGTGAGAGGCAAGGACCTGGCTCAAAAGGTTCCATGACAACTCCTGCAGAAGAAGATGGAGGGAGTGCCCTGAGCCTGTCAGAGGAAGGAATGGATCTGGAGAAGGGTCTGGAGCACAGATCTGATGAGGAGCAGCTGAAGGACCTGGGGGTGTTCAACCTGGAGAAAAGGAGGATCAAGATAAAAGCCTTTTTGCTCCCTAGAACCACCAGGAAGGAGGTTGGGGTGAGGTGGAGAATGGGTCTCTTCTCCCAAATAACAAGTGATAGGACAAGAGTAAATGGCCTCAAGTTGCTCCAGGGGAGGTTTAGATTGGATATTAGGAAAATTTCTTTAGTGAAAGCGTGGTCAAGCATTGGAACAGACTGACCAGGGAAGTGTTTTGGCTCACCAAAACACTTGTGTTCAAAACACACCCCTGGATGTGGCATTTGGGGTGGTTTAGTGATTGTCTTGGCAGTGCTGGGTTAACAGCTGGACTCAAGGACCTTAAAGGTCTTTTCCAGCATAAATGATTCTGTAATTCTATATACTCACAGATATTTGTGATAAATTTTAGAACAAAGGTTCGAGCTGGTTTAAGTGCCTGGTGAATGGGGCCTTTATAGAGCCATTCTCTGCAAGTTTAAAGCAGGTCCAGACCATTAAGGACTGAAACATTCCTGCTGAAATATTTCTGCTACAGTTGCATATGAAATTAATTGAGTTCCTCAACTGTGTCACAAATTCATTATCCCAACTAGCTGCTGGAAATCCAAAGATTTTGAAGTCTGGAGGATGGCTGAGGATGGCTGTCAATTTCCTGCACATATTTTATATATGTGTGGGTTTTTTTTAATCTTATAAGGCAGATGAATAACTGGTAGCAATACTGTGAGCAATTCAGAGCTATCTAAATATTTATTTGCTATATATGTCTAGCTGGCAGCTCAATCATCTCTTGGGGAGAGAATAAAGACTGAATAAGGTCCACAATAGGATCTCTAACTTACTCAGGCACAAATTTTGAAAAAATATATGTTTGTCTTTTTGTGGCTTATACTCACCTCTTCAATGTTCTCTAAAGTAGCCACTGAATCCCAAAGTTATCAGGTCAAATAGAATTTGTAAACAGAGAGATGGTAAACTCACATCATAAAATGCAAACAGGAAAGGGCCAAGAATAATAAAACACTTGTAACAAGAAAAAAACAACACAACACCCCCAAAAGAACGTCTCGGACTAGCAAAACCATCAACCAGACAACAACAAAACACTAACAAAAAAACAAGTACGAAAATTCCACTTAATTTAGAATAATCATTAAAATTCAATCTTATATAAATATGTGTTTTTAAATTCTAAGGGTTGCACTTCTAGGTATACCAGAAAAATATTTGAGCTACCTGGAATGCCATTAGCATTAATGTGGATGTGTTGCCTGACAGGAAGTGTGTCTGAAGAAAAAGTCCTCAGCTCACTGATGTTGCAGGGAGATGCACCCTCACACGCCCTCGAGCACTGGGCACTGCCTGGCATTTTCCTTCACTTGAGTGTGCCTGCTCCCAGGCTGTAGGATTGGTCATCAGTAAACTTCTGAGAGAGAGCAATGCAGTCAGGTTGTGCGCCCTTGAGAGTGTTCTTAGAGAAGGTTTGCAGAGTTTTAGGGGATTAGCAGTGGACACATGGGCTATGTTTTCCCAGAAATGAAAACAAGAGGATATTTCATCAACCTAGACTTGCCTTCACAGATCTCCCTCTGTGCTGTGCTTCATTGGATACACTCTTGTCCGGCCCATTATGCCCTGTCCATTTCTGAGAAGCAGCCAGGGAGTGACCAAACAAGTCCAAGAAGCCAGAACACAGAGTTAATCCAATTTGTCCATCTTTGTAGAATGAGTCTTGTTTAGGATGTACCTTCTGCAAACATATAATTAACAGCCACATAATTTTCGACATGCCTGTTAATCACCTATAAACTGTCTGCCATGTAGAGACACCTTCAGCTGGGGAACGCAAATAATTGCACAACTCTTGCTTCACACTTGTTGGGTACTTTTTCAATAAATCAACTTACCTGTGCTAATTAGTCAGTACCTCTTTCCTTTACCATCTTTTGCCTTTAACCTCCTTTCTTAAGAGCAGATTAACTGGTGGCAGCTCTTTCAACTGTCTCCATTCACACAGGGTATGATTGTGGCACCAGGTCAATGCTTGCATAATTTGGGTGGAAAAGGACCCTTTAAGGAAAGCAGTATTTCCCTGGCTCCCTCCACACAGCTCAGCAGCAAAGCAAGCTGCTCTGCCAGCCCAAGCACTCTGTGATCAAGGCCTGTGGCATCAGGCTGTCTCCTTAGTAACAATTCAGCTAAACTGTTGGGCTGACCTAGTGGTCCCTTGGAGGTTTTCTCCATCCCAGAGACGGAATAATTTGGGAAATGTATATTTAAAATGCCTACTGGAATAGCTTGTGCCAGAGCTAAGCTACAGTGACTGTCTTTATCCTGAAAATGAAGGAGAAAAGTTAAAAATTAAAGGAAATGTAAGGGAAAATTATAGTGTATTCTGTTCTGAAAACCAAAATACAATCAATAAGATTTTTTTTTCTTATAAAGAATCACATTCAATTTCTGTAATTGTTCCAAAACCACAAGAGCCTGGAACAGGAAACCAAGGTTTAAAAGGTAGACTTTGAGCTGACATTCCAATGAACTGATACTAAATGAAAGATTAAAGCCTCTAAGGATATACCCCCTTAATACTTTTACTTTTGATTTCCCCAGCCATTTTAATTTCAAGAAGTTCTGTAAATTGGCAATCCGGCAGAGAAACCTACCCATCCTTCCCAATTGGCTGTGCTTTTCCAAATAATGAGATTCTCTAAATCACTCCCCTTCTCCTCCTGCCACAGGAGAGCCAGCTGCCCCAGCTTTGCACAGGTATGTCCCCTCAGGGATGTGGAAGTCCTCAGCTTGTCTCTGTGACATATCTTTGTTCTTTATTCCAAGAGCCCACGGTGGAAACCACCCACCCTGTTTTGTGGAGGCCACTCTGGGGAGCTTTGTGATGCGAGTTGTGCTCATGAGGGATCTGTGCAGTATTTGATGAGAGACAGAGCTGTCTTTAAAGCGAGCTCCCCTCACTAGACAGCACTCGTGGCATCTGTGCAGTGCATACCTGTGTGCAAGGAAGGCTCATTGCTCTTCACAGGGCTCTACACAGCTTCAGGCACTTTTGCTCGTCCATGCTGAGACTGACTGGGTTATGAGTTTCTCCTCTCCATAACCCTAGTTCTGTAGTCAGCACATGTTTTGTCTCCTACTTCCACAGCTTTTATGCAATTCAGGAAGTCTTTTCAGAGCTACAACACATTTTATCCCCTATTTTAGGATCTGTGGCCTGGCTTCCAGGGGTCCCCCTCATCGACTGCTTTCTGAAAATGCAATTTTTACAGCCTAAAGGCATCTTTACAGCAGCTACTCAGGATCTTTTTCTTTTGACATTAATTAATCTGTTGGTGCTGCAAGCAGCAAAAAGGAGCCTTTCAAAGTTCATATTCTTTATTTTTTGCACAATTTGATGCTACATCAGTGCCTCAGAGGGATGAAGTTTATCCTGTCAAGAAATCTGGATGCCTTCTCAAAGGTATCCTACTTGTGTTTTCATCTCAACAGGGAAAATATCATCTCTGCAAAAAATAATAGAAATTCACTGGTCATGCTAACATTTAACCTTTGTTAAGTTTTAACCCTACCAAGTAGTATGAAACTTCTTGTATGTCTTTTTATGGCCCTGGCACTCCCAGACTAAGTTTATGTGCAAGCAGAAAACAGCTAATGGAAATGACTTTTTAAGGTGCAGCCAATGTGCTTAGCTCTGCAACTGAAAAATACAGATCCAAGTTCTCATTTGTGTGATGCTACACTTCTCTTGAAGTACTGAATGAGGCATTTCAAATGCAAGAGGCAGTTAGGATTTTTAAAGGATCCAAATTTCAGCACAAGTGTTTTGTACCACAACAATAACATCCACAGGTTAGAATTTATTTAAATTGTTGGCTTCAAAAATATCTTTCAGCGGGAGGTCCAAAATGACTTTATGGTATAAAACAGTAAATTGTTTTTAGGCACTTCCTGCTATAGCAGTTTAGCATATAAAAAAGAATGTCACGCAGAAAAGAGTAAGTTCTATTTAGGTTGGATTTTTTTTCACCTCCACAAAAGCAAGAAAACTTTTCCACGTGGTTTGACACACAGTCCAATGCCTGAATAGTTATTGATATCAGACACAAGATTAGATGCTCAGATGATATATTAGATATGCAGTTGTGCTAAGGAAACAGGTCAGGAAGAAGAGCTGTGGTGAGAGAACCTTGGCTAAGGCTCAAATGCCCACCCAGCTGCTCACGCACTCCCACTCCTCAGATGGGCAGGGTGGAAAAGAATGCAAATGGAAAGGGTGGAAAAGGATGAGGGATGAGGTAGAGAGAAACTTGCCAATTACTCTCACAGACAAAAACAGATGGAATTTGGTCAAAATTACTTAAATTATTGCTAGTTATTGCAGGGCCAAGTGCGCTCACTCATTTCCTCTAGAGAAGAATAGAAGAGTTGTGTTATAAAAGCTGGTTGAGGTGGATTTGTTGCATTAATTAAACATCTGAATTTGGGACATGCTCTTTGTGGTGCTGGGCTGGTGTTGCACTAAGGAAGATGTGACCCAGCATCAGCCTTGATCAGAGGAGACTGAAAATCTCTCACACTGTTACTAGAGGCTTGTGAAAGATAAGCCATTAGAACAGTACCTGATTTTTCAATTAAAAAAAAAAAAAGTAAAATTATTTCAGGCAGAATCTGCTTTCTGTAAATTTTCCACTTTTTAGAAAGGATCTATAACACTGGAAAGTTAAACTTGCTGCAGTTCAGCCTGTACTGCACAGGTGACATGTTTTATTTCATGCACATGATGGGCTCACGTGTTTGATGGGAGTTCCCAAACACAGCACAAGTCCCATGGTCAGAAATTGATGCAGAAGAAGGGAAGACTGAAGCCCAGTGACAGAGCCTGCCTGATGGGAACATGACAAATGAGTTACTGACAAATTATTTTCATATAAATTGACCCTTATTATACCATTTAAATGCTACATATTTTTTCAGCTAGAATTATTAATTGCAAAAAGTGAAATTTCTCATCTGTTCTCATCTGTTTAATCCATGGCCAGTAGCTAAGATAAACTATTATAATTAATTTGCTGTGCAAATAAACAAATAAGATTCTGAACCTCCAGGTTGTTATACAGTAACATTCCCTGAACTATTTCTTGTCTATAGAATGGCATTTATTTTGCCACATGTTGACAATTAGCCGTGAGCTAAAAATGAGCTGAGTTTATTTCATACTTGTGATGGAATGACCAAATTTATTTATCTAAGAGCCTAAAATCCTTTCCAGACATTACATAATTTTCTCTTTTAATCAAGTTGTGGGATTTTTGCTATTTGTTTTTTTTTTTTTTTTTTTTACAATTTTTAGCTTTCTGCAGAGATCCATTCAGATTGTTTAATATTTTTTCCTTTAATATTTCAAAAAACCTCATGTACAGAATCACAGAATGGGTCAGGTGGGAAGGGACCACAGTGGCTCATCTGGTCCAACCTCCCTGCTCAGGCAGGACCATCCCAGAGCACAGGCACAGGATTGTGTCCAGACAGTTCTGGAATATCTCCAGTGAGGGAGACTCCTCACCCTCCCTGAGCAATGCCCCTCAGTGCTCAGTCACCCCCACAGTAAGGAATTTTTTCCTCATATTCAGGTATGAGAACTTTCCTGTACATCAGTTTCTGCCCATTTCCTCTTTTCCTCACGGGAACAGTGAAAGAAAAATCAGTGGTTTGGCTTAATTAGGTACAAAGTATAAAAAAAGAGTAATTTTAGACATTTCTGAATTTAGTTTAAACCCGCTGAATAATTCTGGATAAATAGAAAAGGAAATATCCTTGGAAATTATGAAGTGATGAAAACAATTCAATTAGTAATTTTCAAAGGATATTTTCACTCCTGAAATATGGACTTAAAACAAATATCCAATCAGATTCCCAAAATGGTGGATGCCAAAATATCTTCATTTCTGCCTAGTTAGCATGCTTAGCCAACGTGAGATAGAGCAGCAGAAAGTCAGAAGGAGAAGGAATGACTTTGTATCCTGGCCAACAGTACACCCAAAGGGCATATTTGTGTTGCAGTACTGATCTGGTGAATATTTAATAGAGTTGAATATGGAATAAAGTCAGAGGAGATACTGAGAATACCACATAAGATTAGAGCACACTCTGGGGAAATGGGTAATGTGGGTTCAAAGTCTTTCAGAAATAAGGAAGATGTGAATGTTGATCTCTCAATTCTGACGGTTTTGTGTTTTCTATTTTGAAATGCTTCTTCTGGGCATTTTGTGACTTGTTCTTTCTTTTCTTTTGGAGGAGGGGAGGACATAAAATATATTTTTAAATGTAACAGCTTCTTAAAAGTTTTTTCTAGATATTTTTCGTTCTTGGGCTAAAAAAATACTATGCACCTTTTCCTGTGGTGAGAAGTGACATAAAAGGACATGCATGGAGATGAAGTGGTAATTTGCAACTATATTATTTTTTTTGCATATTAAAAATGTTGGGAAGGACCTTGGTTGTTGTCTCTTGAGAAATGTGCTCCAATTTTAATCCAGTGTAGCAGAAAAAGTATTTTTGTCTCTCACTAATTAGGAGTTTCTCTCCTCATTATTATCCATTCCATGTCATTCTTACTTGTAATATAAATAGTCTGCTTTATAAGGAATGAAAATATATTAAATCATGAGTTTACAAGAAGCAGAACAGCCTATTTGGAAAAAAATATAGAAGTAAAATGAATAATAAGTCAAGTGAAAAAGATACATAAACTTAATATGAAAAGTAATCAACAACTTCATAAGATGTTACATTCAATTTAATGTCAAACTAACCTGAACAAGGGTAGAAATATAAATTATATCTTTACATCTATGGGTGTATATATATATATATATATATATATATATATATACCTATAACAATAGAGAAATAGAAAGAAACAAAATGTATTTTTATGTGTGTTTTGGATTTTGCTTTATTGTCTCAGCTTTTAGTCCTATAAGCCAGAAAATCCATTTCCCACAAGACAGAATTCCTTATTAAGAAATAGTTATTGTTTCCAAAATTAAACTGATGTTGTTCTGAGCTTTATGACTCACACACTCTTTTCTTTTTCTGTTTCTTCTGTACTATTACTCTTGAAAGCATGAGTTGCATTGATCTATTTTTCACAGCTTAAACCTGCTGGCTTTGAAGCAAAACACAAGTGAGATGGAATAAAATAAAAAAAAAATAGAATAAAATAAAGAAAATACCCAGAGTGTGGAAGATTCAAAATGTTGTCTGTGCTTTTATGCCTTTATCTATACCATGACATGAAGTTTTTGATTGAGAAACATATCTGGTGATTGAGACCACCCAGTTGCCCAAATTCAAAGGCTCTTGAACTCATTGGCCACTGTTGGTAGTTACCTGTTCATTCATTTAAAATAGCTAACACTTCATAGGTTATAAAATTATTATGTAATTGCAAATTAACTTTAGTTTACAACACTTTTTAAATTATTGCTGACAGTCAAGTAAAAGATATCTCCTGTAACCATGATAAAGTAAGTTTGAATCAACAGTTGAAATAAACTTAGGGGTAAGAGATAAACATTCAGCGAAATTTGACTAATATCTTGCATTTTAAAAAATAATCAGATGACTGTCACTATTCTTATTTCCATATGAGTGTCCCAAAAAAACTGGTCAGAAATAATACTAATACTAATACTAATACTAATAATAATACTAATAATAATAATAAAATAAATAATAATATCATTAATAATAATACTTAGTTTTGAAATCTGTAAATTATATGGATAATTATAAAGTTAATTCATTTTTAAAGTGGTTTTAAAAGATGGGATGAGAGACATGAACTTGTTTCTTTGCAGACTTATTCTTCAGAAGTCAACAAGTTTATGTAATGAAGATGTAATCAGGGCAGTGACCTTCTTGCCTTCTTTTAAGCGGAAGCCTGGGTATTAAAAAACATTTAATTTTTGAAGTAAAACTGTTAAAATTATATAGGAAAAAAAGAATAATTTGGAGGGAGTTGTTCTGGCATAGTGGAAAAATATCTCTGAGTCCAAGTAATTTCAGAAATGGGCTTCCACATTCAAACTATTTTGGAAAAACAAAACCCCAAACCCTCACACCTATTTCATATTCAGTATAAATCCTGCCCTGGAGGTCTACTGTGAGCTCACAATTATAATTGTAAATTTCCAAATGGAAAACTTTACATGCTAAGATATACTTTGTCTTTACAGAGAGATCTTTGGAAGTCAAGATTTAATTGTTTTATACCTTAAGAAACATGGGGTGAAAATACAAAACAGCAATGACAACAGAACACTCTGTATAGGAAAGCTCAGGGCCAGAGAAAGCAAACAAACAAACAAACCTATATAAATGCAACCAGCTCCTAAAATCGTACTTTCTTTAAAAATGTAAATGAAATGTGCTTCATTTCACTGCTCAGTACTGCTGGGTAAATTTGCATATTATCTCCTTTTCTCTTTTCAGTATCCTCGACCAACAGCTGTGACTTGTCAAAACTTGCCAGCACAAGGGAAAAAGAAAATGAAGGGGCATATTGGAAACCGTGTCAGCTTATCTATTGCTTTCAGTGAAATGTAATTGCTGAAGATGCCATTAAGAGTTGCCTGAAAAATCGTGTTGAGGCTACTTAAATTGGGATTTTTTTCCTTCTCTCCCTTTAATAGCAGCAGTGTGATACCTGGGAAGGGCAGAAGGGAGAGAACAAAACACATGTGTGTCCTTCTCACAAGCTTCCTCCCTGTGGTGATGAGCCACTGAAACTGATCTCTTTGTCCCTCATCACAGGTGTTTTGTGGTGCCTTTCATGTTCCTTGCTGCACTCTGAACCCCTCTGCAGCTCCTGCCTGATGCTCACTTTGGCTCTTGAGGCACCTTGTGCTGAACAACAAAGAGCTCTGGGTTCCTGTGTCAGCACCTGGAGAGGTGAAAGGAGCTGTGTGTGCAGGGAAAAACCTCTCTGAGTGACCCTTGAGCAATGTCCTTTGTGCCACTGCAGGGTCAGAGCAGGGAAACCTCTCTGCAGTGACCCTTGAGCGATGTCCTTTGTGCCACTGCAGGGTCAGAGCAGGGAAACCTCTCTGCAGTGACGCTTGGGCAATGTCCTTTGTGCCATTGCAGGGTCAGAAGGTCTCTGCAGTGACCCTTGAGCAATGTCCTGCCACTGCAGGGTCAGAGCAGGGAAATCTCTCTGAGTGACCCTTGAGCAATGTCCTTTGTGCCACTGCAGGGTCAGAGCAGGGAAACCTCTCTGAGTGACCCTTGAGCGATGTCCTTTGTGCCACTGCAGGGTCAGAGCAGGGAAATCTCTCTGCAGTGACCCTTGAGCAATGTCCTTTGTGCCACTGGAGGGTCAGAGCAGGGAAACCTCTCTGAGTGACCCTTGAGCAATGTCCTTTGTGCCATTGCAGGGTCAGAGCAGGGAAACCTCTCTGCAGTGACCCTTGAGCAATGTCCTTTGTGCCACTGCAGGGTCAGAGCCTCTGCAGTGACCCAGCGATGTCCTTTGTGCCATTGCAGGGTCAGAGCAGGGAAACCTCTCTGCAGTGACCCTTGAGCAATGTCCTTTGTGCCACTGCAGGGTCAGAGCAGGGAAACCTCTCTGCAGTGACCCTTGAGCAATGTCCTTTGTGCCACTGCAGGGTCAGAGCAGGGAAATCTCTCTGCAGTGACCCTTGAGCAATGTCCTTTGTGCCATTTCAGGGTCAGAGCAGGGAAATCTCTCTGCAGTGACCCTTGAGCAATGTCCTTTGTGCCATTGCAGGGTCAGAGCAGGGAAATCTCTCTGGAGTGACCCTTGAGCAATGTCCTTTGTGCCACTGCAGGGTCAGAGCAGGGAAACCTCTCTGCAGTGACCCTTGAGCAATGTCCTTTGTGCCACTGCAGGGTCAGAGCAGGGAAATCTCTCTGGAGTGACCCTTGAGCAATGCCCTTTGTGCCACTGCAGGGTCAGAGCTGGGTCGTGTCTACTGAGAGGGCCCCATGAAAAGAGACCACATCTGACTGGAGAAATGAAGGGTTTGTGAAGAGGGGCTGGATTCCAAACCTCAGCTGGACAACAAAGCTCCAGTGCTTTGGCATTGCTCTGCCTGTTAGGTAGGGATGAGCAATGCCCCAGCCTGCTGCCCCCTCAGAGTTCTGCCCATTGGGATTTGTGAGGTCCATGCTGAGATTCAGGGGTTTCAGTATTTGTGTGAGCCACGGAGGACCATGGCTTCTCAGAGAGTCCTTGTCCTGCCCCAGGAATGGGTGGGAAAGGGAAAGGGAAAGGGAAAGGGAATCTCATTCACCCTGCAGATGATAGCTCTGAAGTCAGGATGCCAGCAGTTAGGAATGAAGCCTCTGGGTTGCCACAGGGTGATTGATAGAATGTGGAGTTATCAGATTGCAGTCCAAAAGGGACTAAGCTCCACTAAATTATCCATGCTTTCCTGACAAGTGGATCAAGATTCTTTGTGTTTCCTGGCTGGCCTCATTAAGTTGCTATAATTGTCATTTTATTGATAAAGTGCCTGCCCTTGGTGAGACCCGGGGGATGCTGTGCAATTAAAATAACGGATTATGTGAGTGTAAGATAATGTACTAACAGTTAGAACAAAACTTGTCTTACAGGAAAAAAAAGTAGTTGGGATTCTTCCCTAATACTAGAACTGGAGAAGGAATACTTTCTGGAAGTGGAAAACTCATGCATTCAAATGGGATTTTTTTTAAAACTAACATATTTCTCATTGGAATAGCTGAATTGTCAAAAACCCTAAGTATTGATGCCTGTTTGTCCTATCTGTCTCCATGGTTCTGAGACAAACCCATACATCTGATTTTTCAAATTCTAACTAACTTTGTGCTAAATTCTGGATCATGAGTTTCCTAAAACTAGTCTAATCAAGATGTGAAATTCATTTAAATATCTGAAATTCCGGTTAGGTTCTTGCTGAAATATGTATGTGAGCATATTAGACAATGATAGCGATTCATGGATCAATTTAGGCACACAACTGCTTAAGTGACAAAGAGAATCAGGAGACTGAAGAGGGTTCATGACAAGCCCTCACCAAGGGGACCAAGGCATTATGATGGTCATAAAAAGTGTAAGATGAAGGTGCCAATTTTGAGAGGAGGTCATAAAGATAGGCTAAGTGAGTGGGTTCCCCTTGCAGAGGGATAAGGCTCTTTTTTCATCCTTTATATCAACTCAAAAGAAATCAATAATTTTACAGTAGGAGAAATTCCAAGTACATCTGTTCTTGGTTTGAGCTCATTTTCCTCTAGTAAACCACATCCAGGTTTGCCTTGCAGAGTGCAGACCTTCGTGCCTTACTTAGGAGTACAGTTGAAATCTTGTTCCCATTCTCCAAATTACTTCTGTACTATTTATCCAGTTGTTTTCTAATTAAACAACTCTAGTTGTTTTCCCTCTTGACTGAATGACCTTACCAACATACTGTAAATTCAGGATTAATTGTAATTGCCTTCCTTTATAGACTCTAAATTTTGCCTTTTAGGATATATAGGTAGTATCTTTACTAGACAGTAAGACAGGAGAAGGGAACTTCAAGCCAGCTGGCAAGGTATCAGGAAAGGGTAGGAATGGGCTTAGAAAGGACCTCCAGATGAAATTTTATATTTTTCTTTATGATGTCATGCAAGGGAGATGTTTCTCTCCTTTCTTCTAGAGCAAGCTAAACAAATTCAACATAGTAATAACTAATATAGCAAAGGGGCCTTCATTAGGAAGGTGGGTTGAGGGGTCTGTTTCTGTTTTCCTGTCTCTAAGCAATCTGAAGCAGAAGATAAGTGCTGAACCAGCACCTTGGTAGCATCATTTCCATGCCTGGATTTGTTAAGCAAAGTTTTTTTGAAGGTGAATATAGTGTGTAGGATGTAGATCACCCTCCACAAAGTGAGTGTGGTGGGGTCAATAACTGGAAGGTTACAGCAGCCTGAAAAAGGTGCTTGAGTAGCCCAGGCATGAATGCAGAAGGAAACTCTCATTCATTTTGGTGTTGATTTGGTCCATGTAATTATACTACATATTTTTGCTTCTGTGAGATTACTTGCCCTGTGCAAAATAAATATTTATTTAGCACTTTCACCTTGCAGGCAATGCTATCATTCTTCTTTTAATTACTATGAAGCTTTTAATAATGATGGGTAGCACTCAGCATGCTGCTTCTAAATTCACAGCACTTTTCAAATGTTAAAGGTGGTTATCAGTCATTGACTTTCTATATTAAAAAAGAGGAACTGGGAAGAAAAAACTCTGGGAACTTTTTTTTTCTCTGAAGTTTCTGAATATTAAAATAATATTTATATAAATTATATTAATAAAATGCCCATTCCTATATATTTATCTGAGACCAGGTAACTAAATCCTTGGTTTACACTGGAAGTCAAAATTAGTTCCATAGAGAACTCTCCTTAATTTCAATATATACAGACATTCAAAATTGCAATCAGTGTCTAAGCCACCTTTACGCCCTGTACAAATCAAGCTAGCTCAGACAGCAGGATCTCAATTCAATCAGCCACATGCAAATTCTTGATTGGGACTTTTTTGTCCACCCCTGTCAGCCCCCCTGTTCCAACGCTACGCACTCTGCCAAAAGCAAAGGTAACCAGGAATGAGAAGTTCAGGAAAGGAGAATCTGTGAACATGAAAAAAAACCAAACTAATTTAAAAAAACCCAGAACCCTAATGACTTGCCTCCCCTTTATAAAACTCTAGTGTATAGGGTCCAAGACTTTGATGGATGACAAAAGCATTGCAATTCAGTCCCATGAAACATGGCCGCCAGTGATAATCCAAGCAAACAATTTCTTGGTTCTACAGAAGAATGGTTTACATTTACTTTACTTGACAAATAACTCATGAGAGAGGAGCATCATGTAATGCCCATTCACACTCAGTAGTGGCTCAGGAACTTAGGAATGAATTTATAACCTGCTGCTGCTGTTCAAGGGTACCATTTGCAGTGCAAAGGAGTTAGAGCAGGTACCCACTGTAAGATACCAACTATAACCTCTCCCCATTTAAAAAATAATAATAGAATAGGAAACTATTCTGAAAGTGGTGCAATTCCTCTGCATTTTGTACCATTCCCTAATAAATCCTCATCATTGACTTGCCCAGCCTTTGACTGATGTCTGTGTGCATAGAATCATAGACATTAAGACTTAACAAGACCTCAAAGATTGTCAAGTTCAGCTTCTAACTCAGCATTACCAAGTCCACCACTAAACCACATCACCAAGTGCCATATTTATACATCTTTCAAATGCCTCCAGGGATGGTGACTCCACAATTTCCCTGGCCAGTCTGTTCCAATGCTTAACTCCCTGAATATTTTTTTTCCTTAGACCCAATCTAAGCCTACCCTGGTATAATGTGAGGCTGTTTCCTCTTGTCCTATTGTTTGTTACCTGGGAGAAGAGACCAACCCCCGCCTGGCTACATCCTCTTTTCTGTGAGTTTTAGAAAGCAATAAGGTCCCCTCTGAGCCTTTCCTCCAGACTAAACACCTCCTCAAATCAGTGCAACTCTCCACACCACAGGAGATTGTTTTTCCAGGAGAATGCTGTGAGAAATACTGTCAAAGCCTTTAGTTAAGTCCAGGTAAACAACATTGGCAGCATTTTCCTCATTCCATAAGAAGGTCATCTCATCCCAGAAGGAGGTCAGGTTGGCCAAGCAGGACCTGTCTTTCATAAACCCACACTGGCTGGACCTGGTAACCCCATGAATGGCAATGTTGTGCCAACTCAAGGTGGTCTGCTCCATGCCCATCCATCCCTGGCACTGAGGTCAGGCTGACATGCCTGGTGTTCCCCAGAGCCTCCTTTCAGCCCTTCCTTTAGAAGACAATCATATTTGCCAACTTCCAGTCAACTGAGACCTCCCCAGCTGACCAGGACTGCTGGTGAATGAATGAAGATGGTCTGGTGAGAACTGCTGGTTTCCTCAGTCCCCTGGGGTGGATCCCAGATGACTCCACGGACTCTTACCTGTATAAGTGTTGTAGCAGGTCACCACTTCCCCTTAGGTTGTAGCAGGTCACCATTTCCCCTTAGGTTGGGTTATGGGGCTTCCAGCTCAGGGGCTGGGTACCTGGAGAACCAGTTTTTCCTATTAAAGGCTGAGGCAAAGGTAGCGTGAAACATCTCAGCCTTTTTTCTATTCCTTTGTCATTATGTTTCCCCCTTCAACAAATTAAATAGAGATTCTTCTTAACCCTCCTGTTGTTAAAAGAAAACAAGGTTTCTATAGAAATTTTGATATCAAAACAATAGTGAAGCAATCATCAAGATGTCTCATGAGGCTGAAGAATATTAGGTAATTGTCCTTACAACTTTTTCTTGGTTTCATTAAGATAATATTGAATAACTATGGATTTACCCAGCAGCCAACATCTGTGAGTCTTTTGCACAGGTTCTGTGTTTTATTAGTGGTTTTGCATACAATCCCACATATTATGAGGCAACACAACCAGAAGTCCTTTGAATCTTTCATGTGTTTCCATTAAACTGATGTCACAACAAATTCAGTTCCACACATCTGTGGTGCAAGTGTATTCCTAACATTTTATGAACAATAGACTCTCTTAAAACAAGCCATGCAGACTGATGCCAGGTTGCCAACTGATCCTGCATCTGTTTCCTATGAAATGAAAGGGCAGGAAGAAGAAAAATTCATGTCTTGAGCAGTTTGGGTTTTTTTAATTATTCCCCAGCCTTTCAAAAGCTCTGTTACTTCAGCCATCATTAGATCTCACAGACAAACTTGGGAGTAAAGGAACTTGATTTTCCTACATAAAATTTGTTCCTGTGACCACAAACACATCTGTGCACCAAGGAAATCTCATCTGAGTGACATAACACTTTGTTCCCTTCTTATTTCCTTTTGTTAAGTGCAGGGAAATTGGTCTTTTTTACCTTGGTTTTGGGTGGGTATTTTTCAATGAGTTGTAGTGTTAAAGACCATCTTTATGTCACCAAGATCAGAGTCCTGTTGCAGTAGCCCAGGGTCCCCTTGTTCAAGGCAATGAAAAAAACAACAAATAAGAGGAATATTCTTCATCACAAAATCTTATTCCTCACTATGTGAATGTGCCTCCCAAATGTGTAGTCTCAGCCAGCCAGAGACCAGCATGAATTTACCTGGGGTATGGTTGCATTTATGGTTTTCTAAGAGCCTGGCAATCTGATTCCCTAAATTATAGTTTGTGGGGGATTGAGCTCCCACAAGCCCACAGGTTCAGAATGTCAAAATCTAGTCTGAGAAAGAACTCATGTTCCTATTGTACCTAATAAGCAGAGTGAATGCATCTCCAGCTGGCCCATGTGTGCTTACACTAATACAGGCTAAATCATATAAAAGAATTCAATGGCAATATTGGCCAGGCTTCCATGCACTGTTAAGAGAGAACAAAACCATTGATTCTATGAAATGTAGACCCCTGTACTGTAGACCCTAACATTTATCCAGGAAATTTTTTGTCTTTATGCCTGTAGTTGTATTCAGAGCTGATACTTTATGCATTCAATTACAAGTTGCATACATACAATAAAGCCATTTTCATTACTGCAAATCATCTACAAATACCTGCAAAAACAATTTAGCATATTGTTGTGAAGTAAATGCTGCTTCCTAGCCTCTGCTATCACCTCTTCAACAAAATAGAAAATATTCTCTGACTTGAATATAGTTCACAGAATCAAGCCTTCATTAGAAGGATGGATGACAAGAAGAAAATACCTTACACAGATATTATTAACTATTGTTAAGTTTTCAAAAATGATCTGGGATTGGCTCATTATTGTGATTTCTTTTACTGTTGGTCAATATTTAAAAATGTGTAAGAACTTTGGTTAAATGTTTGGTTTTTCTAGTGTGTCTATAGTAAAATAATAACTGAATATCTGCCCAAATGCTGCCCAAAAATACAAGTGGAGGAAAAATCCCAAAGCATGTATTTTAATTGAAAATGAGAGTACTGAAAAACGGACAGTTTAGGGCTGAATACTGGAACTGCATATGAGCTTTTTTACAATCAATAATGCTAACCCTGTCAAAACAAATGGAAATTTTTAAACCAAGACTTGGAAAAGGATGGGATGGAATTCAGTCATTTATCTAAAATGCTTTAGATCTTGAAAGTTAATTTCAAGTTATATGTTTGCTATGTTAGCATTTTTAACCCAAATGCATGCAGGGAACCACAGCAGCTATGCTCATGCAAGAAAAATACCACCAGAAGTGTTAGAATGGACCTTGATTCATTTTACTATTTGTTTATTTTTTATTTGTGAGTTTCAAGTGTCAATATGTATCCTCCTATTTATTTTTTTTCTTCTGTTTCTCATAGAGCATCTTTAAGGTGATTGGAAAGATCCTAATTAATGCTCTTCTGAAAAATATATTATCATATCAATAATCTACTTGGTGTTAAGGCAAACCAGAACAGAATAATCTTATCTCAACATTTCATTTATCATCATTCAGCATCTTTTGAGCAGGGGAGGAACATCTCTGGAGTTACTGGGAGAAATTCCCTTGTCTTTGGACCAAGGAGCCAGTCCCCTTTACCCCCCATGGCCTCCAGAGGCAGGCCTCTCTCTGAAGAAGTGCTAAATGCATGAAAAGCATGATTTTCCTTTTAGGCAGAATGCCTGGAAAGTGGAATTGTCATTAACATGAAATTGCTTCGGCCAGCACTTAAGCTCAATAGGATAATATTTAAAACATTAACTACAGGCTTCCAGCTGAGCTCTTCAGCCTTTCTTTTCTGTCACATTACACAATACAACTGCTTTATGCTGACTATCTGCCCTTTCTTCCTCTTTCTTAGGCTTATCTCAATAGGTCCTGTCTCAGAGTCACTGAAAAGAAGAAAGAGAAGCTGAATATATCTGACAGCTATTTCTATCAGATAAACTAAAGTTCAAATGACTGGAACTCTTTTGCCTTTCAAAGGCCTTCAGTCCCCTGATGTTTTCTCATGCAATATAGACCTTTTTGAAAATGAGGGTTGCTGTCACTGTCTTTGTGCAGTGATGTGGGACCAATCCACCTTTGATTTGCCAGCTTTACTGAAGGATAAATACTTCTGCTGTGGGCAAGGGGAGTATGGCATCGTTCAAAGGAGAGTATAATGTTATTGACTGCTTTTCTAACTGCCCATCAAAGTAAGTTTTAATCTTATTTACCCATATCAATCTCCAGTCCTGTTTAGGTCAGGTTGTTCTCTGTTCATACAGTGCCAAATTGGCACACAGAATGTTTCCTGTTTGAGGGGTTCACCTCAATGATCTTTCAGATTAAGGTGAGTATATTGGTTTGAGCTGATTTGGGATAAAAAATACCCTTCAGTGGAAACATTTTATAGCCTATTCAGCCAAAAAAAAGCACACAGAACAATGTGATAATTTCAACATTAATTGGCTTGGCTGGGGCAGACAGGGAAGGTCTTTGAAGTGACCTCCAGGAGGCACATGATGTCTCAGAACAAGAGATGCACCCTGGGTATGTTCAATCCTCTCCTCTCCACTGCAGATGAAGTTTTCTGTGCACATCTACATTGAGCAGCAGGACATTTTAGCCCACTTCACTGCAACTGCTGTTTAACAAGAAGTGGGCCTGAGTCTCTTGCTGTTGAGCCCCATTAAAGTAGAGCTCTGCCCTGTTAAACTTAATTGTACCTTGAGTCTGAAACAAACCCCAAGAACAAAAGTTATAGTTTTTTTCAAATTACTCTGGCTACTACAGTGGTTATAAACTTTATTAGTGTGATTATGACCTATTAAAGTCACATTAACTTTTTAATGTGCCAGGGGTTGTCACTGTAATGTCTGATAGGCTTAACTGAAGGCTTATTTCCTGCTCTTTATGCTTCAGAAACAGACTTTTACACACCAAATTATATCTTCTCTGTAATTAGTAAGTTCCATAACAGAATCTTTATCATTATTTCCAGTAGGCAAGGCTATACTCCTATTTTAAAAACTTCTCTACCTGCCCTATAAGATCTTGTTTTCCTTTTTCTTCTTCCTTTTTTTTTTCTTTTTTATTTGTAGTTCCAGATCTTCAGTGTCAGTTTGGGGTATGATGAAAGCTGCTCAAGAAGCTGCCTTACTGGGTAAAGAGTCAAAGCTTTTAAGAGATAAAAGGTTAATTCCTGTCATAGGACAGGCTCAGTCAGAAAAGTCTGCACTGGATTCATACATTTATTTCATGGGCCAGTGACAGTGATGTGCTCAGGAGCAAACCTGCACATCATTGGTGAGAACTCTTTGAAAAGTTTAGTGAATAAAGATGCACTTACCTCTAGTTACAGCAGCCTCATCTACTGTAAGGTACAGAAGGTCCTACACACAATGAGGAAATTGCCACTAAGACCCCCTCTTTCTTCTGTAGACACAAGGAAAACATGTAACTGTTCCTTTCCCTAGATTTAGCCCTGGACTTTCTGATAGAAGAAGCCTCAAAGACATCTGGCCAGGTATTTACCTGCTCTCCACTCAGAAGCTCCACGTGACTGGAAATGTGTGCTCAGAAAACCATCTGCATCCTGTCCTGGGCTGCAACAACAACAAAAAAATATCTGGGTCCAGCAGGTCAAAGGAGAGGATTCTCCCCCTCTTTCTACTCTTTGAAATCCCACCTGGATCTGCTGCATCCAATTCTGGGCTCTCCAACACATGAAAAGCATTGACCTGTTAGAACAAATCCAGAAGAGGCCACCAAGATGATCAGGGGGATGGAGTACCTCTGCTGGGGAGACAGGATGGGAAAGATTGATTCTCAGCCAGGAGAAGAAAGGCTCTGGGGAGTTCTTAGAACACCCTCCAATACCTAAAGGGGCCACAAGAGAGCATGGAATGGCAGGATGAGGGAAAATGGCTTTAAAGTCAAGTAGGTTTACATTAGGTATTGGTAAGAAATTCTTCACTAACAGGGTGAAGGTGAGGCCCTGGCACAGGCTGGCCAGAGGAGATGTGGATGCCTCATTCCTGGAATTGTTCAAGGCCAGGCTGGATGGATCCTTGAGCAATCTGGGACAGTGGGAGCTGACCCTGTCCGCCACAAGGAGGTTGGAACTGGATGATCTTCAGGTTCCCTTCTAAACCAAGCTATTTTATGATTCTAGTAAGAGACACCACACCATTTTACAAACAGTAGTCTTAAATTTAATGTTTAAAATGTTTTTGAATATTTGAAAATTATCTGAAAAGATCTGTACAGGAACATAAGTGTTTAAGTAGCACATCAAATTGAATCATGGCCATTAGTAGAAGTACACATCTATTTTTCAACAATTTTTTAAAATTTACCAGTGTGATCAGCAAAATTGTTCACAAGAGGTAGTAATTTCAAAAGCTCCCCTACTAAGGACAATTTTAGAATGGTTGAAATGTAAGTTTTCTAAAGACAAGGTTCTGGTTTTCAGTCTGATTTTTTTTAACTTTAGATTTTATTTTGTTAGTAGAAAAAAGTTACACATGAAATGAAACTGAGAACAGAAAAAAATAACATTTAATTACATGATTACCTCAATTCAAAGCTTCTGCTTTTTATATTTTAGATAGATATATATATGGAGGTTTGCCTCAGTATGTGTATTTTAACCAAGCATTTTTCACAGTTCACAAAACTATTTCCAGTCCTCCTTATACTCCTTGAAGATATAAAAAAAACCTGCCATCCCATTTATTGCATGGGTTTGACTGATATTGTCAGTAAATACAAAGTTAATTTCTGCTTACAGTAAATGAGAAATGCTGACCATCTTAAAAGCTGACTTATTATTCATCAAAAACTTTATTATTCATACACTTCTGCAATGTCATGAAGTAGAAGTGATATTTTAAAATCTTTATATTTTTATATATTAGCATTTTTCTGTTGTTGTTCTGAAAGACATGAGCAGGGAATGGATCAATTTTTAACTTGGTCAAGTTTATCAGTGCATGCTAGCTTATTCCAAGGAAAAAGTTTGCCTCCATAGCTGAAGAAAGGAGTTTTTATAAAAGCTTTTGATCAAGACCAAAAAGATAAAAGTTTAAGGCCTACACTTTCTCCTTCTATTAAAGCTGAAATGAAGAAAAATTATGGTTTTCTCTAAAAATTGATATTTTTTTTTGTTATACCTACATCCCTTAATTCACTGATTAAATATAATTTATGGGGAGTGTAGCAATTGTTTTGGATCTTCACTTCTTATTTTTAAGTGGAAGTAAAATAAGGTGGTTGGAACCAAAATAAAACATCTGATTTATGGCCCCTGTCAGATTTAGACAGAGCATCTGAAGAGGTCATCTTTCAAGGTGCCTGCCAAGCCATTCCAACTGTGTTTGCCACATCAGAGCAGTATGTGCACAGACCAAGTGTAGGGATTAAAGTTTGCAAACTGGGAAAACCCAAACATATGCTGACTTTTGTTTGCATTATTTTTTTTGGTGGAAAGGACAGCCCCAGGTGCAAGACATTTTATTTTATTTAATTTTATTTAATTCTTCATCACTCTGTCTTCTCAAAGGAAATCTCAGATCCCATTAATAAACAGATTTATCTACATAGATGAAAGCAAAATATGCATTCTGGAAAATTGCACCATTCCTCTTCCGCTTCAGCACTTCAGCTACGTGAGCTGCTGTTAGAGTTCATTGTCCCACATCATATCCTGCTTCATGGTTACACAAATATGTTAAACATATCAAAAGAAACTATTAGCTTTTCAATTTTTACATGGCTTCTTTTTGATGATATTGGAGGTTTTTTCAAACCTAAATGACTCTATGGTTCTATGATCTCTTTCTCGGAAATTTATTCTTGTTTTCTGCCTTGAAAATTTAAGAGGAGGTTGGTATTTCCCACTCCTTAAGCATGCCACTGGCTGTTTCATGGCAATCCCTGATGGGAAATAGGGTGGATAATGTACATATGGCCATTTTGAGCAGACCAGACTGCTGCTGCACCCAGCACGAGGGAGGGAGCAAGGAGAACAAGACAGCAAACAGTCAATGTCTAGCAGAGACAAGCTGAAATTAGTCTGTAAAAAGACAGCTTAATGCAATAGCAGAGGCCTTCCTGATAACACATTAGAGAGTTGTTAGACTAATCTTCCTCTCATTAGTTCATTCTCTGTGGTTTGACACATAACTTAAGACCCCACGAGTTAAACGGGCTGTAGCGACGACGGAGTCCTGCCATGTACAGTTATTTCCCTCTGCACGGAGCAATTAGGAAACACTAATGAGCATCCCAGGAGGATCCCCTGAAGAGCCTCACTGCTGAATGTCATATAAACAGCAGCAAAGAACAGTGGGAAATGATGTTTAGAAATGTTTATAAACTTGATCGTGCCTTGCTGCTAGTTTAACCTGTAACTGCAGTGCAGTAAACCCTGCCAGGTCCTGATTTCCCTGAAGAAGCAAGACCCAGAATAAATCTGGATAAAAAAGAAAGTTTGGATGAGATTTTATGCCTCATCCTGCTTGTGAGAGTAGCAATAAAGCAAAGGGAAATTGAATCAGGGATTTGGGCAATAATCTATTCTATTTTGTATACATTAGTGAGATCAAGGCTGGGCCCTAAGAGGTATAAAAAAGTGAAGCTGATGGGCAGCTGGTTGAGGCTAGGTCAGTGTGGTATTGCTGGGCAATGGTAGGAAAGGAGCAATGCAGGTTAATTACACAGCCTGGCTTTAGACTTCTAGTTGGAGTCCTAAGATAAAAACCTCTCGGGGAGGATTCAGAGCTCAGCTTTCTCCACTGGATGTATTAAAAGCTTAGCATCCAAACTTAGATACAAAAATTATCTGCAAAAAACAAGAATACCCACTTCCTTCATGCTATTCTGCCTCAATTAACAGAATAATTAGCTATTGAAATAACCATGAAGCTATTTCTTCTATCATATCATGGAGTCATTGCACTGGGTCAGGCTGAGCTGGAGCTCATTTCCCCGTGGCCCCCAGAGTGCTGTGCTGGGTATTGGTGGCTACAAAGGGGTTGGAAGCATCCCAGAGTTTTGGCTCCTGCTGACCAGAGCCGGCACAGCACCGTACCCTCCCATCAGTAGGGTGGGGCAAGATCATGGCAGAGGACACAGCCGGCTGATCCAAATTAACCCAAGGGATATTCCATACCATAGAATGTCAGCTCAGGCTAAGAACTAAGGAAAGGAGAAGGAAAGGGGGACATTCATTATTTACAAAGTTCAGCTTCCTGAGCAACCCCTGTCTGTTCTTCCCAGGAAGTGGCTGATGGGAAGTCGAGAATAAACCTTGAGATTTTTCTCTTTGCTTGTGCACACGTAAAGTTTGCTTTAGCAAACTACTTATGTCAGCCTGTGAGAGACTGAAATGTTAGTAGTTAATGACTCAAAATGAATGTTCCTTTGTGGAGGCAAATTTGCTGAGGCCAAGTTTGCACCCCCTGAGGGGGACATGAGTTTTTGGATGTTTGGTGATAAAACCTTTGGTCCACACAAGACAGAGGGGGAGAACACCCATCACTGGAGGCTGCAGTCCAAGCTCTGAGCCAGGTAAGAGGCAGATCCTGTGACATGGGATAGTGCTTCACATCATACCAATTATGCTCCCTCACACACCCCTTGCTCCCAGGAAGGTCACTTCACACAGGACATTCATGTTCACATGTAGGCCTGAGGGTGTTCATCCCTTCTAATGGGGCATAACTCATGGACGTGAGACACTGACATGCCCTAGAAGGAGTCATAGACTCCCAAAGTGCCCCAAGACTCTTTTCTGAGGTATTCCACCACAAGAATGAAAGCTACCCTACCCCCCCACCCACCCCAGCAGGGTGGCACCTGGGCAACCCCACCAAGCCTGAACCTATATTGAAAGATTGAACTTGATCTCATGGACTTTCCCTACCCTCAATGGGTTACCATCAGTCCACAACAATCAAGCCTCATTGTGGGATCTGTGCATGGTGATAACTTTCTACTTTTATCCTTTCTTTCTCTTTCTTCCTTTTCCCTCATATATTTTCTTAAGTGATATTTTTGTGCTTTTGTGTTGCTATATTACTGTAGATACTAATAATAACAACCAGAATGGCTGCATACCTGCTTTCTATTGTAACCAAATTATTCTAGAATAAGCCCTACATATAAAAATATATATGTATCTACAGACACTGATCATTCAGTGCTGTCTCACTCTAATCTGCTGCAAGAGAGCTATTAACAACAACCTGGGCCACCCTTGCCTTCTGGGGTGAGCCACAACACAAACAGTGAGCTGGTTCCATTCTTATTTTCTCTCCCCTGTCCTGCTGGGAAGGGGGGGACAGAGCAGTTTGGTGGGCACCTGTCATCCAGCCAAGGTCAACCCACCACAATCAGAACCATAGAATGGTTTGGGTTGGAAGGAATCTTTAAAATCCAAACGCCCCCTGCCATGGGCAGGGACACCTTCTCTTAGATAAGGTTGCTCAAAGCCCCATCCAGCCTGGTGTTGAACAGTCCCAGAGATGGGGCATCCACAATTTCTCTGGGCAGACTGTGCCAGGGCATCACAACCCTCGTAGATGAGTTAAAGCAATAAATTTCTGTCCAATAACTGATCTAAACCTTCCCCAGTCCTTTTTGGACTAGTCCTTCCCCAGCCTTTTGGGTGGCCCCCATTAGGTTCTGGATGGTTGTCTAAGTTCTCCCTGGAGCCCTCATTTCTCCAGCCCTAACTCTCTCAGACTGTCCCTGTGGTGGTGTCTTCCTCTGGATTCGTTCCAACAGGTCACCACCTTAGCTAAACATCCATGGTGCATTTACATCCCACCCCCCCTATTTTTTCTTGAGGATACTGAAGGATACTTGCAGTTTTGAAAGGCAGACTTCTTTGAGATACTATATGTGCATAGATACAAAATATGATTTACATCTCCATTCATAAATATAGATATTTATGTTGGATGGCTCTTTCTCACCACAAAAGACTAAATCATTATTAGTTTGGGGGTAAAGTGTAGTGCAATGTAATTTTAAAACAAATTTAACTCACTGACATTTTTAAAAAGCTAGCATTGATTTGGTTAGACAATATATGAAATGATAAGTGATTGTTTATGACTGTGATTTGTGCAGTGAAAAAGAGCTGTAAAATCTAACAAATTCTTTCCAAGTACCTCGGAAATATCAGAGAGACACAGAGAGTAATCATTTGTAATGAAGAAGATATATCAAACCAACTTTATTTTTCTATTTTTCTCCGTTGTAAGATTATTTGTGGATTGTGCAGAAGCTGATTATGTCTTATTTTTACTTTGGTAAGACTTCTGATGCGGGCATAGTGGCTATTTTCACAAATAAGCCTGAGAAATCTGGACTAGACGAAACTGCCACAGAGTTGGTGGAAAGACAATTTGGAAGCTGTACTCAGGGATTATTTGTCAGTGGTTCATAGTCAAAACAGAAGGAAGTGCTGGGCAGGATCCAACAGGCGTCTGCCTTCATTTTGGAGCTCTTCAATACTTTTGCTAATGATCCAGATGATGGAATGCAAAGTGTACTTATTAAATCTGCAGGTGACAACAAGCTTCAAGAAGTTCAAGAACAAGACTGGAATTCAAAATTATGCTGAGACACAGGAGATACGGTTGGAAAAACTGCACTGAAATTCATTAGGGACTCATGCAAAAAATAACACTTCACAGGCATAATCAGCTGTAAAAAATCAGAATGGGGACCAGCTGCTTGAGCAGCCGTTACGCAGAGAAGTGTTTAGAAGTTATAGTGGGTCATAAGTGAACAATCATCCCCATCCAACCCCCTCCCACCATCATGCCTGTAAAACCAGGAGCATAACCTTCAGTCCCATATGCTGTTATCCCTTCAATTTATTCAGCACTGGGGAGGCAGCTTCTGAGGCAACACATCAGAGAGAGCTGTGGACAGAAGCCAGAGGACAGGAGTGAGAGCGATCACATATCTGAAAAGAGTTATATTTTAGGAAAGACTGAAAAATAATCAAACCATTCAGCCAAAAGAGGTAAAGACTGGAAGCATACATGTAACAGCCTTCATGTAGGCAATGTGCTGCTGAAAACAGGAAAGAAATATCTTTGTAGGACATGATAAGGAACACCAAACTCTATTTTTTAAAAATTACATGTAGGTTTCAGGACAAAACTTCTCAAAGCAGTGGAATGGGTTTCACAGAGTCATAGGAATATTGGCTTGAAAGGATCTCTGCAGGCCATTTATTCTAATCTTCAGTTCAGTAATGGACTTTTGCCACCATTAACTTTCCTGGAGGAGTTGTGGAGTCTTTGTAACATAAGGAGCTTTAGAAGAGAAAGAAGCCAAAATGGTGCACTTAGCTAAGGAATAGAGATCTCCATATTTCAGTATTTTTGTACCGACTGTTGTGTCTGCCAGCTGCCCCAGTTAACTGCTTGGAAGGGGACATGTTCAATTTCCTAAAATGTGTTAATGCTGAGAACTTACTTTTAAAGGAAACTTCTTTAGGAAGCTGCCACTGTTTTTATATGAAAATCTTCATCACTTAGCACCTTCAGCAGATAATGGAATCTCCTTACACATGGCCATTTTGAGGTGTTTGCTAAGATCAGGCATAACTTTCTGGTTTGAGTAAAGTCCAGAACCAGTTCTCTCACTACTGAAAAGCACAAATGCTGTGTGAGCGGCTTCAGCAACTACCAGACTCCATTGCTACAAAACATTATGTTAGACCCCATTCCTGTTAAATCATTTCCATACATGGCATTGTTGGATCAAAAAATCAATCTTATAAAAGGACATCACACCTGGACATTTTGGTCAGAATGAGAAAGTGAATATTCTGTGGTTTATCCTGTAACAGTTTTTACATTCAATCATATTGTTGGAGGAGTAAATGAGGTCTCCAGGGGGTCCTAATCACTAGGCTTCAGACTTATGCTGCCACTTGTGCTCTGCTGGGTTTCATGAATCTCAAATTATTTTGCTATCTAGTAGATTACTATCCTCAGGGGGGAGTAAAGAATGAGAAATATGCACAAATTCACTCATTCTTCCTCTCTGTTCTATATCTAGACAGTTAAAGTCGCTTATTCAAAAAATGAGAGAAGTAGGTATGAATCTGTACAGATAAAGTTGCATATCAAACTGCACTCTCCCATCTCATAGGAGAGTCGTTATATAAAATAAAGAAAGGCTCAAGACAGAGAGAATAAATGAATGCCATTTCAAACTTTTGCTTTGTGAGACGTTCTGTGGGAATGTTTAATATACCCCATTTTTCCAGGAAGGATCCTGATTAAGCAGAATGACCTGGGCAGAAAATATCACAGCCCTACCAGCACAGAAGCTCTCAGTGAAGCTGAAGAGGAACTTAGAGGAGCTAGAGAAATCTTGGGTAAATGTGTACATTAAGTTCCTGTGGAATTAAATGCCTCCAAATGTAGAGTGAAACTTCTGAGGGTAAAGTTCCACTTTACCTTTTGTGGAGAATCAACACCTCATTTGCTTGGAATCTGACAATTATTGCATTTGGCAGTTTGTAGAATTTTTGCTGAGAAGAGAGAAAAGGAAACCACTCCCTCCTCATCTTCCCCAGACCACCCATGACCTGGCAGACCTATGATCCTCCCACAGACACAGCTTTTTGTATGAGCTCTGCATGGTTTAGATATTGAGGCCCCAACTCATTTCACTAAAATCTTTTTACCGAACAAATCTAAATTAGTGCTATTATTGCTGTACAATTTCCATGTAGTCAATGCAGTGGGCAAAGCTTTACAGAAGCCAGCTTAGATCTCCTGTGCCTTTCTGAGATGGTGTCATCCTCCTTGCTCTGATGACAGGATTATTCTTGGGCAGAGAAGCAGAGAAATTTGGCCTGTTGTGTCCTGGATGTCGTGGTGGGTCCAGCACTCAGTACCCACCACACTTTCAATCACACAGCACTCAAAGACTCAGGAAGCTTTAAAGATTCTTGAAGTGTTTGTTTTTTGTTTTTTTTTTTTTGTTTGTTTGTTTTTTTTTTGGTTCAGTGAAGGAAATGCTTCTTTTCAAATTCAAACCTATGTGAAACTATCTGACTGATTTGAAGAGGCAACTAATTTATCTGCTAATTGAACCACACATCCTGCTATTTTTGTGTATGTACTTGAACCTTGTTCAAAATAAATCAAATAATTTCTATTATCTTCTTCACCTCTAGAATCATTAACTTCTTTTTAGGTCATAACTCACAATGTCCTTTTATCAATCTTTCTTACAATTAACAAAATTTATTCCAATAAGTAATTTTCATTTTTATATTGTCCAGTGGGTGAATTTATAGTTATTGACACTTGTTTAAAAAAAATAAGGATACCCTCCAAATATATAAGTGGCTAAAAAACACAGTCTTATGATTGTTATTCATTAAGAACAATATTTGCTATTCGTGATCTGTTCAACTTGGTAAGATATTTCATTAGAATCCAGTGGGAATGCTTCAGTAAAAGAAGACTCCAGAGAACTACACAGGAAGTCCAGCGAATCCAAATTAATCCCACCCTGCCAGCAGAAACATGGTCCCCTCTTACACATTTTACATTCCTAAGATAGACCTCAGGGACTTTTGGCCAAGCATAAAGAGCTAAGTTACATGTGATAGTCAGGGGATTCTGGAAAAATAAATAACTTTTAAATTTTGAATGGATTGAATGGCTTGTACACAAGTGTGTGTGGTGATAGGAGAAGGAGGAATGGCCTTAAGCTGAAGGAGGTTAGATTTAGATTAGAAATTAAAACCAAAATTCTCTACTGTGATGGTGGCGGTGAGGCACTGGAACATATTGCCCAGAGTGGCTGTGGGCTCCCCATGCCTGGAATTGTTCAAGGCCTGGTTGGATGGGGCTCTGAGCAACCTGCTCTAGTGGAAGGTGTCCCTTGCTATGTCTGGGGCTGGAACCCCATGATCTTGAAGGTGCAGAAATGGCCTCATTAGGGCCAAGTAGAGGGAAAGGAGCTCCTCCCTCAGCCTGGTGGCCACACTCTCCCCAGTGCAGCCCAGGATACTGTTGTCCCCTCCTATGTTCTACTGTTGTCCCCTCCTACGTCCCACTATTGCCCCTCTTAGTCACCAGAGCACTGCCAGCTCAGGGCCAGCTGTCACCCACCACGACTCCAAAGTCCTTCTCAGCAGAGCTGCTCCATTGCAGGACAGCCCCCAACCTATGCTGGTACTTGGGGTTATTTCTGCTCAGGTGCAGGACACAACACTTACCCATGATCCTTTGATTGAGTATTCCTAATGTTAACCTTAAAAATGGATTCTGCAAGAAGGGAGAACTCTCCTGTTGTCCTGTGAAGATCCAGCAGCTACAGGAGTGGGGGTACAGTCTATAAGCCAGACCCTGACTCACCAAGGAAGCACATAAATGTCAACCCATTCCTTCAGAATTTTCCTACTGAACTGTTCTTGGAACACATATTATTTGATTTTTATGTAACATCCCTTGATTGACCACTCTAACCTTGAATTCTCATACATGAAGGAGCAAATATTTTTGAAATGATTTGACACAGAAGATGCAGTTTGTCAGTGAATATAGATAATGTGGTGCAACTGAGTCCTTTAGGAGATCCATGTCTCCATTTGAAACTCAAGTCTAGACAACAGCTACAGCACTGGCATTTTCAAAGTACTGTATTACAGCTTCAGCTGGCATGAAATGGCGTGCACAATGGAGCCAGAGTGATTTACACCTGCAGAAATGCTGGCTTGCTTTAAAGGTTTGTTTATGAAGGGGAAAAAACGTAAAAAACAAAAATCACTTTCCTGTCTGTTTTCCTCCTTTTTTTCTTTACTTATTTTTTATGATCTGTCAAAAGCCAAAGAAGAAAAGTGAGAGGAAAAAAAAAAAAGCCAGGGATAGCAAACTATTACTAGAAAACAGCATAAGCAAATTAAAATGGAAAGAAAATGCCAGAAACTACTACTGTGCTTCATTCTTTGGAGAATCAACTTGCAATGGATTAGCACAAATGTGCCTTGATCCATCATCATGTTCTCCAGTTCAGCAAGCACAAACTGATAGTTTGGAATGGAGGTGGCGTGAAGTAAATGCTGTAATTTGTGACTGTGTGACAGCAAATGAAACTCGGCAAGAGGGCCAAGCTATCTGAAGCAAAACAATAATAGCTTGGTGAGCATATTAGGCAACCCCAGAGGAGAGGAGATGAAAGATTCAGGCAATAAGGAGAATGTATGTATTTTAGATGTTAGGCAACCCTATTCTCAAGGCATTACAAGCAACAAGAACATCTGAAAAGTGCATCTGGGTTGGGCAGAAACATATTCACCCCTGGTAAGCACATTTCCCAGTAATGCCTTGGTGAGAAGAAATAAAAATAAATAGGAAAATAGAAAAGGATTATCACCCTGGCTAGTAGATTCTTTTCAGAAAGCATCTGGCTAGATGCAAATAGTATTATGAGACCTTTCCCTAGTTTTTATGATTTATGGGCTCAGTTTCATCAGATCTAGGATAGGGCATTTATTGGATACAACATGCCCTGAGAATTTATGTTGCATGGTTAAACATCATGTCTGTATATCTTTTCTCAGTAATCTCTGATAATACCCAAATGGGCTTTTTATTTTAAACATCTGGACAGCCGTATGGTTTGTGAGAATTAAGGTGCTAAGTGAAGAAAACAGCACAACCATAAAACCTTTCAAATAAACAAAGCTTTCTTTGGAACATTAACTTCTTTACAGAGAAATCTTCTCTGTTCCTAAAAATGCACTTAGTGCTTTATGTCTTAATCTCAAGGTAACGCTTTTCTCTTACAAATAATCTCAAGGCATTTAATGGTACCATTACTGTAGAAAACTATGAGATATTTGCATAAAAAGCACATCACCAAAAGAAATATAGAAAAATAAAAGCTCTTCTTTTCCCCCTTGCTTTTGTCTTTTTTTCATGCTAAAAGCGGGAAAATACTGTTCAGCAGGGTGTTCTCTTCTACTCAGTAATAACACTGTCAGCACTGTCATAAAAATAGCTAAAGGTGTAATTTAGGGAAATTTGTCTGCATATTAATAATTGAGTTTCTATTTGTTGACACAGAAATTCAAAAGTGAGGGAAAGATAATGCAGCGTATTCAGTTCTTTGTCTTTATGCATGTGCGTGTCTGTGTCAGTGCATGTCTGCATGTTTATAGCTCACAACTGCATGTAAAACTATTCTGTCATGTGAAAAATAATAAAAAAATATGCTGAGAATCACTACTCACAAATCTTTAAAGAAGTAAAAATTATTTGATATTACTGTCCTTCCAAAGTACTTTAAAGTGTTGACAATATGTTTCTATTTCAAATTAGAGCAATAACATATATACACATACGTATGAGACAATGTCCTTCAGCAAGATAAGAAACAAAAATATGTAGAACTGGATAATCTGGTAGTCTTCCCTTTTTGAAATTTTGTTCATGAATGATTCTATTTCTATTATGAACTATTGTTTGATTTTACTGAGGAATTAGATTACATTTTAACTGAATTTTCACTACCATAACCTGTATTTCTTCTATATTGACTCAGTCTCATGCATTTAAGTTTATTAAATGCAGTGCAACAGGATGGATAAGTAAAGTTTGCTTGGATAACCATGATTTCAAGACTAGAGCCTGGAAAGAAAAGAGTTTGCTTGGTCATACTTGACTTATATTGTATCATATGTTTTGAGGGGACTTCTTCTGACTTTCTTAAGGAGCAACTGGAAAATTCCTACCCAGATGTAGAGATTTTTCCTGATTTATCATGCCTTGCAAACTTACTATTCACTAGTTGTGCAGGCATACCTTTGGTGAAAAATCAGATTAGATATACACAAAGGATTTATGCAAAAGTCAATATTTAGAGTTTTCCAGCTCTATTGCACTTTGCAGTTATTCCCAATATATGTTGCCTAATTTTTAGTTGGATTTTATTTATTCTTTAGCAAGAATAATTTTGTACATTTTAAGGCATAATTTTGCTGGAGGATAAGCTAGATGGTCTTGGCAAGGCTGCCTTAGTGTGACTCTGAAAGGCAGAGATTTTCACCGAATTTGATCAGTACTGTGGTTTAGAAATGGAAGAAACTGCAGAACTGCAAATGCTGATTTCCCTTTGTACCATTGAACTTGCCTGCATATATGGGAGTTGCTGAGTAATGCTGATATCTTTGGGGTGATCTCATGCTACTTATTATCATTAATTTTGTGACTAAACCAGTGGCAATCCACTGGAGGGTCACTAAGGTGATCAGGGTCTACAGAGCATTGCATATAAAGTCAGGCTGGGGGAAATGGAATTTCAGCTGGAAATGGAATTTCTCCTCAGCCTAGAGAAGAGAAAGGTAAAGGTGGCTCTAAGGACTCCCATCATTGCACACACACAAAAAAAAAAGCTTTTCAAGAATACAGAAATACAGATCCAAACTCTTAGACGTATTAGGGAAGATTAGAGACAGCAGTCTTCCTTCAAGAAAGGAAATTCTGACTGGAAATTAGGAAAACATTTTCCCTCAGGAGAATGATGAATGCTGTGTCTCCATCTTTGGAGCTTTTGGAAGACAGTCTAGAAAAGATTGTGTGAAATCAACTTAACTTTGGAGTTAGATTTTCTTTCTGATGGAGGAGTTGTGTTAAAGATCTCCAGAGATTTCTCACAAAGACCATTTATTGTATTTACTTAAGTGAAGAACCTAAAGCTCCTTTTACAATCAATGGGAAGAACATGTGTCTGAAGGAATCACTCCTTCAGTGGCTAAAGGAGGACCCAAAATCAGCATTTCTTCTAACTCATGTTGTATGATGAGATATTCAAATTTTTGACAAGACAAAATGCCAGCCTTCTAGTCTGGATAAATATTCTTTATAAGGCTTGGAAAAAAACATGAGTAACAACTCAACCCTAGTTAAGAAGGGCATGTTTTACCACCCTGCTCCTTTTCTGTGCAGGTTTTTTGCTTGGTTGCCCAGCTACTGAGAGGAGAAGGAAAGGTGTGAGTCAATGGAGAGGAAAACAAAGCAGGCGGACCCACGGTGCCAGCAGCGTGCGGTACAGTCACACAGCCTGTGACCCAATTTGTGCCCTGCTGGTAATGAAGTAAATGCAAAGTAGCATTAGGAGGCAGTCCAAATGCAATCCTTCAGGCAAAGGCTCTTTTTTTACTTAAGCTCACACTCCACTTTGCATCTAAAAATGCCAGAGGACTGTTTGTCTGGAGATTAAAATCTGTTCTAATGTATAAGGATTGACAAGTAGTAAGTTTCTTTGCGTTTGAGGTTTTGAGACTGTCTTATTCCAAGTAATTTTTAATGAAAAGGGGAGAGAATGAACTGTCTGGATCACTGATCTTTTTATAGATAATATACATTTCTATGAGAAAGAAAAACAGGAGAGATGGACTTCAAATTTTAATTCTATTCAGCTTCTCTCAGCAATCCAAATTTCCAGTGTGAAGACAGTTCATTCTTTGGAAAAACTGGTGCTGAAAAACTCGGTATATATAGTATATACTGTATACTATATACTATAGACTATAGACTATAGACTATAGACTATATACTATACTAAAACTCGGTCTTCTTTATACTACTTAGAAAATACTTGGTCCTTACCAAGGACCAAGGTGGCAAGGACCAAGTATTTTTTAAATAGTATAAAGAAGGCAAGAGACTGCATGTCTGTGTACAGGTTTTCAGGCCCACCCTTTATCCCTGGTTGAGGTCACTACATGCAAAAGAAATCTTTTTCTGTATTTTCCTGTATTTCTCCCATGCATTATATATATTATATTATTTTATATATATATGTGGTTATAAAAAATGGGCTAAGCACAATGCCTCTTTCTCTTCAACCAGCCCCCCAGTAAACAAAAAAACATTGACTTTTCTGAGGTTTATTTGATCCACAGCCTGAGGTGGAGTATGATAGAAGGCCCTGGAATGTTTCTCTGGAAAGCTAAGAGAAAAATTGTCCTCCTGCTCACTATGTCTTGGCTGTGGTCTGAAAAGTCTGTCAGTCCTTGACTATTTCAGAGGAAAAGACTGGAAAAATATGGGCCTACACAGCCAGCTTTTCTACCCAAAAAATGGACACATACTGTTAATGAGGATGGCTGTGTTGGACTTCCTCGTTTGTTTGTTCGTTTGGGTTTTTTTTGCTTGTTTTGGTTTGGTTTTTCCTTGTTTTGGTTTGGTTTTTGTGCTTTTTTTCCTACTCGCTGTTGCAAATGAAAAATGTAAGCATAATCTGGATGAAGGGTGAAAATCTGCTGTTTAGTTTTAGGGGAGCCTATTTTGTTTAGCTTTGGTTTGGGATTTTGGGTTTTTTGTTGATTTGTTGGTTTTTTTTCCCTCACCTGAAGGGGTATTTTGATAAGGGTTCAGTGTGCAAGTTGTCATTTTTGTTGAAGTTTAACACAGAACTGCCTCTATTTATCAAAGTAATGTCTTCCATAACACAAATCTAATATGACAGGAAGGACAGACCCTTTCCTTTTTGGGGCTTGGATTTTATTTATAATAGCATGGTACCAGCAGTTTTATATACTAAGAATGTCTGGTCTCAAAACCAAAAAAAAAACTGGTTTTGAGTAAGAATTGGAGAGAAGGAACTGGCTCAGGGTTGTCTCTGCTCCACCTCAAGTGTCTTCACAGCAGATGAGGCAGCTACAACCTTACTGCCATTTTTATTAAAAAGGAGAAAAGGAAAATTATCCTCGTTTCCTCTCCTATTTGGTCTTGTATCTTAATAAATTAGCTGGTTTTTATTTTGAATGGCCCAGTACTCACTGTTGTTTATACTTGGTACATTGATGGCTCCAGGGAGTATTTTGGTAATGAGATAAACAAGTTGTAGCTTTTCACTTTCTTTCTGGTGTGGGTCTTTTGGGTCCCATACACTCTGGAGATTCCTGTCAGTGCCTGAAGAATATTTTCTGACTGTTTTTTTAATGTTTTTTGAACAATGCTTTAATAAGAAACATTATGAATTTGGTAATTTTGCTTTCTATGTAGTCACCTTTCACATGCAAAGCAGACTCTTCATCTAACAGAAGTGGGTATATGCAGATAAGGGGTGTGAGGACACAAGGTGTTTATCAGACTGGAAATCTCAAAGTTTCAAATATTTTGGCTGTATATATAACTGGCTGGCTTTTCCCATTCTAATATGCTGTAGAAAGCAAGTTGGTCCCTTTAAGAAAAGGTCTAGAAAAGGAAAAAAAAAACTATTTATCACAGGCTATTTTGAATTCTTCTGCAGGAAGTTCTCTGCAGAAAGCTGCCCTGGTGTCCTTGTCCCAGAGCTCCTTCTCCAGCTCCTGTGCTGTTGCTGCCTCTTGTGTGCCACTCTCTGTCCCAGATGTGCATTAAATGGATGAGTGCAGTGATTCCTTCACGGTCAGAGCTGACAACTGCCACAGGAATCCTCAGGAAAAAAAAAAAAAAAAGAAAAAAAAAAGAAGGAAAAAGGAAAAAAAAAGCTATATATGGGAAGGATATTTTAGTTTGAGATACTTAAAGAAAGGACAAAATCACCACTCTTTTCAGGGAGCATTTTCCTTCAGCTCCCTCACATGACACAGAGCATCATGCTTTGTCTGACCTGCTGCACACCATGAGTGACATGGCTAACACAAAGTGACCGGGCTGCAGGAAACCGAGGGGATGCAGCCAGAGTGCTTGTGTTGATGGCTCCAAAAAGGCCCCTGGGACTGTCAAGCAGTTAAGCTGCAGATGGGCTGTTTGCTATGCTGTGGTCCTTGACGCTCTTTGCACTGCTAGACAAAGAAGTGGGGTGGGCACAGCACTATTTGCCTTTCCACTGAGGTTTTTTTTTTTTCCCTTGCACAAAAGCATTTGATTTAGGCACGGTTTTTGTTTTGGCTCAAATTATTTTCCAAATAGCGCCATGACTCAGGAAGCAATGAATGGTAGAAATAATGTGCACCTCCAGAATGTTGTGCAGGAGAACGCATTATTTTGCATCTACCACATTAGCTGTACACTGGGCTTTGTTTTCCACCACATCATTCATGGTACAAGTTAATTAAACACTTTCAATGTGCTGCTTTCTTTCTCACCACACAAGATAATACAATTCTGAACTCATTTAAGCAAAGCAAATGCTTTTGTTCCTATTATGTATTGTGCCAAGCAGTAAATAATAGTAATTAATAAAAAGCAGAACAGAGTTCAGCAAAGTCACTTCTTTCTTTTATTCATGAAGAAAACCAAAATTTCATTAAGGACAGTGCCGGATGTTCTTCTGCTCTTCCCAAAATGTGATATTGGTCAAGGCAATTGTTTCTTAAGACAGGCTGACAGTGACAATGAAGATTTAATCTGCTTTCCTCAGCATAGCCCAGATTTAACTTTTCTATGGCATAATGGGTGAACTGCAAATGCATGTCTTGTGAAACAAGACAGCTGGTTCCAGAAGTTGATCCTGTGTATGGATGTGCCAACAAAGCTCTGATCTTCTCTCAATTTAGTCTGATAAACCAGACTGTAGTGGTCTTCAAAGCACTTCCCTTTTACCACAGTACTTACTCAAATTTCTCCATCAGTTGCCAGTTTCACACACTGATGTCCTTCTCCCTGCATAATTATCTGCATTTATCTACATCTGCATTTATATACATTCCATATATCCCTAAGATATATGTAGAGATTACACATATCTTAGCACCTGGGCATTCCCAAATTGGGGTTTTCCTCTCTTCTGGAACAAAATAATGACAATGGGGTTGTCAACATTCAAAGGAATACAACTATTTGAATTTTTCTGTATTTCAGTTCTCTACACTGAAGACTTTTTTGGTCAGCAATTTATTCTTCCTGTCAGCAGCCTGCACCATCATGTGCACCAGTGTGGGCAGGTGTTGCTGCCCATGGCAGGGGGGTTGGAACTAGTTAATCTTTAAGATCCCTTCCAACCCAAACCATTCCATGATTCTATAATTCAGATATTAAGGAGAATGTATTTATTTTGTATGCCTGTTTAAAAAGGCTGTAGATAATAGCTGAGGTACCTGAAGAGGGTGGTAACCACCAAATGCCACCTCAGCCAGAGCAGGCTGCAATTCCAAAATCTCATTAACAACTGTATGTTCCTAAGGCTTATGACCCAAGGGGAACCAAGGAAAAGAGAAGGCAGGGAGAGGAAGCTGTGTGTGCAGAACCTTGTCACACAGCCATGCTTACAAGAAAAAGAGATTTTTTTCCTCTACCTTGCTATATAATGGCCCTTCAACTAGATGTACCTATCAGAGACCTGTGGGATGCTGTTGTAATGAGTCCATCCATGAGAGGCTGTTCCATTGCTAATTCCAACTAATTTGTAGCTATATTACTTCAACATGTGAAATACAGAAAACAGGTCATACAATAATTCTAAAATTAGGGAAAAAAGCCAAAACATTTGACAATAACCTATCTCAGTGTAGGCCTCTCTTAGCAATTTGTGCTGGTACCAATTAATTGCATAGTCATTAGTATTAATGTACTGTCCTTTGGGATTAGTTTATAAATGTTTTGTAGTCTAGGAGATAAATTGTTTCATCATTTATTTTTAGTCAAAAAAGCTGGAAGTGCCTTTTATACAAAAAAAATTACTCCAAGTTCTCTGTATTTAAATGGTCAAGCTAGGCTTTAAAATTAGAAACATTTAGATGAATGACCAGAAATTTTCTCTCTGACTGAAGCTTTTTTTTTTCCTCTAACCTCCACTTAGGAAATTAAACAGGTTAATGAGTAGCTGGAATCTGTGTTTTCATTCTTAATGGGAAATTTTAGGAGGAGAATGATGGAGTTTTTTTTTAACAGAACGATGTCCTTTACTTTTAGTTCTGTAACCTACATGTTGAACCTAATCCCCACATCCTGCAACAGTCTTTATCATACCTAACAGAAGATTTAAAAGTAATAGGTGGTGTATTAGACATTGATATGCATATTTTAAATGTAATAACATCTTGAATTAAGTGCTACTGATCTAGGTATGGTAGTTCAAGTCTGGATTATATAAATGAATTGCAGGACATGACTTGAGACTGGACAGGAAAGCTGTATATTATGTACTAGACACCTCTGAAAAGAATGGTTCTGGCCATTTCAGAGAGACAAGAACTATAAATGAATTCTGGAGTGGAAACATGGAGAACAGAATTATCTTGGGTTTCCCTCTAACTAAATATCTGGGAAAATGCTGACAAAAAATCTCATATGCATAACTCTTATTTTGCATGGCTTAGCTGACTTCTTATGCTACCTAGAATAGCATCTGCTTGAAGTTTGAAGAAAGAACTTATCTCAAACTTTTTGTTTCTTCCATGACAAATATTCTGTCCCCCTGCAATCATTATTATAAAGCAGAGTGCTCTCTTGGGAAGAAAGGGAATGGAAATCCTAGAGTTAGAGATTTAAGACACCACATTTAGGTCTGAATGAGTTGATAACCCCTCTGTTTTCTAAGAAGGCACCTAAGGATTTTTTTTTTTTTAGCCCAAGAAATGATGTCAGAGGTCAAAGATTTCCAATATTACTACTGTACAATTCTGAAAAAGGAGCAGCAGTCTGCACTGTTCTGCTGAGAAAAAAAATTTAAACAATCAAGTTCAAGTTCTGGCATTCAAATTAGAATGCCATTATTGCCTTTTCTCATCTTGATAGCAGAGAAAGGCTTCTTCTCTTGGTGATGATATTGTCTGCTCTCACAGGAAGCATGCTGGATCCCTGTTCTAGGAGTGTTCTTTGTTTTAAGCAATCTATTGTATTGTTTACTGCTCATGTTAGGCTGATATGGAAGCATGTTATGCTTGAAAAAAATTAATCTCATGTCAGAATTTCAACAACCATTGTGGCTTCACTGAGCTCTGAATGATGTTTATTTTGCTTGGAAGAACAAGAGTTTATGCTTTCTCCTTCTATCACCTTGTGCCATTTAAGTGACAGAGGCAAAGTGCCTTGATACAATACCAGTTTGATTTCTCCACACAGACACTCAATATCCCTCCCAATTTTGCACTTAGCACTTCATACATTTAGATTTCCATTATTGCAATTCAATTCTTTCTTTTTTCTCCCTCTCTTTTTTTGAACTTTGTAGAGTTAACTATGATTGTAATTGTAATACTTTCCTACTGGTTTGCAGTTTGTAAACAAAAAAAATCCAACAGAAAATGGATACAAGCTGTATGGAGAAGCATTTATACCTGCTGAACAATTGCCCTAAGTAGAAAATTGATTTCTGCTGTACATGTGCCAGGTAAATATGAACAAAAGTATTAATATTCATATTTCAGTAAGCAGGGAGGAGTGAATTGTACAGAATTGAAGAGACAAAAAGAAAATGCTGTAACTGTAAACTCACACTGCAGAATATTTGCCCTTATCTTGATTTAATTGACTTTATATCTATATAGGCAAGATATCTTGAATAAGTGGTCACTGAAATGTCTTGAAGAAGTTCTCTCAAAACCAGAAGGGACCCTGTATCTATCAACAAGCAATTTCACCTTCCAAAACATCTGTAGCTGAACAACATGTAGGTGTTAGAAGATTCCAGAACACAAGTGACCTTCTCAACAGAGATTGTGAGTGGTCTATTTGATTTGCTATCAAGTGATTTGGTAGAATGAATACTACTCATATTTGTCTGTTGAAAGGCAGTGCCTGGGAGGAGGACACAACTCTGCTGGGCTCTCTGCCTGCTGCAGAAACTGCTGGAAGGAAGAAGAAGATTTTCCCTTGAACAGTTGGGAGAATTGCTATGTAGAGAAGGAATTAAAACAGGCCTAGAGTAGGTCTGCAACACAAATGGAGAAAGTGAATGGACTGTGGTAGGAAAAGCCACCACAGCAAGGGGCTTGAGGAGGAAGAATCTCTTGTGAGCAGTTTTGAACTTGTGCATCACTGAAGAATACTGGTTGGGAAGAAGGAAGAAGGAGAAAAACTCTTTGTGCTTCACAATAAAAGATAACTTTAATTTTCTTTTTTTTAGTCTCAGAATGAAGCATTGTCATGTTCTAATTTGCCTTGTACTTGGGCAGTGAGAATTGCCCAAACGTCTTGCTCCTCAACAGTGATCTTTCAGTCTGGTGTATTAAAATGTATTTTCTTTAAAGAAATCCCCCTTGCCAAGCACTCAAGTTCTTCCTAATGCCACAACTTCATCCTCGTTACCATTGTGATGACACTCATAATATTTAGATTTGTATCCTCAATAACAGAAATGTTCACAAGTCTTTCCAGTGTACACCTCTATACTGTAGCCACTTCAATTGTTTGGATTTCTGAGTGAATTCTATCACCATTATCTATACATTTTTCTTGAGGGTTTTGCTGCCCAAGAAACATTAGGAAGGACCTGTCTGTGTTTGACCAACACCTTCCACTTCCATAGGACTTCAGTAGGCTTCATGTTCATAAAATCATAGAATGGTTTGGATTAGAAGGGACCTTAAAGGTCAACTGATTCCAACACCCTGCCATGGACAGGTAAACATGAACATGAACCTTTCACTAGACCAGGTTCCTCAGAGTCCCATCCAGCCTGGCCTTGAACAATTCCAGGGATGGTGCATCCAAACCTTCTCTGGGCAACTTTTTCCTTCCCATTTGCCTCCAGTGGCACTGTGCAACTGTGACCTCAGACACTTCATCTGAAAATGCAACAGAATTAAAGCAAGCATGACATGAAAAGTGATTTAAATGTTGAACTGGCATTTTCAGAATGATAGGTGATTTCTAAGGATATGCTAAGAACATTTGTCTCTAGGGGAAAAACAGAAAGCTTTTAAAAAACTTCATCTGGTTGAACTGATTCCTTTCTCTCTGTGCTGTGAATTAGATAGATTTTCATCTGTACTTACAGCAGAATAGTGCTCCAGCTTCAGTCAGTAGATACCCCAAAGACTTCCTAATTTAACTGAAAAATCTCACTGCTTTCAGGCAGTGTGTTACTTACCTTTGTAGAGAAGTCACATCTCATCACCTCTGACAGAGCTTTCTGAGTACCACTGCTCATAGGATTAGGAAGCTCTGTCTCCAAAAAAAGAGCAGGCTTTACTTCCACCTTATACCTTGTACTAAAATTTGCACAGATTTCACATGCAAATTCAGTCTAAATGTATTCTTCTTTGTATGAAAGAGCATGGGGACATCGTAGGGCTTATTTTCCAATTTTACCTGTACATTCACTAATGAAGAAATACATTCCATTTTGAGTAAATATAATAAACTTTTTCCCAGATGAATCTAAATAAAATGGAAGAATGGTTTACAGAGCATACCAATGGCTAGCAACTTTCCACTCAAAATCAAAAATTAATCCAAATCCAACAACTGTTCAGGAAAGACAGACAGGAACCACAGCATTCCAGAAATACAGAGATTTCTTCAATAGAGAAAGCAACTATGCAGAAAGAGCCTTCACTTAAAGGAATTTCCATTATAGGTAAAGACAAAGGTGGACTCGAGAGCAGAGTCAAATAAAAATGCAGGCCAGGTCCTGAGAAAGAATTTGGAGGTGGAATCATGGGTTGATAAAAAGTGCTGCAGTGCAATAATCAGTTTTGGGGCTTGGATTTTGTTGGTGGCCATTGAGGTGCTGTTTTTTAAGGGTTTATTTTGAGGATAAGTTGGAATACATACAATTGTGCAATCAGCAACTCCACAGTTCAATATTTTAGACTGATGCTCAGCCAGGGGATCACTGCAGCACCTTTGAAATTCCAGCCATTCTCCTGAGAGGCTAGAAATATATTTCAAACTGAATGTGCTAAAATTAATATGAGATTGCTTGCATACTTCTTTCCTTTAATCTATATATCTCCCAGCACTTCAGATCACTTGCTGACTTGCTTTTCTTCCTTCCACTTTTTTTTCTTTTCCCAGGAACTTGTGCTCACCAGTTTGAATACACGTATGTTCTCTTATTTATTGCTCCAGACACATCCTTCATTTGTTAATAGATTCATATGCTTGTGCTCCTGATGGGTTTTGTTGTCTCTTGATTCAGTCACTGAAATCTGTGTGTAGCAAGGAATTTGAAAAGAGCATGCAGCTGTTTGCCAGATAAACTGACACATCATAATTTTGTACTTTTAGCATCCTCCTTTGTTTTAACAAGTACGGATGTCATGGATTTATAAACAAGTACTTTGAGGATTTGAGGCTCATTTCACTATTGACTTTCTCTTATCTTTTATTTTCTCCTTACTTTTTTGTAGATGTATTTGTGGACTTTGGAACAATCTAATGCTGTAGCAATCATATCACTTTCAATTTGCACAGGATTTTTTTACTGTCAGACTCCTTTAATGGAATGGTAATGGCTCTTCTTTATGCCATGGCTGAAATGTGCTAGAAGCTTTACAGGCAAATAAACAAAATCTGGCCTTGGCTGTTCAACTGGACTTATTCCCACACATAATCACTCTAACTGAGCACATAATAATAACCCATGATTGCACTGTCTTGTTGGTAGGGTTTAGTTGACAGCAGACTGAATCCTGATTTGGTTACTCAGCACTGTGGCTGTGTAACTATGAGCAGAATTCTGTTCTTGGGCCTAGGAGCTTAGGAATATGCCAAGCCCCTGGCTTTTTCAGTAATTCCTATGGATTTATTTATCCTAACAGAAAATGCAGTTTGCAAATTGATTTTTTCACCTGCATGGCAAATGTTTTATAAATAAGAAAATAGTCTAGATGTGAGCAGACACTGAAAAATGAGATTACAAACCTGTATTTGGAAGGATCCAAATGCTCCCAGAAATAACTTCTGTGTACCTTAGGTTAGGTGAAAGAGGACCTTTTACAAAACAACCTTTACGTTATGCATCAGTATTAAGTAAATGGACACATTATGTATGAAATTGCAGGGACATCAGCATGATTGGTTGTGACCACAACTGTGTTCCTCCATGTGGTGATCCCAGGCTATCAGTAGAGACTGAGTCATCTCCTTGGTCTCACTCCTTTTTGCAATGTCCCTGTCACTTTGTAAATAATATCTCACCACAGGAGGTTTAGATATGATATTAGGATTTTTTTTTTTTTCTTTTTTTTAATGGAAAGGGCTGTAATCATTGCAGCACAATGGTCAGGGAATTGGTGGAGTCATCATTCCTGTAAGTGTTAAAAAACATTTAGATGAGGCATTTGAGGATATGGTTTAATGGTGAACATCATCCTGGTGCTGAGTTGTGGGTTGGACTTAGTGATCTTTAAGGTCCTTTCCAACCTTAACAATTCCATGATTCTGTGACCTCACACACACTTGTTTCTGTGGGATTCTTTAGGTAGGACAAAATTTCAGCATATAGGAGTAATTTAGCAGTCCAAAGATCTACTGATTTCTTGAGCAGGATAACCTTCCTAATAATTTCTTGAGCAGGATAACCTTCTTAATCTTCTGGCATACTATCATGAAACTCAAGATGATGCAGATTTGAGCAAAAATCCCTGGGCATGCATCATTTACATGTTTAAGCTTACACCCTGTAGGAACTTGCTCCAATGTCATCTTATTTCTAGTGAAGTTGTCAAGACATACAATTAAAAACAATAAGAAGAAACCCTGTTTTTCACTGATTTTTGTTTGCTGGGGTTTGGTTTTTTTTTAAGATTTGTCCAAAGATGAAATCAAAATGAAATCATGTTTCACAACAAAATCAACAAAAGAGTTTTTCTTGACAGAATCTATCTGCTTCTCCATTTCTTGCTGTAGCCACATTCTCAAATGGCAAGCAGAAGAAGTAGTAATTTGCTTTTTCGTGTTCCTTTAATGAAAATTTTCAGCACAAATATGGGAATAAATATTACTTATTAGTGTGTCAATCCCTTCATGTCCACACAAGCACAAACAGAATAACTAATTACTGCCACAGTATGGTAACAAAGCCAGGGCATGCCTCACACCAGGTTGGTGTTTAAATATCTCCAAGCAATAAGAACTCTCTCCAGAAGTATCAGCAAATTGTAGTCTCACTGTGAAAACTGAGCACATGATTTTTTTGGTAATTTTATTGGCTTGTATGTCTTGACTGCGAGTGAATATTTGTACCAAGCTGTCCCCAGTAATCTACTTAATCTTCTGTCTCTAGATGTTTCAGGGCTCCATTCTTCCTCAGTGGATAATAATAAGGCATCATTTCTCTGTGTTCAGAGAGGAAAAATGAAGGTGGAGCTCTGGGGGTACTGTATCTCTGCTCATTGGAAAAGAGTATATGATTGTTATTAATTTGAAGGCTCAAGGGTGTCTGAGATGGCTGCTTAACTTTTCAAGGAAATTCAATATTGCAAAAGAATGCATAAATGCAATTTCAGACTGTTTTAGATTAAACCAATGCCTTAGAAGTTCTGGGGTTTTAACTCCTTGTATACTTGATGGAAAGATTTGGACACCTCCACTGCATGACACAGAGGACACAATTTAGGAAAATCCACACGTACATCCAGGGCTCTCAAGGCTGAGACAACTGGTCAAGTGCCTGAAGAATAAAACCATACCATCACCTGTGGATCTTGTTATGAGACTTGATTGCTGCCATTTAGTTGTCTGTTGGTCTGATGGTCTTGATCAATTGGGGCAGAAGAAACACAAAGTCTGATGGGTTAAAATTGCTCAGGCTCAATGGTAATGCCCAGGAGGGAGCCTTCAGTTTTCTAGAGGAAAGCCTCAGAAATTATTCTGGGGGCACTTTGGGGGTCTTTGTTGGCTTTTGACACATTGTAAGATGTGCCAGCTCATTCTTCACGGATGTGGGTGAAGAGCACCTAAAGATCATACAAATATCTGAGGAGTTGTCCACCCAGACTGGGCATATCCATGCCATGATTCAAAAGTCTTGTGAGAATTATGCTGGTCATTGGTTATTCCCACTGGGACCACAGAAAAGGTGTAAATCTAAGAGGGAAGCTCCCCAGTCATTGCACTACAACTCTCTGATTTTCCCAGGGAGAATGTTAAGTGCATGTTGCATACAATGGCTCCACACAGTAACAAAACCTTGATCCTAATTCTACCTATTTTCTTAGTGCAATTTTATACCATTAGTTCAGTTTCCTGTGTTACTCCCTAATACCTGCACCATTCCATGAATGTCTATAATTCAGGAACAGCCATAAATAATTTAATGTGCACAACAATGAAGACCTTATGAAGGGAACTTAGTCCCTGTGAATTACTTTGTGAAAGGAGATAACGAGATTTTTGGGTTTAAGTCCACCATATTATGGATAACAGCAAATATTTAACTTTAAACATGCAGTCTCCTGAACTAAGGTTCTCTCTGTCTGTTACCAAGATGACATTAAAAGTGGCCATGGATGTTTGAAAGCTTTGCCACCAGATCAATTTCCATTAGTTATTGTAATTGAAGAAGTGTGAGAATTTCTGAGGTGGCCACAGGTTTTGTGTGTCTATCTTTGCATGCCATATACTCAACTGCCTGCACAAAATGAAGTTTGAATCAGCTCCAGAAGTTACTCTAAACCTGAGTTTTCATCACCACCGTAAGGAACATTGAATTATCTTGTTTCTGGTGGTTTCCAAAGAATGAATAGAGATGATGGCTACTTATTTATTTTAAAAGCCAGTAGAAATATTCATTTTTCTGGACCAGCCCATTAAACACAGATCCTCCATGGTTATTTTTAGAGAGAATGGAAAAAGCAACCATGGTATTTGTTCTGTGAGTTTTCACTGTATTTTCCTTAGCCACACAACAAACAAACAAACAAACAAACAAATATATTAAAGACAGAAAGTTTAGTGATCAGACACTATTACAAAATTAACTTTTTTACTCCCAATGAATAGGATCTTTCAAAGACCCCTTCATTTCAACCTCCTCATCCTCCTGAAATGAATTTGTAATGAAAAGCAATTACAGTGACTGTTTCCATATTCCCAGTGCCCCTAAATGTACCCATATTAATTTTCTGGACTTATCTTAGTAATATGTGGTGTTTTCTCATATATTTTCTTATGTCTATATTTGTGTGCCAGTGACTCTGTGCATTTGTGCTTAAAAATTTCCCAGACAGGGCCAGGTTTGACCACCAGGATCATTACCATTGTCAGCTATTGGGAAAGCAGTTGAAAAAGCTTCTAGTCCCACCTTTAGGGCTGCAATGACTGCTCCCTGTGGAATTTGACTGGGAATGCCAACATTTCCATCCTGACTATCACAGAGCTACTCAGGAAATCCAAACATATCATTTAAACCAACTTCACATTTCTGAGGATGCTGTTGTCTCAAGGTGTCCCTGAAGAGGGCCCATTACTGCAGCAGCTGCTACAGGAAGAGATTTTACACAGTGGATCCAGATTGAGTTAAATTTAAGAATCCTCTAATGATTTGCCAAAAAGATCTTGATTGAAACTGCATGGAGGGAGAATTATGTGCAAATGTCTAAATTTTGACTTTCATCAGGAGGACCATGGAGTTAAGTGTGGGATCAGGACAGGAAAAAAATTTACTTACAAGTTAAATTTGGTATCAGGAAAGGAAAAAAATCACTTATGAGTGATAGATGAGTATGAAGGTAGTGAAAATTTCATCAATTTCATTCTAACATTTTGCTTTAAATCTGTGGTTTACATGAACAGTTTAAGTGCACTACCAAAGTACTCACATTTATGCAAAGAGTATGTGTGCCTTCAGTCTCATCTCAGTAATAATGTTGGGAGTAATGGCTGAAGGCATCTAACTTGACTGAAAAGGTAGAGGATTCATAAATGTCTGTGGTTTTACAGGGAGCTGGGGATAAAACACAAAACATTTCTAAATGCCCATATGGAAAGAAAAACTTTGGTCAGAGTTCCTAGCTCTTGGGTCACAAGAAGTGAAAGTGTGTAGAAGGAGCAATATTTCAGATTATATTGTATGAGGCAGCATTGCCTTTTCATGAGCAAGGCTGTTGAGTGGAAAGGCTGAGGAAAAAACAAGGGAAAGGTGTGACCTTTCCTATAACTCACTTATCACCATTTACAAAGCATGCTAGAGAGGGGTTTCCTAAGCCCTATGACAAATCTAGAAATGTGAAAAAGCAATGTTACCCATGAATAATACCAACAAGGATTTGCTTAGGTTAGGAAGCTCTCAGGGGTCAGTCACTTCAGGACACCATGTCCCTTCTCTCTTCTTTGGGCTTTTTTCCCTCTTGTGTTTCCCTTTGAAAAGAATCATAGAAACATTTGGGTGTGAAAAGATCTCTAAGGTCATCAAGTCCAATCTTTGATCCAGCACTGCCAAGTTCACTAAACCACATCCCCAAGGGCCCCAAGCACGCAGCTTTTGAGCACCTCCAGGAATGGTGGCTCCACCACTTCCCTGGAGAGCCTGCTTCAGTGCTTCACAACCCTTTCGAGAAACAGGGATCCCAGAGACATTTACTTTCCTAAAAGTTTCACAAAACTCCTAAAAGTTTCACAAAACTAACAATCTGAGCAAAGAAGGCAGTTCCGATGCTCAAAACTTCGTTTCTAGAAACTTTCATGTGCTAACTGCTGTAATCAAACATGGCAGCCTGAATGTATTATCAGACTGCATTAAGGGGTTGATATACATGAGATAAAACTATTTGTAAATAGTTGGTCAGCTGGGAAACACAAATCCAAAACAGCTACATTAACTCTGCAACTCCCAAACTACTGGAGTTTGCTTGATTTTCTATGGCAAAGAAGCATTACCAGAGCATGCTATTTCTTCATTTTTCAATTTTTTTTCTGCTAAATATAGTAAAAAAAAAAAAAGAAAAGAAAGGAAAAAAGACAAAGGAAAGGAAAAATGTTTAAAAAGTGTACGACAAAGGAATATCTCTTTCTTTGTGAAAAAGTTGATAACGTATGGCCATCTATTTCTGATAATTTTCCTGTTTGTGCTTAACTATAGTGCCTTTAAAATCATCTGTCATGGAGCCCACTCTACCTCCACGCAGCTGCCAAAAATATTCCTGTTCAATCTGCTTTTGTGTATTTTGGATGTTTGTTCTAACCCACCAATTTTCCTTCACAAAGCTATGTATTGGCAGTATTTGGCAAAAACTCCTGTGGAAAAGAGAGGCATTGAGACTGGATTTCTATTGTTTATTTGTTTGGGAACACAGGGGGGATATGGGAGGGTCAAGGACAGAGCAGGAAATTGCTCATATCTTCTTAAGCACACTCTATAACCACTGTCCTTTCATATAAGGCAGCCACACATAGAGGGAAACGACAGAAAATTGCAGCAATAATCCCACTGAGCCTAGCTAAGAGCTGGCTGTATAGTACATTCTGTACCTGGCAAATGCCAGATGTCTATACATCCAGGAGTGCAGAAATTGCCATTGAAATTACGTGTTTGTCCAGCTAAAGAGCTCCCAGACAGAAGTGACAATCATAGGGGGTTATTATTAGATGTGTGAGTGGTCCCAGCTCCAGCCAGGGGAACCCAAAGCATCTGTGCAAATCAGCTCTGTGCAGACTGGTCTGTTTGTTCCTGACTCCAAAGGACTTGCACACAGCCCAAATCTGTTTCAGTTTGGTGTTCCTCTTTTTTTTCTTTTTTTTTTTATTGACCCACTTCTTTCTAAAAACTCATCAGGTGTGATGGAGGGAAAAGTGGAAACTAACAGTGCCATCTAACGGGTGCATGATTTTACTGCCTAATAGACCTACTTCCAGAAATTAACAGAGAAAACAAACAAGAGCAATAGATTCTCAGGGGTATAGGATGTTCAAAGTCTCTTTCTTATAGCACAGGATTTCTATTTTTTGTTTTCCAAGGGAATCTGAATTACAAAGGAAACTAATTTACCTCTTTATTTCTCTAAAAACAGCCTGGACAGCTCAACATTGCTGCATTGTGGATAGCTATTCTTGTTAGTATGGATAATACAGATCAAAATGACTTTGGAAAATGGGGAATGAACAGCTGGGTCAGGTTTGTTTAAAGGATTGCTTTCAAATCCCGGTTGCTTCAAAAAATTAAGCAAACAAACTAAAGCCAAAGAAAAACAATCAGAAGTTGTCTTTATCATATGGTCCTCATGTTTTTAAGGAAACTCACCAGCCTGCCCATTGACAAGACTCTCTAGAAGTCCCACTCCCAATGCCAGGGACTTCAACAGGAGGGACCAAAGCCCCTTCACGGTGGGCAGCTGCAGTGAGCCCACAGATCCCTGTTTGACTCCCTACAAATCCCCCTCTCACAGCCAGAGCAGGTTTCCTTACCAGTTCAGCCCCAGGTTTCCCATATCAGTCTCAGATGTTCTCATTCCACAAAACCATTTATTCATGGTGCAACAACACAGAAGCTGTTCAGGCTCAGTGCCTCCAAAGAGGGTCCCCAGCAGAGGAACTGTTGGGTTTTTACACCCTCACAGTCTCCTGGTGCAAGTCTCACTCTTCCTCCTGTGACTTCAGCTCCTGCCCCCTCTCCATGTCCATCCACCTCACTGGCATCAACAGTCTTCGTCCTCCTTATTATCCTTTATTATTTGTTATTAACAACAGCAATTCCTGCTTCTGCTGCATCCCCAACATTATTCCCCTGGCTGGCAATCACCCACCTTCTTGTCCTTTGTTATCCCAAACAGCTCTTGGCCTCTTGTCTCAATGTGCAGCTTGTGAGATGAGCTACCTGGACAAGATACATTCCTCAACAGCCCCAGTTCCATAAAAAGATGAGGGCTCTGAGAAAAAATGTGAGCTAAAATCTTCTGAATGTGCTGAAGTTCATGCTTCTCTTACCTGGGCTTGCACCATGAGCCTGAAAGACCTCTTGAAAGGGAAACACAGATATCACTTTTCAGAAGAGGCTTTTTGTCTGCATTTTTTAGTCATAAATGACAAATGTCTTTTAGCTGGAAGGCCAAGGGTAAATATTAATGGTAGCAAATAAGAAGTGTTGGTGGCTTTTAAACACCTCATTACCAGTCAGCTGATGGTCTCAAAAATGCAGTTTTGTAAACATGCTTACTAGGGGCTTTGCAGATATTAAAATATTTTTTCTCAGTGCAGACTCACACATTCAAAATTGATGGCTTCACAAGGCTTTTTTGTTTTGTTTTGTTTTCAGCTGTCTGTTTGTGTGGTAAAAACCTGTCACCATCAAAATGAGACACTGAGCATTTTATTCCCTGTTGGTGTCATCTGAGATGCAGACCTGAAAATGTGGATTGACTTCTGCCTTCTTGAGAAATTCCACTGAAAGGCATGATCCTTCCCAGCACTCCCACCAAACTCACTATGCCAGCAATTTGCTACAATTTCATCCCTGCAACCGTGGGATGAAAACAAATTTACTTTATAAAACATTTGTAAAGGTTAGCAGTATTATGAGACTTCAGATATAAAAGTGTAGCTATAGAAAACAAAAGATTGTAGTGTGCATAACATGTAATTGCACAATCCAAATTAAATTCACATCTGCGTTTGGCTTGAGGCAAAACACCAGAGCAGAAAAATGAGATCTGAGGATGCTATGATGCTCCACAGGCAGATGAGATCTTCCTTTGGAGGAAATGAGCCATCTTCTGAATATGTAGAAAAGCACCTCTTTTCTGACAAAGTGAATGAGGGCACAGATCAGTTTGGTCTCGTTCAGGCTTCTGGAAAACTATATTTTATACTGGCTCATTTAGCTCTTCTTACCTCTAAAATGAAAACAATCAGCTGTTAAGTCTTTGCATGAGTACCAGACCATCCCTCATTCTGGTTTCCTTTAACAGCTCTTTATAAGATCACCTGTTTCTTCCCCAAAGAAGTTAAAATTTTAAGAGCGGTCAGGTTGTCTTCCTCTTTTCTAATTAAAAACCGGATGGCTGTCTCAGTTAAATCAGTTTATTGCAATTTAGGGAGGTTAAACTTTGCCATCGCATTTGGAGGATGCAGCCCTCCACAGGATGGATGTTTGCAGATTGCGAACTGATTCCCTTCAGAGGATTTCTGATGGTCCTTCTGAAAAATCTCCCCTCCCTGCACAGTCCCAAAGTCTGCAGCAAGAGCAGAAGGCACTGGACACCGGCTGTAGGAGCCTTGAAGTGAGAGACTGTGATGGGTCAGTCATAGAATCATTTAGGGTGGAAAGGACCTCTAAGATCACCAAGTTCAACCATTAACCCAGCACTGCCAGAGTCCATCACTAAGCCATGTCCCCAGATTCTACACCTACACACCTTTGAAATACCTCCAGGTTGTTGACTCCACCACTGGCAGCCCGGTCCAATGCTTGACAACTCTTTCACTTAAGAAATATTTCCTGATATCCACTCTAAACTTCCCTTGGCATAAGCTGAGGCCATTTCCTCTTGTCCTAATGCCTGTTCCTGGGGAGAAAAGACCATCACATTCTATGACATCGCTGGCCTCCAATTTGAGGGTAGGGTGGTGTACCAGAGCAATAGAAGAGGTGATCATTTATGTAGTACCATGCTTGGTTTTATCTGTTTTGGTTTTGTTTTACTGTTTCAAGACAAGTTACTGTCATTTTCTGTAATTAATATAACTTTTTTATTTCCTTGATTGCAAGGCAGGAAATTATACTAACACCCCTTAGAGAGGGTGATGTTATTTTCATGCAACAGTTCTCAGTCTTTCTCCTAGACTCCGCTTCCTTCACAGGGGAAATTGATACTGAAGTGATGTTTTAGTAATTTAAATAGCATCAGATGGAGTTTGCTGGAGAAAAAAGAAAAAAAACCTCACAAGTAACAATTTACCAAAAAAATCTGTTTTGTGTAAACAATAGCTTATTTCAGGATTTTATATAAACTGATGACTGGTTAAAAGGATTTCCCAGGTGGCCATAGCAAATGTAGCTCCTTCCATTAGCACTCCTGCTGTGTTGGGAGAGCTTTTTGTAATGTGAGAGGAATGCGTATTTTGATGGATCATCCCTCCATTCATACCTGCATGGCATCCCACACTCACACAGCCAACAGGTGTTAAAAGGAATTCATGTTTTTGTATAAGGATGTAGCAGCATCTGTTACTGCACACAAACATGAGGCTATCCTTTACAAACACCAAAAACCCAGTGCAAGATAAAATCAAGCTCCTATTATGGAAAAGCTTCAAAAATTCTTTTGAGAAATTTGAAATCTATTCAGTCAATTTTTCTCTTAAATACCCTCAGTCAATGGAACAAAACCTATCTGATAAAATGCAATGTTTCTTCAAGGTAATTCTGGATGCTGCCTCTCCTGAAGGTAAAACCACTTTGGAGTGTGGCTTAATTCTTCTCTTCTCTTCTCTTCTCTTCTCTTCTCTTCTCTTCTCTTCTCTTCTCTTCTCTTCTCTTCTCTTCTCTTCTCTTCTCTTCTCTTCTCTTCTCTTCTCTTCTCTTCTCTTCTCTTCTCTTCTCTCTCTTCTCTTCTCTCTCCTCTCTCTCTCTCCTCTCCTCTCCTCTCCCTCCTCTCCTCTCCTCTCCTCTCCTCTCCTCTCCCTCTCCTCCCCTCCCTCCCCTCCCCCTCCCCTCCCTCCCCTCCCCCCTCCCCTCCCTCCCCTCCCTTCCCTTCCCTTCCCTTCCCTTCCCCTCCCTTCCCTTCCTTCCCTTCCCTTCCTTCCTTCCCCCTTCCCTTCCCTTCCCTTCCCTTCCCTTCCCTCATTCCTTTCTTTTCCCCTTCCTCATCCTTTTTTCACCATATCATGGAAATGGCTCTGATTTACTAAAATTCACCTTGTCAAAAATCCCACTGGAATGGGAGCACAGTGTTGGGCCTTCTTTCCCCCTTAGTCAATTATAAGATAAGCTAATGTGAAAATTTATGTGCGTTTAAAGGCAGGTTACCTTGGGTTTGGGTCTTCTGTCTTTCATGCAGAGCGGGGATTAGCCAGGAGGTTTCCAAAGCCTGGTCTGAAGTCAGTGTGTGCCTCGGTTCCCCTTGACAAAATGTGGGAGTGCTGGTTCCTTGTGGTGCCAGATTTTTATCTGTGTCTATGACTTGTGTGGTGTTGTGAGGTCCCCAGGATGAGATGAGAGATGAGAATTTGACTCCAAGTTCTCAGAAGGCTGATTTATTATATTATGATATTATATTAAATTAAAAGAAATTATATACTAAAACTATACTAAAGAAAGAGAAAGGATACAGACAGAAGGGTAGAAAAGAATGATAATGAAAGCTCGTGGCTGACTGCTCAGAATCCAACACAGCTGGATGTGATTGGTCATTAATTAAAAACAACTCACATGTTTGGATAAACAACCTCCAGGCCATATTCCAGAGGAGCAAAACATGGAGAATCTGAGGCTTCTCATCTTCCCAGGAGAAGAAATCCTGGCGAAGGGATTTTTCAGAAAATATCATGGTGACAGACTTGAACATTACACATCAGTACTTTGCAATTTTAGGTTGGTCTAAAAAGGAGCCGTAACATTCCCAGGAGACTTCACATCATCCCTCTCGACCTGCTCCAAAGGAGTTTTAGATACCAGATGTCCTCCTGGAGCCGAAGTCAAGGCCATAGCTCAAAACTGGTCCCACCCCAACCACTTTGTGCCTGGCCATGGTTTGTCACACTTGTCTCAGAACTGTTACCACCTTGGCTGAGCTGAGCACCCCTGGGCTGTTCCCAGCTCTGGAATTCAGGTTAATTAAGTAGGCAACCCCAGCCAGATGCTCTCACAAGGACTTTCTAGTTAATTTTAAGTCAAAGATACCTTATAGACAAAAAGCATGGCTTTCCTGCATGTTCTCATCACTACTTCCTTTTAACTGACTTAGTTCTTCCCCCACTGTGGAGCAATTTTAGGCCTCCAATGCCTAGTCCATGCCTTCCCCTGTGTGGCTTAACATAAAAGTTAAGCATTTCCATGGCTCAGTGAACCTCACTCCTAGAGCATTAAGCTTACTGACTCTGAAAAGGTGGCTTTGCTTCCTTCCTTTAGCATAAAAACCAGAGCACATTAAACTCTTACTTATTGCTCCAGTGGATTTTAGTGTTGTGGGTGGAAATAAAAGCTTAGCTAAAGCATGGTGGGAAACCTCTACTGGTGCTGCACTGTACCCTCTGGGCACACTTTCCCTAGGGCTCTTCCCTTCTCTGTTCCACAGGGTCCATGCCAGCCCTGTCACCGTATCAGCTGGATGCCTTCCAGAGGAGGATTAGCAGCTGTCGCACGGCTGCTTTCCATTTTGTTCTCCTGCCTGAGGAAAACCAGGCTGTCAGCCTTGCACAAGCACCAGATCTGACTTGATTCATCATTTCCCAGAAACAAATCTCTACTCGTGTATTTAGTGTACAGAAAATTATACTCTGCTAATAAACCAGTCTTTCTTTTTTTGTTTCTGTCCCCCACTCACCTCCTTCCAGCCCTCCCTTCACTCCCTCCCTCCTACATGTACGTGTATGAGCTGCACTGTCTGTTCCACCTGCAGATCCTGCTGTAAGCTCTCAGCTGAGGCTCTGCAGAAACAAACTGCCACATTATTGTATGGTTCATGGCATATGGGGCAAAGCAATGACAAACAACCCTAAACAGAGATCCCTAAATAAAGTTCTGCTAAATGATGCAGGACTGGGATGTGAATCTGGGCATGTAGCTGGGTTGGATTTTTCCCCTTTTTTTTTTTTTTTTTTTTTTTTTTTTTTTTTTGCCTGCTTTTTTTTTTTTTTTTTTTTTTTTTTTTTCTCTCAAAATCTGTGAGGACTGTGAGAAAATTAACTGGTCCAATCATAGGTACAGCTGCTTCATAATACCAATCTTCAATCAAACACAAAACTGAAATGTAACTCTCCTTAGGTAAAACAAAGCTCAAGAAAATGTTCAGGGCTGATGACACACCCAGGGTATTAATGCATTTCACCTTCTGCAGTGGCTCCTTCCTTTTGAGAGTTACCACCCCTAACCCAGTTTGAAGAAAAACACACCCAAAAGTCAACCTAGCCTTGAAAGCAGACATCACTGCTCTGCTCAGGGTGGCTTCTCCTCCAGGAGGAAAGTGAAAGAGGCTGATTTGTCCTGCCATACAAGCAGCAGCTGTGCTCTCCTAAAGCCACCACTGACATGAGATCTGCGGAAGGGGAAGGCAGGATTTGTTTTCTCCCCTCTCCTGGCAGGTGTCACAGCCATGCAAAAGTGTCAGAAGACTTTGGCTGCAATAACAGCAGAAAAAGAAGTGGGGGAAATCTGTGAAGGAATTAGAAGCAGGAGGATAACAGATAGTTTTTGTTTCCACCACAGCTTTGTGTATGTGTGTGCATGTGTGTACAAGGGGTGGAGAGGAAATAAAAAGACATGTCCTTCTGTTTAAAGCTTTTTTTAAACATGACTTTTGAAAATGTACTTCTCCCCACACACCTGGTATCTTGTAAGAAAAATGTTTTTCCTTCACAGTGAGATATCAGAATTAGTGCTTACCAACACAGCACTCACCATCAATCATGCATTGTCCATTCTTTATTGAGTTCCTTCCTTTACCGTGTCAATATATTCTCATTTTATTAAATCTTCTTGGTTTTTTATTATTCATTCCCTCCCACACTTCATTCCTCACACTGTGCTCTCGTTGTGGTCTGCAGTTTCAACAGAAATAGCACAAAGCATCTCAAAGAGTTTTCTCTGAGAAAAGAAAAACTAACAAAAAACCCCAGCAAATAAAGCCATTGATATAAAACTTTTCATATTCTCCCCATAAGAAATTCACTGTCACACAGGGTTCTTCACTCAGACATTATCATAGTTTGGATGGAAAAGGACTAAATGTATTTCAATATCCCATCTATAATCCCCTAAGATTAAATTGTAATCATCAGGCAGTGAAGTATCCTGAAGGAGTGGGAGGGGTAGAGGGGAGGAGGACAACTCAGTTGTTCATTTCTTGCACTTTATGTTAAAATATTTACAAAGTAATTGAATTTGCACTCCCTCTTTCACAAGGTGAGTCTCAACACCATCATATCATAAAGGTGTGTCTGTCTCCATGAGAAGGCAAAGCAGATTTCCTGAAATTCCTGGAATCTCTATCTGCTAGGCATGGAAACAGGGAGAACTGAGCATTCCTTGCAGTATGTTGGAGGATTTGGGACACTGAATTGCCAAAAGAAGCGAACCCTGAGCAGAAATTGAAATCTTGGGGCAGTCCAGAGGTAAGCTCCAAAGTCTTTGAGAGAATTGTATTTTCAGCCCCTTTCTCAGCACTTGTTTTTTGCTACACTCTGTTCAAGACAAGGTCCTTTGCATTTCTATGTTCCCAGCTCTTCATTTTCATTGTGCAGGGAATCCAAGCATCTCCTTCAGGGTTGTGAATTGATTTAGGAGCTACAGAACATGAATCTCTTAGGTTCCCAGTGTTCATTTCCTTATGCAGAATCCTGGAGGAGTGATTCCACCTTTGCTCTGCCCCCACCAAAAATGCACACCAGTTTAATCATTGCTAAGACTTCCGAGGGTACCAAAAGTATTCATTGCAATACAATATATTAGCTCACCCATGCTTTCTGGCAGAGTTTTACCCCTTTATGGCAGTGCCGGGAAAAGAGAAGCTGTCTGAGGGTGGTGTCTGCCTAGAAGAAGGCACTGAGCATGGGACTCAACTCAAAACTTCTGAGGAATGTAAGCCAAACCCCTGCACCCCAGCCCCAGGTGCAGCACCATTAAAAGGCAGTACCAGCATCAGCCTGGTTTTTCTGGGCTCCCAGGAGTAAGCAATGAATTCTGCTTTATTTGTGTTTGACTTTATTTGTGCCTGGAGCATCTCCTCATGGTCCTGTGCTCACTGCTGAGAAACTTCCAGTCCAGGGGCTCCAGAGGGACTCTCACACCCATTCCACAGCTTCACTGACCCCAGGGGACTCTCACACCAATTTCACAGCTCCACTGACCCCAGCACCAGTCCAGGGGCTCTGAGGGGACTCTCACACCCATTCCACAGCTCCACTGACCCCAGCACCAGCCCAGGGGCTCTGAGGGGACTCTCACACCAATTCCACAGCTCCACTGACCCCAGCACCAGCCCAGGGGCTCTGAGGGACCCTCACACCCATTTCACAGCTCCACTGACCCCAGCCCAACACAGCAGAGTGGGCAGGAGAGATTGAATGTGCCACAGGCAGAGGGAGAGCAATAGCAGACAGTGCAGTTACATAAACAAATTGGTGCCTCTCCTTGCTTTTTGACCCAAAGTAGAAAGGATCCTGCAACAAATAGTAATTTCTCCCACTAACCAACCATGAGAGACAGATAATATCAGCTCACTAAAGGACACAAAACAGCTGCTGCTTTCAGATCATAATTTAATTAACTGTGATTTTCCAAACAAGCACCTTTTTTTTTTTTTTTTTTTTTCCGTTTTCATTACTACAAAGTAATGGACTCAGGGTTGATCCCACAGGCTCTGAGGCTTTAAGGACAGTAACAACTTAATGAGGCAACATGCGCTGTGTTTGTCATCCCGCCGCAGGTGCAAACACTCCACGGGCGGGAGCTGAGAAAGGAGCCAGCCCACCCAGGATTCAGGATGCAGCCCGGACCTTTTTGCGAGCAGATCCAAGTTAGCCAAATTAGCCCGGGGCTTTTTCTCATGTGGTTTTAAGGGCCCTGCACCATTTTCAGAAGTGCAGCTGTTTTCGAAGCAGGCAAAATTAAATACCTAGACTATTTTGTCAACGGCCTCCACTCTGCCTCCCTTTCCTCGCACAGAGAGACCCTTCGCTATTTCTTTTCCACGTCTGGGCTTGGAGACAGGTTCCCGGTGAACTGTGCCATGATTTTAAGTTAATAGTGCCATCTAGTGATGTGGGAAACAATGTGTCTCAGAGCCACTAGGCAGAGTTTCAGGGCTCCAGGCCTTCCCCAGGAAACAAAGATCTTGTGTAATATTTAATAATATCTCAGGGTGACCTGTGCCAGGAGCAGGCAGAGTCCCACACACCGGTAATAGCTACCCTGGAGATGGGAGCAAAGGTGTAGGAGTCAGTACCCAGACCTTGGGGAAAAAAGGAAACCCACTGAGATTTGTGTGTGAGGTTTTAGGATATTTTCCTTAGCAATTACAGGAAGGGGAGAAGGTAAAAAATATGATTCTGTGATGCTGTTGAATATTTCAATATTTCTGGCACATATACACATATATTCCATATATATATATATTCCATATATATATATGCAACACACATATATATATTTATTTAAATATATAGATAGGTATAAAGATATAGATAAAGAGATATAGATATATATACATAGATATATAAAATATTAATAGATGCCATCTGTAAATAGAAGCATCTGTCGCTCCCCAGTGGCATATATAAATATCAGTTGAATCCTCAAAATTTAGCAACCTCAGTCCTAGAGGCTGTATTTCATTATTCAATTTCCATACAGGGGAAAAAAGAAGGTGGGCACACACACAGAAGCCAATCCCAAATGCATGATCATTTGAAGTTTCTCACTATGGCAAATTAATCAACTTCATGTAAAATCTTAGGGACTCTTTGATACACCCCAGAGGTTGAATTTTCAAAAGTAGGTACACTGAAAGTTTATTCTCACTCCCTTTGTGAACATTTTTCTCTTCATTCTCCATGTGCCTTTCAGAGTTTGCCTTCATGCCTGTCCCTTAAGATATGAAGGACCTGAGGACTTCTTTTTAAGCCCAGAGCATGCAATTGACAACACTTTGTGTGATTTATTTTAATGAGAAGGCAAAGCACTGTTATTCAGTCAGACTCCGAGCAAATCTTTCATTCCAGCTGCTACAGGAGGATGCTGGATGATACATTTCTGTGCCTTCTTACAGCTGAGGGAATGAAATTAAGTAAAAGGTGTTCTCAGTTTCCTGAATAAAAAGTAGGAAAAGTGAGCCTTGAAAGAAGGTTTCCAGGGACTTGAACCAGCATGCTTGTGTTAAAGGTCTAAAAGGAGACCTGGATGCTCTTTACTTGCCTTATGTTTATTCTGTACTTCATGTTTTGCAATTTCCCTTAGTGATTTCCAATAGTTGGGGTAAAAAAAGTCTGATTATTTTGCTTCCCCTGCTCATTATTTCTTTCTGGTTTTAGTTACTGGTGGTATTTGTCTGCTTGTTTCCTTGTTTTCCTCTGACAAGTGAGAGTTTACCCAGAGGTGTATGGTGGGATGTGCTGCTGATTGGAACAAAACACAATTTCCTCCAGAATTTGGATGGCAATTCTTCAACATGCACTCAGGGTGGAAATGTTTTTCAAGCTGAAGGCAGAAGGCAATTCATAGGACAAAGCTCTGCAGACCTGTAAAGTATGGTTTGCTTATTTAATTTTTTTTCCTAAATAATTTCTGGCTTTGCAGGAGGTGAGTACACTGGAAACATTCAACATCTCTCTCAGCCTTTTTTTTTTTGACACATCATATTTGGAGATTTTGTTCTCACACTGTAGAATTTAAGATTCACATAGACTCTTTGAAAGTATTTTTTTGCCCCAGGGTTTGAAGTATGTTTTGCAGACCAAACATTAATTGCATCGTTTCCTGTGAGTTTGAGGACTGGACTTTATGACCCCACAAGTCACCTTGTACTCCTAAAATTGTTTTCCTTTCCTAATCTTTTTTGAGGCATAGTTTTCTTTAAATCTTAAAATAGCTGCAGCACCTAGCTTAAAGTCAAGTTGAAAAACTTGGATAGGATCAAAGAAAGCCTGGCGATATAGATCCAGGGACTTGATTTCTCTCTCTCGCCTCACTGTTTGTTGTCCCAAATTGCAGAAAGTAGATGTAGTTCTGGAAGTCTCTGACTGAAAGGCTCATCTGGGGAACAGCACAGGGCTCCAGAGGGGAGCTGCAGGGTCAAAGTGTTCTTTGCATGATTCAGGCAGGGAAATTATGTATGTATGTGGCACACAAAGATTACCTACAGTCCTGCAGCCCCTAAGGGTCCTGCAGAAGAACCTTCATGCACCCTGATGCATGTGATTTGTTACACAGTGGGTTAATGTCTATGTGTACCCAGAGGAAATGGCTCTCAATTATCCTGATCCGTGGGTCTTTTGGATGCAGAGATCAGTCTGAAGGCTCTGATGTTTTGTCAGAAGAGGCAGAGGATTTCACACCATTCCGAGCTGCCATTTGCCTGTAGGTGAAGTGAGTCACTGTGCCAATTACAGCAAATTATGAACGGGCTGACCTGCCATGACATGGAGATGTCAGGCAGGATTTTGTTGCCTTTGCAGGACAGGGAAGGTAAATCTCACACTACTATCTGGGATTTTCATATCTGGGTTTTCTGCAGCCTTTGGGTATAAGTTGATCCTGATTTTTCTTTTGAGGTAACTAGTTTGGGATCACATCTGCACGAGGTGCTGTAGTGCTGGGGTCATGGCAAAGGCCTTGTGGTGACACATGCACTGATTCCCTTCTCTTTTCCTTCCCAGTATGGATCAGCATTGCATCTGTCCCCAGTGAACAGGCCACAGAGAACCACAGAATGTTTGGGTTGGAGGGGACCTCAAGGGTATTTTAGTTCCAATTCCCCTGCTAGACCAGTTTCCTCAAAACCTGAGCCAATCTGGCCTTGAACACTTAAAATTATGGCTATATTTCCTGTATTTCCTGCAGATTCTTGCAGCTGATTTTTCTTGTTTTAAACTGAAGTCTAAATTGAGAAACAGACTTTATACCTTGCCCCCCAAAAAATTCCATTCTCAAATTTCCATCTTTTTTTTTTTTTTAACATCATTGGTAAATCTGTTATGTCAAGAGATTTGGAGTTATCCAGGGTTCTTTGATGTGTTTTCACCTTCTGTTTGCTCTTCAAAAAGAACATCAGCCTAATAGGTTGGTAGGCACAGCCTGTATCATGTCAGCTCTGTGACGCGCATTGTCCTTGTCCCTGGGAGCAGATGTGTGCTCAGGAACTGTTGTTCCCTGCCTGTCTCAAAGCACTTGTGTCAGGCTTCAAAAGAGGGTTGTGCTGTCACGGGCCTGAGGGAGATGGCACTCTTGTTTGGAGCAGTGGATGTGAAACATGTCCACAGAGATGAAGTCACTCCTCTACAGCACAGAGCACTGGATTCCTCTGTGCTTGTTCTTTGGCCTGTTGCCTTCTGCATTAACCAAAGATAAGAAAATGAATGTGATCTCTCTGCACACCCCTGCAGTGAGGCATCTCAAAGGCCAAAACTCAAGCACAGACATTCCCACCACTGTCTTAGCCCTGCTTTGCCACCAGTGCTCCATGCCCTGCAGGTCCCTCTGAGGGTAAAGGATTGGCTGATTTTAGGGTCCCCTCCCAGACAAAACACTCCATCAGTCTCTGTTGTGTGAGAAGGATCCCACACACTCTTCACAGTCATCCAGCAACCATATCTAAGAATCCAAATATTTAAAGTAGAAGTCTCTAGGCAGGACAATGATCTTTAATTCCCATTTTTAGTCTCTGCAACTGCCTCATATACCTTATGGAGAGTTTGAGGTGTATATAACATATGTACAAAGGTATCACAATGCTGAGACATATCTGTTCCCATTGACTTCAGAAGGAGCAAGAATGTCAGGAAAAAAAAAAAAAAAACAAAACCAAAGTGGAATTGTAAATAAATAAAAACCTAAGTAAACACAGAATGTGTTTTTATGACTGGAAGCGTAATGGTCCTTTTAATAATGCAGTATCTTTGGATTACCAAATCCTGTTTTTGAGAAGAAACCCTCTTTGGAGACATTTCAGATGAATATGGTTGGTCTAATTAGTAGTGGGTTTGCCACATTTCCCTCTTATTCAGAAGAGAATGCATTCTAAAATGTTGCTGCCTTTGTTTGAGCTCATTAAGGTTGTATGTGCCATTAAAATTATAAAACTTATACTTTTGCTTATTCTTTGGGGGAAAAAAAGAAAGATATCTACTTGGAACAGTATTTGGTACATTCAGATATTTATATATTCACACCATCAATACCTTGTATCATTGTCTCTACTCCTGTCTACGTTTGTAGGAAACACCTTCAGACCAGAACTAGAAAATACTACAAATATCACAATTTCTTTATGCTTTGGTAGCTCTTGAAAGAGACCATTTACAAAACATGAGTCTTGCTTTTTATAGGACTCTTATCCTCATTTTCAGCTATTGTGCTGAGCAGTGTTACAGCTGCCTGAATTCAAACTCTGTCCCAGCAGCTTGGAGGGAGCTGTACAGAACTTAACAGTGGGTAGTGGTGGGAATTAATAGAGATCACAAATGCAGGAAAACAACTTCATATTTACTATTAGAACCATGGAATGATTTATGTTGGAAGGGACTTCAAATATTACCTCATTCCAACCCCCCTGCCATAGGCAGGGACATGTTCCAGTAGACCAGGTTGTTCCAACCCCATCCAACCTGGCCCTGAACAATCCCAGGGATGGGGCATCCACAGCTTCTCTGGGCAATCTGAGTCTGTGCCCAGTCTGGTTGGTCTGTTTTTTTACCTTGTTGCAGACTAGTGATGCTTTTAAGCCAAAATATCTTTAAAATATCCATGTAAACTGAAATCAGGCATTTAGGTCTTTAATTGTCCAACAGTATGATATGTATGATACTTATCATGCATAATAAGTGTGCACAAACACATGCAGTTACAGTGACACCACATAATTCAAACCTACACATCCCTTCTAGAACCTTGTGCTGGGATGGTAAAGAACACTCAATTCCTTGGCTCCTCAGACAGTACAAAAAACAGACAGAGGAGAAGGACAATGTGAAAAAAAGATCACCGAGTTCTAATGATTTCACCAAAGAAAGCTGTTGATAGAGGGAAATTCAAATCAAACAGCATACAAGAAGAAAAAAAAATCCCAAGCATAACATGCTACCTTTATTAAGTCCCAGACAGAATTTATTTTCCATTTATTTTAGTGGAATTGGTGGTTTAGAACATAGTCTGCTGCCACTGAAGTCACCAAGAAATTTCATAGCAAATGAGATTATTATACAAGTAGGGCACCATGGGTTAACTGGGACCATACTTGAGAACTCTACAAGGATGGACTTCCAAGCTCATTTTAGAGTGAAGATGTGGTAAATTGACCATGATGAGCATTTAAAACACAGGTAACAAGGGTAGAGACCTGCATCTACAAAATGTGTGAGCAGCACTGAGGTGATGGTAATGCCCTTCAACACATCCATGGCTAAGATAAAATTCTGTAAAAGCACTGGGAGCTTCTCAGATCTAGCAAGCCAATGACACAGAAGGGAGGAATTCTAATTATTTAACTGAATGTGAAAAAGAGACAAAAGAGTAAAGAATGCATGAAGTTTAAAAATAAGGGATTTCTGGAGAGCAATATTTTTTTCATTTAAAACTAAGAAAAGAGCATGCTGCGAACAAAGGAAAGGACACCATTAATGCAATTACAGATTTAGACTCACGTTTAGACAGAACTGGGCCAGTTGTTACCAGAAGACCCAGCATTCATTATCATTCACTTAGAGAGGAAAATCAAGCTGTTGAAAAAACATCAAGCCAGTGTAGGAGAATTAGGACCCAATGGAAAAGATGGGAAGGAAGTGTAATAAAGGACCCAGCCAGGGCTTCATATCTTTCTTTTTTCTCTCCTAATTTTCAGACCCGTCTCCCAGGAGGTGATACCTTCTCTGATCAGTGCCCATGTTCCCTCTTGTACCCTGGAAAAACCCTAAAAATGGGTTGCCAAGTCAAGAGCCTTGTTTCAGCGGGAACAGGGTAAAACTGGTCATCATGATGTCACTTAGAGTACAGAGTAATAGTTTCATACTAGCCTTTTTTGGCCTGATCTTGGTGTGAATACTGGCAAATAAGTCATGAAATGAAAAAGAAAAAAAAGAAAAGGCAAAAGACATAGAGAACCCATGTAGATGGATTTCAGGATGATCTCAGACATGGATGCCTTTGTTCTGCATTGATCCAAAGGCTTGATTTCCTACAGCAGAAGGCAGGCAGAACTCTTGTTGACATAACTTTTTTTCTATGGCTTCATGGGACACTATTTGTGAAAGAATCATCAAAAATATTAAAATTTAACATATTTCAATCATCTATGCTCAGCTGAGCATGGTAATTATTTCTCTTTTCACAGGTAACTGCTAATTTAGATTAGTAAATTATTTTCCTTAAATTCTGCAGTCTGTGTATTTTCAGATCGCAAACAATGTATTTGTTTAACTTCAGACTTTTGTGTGCTGTGGGATCCTGTTCTGCTTGAGAGCAACTGCTGCCATTTGAAAAATAGCTGAAAATGTCCCAGACAAAGAGAATGAACCCAAACCACGTGGGAGCCTGGCTGTCTGTGACTATGGAAGTGACTCTAGGCCCCATGCAGGATTCAGCGCTAAAGGGGTCACTTCTTAAGAAGCTGCCAGAAGCTTCTCCCATGTCCAGCAGAGCCAAAGGCAGAGCTCCAGGATGGACCCAACACTGGCCAAGGCTGAGCCCTTCAGTCACAGAGACAGCACCTCTGGGATGATGTGTTTAAAAAAGGGTAAAGTTGCTGCAAAATTGCAGTTGCAGGCAGAGAGAGGAGGGATAGTGTGTGAGAGAGACAACCCTGTAGAGATCCCCCTGCAGCCCCTGCAGGACCTGGCAGCACCTGTGACCGATGGAGAGAGGATCCCAGGCTGGAGCAGGGTCATGGCAGCACCTGTGACCCATGGAGAGAGGATCCCAGGCTGGAGCAGGGTCATGGCAGCACCTGTGACCCATGGAGAGGGGATCCCAGGCTGGAGCAGGGTCATGGCAGCACCTGTGACCCATGGAGAGAGGATCCCAGGCTGGAGCAGGGTCCTGGCAGGATCTGTGACCCATGGAGAGGGGATCCCAGGCTGGAGCAGGGTCCTGGCAGGATCTGTGACCCATGGAGAGGGATCCCAGGCTGGAGCAGATTCCTGGCAGGATCTGTGACCCGTGGAGAGAGGATCCCAGACTGGAGCAGGGTCATGGCAGCACCTGTGACCCATGGAGAGAGAATCCCAGGCTGGAGCAGGGTCATGACAGGATCTGTGACCCGTGGAGAGAGGATCCCAGGCTGGAGCAGGTTTTTGGCAGCACCTGTGACCCATGGAGAGAGGATCCCAGACTGGAGCAGGGTCATGGCAGCACCTGTGACCCATGGAGAGAGGATCCCAGGCTGGAGCAGGGTCCTGGCAGGATCTGCGACCCATGGAGAGAAGATCTCAGGCTGGAGCAGGGTCATGGCAGCACCTGTGACCCATGGAGAGAAGATCTCAGGCTGGAGCAGGGTCATGGCAGCACCTGTGACCCATGGAGAGAGGATCCCAGGCTGGAGCAGGGTCCTGGCAGGATCTGTGACCCATGGAGAGAGAATTCCAGGCTGGAGCAGATTCCTGGCAGGATCTGTGACCTGTGGAGAGATGATCCCAGGCTGGAGCAGGGTCCTGGCAGGATCTGTGACCCATGGAGAGAGGATCCCAGGCTGGAGCAGGTTTTCGGCAGGATCTGTGACCCCAAGGGAAGCCCACATTGGAGCAGCCTGTTCCTGAAGGACTGACCCAGTGGGAAGGACACCACTGGAGCAGTTCATCAAGGGCTGCAGCATGTGGGAAGGGATCACACTGGACAAGTTGATGGGTGGCTGTCCCCTGTGGGATGGACCTTGCTCTAGAGCCGAGGGAAACTGTGAGGAGCTCTCCCCCTGAAGAGGAAGGAGCAGCAGAAATGTGAGAAACTGATTGCAGCTCCCATTCCCTGTCTCCCTGCATTACTGCAGAAGAAGAGATAGAGAACTTGAGAGTGAAACTGAACCTGGGAAGGGAGGGTTGGGGGGAAAAGGTTTGAAGATTTTATTTCTGATTTGATTAGTAATAAATGAAATTAATTTCCCCTAGTGAAGTCTCTTTCCCTATGATAGTTGCTGGTGGGTGATCATTCCCTGTCCTTATGTCACTCCACAAGCTTTTTGTTATATTTTCTCTCCCCTGTCCATCTGACAGAATTGCTTTTTTGGGCACTTGGTGGTCAGCCCAGCACAGCAGCAGATGCTGGATGGCCCACGCAGTTATCCAAATCAGTGTACTCAGAGAGTTGGAGCCTTTGGCCTCCTTTTGTGCAAACAGTCTCTTGAAGTAAATTTGTGTTGCTATAGAAACACCATACCTGGCACATGAATTGTGTTGTCAAGAAAAAAAAAAAACAACAGGCATTCCTTTAAAATTCCTCAGAGCTGACCATGCCCTTAGGGAGGATCTGCTGCAGCAACGTCTCTGACTCGTTTATTTATGTCCTTGAAATCCCTACAGGAATCACAGGACTGGATGCTCCCCCCCGAGCCCATCTTCTTCCCCACCAACTGTTTATCCTTTCCCTGTTTTAGACTCACAGTTGGTTCTGAGAATTGGACCCTCTTGCTCAACGCTTAGGCTGTTAAAGTCTTTGACTACAGCCACTCTGCCCTGTGGCATATTTCTTTTTAAGCTTAAGGTGTCTGTGGCAGCATTTCTTTTCAAAGAAGGTTGAGGTAGAAGCTTCCAAATTATTTGTTTTCTCACAGTTACCAGACACAGTGTGGATGGACTGAAAGACAGAAGAACTTGCAGGCACCCCCCCTCTATTATCATATCCATATCAAAAATACACCCCTGTTTTGTTCCAGCAAGAAGAAAGTTTGCAAACTCCAGTCACCCATGCAATACACAATGTTTGTGTTATGAGAGAATGCTTATCAAATTTGAACAGAAGTTGATGTGGAATTCCAGAGAAAAGCAACTGACTTATTGTAGTGTGGCACAGAAATAGTACAGCACAATGCAAGCCTGAGATATTGATATAGAAGCAACAGCAACAAAAAGATGGTGCCTTGTCTTCGAAACATTAGAAATTTACCTTAGTAATTATGTTTGCACATTAGTAATGGTTTAGAAATTGAGCTACTTCATTATGAAAACTACATGCATTTGTATTCATCACTTTTTATCAGGTGAGAGCAGGCACTGGAATAACTTGTTTAAGAAGTTGATAAGAATATGCAGCAAGCCAGTGGCATTTGCCAGGAATGCAGTTTGGTAACAGCATTAGCTACCAGATACCCAAGATGAGCTTTCTTGAGAGTTTGCACTGATATTGTTGTCTAACCAAAGGCTAAGTAAATGAAGTGTACTGAGGAACAAGGAAAGGTGAAGGAACACTGGTAACTTTATCAGGGAGAGCCAGAGCACTGCACCAGCTCATCAAAAAAGGATTAGACCATTGTCCTGGTGAGGAACTTACCATGATGTGCCAGTCCCTCCCCAGAAAGCTGTACAAACTAAAGGGGTTATTGCCTAGAGCAGTTAACACATTGGGGAAATGCTGCTTTATCCACAGTTTTGTGATAAAAGTGCTGAAAACCTGTTTGTTTGTTTGTTTGTTTGTTTATCATGTGACTACAATGACACAATGTTTAATGCATGACTGGATGGATCACCCTTCATGGCTGGCAGCCAACGCTGAAAATTTTTGCTACATGTCTCTTGAAGCTCACCCAAATATGAAACTCTCCCCCAACCTTTCCCTGGTTTTAGCTCAATGCTTTTGAGACCATTCATGGCAAATTTTGGAAATGTCTGGTGGTTGTGCGCTCCCTGGACTTTCAGAAAGCCTGCCTTGCATCAGCCTGGCAAACAGAGAAGCTACATTTCAAGCACTGAATTAGCCACCTTTTGGAAAATCTTGTGTTCTGAAGTTCTGCCTAAATCGTCACAGATGTACCCACATAAGGCTCAGGAAGAGACTAATTTCCTTTCTATATCTGCCAAGACTATATCTATATTATATAATTATCTATATTCCAGGACTGCAGTGACCACATTTATTTTGCATTGAGATGGAGCATGAAAGCATGCATTTATGTGTACTGAGCAAAAAAATTCTACTTTAAATTGTACTAGACATTCATCATCTTCACTGTCCCCAGTAGCTATCCTGCATTCCCAGGGAATGGCCTGAGCTGGAAAGATGAGCATCTATTTTCAGTTCTGTTTTGGAGGCTAGAGCCTCAATTTGCATAGATTCTTTAGGGGAAAAGTTCTTAGTTCCTCAGTTTTATTCTTTGCTTTATTTAATTTTTTGATATTTTGTTGGTACTCTCAAAAATTGAAGAAAAAGCATTCATTTTCTTCATTAAAATGCATATAAAATTATATTCTGAGAATAGGTTTTTTTAGATATTTACCTTGGGATTGTTTCCTCAAATAGATCTTCAACAGCTTCTTCCACAAAATTTTATTCTTAAACATTTAATTTCAGATTCTGAAAAGTAACACAGTGCCATAATCACCATTTAATTGATGTTTTAATCCTTCTGTTTGCCTGAGTGACAGCAAAGGGAATTTCAATTAAACAGCAATTTTGCTGTGCTAATATTTAAAAACCCTTTGAAAAAATAAAAATATTTGACATTTCACAGCACTGACACCTGCCTGAAAATATTATATATTATATCTTAATGAAATGTGCCGTGAAAATGCATTTTTATGCACTATACAGCTCTCAGTTGAAAAGCAGATTTTTTATCTTTTAAAAAGAAGATGCCAAGACCTAACTGAATAGACCAGGGATTAGGTCACAGCCTTGATGCATGCCATTTGTAAAATACATAATTTTCTTGAATAGATACGAGAAAACGTCTTCATTGAGTTTTGCTGCATACTGTCCGTGTATAAAATGGAGAAGACATTGCCACAATGATGTAGTCTAATGATACGTTTGACACAAGACATAATTTTTGGAGGAGAGGTTGGAAAGCAGCCCTGTAGAAAGAGATCTGAGTGTCCTGGTCCATGGCAATTTGAACATGAGCCAGCAGCGCCCTGGCAGCCAGGAGTGCCCACCCTGTCCTGGGGCCATCAGGCACAACATCAACCTGGCAAGGGAGGGGATTGTGCCACTCTGCTCTGGGATGGGGCGACCTCATCTCAAGTTCTGGAGCAGTTTTCGGTGCCTCAGTAAAAGAAGAATATAAAGGTCTTGGATTGTGTCCAGAGGGGATGAGAGACCAAGGTTGGTGAAAGGTCTCCAGGGCAGGAGAGGAGGAGCAGCCAAAGTCACTTGGCTTCTTCAGCCTGAGGAGAGAAGGCTGAGGGCATTCTCCTCACAGTCTGCACCTTCCTCCAGAGGAACAGGAGAGGAGGAAGAGCTCTTCTCCTCTCTCTGGTGACCGGCAATAGGACCTGAAGGAATGGGGTGACATTGTGCCTGATGAAGTTCACACTGGACTTTAGGATAAGGTTCTTCACCCAGTGGATGCTTGGTCACTTAAACAAGCTCCCCATGGAAGTGGTGATGGCACCAAACCTACCAGGGTTCAAGCAGCATCTGGATGATGCTCTTAGTTACATGGTTCAGCAATAGGCAGGCCTGACAGGAGCAGGGAGTTGGACTCGATGACTCTAATGGGTCCCTTTAAAATTGACTTTTTCTATGATTCTCTGCTTCTATGTTTTTCCTATAGGCAGTGGCTGAAAATTTTCCAGAAGTTAACTTTAGCTCAGAAATTAACACGTTCCAGTTATGAAGCATGTCTACAGATGTATTTACCACAACTATCTCATTCTACTGTTATTTCAGAATAATCAATGTGCTATTGTTTTCTTCCTTGCCAGCCACTGCCACCTAGGTGTCAGTTCAAACCATCCTAAAGCTGACACCAAGATTTGGTTGACTTCTGTGTTGTCAAAGACTGAAGGAGATTTTGTTTGTCCTTTCGTATGAAAGTATAAAAAAAAACATTAATCAAATCAAACATTATTAATGATTGAAGAAATTAATGTGTGTTTAACTCTGTATTTATGTAGGGTAGGGGTTCTAATTGAGATCAATATTGCCATGGAACATCCCCCAAGCTGGTATGGAGCGTCAGAACATATACTGAGATGGAGCTCTGTCCTCTGCCATAACCAAGGTATGATGGGAGGGTTTGGGTAGAAGAAAAATAGTTCAAGTAAAAAAAAACCATTACATTAATGATTTAAGACTAATATGGACCCAAAACAAACTGCTGCTGATGGGGTGGGCTATTTACTGTGGTCTCATCTGCAGTTAAGTCTTATATTGTCTTTTAGATTAGGATGGTGACTGACAGTGGAAAAAAGGAAATGAAATAAAAGAGCTCTACTTTTCTTTGAATATGTACATCTCAACAGGGTTGCTCTGACCTATATTTAAGTTCCAACTCGAGTTTCCCTAATTAATTTAATTTATCTTTTCTATTTCATTCTGTCTTTCTCCTTCCCCTATCAAGAATTTCTCTTGACAGATCTTGAAGGTGAATATTAAGGACAAAAAGAGCTTCCTGGGCAGCATTAAAGGAAGCTGCCCAGCAGATCAAGGGAGGTGATTCAGCCCCACTACTCCACTCTGGTGATACCCCACCTGGAGTACTGTGTCCAGCTCTGGGGTCCCCTGCACAAGAAGGACATGAATCTGTTAGACCAGGCCTAGAGGAGGCCACAAAGATGCTCAGAGGGATGGAGTGTCTCTCTTATGAAGACAGGCTGAGAAAGTTGGTGTTGTTCAGCCTGGAGGAAAGAATTCCAGGGCAGACTTCTATCACCTTCCAGCACATAAAGTGTCACAACAGAGCTAGAGAGGGACTTTTTACAAAGACGTTTTGTGATAAAACAAGAGGAATTATTTTAAAGTGAAGGAGGGTAGATTTAGATCATTAAGAAAGAAATTTTTTTCTTGTTTCTCTCTAGTGGGAGTGGTGAGGCACAGGAGCAGGTTGCCCATAGAAGATCTGTGAATGGCCCTTCCAAATCAAACCATTACATGATTATATGAAGTCTGATTTCCAAAACTTCTTCCTTTAAATATTTCCTTAGCAAATTTCTCGCTGCAATAGTCACTCATTTATTTTAATTAGTGAGAATTCCATAGCCCACTACAACACAAATAAAATCAATTTAAAAAAAATGGAACAGCCTGGTCAACATCTTTGTTGCAACTACTTGGTTTTTTAATAGATTTCTCCCAGTCCCTCAGGAAATGAAACATCCACAGCAACAGCCCACATACTGTATTGACATATTTCAGTTCATTTCAGCTCTTTGGCTGACTCACTAAAAAGTTTACCAGCAAATTCAGCCTCCAATAGAAGCACCCTCTCCTTCACTGCCTTTTTCTTGTGTTCATTTGCTTCTCTTCTCTGTCAAAAGGAAGAAATTACCCCATAGCAGCTTTTTGGTTTGCTTCCTTTCAGGTTGTTTATTGTAGTTTTGTTTTTTTTTTCTTAAGGTATTTTTGATATGTGTATCTCAGCTTAGAGGTTCATCTCACATACTGATTTCTCATGTGCCTCGATGACAGAATTTCAGACACTGCACACTTCATGCAATACAACTGAGCTTTCATCCTAAAGAGGCTATTTAATAAATCCATCAAAGTAATAAAAATAATAATGATGGGTCATTCTAAGGGTAATTCTTACTCCTGAGACAAAAGAGTAGTATAGAATACCTCTTATTAACATTGAAAAATGAAAAATCAAATTTAGTGATGTAACATCTCCATTGATTTCACCATCCCTGTTGAGGGAATCCTCAGGAAAATAATAAAGATCTTCCATTGTTGTATTTACACTGTCTCTGAGAGTTCTGAGATTTTCTGGAGTCAATTGTGATGGCATCTGTGCTTCTTACAGAGTTGCAATGGATTATTTCTCTTAAGATGCAACTTTACAAAGGGTAAGGAACATTTTCAACAAAAGATAAGCAGGTTGCATTAAAGCAAATACAGTAAAAATACCCTCGTAGAGAAACTTCAAGGACTAGAACAGCCCTGGGAGAAGGTGACACCATACTCAGGAAGTAGTGAAAGAGAGAAAAGTGCATTGTCTGCCTGCCTGCCATGGGGCACTTGGGTAAGAAGAAACCTGCTGCCTCCACTTTGCAAAGCAAAATTGTCTTGGACAGAAGGGATGCAAAAAGCAGTGAAAGTGTTTCTGAGCTACAGATTCCTCCTGAGCTACAGATGTTTGGAGCATGATGTGCTCCACTTGATCTTTCAGGTTACCTGAGATTCACAAATACCTGAAGTACCATAGTGGCAGGAGGGAAGGGGGAAATTTGGAGTGCATTGATAGGGATAACATCAAGGGTGGAAACTGATTATGGGTTTGGAGAAGGCTAATGAATTGCTATTTCATAGAATCATAGAATGATTCAGGCTGGAAGAGACCCTAAAGATCATTTCATTCCAGCTCCCCTGTCATGTCCAGGGACAACTTCCACCAGACCAGATTGCTCAGAGCCTCATCCAGCCTGGCCTTGAACATTTCCAGTGATGGGGCATCCACAGCTCCTCTGGGAAACCTGTGCCAATGGCTCACCAGACTCAGTAAAAAATGTTTTCCTAATATCTAATCTAAGCCTGCACTCTTTCAGTTTAGAGATATTACCCCAATATGGTATTTCTAGTATCTATATCTGTAAAAAGCCTGGACTACATTTTCCAGATAGCAATAAGCAGCTACATGAAGTTGTGTAGCAAGTTGTCATTCCACTTCATCAGGTGCAGTTTGGTGACTGCAGGAATTGCAATTACATTTAATTGGATCATTCAATACTCAGTACTTCAGAAAATTTAAAATTCTTGGCTTTGTGCATATGAAAGAAATCTTCACTCAAGGTCCTTGCAAATTACAAAAATAAAAACAATAACTGTGAGGGTTTTTAAACAAAAAACATTTGACAAAATATGAAAATGCATGATGTCCATATTTATGGTTTATATCTTAATCTTCTATTATATTTCTAAATGCAGACTTCTCTCAGGCAGATAAAATGCCATGTATTTAATTCCTGTCTTTTCAGTCTGTATTGAAAAAAATTATAAATGTTACTAACAAAAGTGATATTATTTAACCAATATAAAGTAAATTTTTTCATATGTCATCTTGGATGACTAATATAAGCATAGTGCCATCAGTAAAACTGGAGAATTTTGAGTGGAATAACCATTCATTGATGGGATGATGGGATTCATCTATTCTAGTGGATTTTCCTTTCATATTTGCTGGAAGCTCTTTTTCCTTTTATTGAAAACCTCCAGTCTCAAGATGAATCAGTAAAAGCTTCCTGATTTAAGATCCATTATTGTTAATGGTGTTTACGGGGAATTTTAATTGTTTATAGCTTCTATTCTTTTGCAGATAGCTTTTTTCATTGGGTTAGACTTTGAAATACACTGGAATGAGGCTTTTAAGACCTGTGTGCTTAGCAGCCATTAAGGGAATAAGTGGGTAGTCTTTTTTAGCTGGATGGGTCCTATGTAATTCAAACTACGTCATTCATATTGGACAGGATGAGAAGAGCAGATGTTATTATTTTCTGAAAAAAATTCCACGTAACGGGAAGTGAAAAAATGGACCAGTTGAATGGAATTTCAGAATAATGTCTTGGTAAAAATGGACAAAATCTTTTTTTTTTCTCATATATTTTTTTCTTTTTTTTACACACCACTCCCTGAGTCACACAAAAACCAAATAGTAACAAATAAAAAAAGGCAGCCTTCTCCAAAGGGCATCCAAACTTCTCCCACACACCTCTCCCTGCCCTCCCCACCCCTTGCCCCAGTAACAATGTCAATCCCTTTATATAAGCAAAGACTTGCATCTCAGGAAATAGCCTGGCTTCCAGAAAACAGCTGAGCTACTTACTGCAAAGTGGATTTGACTTTATCACTAAATCGTGAAAAAGCAGGATTAAGGATTGTTTCCTTTTCAATTTCTCAGGCTTGTGCTTCAAAGCATGTAGAAGCCAGCATAAAGCATGGCTTCAGTCCTGGGAGCTAATCCCTTTCCTTTGTGCAGCACTGGGGAATGGTTTTTCTCCACTCTGAGATACTGCCCTGTATTTACCCATCTCTGCCAGTGTCACTGAACAAGATTTCTTCCTCCTCCTCTTATTCCTCACCAGGCTGATACCAGTCTTATCCTCTGCTTACTTCCTTAGGCCCCCACAGAGGCCACTTGGGGTGGCTTTTTTTCAGAGGATGACAATAAAAGGCACCCATCTATTGAAATAAGATAGGAAACTGTAATTTTTAAGTTCACCCACTGAGCGGGGGTTTGAAGGATGTGTGGGCAATCAGGGGAAGAGCCTTTTTAGGGCCATTCAGAGCATGCAGACATCAAAGTCTCCCCACCACTCCCCAGCTCTCAGAGCCAGAGGTGCTGTCAGCTCTTGTGGCTTCATGTATTATGCAGGCAGTGGAGCCTGCTCTTTGATCAGGGGGAAACTGAGAAGTAAAAGCACAGAAACAGCCCAAGAGAGTTGCTGTGAAGTGAATATCTGCCTGCTCTTCTGCAGTTACCTTCGCTTTCAAGGCTCTCCCTTCTGTCTTACCAATATTCAAAAGCTGGAGATGATCAGCTTTGTGTTTGATTCCAAGGTAAGGCCTTATGGAAAACAAAACTGCAACAAATAAGCAAGAGGCTGAGGGTCTGCTTCTGCAAGAGAGTTTGAGTCAGCTCTCTGTTTACATGTGGTGTCCTCATTTAACAATACATGAAAACGGGGACAATGTAGAGCAGAGGAGAGCAAAGGAAGGATTCCTGCCAATAGCATTGTTATTATTTGCTGTTGCCCTACCTTTTTGTCTTGCCTGAGCAAAAAGTAGAGCATACATGGGGAGGAAACAAAACTTTTCTGAAGGATGGATCCCTTCCTGGCCTTCTGCCATTACAGCTCTAATTGTCTATACTGTGGTTATTGCAAGGTGAGGGCTCAATCTGCAGGAAAGGCTTCTTATGTTTTGTGAACACTGGCCTGATGAGCTACTAAAAGTCTAAGGATTGTTGAAGGTGGGTCCATCTAGGAGGCACTTCCACTGAGGTGGATCCATTTGGGACAGAATAACTTCTGTTTGCCACAGACGCCTGGCAATCCTGAATAGCTACAGCAGATAATCAGGCTGCTGGGAGGCAAAAGCACATCTTCTTGTTGGGCCATTCATTGTGTCTATGTCCTACTCAGTCTCTGACATCACCTTGCTGTAAAACGCCGTGGATTTGTTAAAACAGTGCCTGGTGTGATTTTGGTCAGGACCAGCCAACACTCTCTAGAGAAGTTCCAGGCACTTAAAACCATGGGGCATTTCCAAGAAGCACATTAGATGCATCCATCCTGTTTTGGAAGGCAAGAGAGTTTCATAGGATAGGTGTTGATTCCATCAGGCCAGCAGGATCAGTGCCAGAGGAAGGCACAGCACATTTAATGGTGTACTTGTAGCCTTGGCTCATTTCTCCTATGCAAGCACTTGCTAACAAACAGGAACAACCCAAGAGCCTGGGTGAAACCTGCTCCCATCCCACCCTCACTAGGAACCTGTGCTCTCTCATGCTGTTTTCCTCCTTCAGCCATACATTTTGCATTCCCATACCTGCAGCAGCACAGGTTCATCCACAGGTAAGATGGCAGCATCCCTACCCAGGTTCCAGGATATCTTTGGGACTCCCCTTAAGAATAGGAGAGATCTCCAGTGAAAGAAGGCCTCACACTCAAGACTTGACCCTCTGAGATCTTTGTTACCAACATGTTTGCACAGTCTTGGTCTGGCTGTAGTTTATCATACCCGTCCTAGCAGCTGGTAGAGAAGTGTGATTTACATTTGTGATTAAACCCATACTGGTAACACATTCACACTTTATCTATTGCTGAACAGTGTCTGCACATCACCAAGGCCTTTTCTGCTTCTGCCTCTGCTCTCACAGTGAAGATGGATTCCTCTATTCTATCTATTCCTCTCACATCAGTAGTAGATGTTTTTTTATTTTCTTTAAATCCATCCACTGTTTTCTGGATCCAATCCCTTTTCTCTCTATTTGCCCTTCTTTTTACAAGAGTAACCATGCAGAATTATGGCAGAAGTAAAGCAAATACAGGTTGAGAAATGTGAAAAGTGAGGAGTCTAGATATTCAACTTCTATTAACCTACAGCATACCTTTCTCAATTGTTCAGAAAATGCATCTTAATCAGATGTTCAGCTATTGTAAGTGCTAAAATGAGTAGATTCCATGCTATCCAACTCAGTACTTATTACAGCAAATAGCATATGCCAACTTGCACTAATAATAATAATATTTATGTTTTAAAAAACCCAGAATGTTATTTGTGAGGAATATTAAAAAAAAAAAAAAAGAAAAAATGAACACCCACCCAGTGTGTTCCTCACTTATTTATATTTTTAAAAGACTTGGTGTCTTCTTTGCTTGCTGAGAATAGTCCCACAGCAGATGTCTAATGGCACTTACCAAGGTCCTGGAGACCAAGTTGGTAATAACTAAAAAGTGCAATTACAATAATTTTCTCGGAGTGCCGCTGGGTAAAATCCACCCTGTTACAGTGCACAGGCTTTTAAGCAATTTTCAATCTGTGCCTCATGACACAGTTAGCAACATGTTCTTTCTCACCCCTAGCCATTTGGAAGGATAAGCAGGAGTGGAAGGGCTTTTACCTCTGCACTATTTTCAGGGTTATTTTCCCATTTTGTGGTGCTGATGAGGCTCTTCTCTCAACAACTACAGATTTCATCCTGTTTTGGTCTCAGGGGAGTGAAATCAAACTCAAGAAGGTAATTCAATTGCATGTCTAGCACATAAAAGCTGACAGTTTTCAGCTGTGCAGATTGTTCCATTTCTGAAAGTTCCCAGTTACCTTTTGGTCCTACCTTGAAATCGCAGGGGCTCGTGGGCAGAAACTGCCACATATTCTTTGTAACTTTGTTAAGTTGTAGTGTTTAACACAATGTGGTCCAAGGCACGATGAAATTAGGAGATAATGCATTTCAGTAGGTGAAATTTCAGGAGAAATTCTGCTGCTGGTAGAATTATATACTGCGGTCTCCATGGTTCCTTCTGGGCATAATATTTTACTAGGAGTCCAAAACTCAGCTTTGGAGACTGAATTTAATGGTATTGCATGTATGACTAGGCAGTAAATCATATATATTCACTGGTGATTGATTTAGAAAGGCAGTTAATATTTCAGACCCTGAGTTAAAGACTGAAACTTGCAAGTCCAGTATGTCTACATTAGGTGACAAAACAATAACCACAATATGCAGTCATGTACATGATTTTAGCAAGCGTAGTAATTTTCTTCTTTGTATATTGAACTGCCTTAGTATGGGTTGAAAATAATGTAAATGGAAATTTTCCTTAGTGGCAAAGGATTAGGAATATTTCAAGTCATATTCAGAGCTTTTCATCCCTGATTCAAGGTGGTCTTAGAAAGAGCAGCATAAATGAGAAATTGTTTCTTTTCAAGGTATTGGAATGATGTAGGATTCTGGTTTTTGAAGGCAAATGGAACCCTGATTTTCAAAGTTACTTGAAGGTGAAACTTAAGCCAAATCATGTATTTTTCAAATTTAAGCCATTAATATCTTTGCAGAAAAAAAAAAATCATACTTTTCTCTGGAAGCAGATCTCAGATTTCAACTTACTTGTGAAATTTGTTATGCTTACAGGTGTGAATCTTTCTGTTCCTTTTTCTTCACTCATAGCAGACCATGACCATTTTCATAAATAGTCAATAGCAGCTTCCACTCTTACTTTTATTCCCCATTCTTGACCTTTATTTTAATAGAGGTGGACAAGATTTGCTGAAAGGAGGAAAGGTCACTGCTCTGGGGCAGGATGAGAATATCAAAATTTGATTTGGAAAGACAGGTCTATATAAAAGTATGATATTTGACTGAAATGGATATCTTAGCTTGCAGAGACGAGTCCTGTAACCTCAGTTACAAAATCACTGACCAACACCTTGAGGCAAACTCAGCTCCCACTTCCCTTTATTCCAACCAGAAGGCTGTTTCAGACCATAGTTTATGGTAACTGGAAGCCTTTTATATTCAGTGAAATTATATTCACAGCTACTTTATAAGGTTTTGGGGTTTTTTTGTGTTCTGTTTTTCTCTTCTCCCTGTTACACCCTTCTTTCTTACAGGTAGCATTTCTGCCCTTTAACCATGAATATTTCTTTTATACTAAAGCCAAGCTCTTTAGATTTTGAAAGGTATTTTTTCTACTCTGCTTTCATATTAGCCTATCTATATATTTCTTTTATCCTCCTGTGTCAATTAATCATTTTTTAACATTGACTGGACAAGAGTGCCCAACACTGTACATTCAGCTTCAAATGAGATTTCACTGGTAGCTAGTCTGACAGATAAGATCTATGACCTTTTCCCTGTCTTTTAAATTAATTTTTATGTTATTTTGTCTTGACTTTTTGTTGATTTATGTAGAATTTTATCTTGGATTTGCAAGATCCACAATCTTTATTCTTAATCCTTAAAATATTGCATGCTAATCAGAAGCAATGGATGGATCTGTATCTATTCAAAGTTACTTTTTCTCCAGAATCATTTCTGTCCTCTACATCAACAATGTACAGTCTGTGAGAAGCTCATACTTGCTTCTCTGGAGTGTGCCAGAAAAGAAACAGGAGAGAAGGGTCAGGTGCTCCTCACCCACTGCCTTTCTGTTCCTACAGGAAAAGGAGAACCTAATGTTGTTACAAAACTAGCCTGGGTATTTCAAAAAAGACTGTTTTATACATCCTTCTAGACTTTTTTATAATATAAAACCCACAAGATAGGAGATATTTTACCTTGGAGAAAAGAAGGCTCTAAGATAACCTTTTAGCAACATTCCAGTACTTACAGTGTTTACAAGAGAGCTGGAGAGGGACTTTTTGCAAGGTCATCTAGTGACCAGACAAAACTGAATGGCTTTAAACTGAAAGCCAGTTTTTTTTAAATTGGGCAGGCTCATCTTTAGGAAGAAATTTACTGTGAGGGTGGTAAGACACTGGCACAAGTTGCCCACAGAAGCGTGGCTGCCCATCCTAGGAAGTGTCCAGGGACAGGCTGGATGGGGCTCAGAGCAACTTGGTCTTGTGGAAGATGTTCCTTTCCATGGCAAAAGGGTTGGAACAAGGTGATCTTGAAGGTCCCTTCCAACCCAAACCATTGTGTTTCTATGATCCCTTGAATATCTGTCATAACCCTTTATATCTGTTTGTTTTTCCTCATTACCTTCCTCTTCCTCTTTCCCTCTCTTCCTTCCTTTCTTCCTTTCCTCTGTGATCTCTTTGTCAAAATCACTGAAATAGTTGGAGTTTTTTTGGTTTTTTTGGTTTTTTTTTGTTTTTTTTAAACAGGTGTGGATGAACAAAGAGGTTTTGATTAAGTGCATGAATCCTCAGTGAGGGGAACTGCAGGGCTGAGCAAGTGCTTGGGGTTTGGTTGGCTCCACAGCCACACCTTGCATGTCCTCGTACACTGACTGACTTATGAACTTCCCACTGTATTCAAAGGTGAGACTGCAGGAGGCTTGACAGCATGAGGGCCAGGGCCAGCTTGGATTGTTGAACAGACTAGACATTATAATTATTACATGGTCCTTGTAACAGCATGGAAAAGAGAAAATAACTCTGCTTCCTGGCCAGAGCAGGTGGTGTGGTATTCTGCATGCTGAATCAAGCATGCCATGTAATTTGGATCCAGCACTGAGAAACCTACAATCCCCCCACAAATAACATTTCATTTGAGAGGAGTCCCAGCTAGTTCTGTCAGAATGAGTAGGTATTGCTAAGCATAAAAAGTCTCAGAAGAGAGAGGGTGACATGGACAATTTGTTATTCATCACATCCTGGTATTGCAGAAAGAAACAGCCAGGAAAGCTGAACTAACTGCCCACTGCATTAATGCATTAATGCTGTGAGTTATCAGGGGTCTGCTGCATTTGGAAGCCCCAACAGGCATGGGCATTTTGTCAAAAAACATCAGTTACAGTTTGACAGCCACCAAACAACAAAACAAGAGTGGGTTTTGTCACTGAGCTCTGCTTTGGCTCCAGGACAAAACTTGCTCAACCCAATGGGAAAGGACAATACCTCAGGCTAAGAAATAAAAATATAGATCTGACAGTACTGACCTGTCTGTGGTGACACCAGATGTGAGATGGGATTTTGTTTTCCATCAGTTTCTCCAATAAAAATTTAATATTTGTATTTGAAAACACACTGCTACTGCAGTGAAGAGAGGGGTACACTGAGGGAAAGGCACCTTGGGAATCATTTGTTGCTATTTGCATTTGATTGTTTATAACCCCACGAGGTGCATGTGGCACACTGATAAGTAAGAATATCATCCACCTCTGCCACTAGTGAAGATGGAGTGGATGAACAAGACCCCTGGTGAATTTTTTACATTTCTCTTTACTTTAGATTGAGACACAGCTGCTTGTGAGCCCAGACTGAATGCAGCAAAGCAGGATATCCGTCTGAGAAAAATTTTGGATCTCGTATTTTACCTATAATTTTCACCTCTTCTATCTTTTCCTCATGACATATAAATTTTATCTTTGTAACATTATGAGATTTTAATCCCCTCAATATTTCTAGTGTAGATTAAGATTGGTTTAGTGTTCAGATGAGCACAGTGGCCACTCATTTATTCATGCTAACTCCTTTCAGAAAGCAAAATAAAATATTGCCTGGTTGCTAGCAAGACGGGTAAATGTATCTTAAAATTTAAAGGGGGAAATGAGAGTAAGAGGAGAATTAACAGTTCACTTTATTATTTAAGAACTCCAGGAACTACTCAATAATTTTAAGTTTCTTAGTGTTAGGCATTAATTTCAAAAGCAATAAATAATCATTATAAATTAAGACTATATGGGTGCTGAATTAGTCTTCTGCTAAAACAAAATGAGGAAATTAACATATCTAATAAAGACCAAACTTGTGCTTCATTGTTTGTTTTGGTTTGGGTTTTTTGTTCAGATGTGTTCTCTTGTGCACAGGAGTGAGAATTTAATACCTAAGTGAATTGTATCTCCCCATCAAATTTAAATGAAATTGGACTCCAACTGAAATGCTTAGCAGGACAGTGTAAGCATCATTTCCTTGAGGAAATAGTCTACAAAACAGCTGAGGGAATACTGAAACTCCTTTATGCTTGGAGAACAAGTGGAACAGTGATACCAGTGATGCTTCTTCACCAATCACTACTCCTTTAGGATCAATTGGAAACCTCTTCTCCCTGGGCAGGCAGTCAGAGGATGTGTTTAATTGATTCCACTCTTCTGTTTTGTCTCGTTCAAAGGAGAGGTCAATATTTGCTCTAATTGAGGAACCATTGAAGAATTTCTGTTAAAAGCCTCGAAACTACAAATACTATAAGCACTCTTGTCTACCAGGAATATTGCTTCAAAACTGCCCTGATGAAGATTAATCAGGGGGTTAAAGCATTGTGACATCATATGAGCATTTTCAGGGTCTCTCAGTTGTTTGGTTTATTTTGTTCCTGCTTGTTTCTCTTACCACTTAAGCCTAACAATGTTTCCTCTGTGAGTGATGAGCACTGCAGAGATAGCTGGAATAGGTTTATAAATGTGTCTGAAGCTTTAAAAGCCTCTGACAGAGTCTTGACTGAGTGTTCTCTAACAAAAGGCTTTTTAAGTTTTATTAAAAATTATTATTTTTATTATTTTTCATTAATTTCTCTTACTTGATGTGTTTCATTCTACATTAGAACTATGTTTGATCTGGCCTCTGAAATGTTATTTCAGCCATTTATCATCTGATTTGGAGGCTGCACCCTTAAGGACAGTGTGCTTAGTTGGATCTACAGGAATATCCTATAAAAAGAAAAAATAAGGGAAACTGAGTTTTCTCAGTGCAGATCTAAAGTTGTACCACAAAAACTTCCATGAGCCAAGGACAACCATGAAGACTGCACTCCTTGGGTCTTTTTCCAATTAACCTGTAGTAGAGGATGGGAATAAAACTGATAAACCCCTTCATAGTAAAAAAAAAAATGTTTGACTCAAGTTGATTCAGTTCTCCTCTGGAAAAATTATATGAATAAGTAATTTTCATTCCTGTGGGAAGTGCACTGGGCAGGAGGGCATTCAACACATGCTGCTGGTGAGAGCAGTTCAAAGAGAAAGAGAGGTTTGGGGAAATTATTTGGTGTTTGGGTCTGTGACACGGGAACTTTATTATGGAAATTTTCATCCAAGAGAAACTGAATGGCATTGCAGGAGGCTTGCAGGAAGGTAGTAGAATTCTAACTGAGGGTGTTTTCCATTACTTGAACTTCCATTTTCCTTGTATTCAGTTCTGAAAAAAGCCCATATGAAAGCCTTTCAAAGGGAGGCTGTGACATTCACTATTTTAGGTTGGTTGAAAGAAAGATCACCCTCACAGAATTAATTTCACTCTACATTTAGGTCCCAAGATAAGGCAGAGAGTAGTGTCTGTGCCCTGCATCCTCCCTCCCTCAATATTAAGAGGGAATGGAAGAGGAAGAGCAGTGGTATAATGTGATCCTGACATTTGCTGAGGAAGCCAGAAGGGCTGAAGCACTTCCACTTTACTTCTGACACATTTTCACCCTGGATTTTGTTTCTGGAGCAGAACTTGGATCTGACCTGAGCGGAAGAAAGAAGGCAAATGGACTTGTTCCATCTCAAGCCAAAGTGTTACCAAGGGTTTTCTAGAATGCTTTAAGAGAACCCTAGTTTGGAAAGACCTCAGTGTCTCTATCATTTCCATCCATTTTAACAAAAAGAGTAGCAAGCACATAGGTAGCTGTTCTGCTATCCTTATAGAACAGCCAAGGCGTAGCAGAAGAACAGTGAAAAGTAGGTTCAGTTCCTGCATCTGTTTTTTTCCAGAGACAGCCACACAGGAAGACTTCTAAATAAATATCATGCAAAAAGACAAAACAAAAAATCTAAAATTAAACAAAAATAGAAACCTGTTTAGTAACTATAGCACCACCAACAGCTGGCTTCCTGATAAAGAGGTCTAAGAGGATTTCAGTATTTAACTATGATTTGTCTTTTTGCTGTTGTTTGTGTTTATACTGCCAAAAGTATGGCAACAGAGAAAACAGTTGTTCTAACACCGAGCTAATCTGTCTCTATGTATGAATCATCTCTTAGAAAAGGAAGTGTAGAACACAAGAAAGCCAGAATCCTAAAAAGGTTTCCAGAATGTACCCAGCTTATGCTTACAGCTGAGCTTTGACATGTCACCAGTGGAATGGATTAAATTTTTCAACACAAGCTCTAGAGCATCATTCCTTAAAATAGTTCAGGATGTTCAGACTGAAGGAGAAATTCAGCCAAGTAGCAGATCCATTCCATTTCAAATTTTGTACTTGCATATTCTCCACTGGAAAAATACAACAAAGATTTAACTTCATACAAAAAAATATTCTCTGTTTCTGGAATCATAGAACCACTAAGGTTGGAAAACACTTCTAAGATCATCAAGTCCACCTATCAGCCCAGCACCACCACCATGTCCACAACTAAGCCATGTTCTTAATTGCCATATCCACACATTTTTCAATGTTTCTTGGGATGGTGACTCCACCACTCCCTTGGACAGCCTGTTCCAGTCTTTGGAAACCCTTCCACTGAAGAAGTGGTTGTCATTTCTGGGAGGACTTATTAATAGAAAAGCTTCACTGGACATTTTCATGAAAGCTGTAAGAAGCACAAAGTTGGTATTTGACTACTGCCTCATGGCAATTTCTGTATTAAGAGCTTGATCTATTGAAATGTTCCAGTTAAATTTCAGGAAGCTCTGTGCCCTCATCCTTTTTCATAGTGAAATATCCTAATCTTTGCTCAATTATTTTAATAAGAAACAGTGAGTCCTGAACAGCCTATAAAAGAAATCAGATTTATGAGAACTCAGTGTTCATCTTCTGAGAACATCATGATGTAAAGCACAAAGCAATCTGTGGGCACTAAGCCACATGCTGGGTCTGAATCTCCAGTTTATGTCATCAGCAATGGGAAAAACATAAGGAAGCTGTGATTCATATACCCCCAAGGATACACGGTGGCAGTCTAGAAAAAAGAAATTATTTACCAGCAGCAACATTTTAAATCAGAAGAACACACAGTTTTGCCTTTATGTCCATTCCATCTGCACTTGGTTCTGTGCTGGCCATGGTGTTACACTTACCTGAGATTACTTCCAGCATCACATCCTTGGCCTGTCACAGCCCTGGCAGGTGCACAATGACATCCAAGGGAGTGCACAGCTCGTTCTATTTGTATGAGCCAATACTGACCTCGTGTGGCTGCTGGCAAGGGTAAGATACTTCTTCCTCAGCCTTCCCTTGGGACTGTCCAATGCACTTAGGACTGAGAATCCTTGTGGTTTTTTCTGTTAGCAGCTTCGGAAGCCAACATAAAAGTAACAAAATCTGAATCATCCTTCATGTTTTCCTTCTGAATACTTGCAGTGACAAAGGCTTTCCTGTTGTGTATGAAATTAGTGGGCAGGTTATTTGGGACTGTTAATGCCACCCCACTGGTTCACTAGTCAGTGCCATTTCAGCTGTGGAGGAAATGGCATGGACATGCAAGTGCTAGCTTTGTCTCAGAACTGAATATTGAGAATAGGAGGAAAGATGTGCTGCCAGTTTAGCCCTGCCAAATATCTCTCTTGTCGAAGCTATTCACAAGGAGATGAGGCAGGATGAAGTTACACAACCACAAAATGCTCTTGGGAATGTTCACATCTAACCCAGACTGAACCAGACAGGGAGAGTCTGCAGTTACTATTACTGGTGATTTAAAATAACTTTCTTTTGGCTAGCCATGCACAGATTGCTTTTATGATTTATCAAAGCTTCTTAAGGATGCTCTCTCTGAGCTGCCTGCTGCTTCTTTACAGTTAGTACAGTAGAGCACAGCTCTAGAGAGGTATTGCTGTATGTGCCCCACTTTAAGATCAGACAGCGTAATCCATAAATAACTCTGCAGCTAAAAAGCTTGTGACAGCTTTGGATTATACAACCAGGAAAAATGCATGTTTGTTGAAAGAGTTTGTGCTATTTAAAGTGAGATGATTTTATGAATTTGATAGAAAGATGCCAGTTTAGCCCCTGCCAAATATCTCTCTTGTCGAAGCTATTCACAAGGAGATGAGGCAGGATGAAGTTACACAACCACAAAATGCTCTTGAATGTTACATCTAATCCAGACTGAACCAGACAGGAGAGTCTGCAGTTACTATTACTGGTGATTTAAAATAACTTTCTTTTGGCTAGCCATGCACAGATTGCTTTTTATGATTTATCAAACTTCTTATGGATGCTCTCTCTGAGCTGCCTGCTGCTTCTTTACAGTTAGTACAGTAGAGCACAGCTCTAGGATTGCTGTATGTGCCCCACTTTAAGATCAGACAGGGTAATCCATAAATAACTCTGCAGCTAAAAAGCTTGTGACAGCTTTGGATTATACAACCAGGAAAAATGCATGTTTGTTGAAAGAGTTTGTGCTATTTAAAGTGAGATGATTTTATGAATTTGATATCCAAGTCCACCAAAATAATTTGAAACTTGGTAAAGAAATCACCACATCTGTATAAAACAAATTGATGGAGCATAGTCAGGGATTCCTGAACTAATCTATCCTACTGCACAGTAAAAGGCAGACTTGTTTTTCTAAATCTTTAAGTCTGTGCAATGAACACCTCATGGTGCTTATGGGATGAATATATCCTAGATGCAGGTGCAAAAATTGCTACTAATTATTAATTAATGGGTGAATTTGAATGCAAAATGCAGAAGACATAAGAGAGGGAGAAAAGGCAAGCAATGATGAAAGATACAGCATTTTCAGTCTGGGTGTTGGTTCTTATTTTCAATGTCATGGCTCAAGGAAGAAAAGCACAGGCCAAGTTTCATCTGTCTCCATATGTACGCAATTTTGTATGAATATGAAGCTATTAATTGCCTACAGTGGAATTAAGTGTGAGTATGGCACAGTGTGCACGTGTACTGTACATGTGGAACCATATGTGAGTATGGTACCACATGTGTGTGTATTGTGCTCTGTACTGTATGTGCTCTGTACCATATGTACTCTGTATTATATATTCTCTGTACTACACGTGCTCTGTACCCTGTACATGTTCTGTAGTGCTCTGTGTGCATATCTGTGTGTTTGTGTGTGACAGAGAGTGTATGAAGTGTGTCTCACTCTTTCTCTGGCTCAAATCAGAGTGAAAACCTCTTTGGAGAGCAATAATAAAAACTTGATCAAGCCAACATAAGCTCTCAGGAACCATTCAAGCTGAAGAACAGGCTGCTAAGGCCACCAACCACCACTCTGTGCATATCAGTGTCTGAACAAGGACACCCAGAAGGATGAAATGCCGAAAATCCACATTTACTCTTTTCTTCAGTCATTAACCCTCAATTCCAGCTCAATAATTAACTCAAAGTCCAGCAGACCAGTTTTGGCTTATTTGTTTTGCTAATTGCAGTCTAAACTGTGTAAATAAGTGCTTGGGTCTTCACTAACTTAGTCTCTTTGAATTTGCCTTCTGACTTTTAAAGTCAGTTGTTGATCACACTGGGTACTATCTTTGGTAACAGGCTGGGAATGAGGGTTTGTTTGTGCAGAAAACACTGGCTAGAGGAAAAGGAGGGAAAAATTGGAATATAAATATTATGGGAAGGGACACAGGTTGCAGCTACAGGTATGAGTTATACCTGGAAGAACAGGACCAAAGCCCAACCTTCCAAAAGCTAGAACCACAGGGAACATAGTGTGCTTCCAAGTGCTGGAGAGGCTTTAGACCAGATTTGCTTTAGGCTATACAGAGCAATACTTTACCAGATTGCCTACTTGCATTTGGGTCTCCAACCATAAAGGAGAAAACCAGACTGTCCCTAGGCTTAAAAAGACAATGAAAACTCATGTTAGCCATGCTCTACTTCATATTGCTCATGCCTGTCATGGAGTTATTTGTGATTCTCCCCATTTCTCAAGGGCACATGCATCCTTCACTGTTACACTCCCCTGAGAAGTTATTCAAAGGGCCAAACTGAGCCTTTGTCCCCTAATAGGTACCTGCCTATTCTTTTGAGAAAATAGAGGCCTTCTTTAAAAGTGTTGCTCTTGATGTTACTTTATTGGTCTATGAATCCCACATGTCTATGACTAAAACCTAACCAGGATGTGGACTGTGCCATAGATTTTTTGGACTACACCTACTTCATTTTAGACAGCCATGACACAAAATCATGGTGTTTCTTTACCAGGAGTCCCCAGCACAAAATTAGATTCTGATGAGGATATAGTTTACCATATTACCACAATTACATTCAGGAGAATAGTAAGGGTTATTTAGCAATTTTTTAAATAATGCATTAAAAATACCAATTGGATCAGACATGATGAAACTGGCATTGGTTTGGCTTTCCTGCACAGTTGTGATGAGTCTGCCCTGGCATTGACCACAGTACCTGCTTATCTGCTCATCCTGATTGCTTTGAGGGGCATTCTGCCAAATCACAGAGAATATGCCAACTCCTGGATGTAACGTTTTGAGGATGGACAAACAACTTGTTGGGATTAAGGTGAGGTCAATTCATTTTCAGCCTGTGAGAGTGGAATGTAATTATAATCAAAAGGAAAATGCATTTCACCAATGCACTAATTATGCCCTCCCTGCTGCTGGCCCCTTTGCCATTTGATATGATTGTGAAATGAGTTAGGGAAAAAACTATCTATACAGACACAGACACAACAACACAGCTCCTGCTGACTGCTAATCAGTTTGCAACAGGAAGGCAGGAATGCCCTAAATTTTTTAGTCCCTCCCTGGTTCTCTAAGGGCTTCCATCAACTTCTCAATGTATTTGCTGTGTTTTGGAGTCTCTGGGGATGACAACTCTGAATAATATTTTTTCCTCAAGCATTTCCTGAAAGAGGGTAAAGCACCAGTTAGGACCAAGAAATTTCTGGAACTGGACTCTGGTCTGCTTCATTTCCATCCTTCCAATTCCAAGTTAGATAACATGGGCTGTATCCCATTATATAACACTACACTACCCATGCCATCAACAGTCTGTAAATATCTGGAGAAAAATTAAACAGAGAGGGATATCTGCTTGATAGAAGGACAAACAGATGCTCGTGTTGCTGATGTACAGCTGAGACTAATTTGAAGTATAGATGAATTTTTATGGAAATTGTGAGTTAAGACCAGAATTTATGGCTCGAGTCCCTGTCAATTTGGCTAGAGTAAAAGCAGAAATATCTTTTACTTGTTTGGTTAACTGGTATAGACATGGCCATAGAGTCATGAAGAAACAGCAAATCCCTCCAACCCCAGCCCACCAATTTCTATAACTTCCTGGTAACAGTGTGCACCCAAGTGTAAGGAAGTTCTCAATTGCAATATATGGGGCCAGAGGAAAGGAAATCAAGTCTACTTATGAATAATGTTCCTGAAACTCGTTCTTAAATATTGAACATGAAAACACCTACAAAATGTCCTAGAGTTTACTGATTTTCTGTCTTCAAGGTTTTGCTGTTTCAAGACCTTGTTTCAAGTCTCATTTATTTCACTGGTCAAAAAGAGCTCCATGTTCAAGGCCTTTTAGACCATTATTATTTTACTTCATAATTCTGTATTCAATAAGTCAGAGATGGTTTTCATTCTTCAAACAGAAGGACACTATGAAGCATAGAATCACAGAATATTTTGGGTTGGAAGGGACATGAAAACCATCTTGTTTCAATCTCCCTGCCATGGGCAGAGACACCTTTCACTAGACCATGTTGCTCAAAGCCCCATCCAGCACAGCCTTGAACATTTCCAGGGATAAGGCACCAGCCACAGCCTTTCATATAGCTCATCTATTTTCTTGTAATTTAGCATCTTTTATTCTACTTCTCTTTATCACTCTCATAATTTTTGCCATGAGCTACATGGACAAAAAGGGTTGGGGAATTTCCTAATCAAGAACCACAGAAAGTACAGACAAAAGGAAGCAAAGATTTTATTGACATTTCTTTACACAGAACACAAGCTACACAAAATGCCACAATAAAGCATATGTAGAAAAATAGTAGAATCATATTGGCACTGATGACTATTCATTATTATTATTATATTATTATTATTATCATTATTATCATCATCATCATCTTATTATACAGGTTTCATCATAACCATAATAAATAAGCATTAAAATTTCACAGTGGCATTATAAGCTTTACATTCATGATCTTATTTATACAAGGGACCATGTCAGATTTCTTCAGCTTTTTTGTATGGTCATGATTCAAAGTAGTAGATTTAAAAATTAAAAGCCCTTTCCCTTAACCTATAAGGATCTGTCCACAGTAATCCATTGACTTGATCCCTTGAGAGGTCTGCATTGGTCTTAAAAGACAATACTTTTAAAACACATTTGACAAACTGGAAAATTGGCCTTAAAAAGAACGCAGAACATTTGTTATTTTGTGGTGGTCTGACTTTGAGATGCCATGGATGGTGCTGGTTGCCATTTGTTAAGATCTTGTGGCTGTATAAAACTCTTCACCAGGTCAATCCACTTGCAGATTTGGTCCATTATACCAAGAGTGCATTTGACCAGCATTTCTCAGGATCAGACCTTTAATAAAGACTTTGTGAATTCTGTTGAGTCTGAACCTACATTCCAAGAAAATTGATTTGCATTTCCATTTTTCTTAAAATATCACAGAACTGACTCAACTTCACATGTTTCCACTTAGTGAGATTAGTTTTGGTTTTTTGATGTAAGTCTCACTTAAATCTTGACAGACATAGTTAAAGAAAATTGAAGTGTGTGGCAGTTGACAAATGTTCATTAGGGAAAGGGAAGTAAATTAGACAGAGGCAGACAGAGCATGTGTTGTAAATCTTGGTGTCTTAAAAGAAAAATAGTACAGATTTTCTGAGCTCTCAGCCTCTAATTATTGCTGCTTCTGTCTGATTTGAAATAATTCTTGAGAAACATAACTGCCTCAATCAAATATAATAATGTCTCATTTAAAAGTCCAAACTCTAGTGTCACATGATGGAATCGGCTGTACTTGTATTCAGACCACAGAAAGGGTTATAATTAAAAATACCATAGACTACTCATCTGCAAAGTTCAGCCTCAATATCAAGTTACTGTATAAATTCAAATTTGCAGAATGTTGTAGTTACTGTTACATGCACCAGTTATATCATGCATATTGCTTGCCCTGAACAATCAGCCCCAAAGGAAGTACTTGGAGAAGGATATATCTCTGATGCTTTGCTTTGCAGCCTGTGTGCACAAACATGGGCATGAATCCAATGCTAGTATTTTACATCCACTTTGCAAGAGTACAAATGGTTATCAAGTTCAGGGGCCAACCTCTTGATTTTGTATAGGTTTTTTTAAATTATTAAAAACCCCATAAATTTGAAATGATTTCGAGTTGAAATTACTTGTTTGAAACTCAGCCCAATGTTATTTGGTAGTTGCTTATCTGAAAAAACCTCAAACCATATTTCATTCAAAAACATTTTCTAGCCTCGCCTTTGTTAACTAAAAATTGTAACAGTGTGCATACAGAAAACCACTTTCAGAGCTAATTACTTACAGGAAACAGTAGGGTTTAATTCCAATAAGTATTTTCTAAATATTTCATAAATAAGTAAAAAGTAAGTCTGAAACACAGGCTAAGGATCTTCACAGAATTATGCTCCTGTCCATTGAATTCTAGTCCACATGCCAGTTGAGGAACAGTGAAGGTCCAATTTTAGGTGTTACCATTGAGCTGGGAATTAATCCAGCAGTGTTCCAATTAATCCAAGGTGTTCCATTTGAATATATACTGTAAAAATGTGGTTACTTCTGCTGCCATGGTTAACTTTAACTATTAAAAAGTCAAAGTCTGATTTTGAGAGGTACAGTTTTAACACACTTTGAAGAAAGTGTCATTAAACCAAAATTATGGTTCCAGTGTCAAAACCAGAGTAACTGTGTTTGTGCATTTCATACAGGGAATGATAACACATCAATCAAAGCCTGCCTCAGAGATGTGTTTTGTTTGTAACACAAACTAGAATGTTTAATTTTAAGTGCCTGAATTTGCAGCATGGAACAGAGGGCTAAGAAAGAAGTCAGAATTCACCTAACTTTCTTTATTAGCTAAATTAGACTCATCAGCATAAACTTCCTCTAAACAAGATAGAAGATCTCCCAACAGACAAGTCTTTCCCTCTTAAGGCTTGTATTGTTCATTGAAGGTAATTCTGTTTATAGAGAAAGTTTAATTTTCTGCCGTCTCAGATGCTGTGCCTAATTGTCTAAGCATAATTGAAAGATAGAGATTTAAGATCAGATTTTTATTTTTTTAAAGGACTGGAGTGTGTTTATAAAGATGATTGATGCCAGAGTGTAAGACAATAATAAAGAGATCCATTGTTCAAGGAAACAAGTTTTAGGTTAAGCTGTTCCATTTGTAAGGAATCTTATTATTAGAGACAAATCCAAGTAGAAAAATATCAACATAATTTTCAATTTACTTCTGAACTTTGTGTTTTGAAACATGCTGATCTGTGTTTTGACCTGATACTTTCACCAAAAATCCAATGATATTCTGGAGTGATTTATTTTGGTGAATTGGATAGGACTTTGGAAGGTGTTCTTTTTTATTTCTCTGTCATTACTGCCATCTCAGTGGGGTATATTCCTGTCACATCCTAGACAGAAGAAGGGTTTATCTTTGCTTCCTTCTCAGTCTGTCAGAGCTATATCTAGACTCTGACTCACCTGGAGACCCAAAAAGGAATGGGAAAAACATCAGTGCATGTTTTTTCTTGTCAAAACAAACACATATTAAAAAAGGAACACAAGATACTCTATGAATACTAGTGGGTTTTCAGTGGTGTGGGGTTTTTTCCAGACATGCAGTGGCAAAGGAATACCATGGCTTGTCCAGACTTTTTGACTGATCTCCTTCATTTTTCAGAAGAAGATTTAACTGCAGAAAAAGGAAATAGCTAATTTCCCAAACTGGAAGCATAGTCAAATATATAGAAGACTAAAATTAGTAAGAAGAGTGGCAAAGCTGATAAATCATTGATCTAACAGCTTAAAAAATGAATGCTTGGTTGAAGAGGATGGATGTCAAGGAAAATTAAGAGACGGTGACAGGCTTCCTGTCTTAGGAGACAGGGCAGCTCAGTTTGACATGTTGCATTGACCACAGAAACCATGGGGGTTGTAGATAAAACACATCAAACTCAGGGCTGCTTAGATAAGCTTTGTCAGCTAGTGGTGTGCCAAGAGGTTGACAAATCACTGCACAAAACAACCTGTCTCCTCCAATGAGGTGGATGAAGCCAAGAAATGGCTCTTTCACAGGATCTCTCGAGGACAACCAATGTGAACTGTCCCCAAAAGCAACAGAAACCTGTTTGGCTGAATGATCACCACCAGCTTCCTCCTAAGTATGCTGTGGCATGGAATATATACACTGTGTATGGGAACACAGGTTCACCTCCTATGGGAAAAGACACCTTCTGTTTACACATGTATTTGGGGTACACATCATATGGGAGAGATTACATACAAGAACTATATTTATATCAGCATTTTTACTGAAAGTGATGACTCATTTTACATCAAAAACATTCCCATTCAGCCTTTCCCATGCATGTAGCTTCATATTTAATAGTATCAGAAATACCTTGCCCTCTCTGCACAGCTGGGAATAATGCACATAGTCTTATCCATATAAAAGTAGCAAAGAGTAAGTGATGGAACAGGTAGATTCCTAATAGCACTTATGCTTTCAGGAAGGAATGATAAATTTCTTAAATTAGTTGCTTGAAATATGGGAGTTTTCAGCACCAAAAGCTGTTATTAGTGTAACCCCATTTACAGGAGGAATAAAAAAGCAAGGTCATCACAATATTCCAACCACCCACTCCAAAATAAAAGACAATTACCTAAGACTGGACTTTCATGTGGAGAAGAGGGTTTTGTTTTTTTTTTTTTGTTCTTTTGCATAACTTGTCTGTGTTTGTAGCTGATATCTTTCAAAGACTGGAAGGCATGGTGGATTGTAGTAAGAGTTCACTGTATCACAGTTTCACATTTGAAGAGGCAGAAGATACTTGAAGACATGAAACTCCATGCAATCAGCATAGAGACATTGGACTTACGGAATATATATGTATGTGTGAAAATCCATTTCAGAAAGATATGGTTAGGTTGCTACTCAGATAAGAGCATTTTGCAGCACTTTGGGTGAAAGTAGAGATTTGAATTTTCAAAAGCAAAGACATCAAGTTTCAAGGTTGTAGCAGAAGTTAATTTAGTCTGACCTTTTGCATATGATGAGTTTATACATATTTATTCTTTATGCTTTTGTCCTATGAGGGGAAGGCCTGACTCATCTGCATTTAAAGCATCCTAACTGTTTAACACTGATTAAACTCTTCTCATAAGCATTTCTATTCAGTGCATGGATTTCTCTTGGGGAAGGCTTCCTAAAACAGAAGAGAAACATCAGCAGCCCATGGTCACACTGGGCTTCCTCAAAATCTGTGCCCAAAGTACAAATTAATTCAGAGGGGGCTGGAAGGTTCCAGTTGTGGCAACAGGAGAACAGCTCCAGCTCTTTGCATTAAAGCCTCAGACAGGGAGAGGATGGGATGAGTTCCACCAGCCAGAGGCCTTCCTGAACAGGAAAAAGGCACCAGTCTGCAGCAGTGCAACCATGCAATGCACTTTGCCAGTTCCTGGTGCCTCTTAAACCCAGTTCAGGGTTGAGAAACTTGAGGGGGCCCAACAAAAGATTGCCAAGACAATGAGGGGGTCTAACACACAGCTTCTGAGCACAGACTGAATTAGGCTTGTCTAGCCTGTCACAAAAAACACCAAGTGACAAAGAGCTGTCTGAAAGCATGGAAAAGGAAGTTACAAATGTACCAGAAGCAAGAAAAACCCCATGGAACAAAAAGGTGGGATAAAAAAATGCTGCAGCTCAAAAAGTTTAAATTGGAATTTTTAAAATTTTTTGTTGTTGTTTGCTTGGTTGTTTTCTGTAGGAGTGATATACAGAAGTTGAGCAGGTATTCCAGAGTAGCTGTAGTATATCCATCATCAGATGTTTTTAATATCCAGCAAGAGAATTATATGGCTGACCTTACAATGAGGTTCATGATAATCCTGCTTTGAACAGGAATTATACAGGGATACTTCCAGCTGCTCCTTCTGAAACAAAATATTCTGTCATCTGTAACACGTCTGGATAGGTGCATGGCAGTCTTCATAAAGGGCTGAGAAAATTGACTGGAATAAATGTGTGAGCACCATGTCCCACTCCTGGGAAAATGGAATGGCAGTGCTGGATGTATTTGTGAATCCCTGTCTGCACAGACTTCACAGTACACGGAAGAGATGCAGTCAGGTTATGGAAAGGTGACCAAGCAAATACGGGAATGTCTGGACAAAGAACAGAAGTTTAGGGCAATTTAGGTATCTCAAAGAAATAGCAAATTAAGGGAACCATGAAAAGAGCCAGGGCCAGAACCTTCCAGTGGTTATGTTTGACTCAAAAAGGCAAAACCAAACCAGAGGAGAGTGAACTGCAGCTAACCAAACCCCTCCACTATGATTTCCTAACTCCAAACATCAATGGTCTAATTTTTAATTCAGTAATTATTTATCCTGAGACTGTGGTACTACAGCCATAAAGTAACTGCATTAAAGAAGATGAACACTAACTCAAACAGACCTGTATTTATTCTGGTTTATAGTTTGAAAACAATTTAATGATTAAATAAACACTGAAATTTTGGAGGAGGATGTAAATTTAGCTAGAAACTGTCAATTAGATAACATTAACTATCAAAACTGCTGAGCATGTGTGTTGAAATAAAGAAAAGCACTTCATAAGAGTTTTCTATGGACATGACCTTTAGCATCTAAATAACCAGCTGGAGTGAAATATGTCAGGCTGTTCTGATGATAATTTATAAATGGAAATTTAAGTCCACAAAGAAAACAATCATTCAGCTAGGCTGACACATATTGGCATGCTGAGACTGCCTCAGAAATGTTCCATGACTATTCATTATATATTAAATTTCATGGGATATTTGCATAAGCCTTCAAAAGTGTCTAACCCTGTTATTAGAAGTTCTCATCTTTCTCCTTCATCACCACTCTCACTATTTTAAATGCAAAAGTAGAAAGCAAGAAAACTTCATTTTTCAATTTTTACACGCAAAAAGCACTAAAGAAAACTACAAATTCTAATGAAAACTTTTCTTGAATTCCCAGTTTTCACACTGTCTTGTGATAGCTTTCTGTCTCACGTGTGGCTCTTTTCTGGCAAGGGAACAGTGAAGAGGATTGGTCAGTGGATATTTATGAAATGCTTTGAAGTAAAATAGTGCTCAGACTTTGTGTAGGTAAGTCCAAAGTTCTGTGCTAAGGTTTCAAGTCTTTAGAAAATAATCCTTTAAAGATAAAAAATTTCAATTTCCTCTATTGTCAATGGACAGACCTGATTTTGAAAACAAATTTTGAATTTCATTAAAGGGAAAATGAGCACTCATTGGAGGCCAGAAAAAGACCCATTCCCTGATAGATTTTAAAAGAGCTATATTCATATTTTAAATATTTGCTTTTGGTCAAGGTGCGCAGTCAAAACTTGCACCCATGTATGAAAAACTGAAGTAATCCAGTCCACAAATGCTGACCCTCCAGTTCCTGTTGATGCCTTAGACACCCAGAAAGTGAGTCTTACTATAAATTACCTTAAAAAGGAGCAGAGATAAATAACCCTAAATGCCACCAAAGCACAAAACAGGATCACTGCTGCAGATTTTCAGTAGCACCTACCTCTCTTCACTGACTACAGATAGAAATTAGGCCTTTTATTTCAGTAGAACAAATTCATTTTGCAACAAGTTTTTGAGCACAAATCATGTGAGGAAATTAAACAGGACAAATTCTATAATTCTTCACGATGAAAAAATTCCAGAGGATTCAGGAGATGTGGTTCTCTTTTTCCACAAGATTGAAAACCAACTCCTTTAAAATACTTAGCCCAGACACAGAAAGTATTTACTATTCTGTCCCTCATCTACACACACTTAGTCAATACTGCAATTTCTCTCCTTCCTTCTTTAAAAAATATATTTCAGAAGATATTAAATTATTTTAAAATTGGGAAGAAATGGGCTGTAGGAGACACAGAATATCAGAGAAAAATTTATTCAGCTATTAATAAAGGCATGATCATAGAATTATAGATATCCCCTGAATTGTTATAACCACACTGTTTTCAAGTTCTTAAATTCTTTCAAAAATTCAGTCCTCTTAAATATTATAGTCTGCTTCAGGAACTTCTTGTCTTTCTTCCATTCTCCTATCTTTGTCTCTGTCTTTCAAAGCCTTGACATCTGCTGGCTCTGCTCCTCTTTTTCTACACATTGGCTATCACCTTCCCCCAGAGAACTTGCTCATCTGGGCTACAGCCCACACTTCCCCTCTGATGCTGGAAAACCTCAATAGCCAAACACACTTTACCTGGTGGAGATCCTTCTTATCAGTTTTAAGCTTTTTAGATGCTAAAAAACAACCTTGCAATGCTGGGTTTATTTTTTACTTAACTGAAGAGTCCTTTAGAATTGAAGGGAGTTTCACTTCAAATACAGCTGACACTAACATCGACAAGCCAGAAAAAAAACCCCAAGGTTTGTCCCTCTGTCCAAGGTCCTGAAAAACTCAGAGAGTTTTCCTGAAGGGTTTAAGCCCTGCCCCCATAGATAGAGGAAGCCAAAGGGGACTTGTGCCGTTTTTGGGGAAAATCCTTGCAGAAATACTCCAAATGTACTTAAATGTATTTTAAAAGGCTTTATGTGAAAGGACAATATATTGAAATTCCAAAGGTTGTGACAGAAATAAAGATGCTAACTGGGGCACTTTGCTAATTTTTATGAGGATAATTCTTGCTGTGTATTTATTTCCATGGAAAATAAGTCCATGCTGATTACTATACTTTGATGAAATCCAAGAACTTATATATTATTTATATTACAATGACAATGCAGATTTCTTTGCAGTATTGTCATACAATTGAGTGGATTTATAGTACCTAGAGGCAATATCCCACTAAAAAGAATAAAAGAAGAAAAAGTGAGGGAGGCTATTCTGAGAACTTAAAATGGAAGCTCAACAAGACCACTACTGCCAATATATCCCAGAATGTTCTGCCAGGGATGATAAAATCTGTGTCTTATCATTTGACAGGAATGATACTTCCCAGAGTTTTCTGAGGTTCCACAGGAGCTTTCTTCCATATTGCACAAGATGTAAGTTATGTTGACCTGATCCAAGTCTATAAACAATCCAACTCCAACTCTTGAAATCTGACCGAGCCATCAAAGGATTCTATATGAATAGGAGCACTGACACCTTTAGGTATATTTATCCATCAGTCAGAGCACTGGTAGGAGTACAGAACACCAAAGTGAACATGGAAAGACCCACCAACTCCTGCAGTAAAGCAGAGACCTTTTCCCATGTCCATTCTCTCACAGTCATGCAAACAGAAGTCTGGGAATGCTGTCCAATGCGCAAAGCAAGGCAAGAACCTCCCATCTGAGTATAAGAACAGCTACACTGGTTTGTTGTCAGACCCGGGACTGTGAGAGGTGGTGAGTGAGACCTGGAAATAAGCAAACTTCTTTGTCTAGACTGTGTACACTCACACAGCAGGCATGTATATTAGTGTAAAGTCACTTCTTTCTAAATGTTCTTCAAAATTTTCAGTTTGCAGACTCATGAACATTTTCTACAAGTGGACCAGACCCTCATACAGTATACTGGATGTTGCTTACAGTTAGAGATTGATTTTCTTTCCTGTTTTTTTCATATAGGAGTACTACTCCTGGCTCAAAAGGGCTGGACTATATAACAGCTCTACCTCCATCTCCCTTTATATTTAAAATTCTGTAGACAATTTACTGAGGAAGAAGTTGTGATATGTCTGTGCAGTTGGCACTAGACTGCTGAGGCCAAAAAGTGAGAAAGAATTCCCAAACAAGAAGTGGAAACCACAGGTTTCCTGATAGAATTCATTTGTTAACTGAGTAAAACTGACTGTTAACATTTAACAGTCAATCTGTGAGGAAAAAAGAGAAAAAGAGAGAGAGCACGAGACACAATAGTATGTACCTATTTAATTCAAGTACTGAGGTATTGTTTAAGAAACTCGTCAACATTGAATCACACCATGGAATTGTTCTCATAGAAGTTCTGCCTCTATCAGGGCACAAGGGTTTTATGTGTAATACTTCTTTTCAGGTGGTTTAGTCTCACCTTTTGGTATTTACCTTCTTTCTCCTTCCTATTTTAAAAACATGCATTAATTATCAAGCCAGCCTTTTTCCTTTACCAGCATTTGTCAGTCTGCTAAAACTCTTTTCTTGAACTAATTTTGTGTTTTTCACTTTTATTCTTCTGAGAAAAAAATTGTTTTACTTTTTGCAACTACAAGTATTTCCCTGTGGCTGTGATGTCTTTTGTTTTCATTTTGTATTCTCTTATTTCACAAATCCCCATCACCTTGATCTTACTTTACTGATGGGAGTCTTAACACCAAAACCCAACTTTGTAATTTTTTACAGTCATTGCTGCAAGATATGGAGACTTGTTCATTATAATTTTTAAATAAATTGTATTTGCTTTAAAAAATTGCCTGCCTTCTAAATAAAAATAATTGTGGAAGAATTATTCACTTTCTCTTTTCAAAAATCTCCTGTGACATTGAAAATTCATGAAAATGTTATGAAAATGTGCAGAAAGTTATTGAAATTTGTCACTTTAAATCTGATAACTTTGTGATAAAAATCCTACTGTACATTTAATGAAATAAATTAAAAATTGGGAAATATGTTCTTTTTCAAAATTCTTAAAAACAACCTAGATATCATTGCATGAATAAAGTTTTAAATAGTTCAACCAGCTGTAACCATATAATAATTAGGACTGTATACAGCACTGCAAATAGTCATTAACAAAGCATTTAGAGAGTATTGTAGAGGATCTTAAGACATTCTTATATTTTTTAAGCTTTCAACAATCCTTATCATTCTACATCTCCAGCCTTTATTTTTCCAAATATTTGGGGTTTTCAAGGGTATAATTGGCTAGATTTTGAATTATGTATCAGTGTAATAAATTAAAAAAAAAAAGAAAATTGTTGGAACAAATGGACTTACATACAAATGCAAACATAAAAATTTTAACTTTAGGATTGTAACACAGTCAGTTATGATCCTCTATAAATGTAAACAGAAGAAATGTTAACAGATGCCACTGATATTTTACAAGTAATCCAAATATAGTCCTCTTGGTCTGGCAGCTTGTAACTCAAATTAAATTCTTCCCAAACTAAAGTTGCAACTTCTTTTTAAAGACAAATATCAATATTTGTTCATTCTATGTAAAATATTTTACTCCTTTCCATTATTTGAATGTATAATTTGTATGTTACAAATTATTACCAGTAATGGAACCATCCAAATATTTTCTTCCATGAAACAGAAAGACTGAAACTTTCATAAATGGTTTTCAGACTTCTCAGTTCATCACAAAAAGGTTTTAACCTGAGTTCACATACACTTGTTTCCTTGTGTAACTACCCCAAAAGTGCTACAAATGTAGAGCTTTGTTAATACAGTAAATCAAGGGCAGGCAAGTTCCTGGTTTAATATTCAGAAGAAATGGGAATTATATTGGTCCAATCACATTTAGAGAATTAACCTTCTTATTATGATTCTGTACTTCAGAAGTGGCTCATGTCTTTGTGTGGACAAAAAACATAGAAACTGAAGAGGAATATTTATTTCTTCCAAAAGCACCAATACTTGGAAGCTTGAATGCCTTAAAGCCATAGCACTTTATTCTCCAAAAGAGAAATGGAAATGGAAAGTTTGAAAGTCCCACCTGATCTCATTACTAACATTGCACTCTGTTGGCTAAGGAAGTCTCCTCCATCCAATGGAAAGGTCGGCCTCTGTTACCCCATGCTTCAGGCACTATTTGAAGTAGTTGAGTCCTGCCACGAGGAAAAACTTCTCCAGGAAAAGTTCGGAGTCCAGCACGGCAATGTGGGCAGCCCGGCCTATCAACGTGTTGGCGGTGTTGGGCAGAGCGTGAAACACGTTGTGTCTGATCAACGTGCAGTCCTTGGCCCCAATCAAAGGCTGGAGCAGGTTGTTGATCATTTCTGCGTAAACAGGACCTGAAAAAGGGTTGAGATATCACAACTACATGCCAAAGCTCCCAGACCCTCTCTTTTCTTCCAGTGTCGTTTAATTACAGTCTCGGTGAGAAGGAAAATGGAAATGAGGCCAAAAATAAATGTAAGGGTTAGCAATCCAGTTCAATGGTTTTCCAGGAGGTACCAGAGTGGTGCTCTGATACATGGTTTCTTCGAGCTAGGTCTTATAAGCTCTTGGATATTTATATCACACCCAAGATGGCTCAGCTACCTTAGAAGGCATAAAATCAGCAGGATGGCTTCTGTGGTAGTGTTGGAAACAGAAAAGTTTTAATAAAAGGCAAAATAACAAAACTCCTTACAGAGAAAACTTGAGCCAAGTGCAAAAGGTTCTTGGTCCTGGTAGAACACCCCACAAAAGCAATTAGTTTCTTTGTTCTCTTTCTTTTCTAATAAATTGCTTAGGTGGGACTTTTTGGCTTCTGTCCAATTGGCTATCCCTAAGTTTGAGGTGAAGTCCCCAAGGTCCTATGAGGTGTCTTTTTACCTAATTGAGGAAAGAAACTTCTGGGCTTTTGTCCTTTTTTCGGAGACAAAGGATAGTTTTGTCTCTCCATCATCAGGGGGCACATTCCTACAGTGCTCATCTAATGGAGGCACTGGCCATGAGGAGGGATCTGCTGAAGCTGCTTAGCATGAGCATGGGGCATCCTCAGCCAGTGTTTCCTCTGTCAGTGAAGAAAATGCTCATGCTTCTTTTAATGGAGTGGGGTTGGACTCACACTGCCTATGAATTCAAATGTGAGAGGGTCTGGCATGACACAAGTCCATTTGGATTTCTCTGGTGATTCTAGTCCAGGAAAGGCATAATGTAGAGATAGTTGAGGTGTTTATAGGGGCAGAAACAATGACTCAGGAAACATTTGCTCATAAATGATCTGATGTATTGATAAATGTAATGATCTGCCTCCTACTAGATAAATATGTACCCAAGGAACAGCCGCTGTAGGTGAGATGAAAAATTTCCTTTTAATTAATGTCTGAGGTAGGTAGAAAGAGCTGTAATTGAGGTAAGAGGTGTGAAGGCAATCATGCTGATTATTGGGCCTGTGTGTCTCTTTCTGCTTCCAAAGAATACCTCCATTTCTAGGTAATCACATATGTGAAATGGGGATGAAGTTGCACTGAACATTATTCCTGGATGTGGTATCAAACTGAGGCCATGAAACATTTTATAAATGAATAAGACTGCTAATAACAAAAGCAATACACACAGCCTGGGATCACAGGAGGGCTTCTGGTGGTGTGAGTCTTGATGTGTTTTACAGATTTTATTACAAAAAATATGATTTTAGATCTGTCCCTTAAATTATCTTGCAGTCATTTAAACACTATTACAAACAAAGGGAAACCCTCCTTACTTTGTATGTGAGAAAGATTTCATTATGTGAAAAAAAGGGGAGACAGTACAAGTAAATCAGTAGACTACAGAAAAACATTGTCAAGAGCTAGTTCTATTATCACCTAAAAAAAAAAAATTAGAGGGAAGGGGAGGAAGCAGTAAGAAACCTTTGATTATGACCTGATTGAAATTTGTTTTCATCAGGAAAAGAGCTTCTTGAAAAGCTTCTTTTATTGATTTCAGTAATTTCCTGTGGGAAACGAACACTTTCTTCCTTATCAAATAAACATTTGAGTTTTCATCACGTTGATGAAAAACCCTTCTAATGTAATGACCTCAGTTGCACAGAAATGCAGTTCTTCAGCAGCCTTGGGAATATATAAAAGAACTTAAACATACCTGTGTGTCTGTCCTTAAGTGCATTTTTGCACATTTCTATTCTTGCTGAATGAAAAGGTACGTATCTGTCTTGGGGTGAGGCCACTAACACAACATTTTTAAAATACTGAAGACCTGTGGCAAACATATTAAATACATTAATCACAATTAAGCAAAGAGATGAAAAATAATACATTGTCAGCATGATTATTTCATGTTCAAAGGCTTTTGAAAACCTACAGTGCAAAATAGATTATAATTATTAAAACATGCAATATTAGAAATATTCATAACAGCTTAAACACATTTCTGTTGCTTCTGTGAACTATTTATTACTTATCAACACTCACACATATTAATTGTATATCAACAAGGAAAAGTAAGAACTGTCTGTAAAAAATTCTTTCATTAAAACCTTATTCTTGCAAATATTTATACCTATAAACAGGATCAAGTTCAAAAATAAGCACAATATTAGTAAAATTCTTAAACAAAATAGAGAGAGGGAGAAGAAAAGGAATTGCTATAATATCATACTCTTACATTGGTGTTGAGAGAGTCTTAGGGTCCATCCAGTCCCTGCATACAGCAGTCACTTGACAAATCCACACTGCTGGTACATCAACTGAAAACCCCAAATCCTGCCTCTTCCCTGGAGCTAATGGGGCACTGATGAGCTCCTGCTGTTTGACCTGTCTATGGTCACTTGAGTTCTCCATCACCCACATTTAACAGAAAAGCAAGAAAGTGGATACTGATGACATAACCTACTTGTTCAGAGAATATCCTGAACACACAAGAGCTGTGGGTTTGTCCTTCATCTTTCCCTCCCTCTTATGGGAAAGTGGTCCAGAACCAGAGCTAGGCTGGATGGGGCTTTTAGCTGCCTGGTCTAGTGGAAGGAGTCCCTGCCCATTGCAGGGGATTGGAGCCAGATGATCTTGAAGGCCCATCCATGTCTCTATGATTTCACAATTATGATTTCTAGACTTTCATAGAAAATCTGACCATCACCACCACAATAAAAAGTCCTTCTGGCTGCCTTTCCAAAACCTGTCTTAAGGTGTTTATAATTTTCTTCTTGTGCAATCAAACCAACTGAGTCTGCAAATTTGGTCTGAAGTAAAAGATAGGAGAAGCCCCAGTGAGTGTTACCATAACTAAAACCTTAGGTGAAGAGGCTCAACAGAGAAGAATATTTTATTGTGGGTTTTGTTTTGGTTTTTATTTTCACAACAAGCATGAAGAACATTGGTTAAAGAGATTGAAAGGTAGCAGGGACTTCTACTTTAATAAGAAAGTCAGAAATTGCTGGAGGCTTCAAGAGTCATCTGGCAATGTATGCACAACACTGCTTCTGGCATTCCTCCCTCTGTAGGTTCTCCCCACTTCTTTTGGGAGCAGGGTACCAGGGTAGGGACATCTCTCTATTGACTCAGTATTCCAGCTCATACATTCACAAATGGACACGTCTATATCTTCGGATATTTTGGCTAAGCATCTACCCAGGTGATTTTGACTTTACAGACAACTCTTCTCCACATTTAAATTTCTGCTTTCTCCATTTTCAAGGACAACACCTGCATTTATAGCCTCTTATGTCTCCAGTCTACCAAACTTACAAGCAGCAAATTGCTTTAACTCACTATACATGCTTGGGAATTCATTGCTTGGAAAGTTAAAATAGGAGTTTTTTGTGTAGACCCAATTTTATTGTACCTTGACAGAAGTAAAGGAGCCATCAACTATATTCCATGGAAATAAGAACTAGGGAATCAAAGGGAAAATTCAAATAACACCCATTTACATCAACTTCCTGTCATTGATTGAGTGTAGCATATCTGTAAGATTTAGATGTTCTATTCAGATTAACATAGTGTTTGTTTCCTATTGACAGTGTACAAAAGAATGAGAAAAGAATTAAACATCAAGTAGTGACCTTGTCACTACCTGCTTAGCACCAGTTTGCTCACACTCAATATTAAAAATAATTCTTTAAAAGAAAACAACTGTTTCAACAGAAGGATCATGCTTGCATTCTTTTCTTAAGAAAAGCCTGATTTATTTAATTTATTCATGGCAGACTAAAGAATAGGAAAAAAGATTCTCTATTCAGACATCATTTTTCTAGTGTGAGGCCATACATCTCTCTCTGTAGTACAGAAGTGTCAGTATAGACATGAATAAAATTTGCTCTTCATCTCACAGAGTCATATTTCCTTGAGACAAGAGATGTTAAATTTACAAAAAAATAGTAAAAAAGGAAAAATGGTTTTCATCTTATAGCATAAATTAAGGAATGATGGCCTGTCAAAAATGATGTTTCTTTCTCAAAGAATATAAACTCAGGTGCATGTTTACTACAGCAGGAAGGTCTTATTTAACGCTAACAGTTTGGCAGATGTTATCTGATAACTTTCACAGAAAAAAAAGCACAGATGAAATTGATATTAGATTTTAGACAGGGCAGCCCTTCTAAAAAGCATGTTTAAAGAAAGTTCATTAACAAAATGCAGATTTCCTTAGCTCCCTGGAGAATAGGACAATCCAGCACAAGTCCATGGAATAGCCCTTGGCATTTGCAAGGCTCATCAAGCCCCACTCACCCGTTTTTTGGCTGAGCTGATAGAGGAAACACTTGCGTAGATCCGCATTGTCCCTGAAGGTCAGTTGCAAAAGGGACCCTGACTTTTTTAACTTCTGCATTAGCCATAGACCTGGAATGAAAATTGGCACATAGTTTTATCCTTTGTAAATCATCAAGCAGGAGAGTTAAAGACATGTGCCTATAATAAGGATAGCACTGTAATTTTCTAGAAGTCTTGTTTGATCTTGTACTCCTAACTAACAGGGAGAAAAGTCCAAGAATCTCACACTTTAAAACTAACATTTTAAAACTAAAAGAGGGTAGATTTAGGCTACATACAAGGAAGAAATTCTTTACAATGAGGGTTGTGAGATGCTGGAAAAGGTTGCCCAAATAGGTGGTAAATGTCTCATCCCTGGAAATAATCAAGGTCAGGTTGGACAAGGTTTGGTGCAAACTGATCTAATTGGGAATGTGCCTGCTCAGAACAGGGGTGCAACTAGATGATCTTTAAGGTCCCTTCCAACCCAAACTATTCTATGATTCTGTGGTTGTCTCATATGGTCAGAAAAATACTCAGGAAGACTGAAATGTGGGACACTCCATTTCCACTATAATGTCTCTTTTACAGTCGTGGAGATGCCTCTCTTTATTTGCAGCAGAGGAGAAGTGGGAGACTAAGTGGAAACCAAGGTTCATCTCTCACTGCTGCACACCCCTGAGCTTTCCAGGGCAATATGATGTACCTTGCAAATATTGAAATTGATTTTTTTTTCTGAATTTTGAAGGTTTGAAATCTTCAGCAAATATTTTCCCCAACTTCAAAGTAAAAGTCATGCTATAATAAACTGCTACCTCCAGTTGCCCTCTCATTCACACTGCTCTGGACCACAGCCAGTCAACTTTATCATCAACTCTTACCTGTACTAACCAAAGTGCTGTTGTTGTAAAGGGTTCCCAGGTGAGGCCCAGAGAGGGACAGGAAGGTGTGTAACTTGTTGAGGTAATAGCGAAACCTGGGGCGAGTTAGTACAGATCGAATGATGACATTACCAAGGGAATGTCCAATAAAACTGTTGGAAAAAAAAGAATCACATTAATAGGAAACCCACCTTTGTTTTCTTTAAAATAAATTTAAAGATGGCACAAATGGCTCTGGAGGAGGACTCTGTCAGGACTTTCAATAAGATCCTTTAGTTATCATTTAATGATTTTTTCAGCCTACAAGATTCTCTTTCATGAGAATCTTTCTCTTTCATTCTGATCTATAAGAATGTAAAAATTAATATCACTGATTCAATGGCTTTTGACACAGGGCACTTTAGGAAAAGCTAATTTCACTGGATGTTGCTCATGTAACTCAAACAGTTACACACAATTTGTTTTCTAATAAAGCTTACCTTATTCGGGATATGGAGAGGTTGTACAACTGGATATGCTGAATAATTTCATCCAATAATCGGTCAGTCATTGTATCAAAATCAGCAAAAGTATCAGTCTGTTGAAAAATTAAATGAGTTCATGAATTAAAATATATTATACTTCTTGCAGACTGATGTTATTTTTAAAGTCAAATTCAAACAGAAATGTAACAACCAGTGTAAATTTTCTTTTTACATGCTCAAGGGGGAAGAAGGGAGATTTTTCTCAGTCTCCAGGTCCTCTTTTAAATTGAAGTTCTCCTTGAGAGAACTTCAGAGAGGTTGCTGAGTGATTCCAGAATCATAAGCATGATGCTAAAGCAGCCTGACTTGACACTGGTGAGAGCTGCTAATTCTCAGCTGCTCTAGATACCAAGGTATGCACATGAAAGAAAAGCTTTTGGCATTTAGGATTCAACAGATTACTGCAATAAAATACTTTACAGGATTATATGTTGACATGAGGGTTATGTTGATGCTAAGGATGTCATCACAAAATTATTTGGCCATCTGAATCAAATGCTGTGTGTTTGTTATTCAACAGTCATCAGCAACAGTCATCAGTAAGAGAATGAGTGCTAGAGACAGACGAATAATTTGTTGCTTGCAACAGTACTGCCAGTTGTGAGACAATAAAACAAGCAATATATTTCCAGTCTATACAATTACAGGCAGATCTTATTGAGAACTTTGTAATTTGGCAATCCAACAGGACTCTAAATCAAACTCCTAACTAATGAGATGCCACAAAACAATCATCAAATGTTGGAACAGCTATTCAGAGTAAAGATATGAGTAATTAATGCTTTTGAAACATATGAGTAATTAATGCTTTTGTGACACAACTCATCTTGCTAATTGCAGCTCTTGCACAGCAAAACATGTCGATATTCACTTTGCAGTACAGACTTAAAATAAATGTTCTCATAAACTAAGAACAGTCCAGTAACCTTCTGCCTGTTTGTTTTGTCTGCATTGATAATTAATGATTTCCTCCTAGACTCATTATTCCAAACCTTTCATGTTGCTCTAAAAGTGCAAGAATATCAACCTGAATATTAATCATAACCAAAATATGTCGTGTCATATTTCACCTGATTATATCTCCATTCTTTACTATCACTTCAGCCTGACTGAGCTTGTCAAATGCATTACAAATAAATGCCTAAAAAAGTGATTTGAATTTTCCTCTATAAAGCAAACCAGCTAAATGACTGATTTCTTGGGTCATTTTCAGTGTGGTTCTCAGAGAAGGGAAAAACAGTGATGAGATGCTTTACAATATTAAAATAGCCATCAAGCCACCCAGGTTCCATTTCCAGTGCTGTGAGAACTTCCCCACTCTCCCAGACAATGAGATCTCTAAGTGGTTTCCATTATGGACTCTGGATAAATACAAATGTTGTAAGATGTTTCATTTTCTGAAAACATTCTCTTCTCTTGGAAGAGGCCTTGATGGAAGTGAAGTGGTCTCCTGACTATTTTCACCTTGCTTACATTCACTGTCCAGGTCTGCTGCTGGCAGAGCTGTGTGCTGGAAGTGGCAAGTTCACCCCCATACACAAACCAGCCACTTCAAAATATAAAAGCTTTTGAACAAACAAGGTTAGAAAGTTTTAACTCAGGTTTCTCAGGTACTCATAAATCAGAATAATGTTTCTGACTGCACAATGAAAATCCTTATCTTGTGCATAAAGTTAGGCCTTTGGTCGTAAATATGGCTCCACTGCCAAGCAAAGCACAGGATTCATTTCTGTTTCTCTGCCTAGACCAGCAATCAATTTTTCTGGAAGACATTTCTTTATCATTCAAGGAAATAAATCCCAACAAACACTGCAACAGGAGAAACAATGGCTGATGCAGCAAAGGGAGATGACAACACCTGCTGGATATTCCACATCCTCCAGAGAATTTAGCACCACTAAACTTGCTGCTTTCTGTTGGTGCTCTGTTGCAGGGGCACCAGGCTGCCAAGTTTGCAAACTGGCAGGATAAATCCATTTTCTTCCTCTCAGGTCTAGTCCTATTACTGCTAATGTCATTGCCTTTGACTTTAATGCCAGGAATATTTTCCAATAGGTTTGAACACCCTATCAAATTAGACAGGAATAGAACCAAGACTTTGTGCTAAATACCACATAAAACTCTCTGAATCCCCCAGGGCTTTTGTTTCACTCAGCTGGTGAAAAGGCTTTTGCTGAAGGTACTATTTCAGTGATAGAAAGGAAGACAGAAATTAGCTCTGTTCTACCTGATTTCTTTCAGACATTAGGAAGTCCAGTTTTCCACCAGGAAGTCCCAGTTCAATAAAAGTCTTTACCAGCCGCAGATCTGCACTGTTACCTAGGAACAAATGGTATTTTATAAAATGCAATTCAACAGAAAAATAACCAATATAGAGTCAATTTAACACAACAACCTTGACACCATGGAGTCTTGCTAAGTGCTGCTAAGAACATTATCACACCTCAGGATCGTGCATCGAAACAGCAAGAGAACAGGAATTCCCACAGCCTGCCCAGGTGGGCTGGACCTCACCTGCTGCTGTGGGGGACTGCATAAATAGTGGGTTAGAAAGGGCAAAGATCAGGTCCAGAATAAATCTGTCCTCTATTTGCTGAACAGCAGAGGTAAGACAAAAAGACAACAAGCTCAGGTGAGGCCCCCAGGGACATCTCAATACCTGTGCTGGGCTGTAGAGCTGTAACTTCAGATGCAGAATGGCCCATCTCATGTATTCACAATTAGAGCTGGTGCTCAAATACTATCATACTCCTAATATTTTGATAGAGGCCTCATTCTGTATTAGAAAATTCCAAAGTCTTCTGAAATCTTTTGTGGGTGAAGAAGGTACCACTACCTAACGAGAAGGGCCTTCCTGCTACTGAGATATTCAATGTCAAACAGTCCTGGCACAAGCCAGTGTTTGTTTTTTGGGGGTTTTTTTTGGGTTTTTTTGAGATATCAGAGCCCCTACCACTTTTTATCTATTGTTTCATTGTTAACATCTACACCTTTCTAATTGATATCAATAAAAAGAGAAAGTTCACATTTAACATAGCTGTTTCCTGCTTAGAAAGCATATATGTAAAAAATCCCAAGACCTGCTTCCTCTGCAGTGAAGAATGATTTTTATTCTCTCACTTTATAAAGTTAGCCACTATCTAATCTATAACAGTGTTTTGGGGGTTTAAATAAAATTTCCCTCCTGGGGACATGCTGCAAAACAGTCAAGCATCTGTGGAAAGACAAGGAGTTACTGCAATGCACTCTTCCTGTTCACAGGAGGACTGATGTGCTTTGGTGTAAATTGCTGTTAAAAAAAAAACAAAAAAAACCCAAAAAAACCACCAAAAACCAAAACCAGATAGCAGGACCCCATATATTAGCAGCAATATTTAATATTCTCATAGATCTTTTTATTACAATGGACCAAATAGCATAATAAGTAATAAATACCTAGCTAATACAAATACTTAAATTCTCCATTCTTTCATACTTGCTGAACATCTGTCCTTTTTTTGTAATTTACACCAAAATGACTTACAAATAGCAATTCTTCCTGGCCTTACCATCCAACCCATGGACACAGACAACCAGGTGAATTCCATCTTCCAAATTTTCTTCCTCTTCCTCTGGTGGAAAATATGGGATATCAGAAGCTAGTACAGATAAGTCACTGTACAGAAATCCTTCAATCTTCATTTCTTTTTTAAATTTTTCTTTGGCCTGATAAAAACTGGAGAATACATTAGTTAATCACAATAGAACTGGCTGGTCAGCAACAAACCCTCAAACTACAAATGCGGAGGCTTGTCTTTGTGAGAAATTCTGTTTTCAACTTTCAAGTAGAGATCTGGGTGCAATTCCTTATCTATTAAGACTGAGAGAAGTCAGAATGAAGGGAATAAATTCCATTTCTTTGTAATTTGTCTACATAAAGGGAAAAACTAAAGTGCATTAGCAACTCACACTTGCCAAAGGAATGAAAGAGTAGCAAAAAATAATATTCTGGTAGCTCATAAAATGAGACTGAGGTACAGAGTTAACAATTTTGCCTCTTAACAATGTCATTGGCCTTATAGGTACTGAAATGCAAAATGTATAATTTTTCTACTATCAGATACAGGTATAGTCAGGTAGAAGGTCCTTTCACTCTTCCTCATGCCAGAGTTAAGGGATGCACCTCATGTGGTAGATAATTTGGGGTTAATTTGATTTTAGATTATTTTGAAAACAATTTAGTAGAATTTAGAAGAACATCTCAATGCTGAAATAATCAAGACAATGCCTTTCCTACTAAAGGTCTAAAATTTGACACTCAATTCATCCTGAAGCATTCTGCTGCCTGAAGATGCCAAACTCTTCAGTGGCTTTTTGATTCAGTAAGACTTATCCAGATAATTTCTGAATTAATAGTCACAAAGTGTAGAATTAAGTAGTAAACTGGGAAGGACAAGCTTTGAGATATAACCTTTAAAGCTTGGGGATCTCTTAAGGCAACTTGATATAATCATCGAATCATTGAGATTGGAAAAGATCTCTAAGACACTCAAGTCCAATGATGAGCAATTACTTACATTAGCCCAACTAATTTTAAGGGGCAGAAGAATGAAAAAAATGGCTTTTGGGCCATGAATCTGGAAGCCTTGAATTCATGTGCATGAATGACTGCTCAAATGTTCTGTTTCACAATGAAGAAACACATTCTGTGCTTGGATTTGTCAGGACTTAGGCATGGTGTATAAAACTTCAGGATGCTTTCAAAAGAATAAAAGTAAAGTTGAAAATGAATGTACATGCAGACAGCCAACATTTTGAGCAGCTGAATGGATTGATAAATTTCAGTGCTACTGCTTTTCATCAGCACAGAAGAGACACCAAACTATACTGGAAAAATATAAGGGCTAGTGTTCCAGTCTGTGAAATGGGCCCCTGTGATGTCAAGGTCACAATGAGGCACTTTTGTGTTGGGCAATGAAGCAAGAAACAAAAATAATGCCTCTTCTCCAGCTATCCATGGCTGCAATTCCCTTGTTTTCCAGTTTGAGAAGGTGAAGTTGAGACATATCAGCCAATCTGAATTCCCCATTTCATAGTTTAGCTACTGAATGGAATTATTAAATCAGAGGAGTAAGACAGTCTGTGGCACAGCCCCACAGTGAACTGACTATCAGCGATCGATACTCTGGTGTGGGTAACCTTGATTTCAGGAAGGAGGGTCAGCTCCCAAAGATTATTTGGGTACCTAAATCCCACTGCTTGTCATGAGAATTAAGGACCTGATGTCTTTGGCAGTCTCAGTCTCTCTATGTTTTCATCCTTCCTGTCTATTTAGATTATTCATTCTATATGGACCATTTGTCTGTTTGGATTATTTATACTGAAATTCCTCAGGCAACTGTCTCAAATGCAAGCTTCCTGTATGCCTAGTGCATTAGGGTCCTGAACTGTGTCAGGTTCTCTCAGCATTACAGCTACATTAATGAAGTAATTAGTTAATCTTACTTCAGCATCCTTTCGTTGGTCTCTTCATCCATCTCATCTGAATTAGGACAGACAACTCCGAAGGAGCCCAGCGGCTGGCGCGTGATGGGGAACGCAGCCTGCTTTGCCGAGGAGCCCACCATGGCAGGGGTTTCTTTGAGCACAGAAGAAAAGGGAAGACAGGTGGCTGTGCAAGAGATGGACATGTTAACCACATCAGCAGCCTTTCTGCTTTCCAGGGCTACTCCCTCTGTCGTGGCCAAAGGAGACCCGGTGCCGTTCGCTACAAGTTTATTCTCTTGGCTGTTGGGCTCCTGAGGATGTTCAGCCGGGTGGGCCCCTGATGCAGGGTCTGCTGAGGCAGGTGAGTCATTGAGCTCAATTTCTTGCAAGCAGCCCTGCATTTCTGCATACACTGCTGGGCTCTCATCAGCGAGAGAGCTGCCACATTCTCCTCGCAGTGAGCCAAATTCAGTGGAGGTGTCTGAAGGAGCTGTAACAGGATAGCAAAAATCTGGTACCACCTTTATGCTTTGTAAAAAACTCTCCTCTCCTGAAATTCTACTATTGGAAGAGCCCTGTTGTACTTTTAAACTGTCCGGCTTAAGTTTATCCTTTGGATCCTCAGTGCATGTATCAACCTTATCTATATTTCTGTCCAAGTAATTACAAGCCCTTGGTGTTTTTAAGCTGCACTCACCATTGTTCTCCAGTGACAGGCACTCAGAGACATTAACTTGGAGTTGCTTCGGACAGCTGGGTGGTCTTGTATTTTCCAAACTACAGCAAGTCTCTGGAAAACCTTTCTCCTCGTTCCCTTGTAACTCAGTGTTACTGCTACTGTGCTTGAGGAGGCGATTGGCATGTCTTCTGTGTTCTATTTGTCCACTTTCAGGGGTCATTTGACACTCAGAAAAGTCCATTATTATTTTTCCATCTTTATCCTCTGTTTCCATGCAGCTTCTCAAGTTGTGATCTGAATCTCCTGATGTGGCTTCTCTGTGTTTTGATATATCCACCTCCTCCGGGGGCTCTTCCGGGCTGCTGATCTGAGGGGCAGAGACAGATTTTGTCAGTTTGGTAAGCTCCACTTCCCTCTCCTCTTCCTCAAAGGGCAAAGAGCTGATGGATGTGAGAGATGCCTGGATGCCACTGGGCAAGCTGGTGTTGCTTTCCGTGTGGCCACCCTCCAGGGAATTCCGGTGGATGGCGTGCCTCCGGACCAAGTGGTGCAGGATCTCTCGGTCACTGGGCAGCTCCAGGGCCCGGCTGCGAGCATCAGACCATGCCACCGAGCTGGGTTCACTTTCAATGCCTGAATCAGATATTATAGAGGAGGATCTTTTTATGACCCCTGACATCAGGGTAAATTCTTCACTCTCCTCACTTCGTTGCTCCTTTGTGGCTGATTTCACTTCACAGCTGTGTGAAGGCAAAGCTTTCAAAACAGGGAGATGAGCCTTGGTGTCTGCATCCTCTGGTTTTCCAAGACTGGTCAATTCATTCAGTGCAAGCTCAGATGAAGTGAAATTAGTTTCAGGATGACCAAATTCATCTAGTTCATGTATTTCAGTGCTGTCTTCCAAGCCATCAGTTCCACATGCTCCACACTCATGCTGAGCACTGACAATAAGCGTGGGCTCACGTTTGTGAGAGTCCTTATTGCTGGGTTCCATGTCTCCACAGGTAACATCCGCCCCAAGTCTATTACCTTTTAATAAAACTTCCTTGGATGTTTTAAAGTCTTCTGACATGTGTTCTGTATTGCCTGGCTCTGAGTCAGAAATTGTTTCCTCTCTTGAAACAAAAATATTTTCAGGTTTCCTTTGGCCTTCTTTGTTTATTGTACATACCTGAGATGTGGAGTGCTGGTTTAAACCTTTAGCAGCAGCTTCAGTACTGCTGTGTAGGCATGAGGGATTCCTGCTTATCCTGTCTGTGTGTATTACAGGAGTGTCTTTCTCAAAGTCTCCTTTCATTTCTGCAGTGGCATCATCTGATGCACAGTGTTCATTTTCCAGTTTTACATCCACTCGAGTATTTGCAGGAACCTCAAAATCTGGGAAAACTTCCAAATTCTGATCTAAAGAAAGAAAAGAAAGAAAGAAAGAAAGAAAGAAAGAAAGAAAGAAAGAAAGAAAGAAAGAAAGAAAGAAAGAAAGAAAGAAAGAAAGAAAGAAAGAAAGAAAGAAAGAAAGAAAGAAAGAAAGAAAGAAAGAAAGAAAGAAAGAAAGAAAGAGTATTACCTGTAAGAACACAACAAACCACCCCAGAGATTTTGAAAAGGGATTTTAAACTCTAAAATATTATTCTACACTTTTACATTATAAAAATATACATGCATTAAAGACATATTACAAATGCACATGCCAGAGTGCATTTAACAAGAATTACACTCACTGAACAGTTATAGTTAGGCCAAAGAAGAGAATATTAATAAAATGCACTTTCCTCAGTATAGCTGTACCTATACTGTTAGTTTTTAGAGTGTAGGTAAGCAAAACAAAATGGATACTTCTTTGTATTCCTGGTGTCATTCAATATTGTTCATAGTATAGCTCTTACTTTGAATCAGTTTAATACTCAGTTCAATAATTTAAATATTTTTAATGAGCATTGTCACAATTTAGGCAGTAGAAAAACTGTGGAAGAGTGAATATTTTGTACCACAGGCTATATTCACTAGACTATGGACACCTGTAGTATTAATACATATTGCTTCCTTGGTAATTTTAAAGGCTGAGTGAAAAGAAAAAAGGCAGTAAGACTATGCTAATAACTCTGGAACTAAAAAAATTCTTAATAAAAATTTGGTTTGGGTACTAAAATGGCAAAATATTTTTTGGAAGGCAATGCTGTCTTTCAGGGGTGTGTGGGGCTTTTACACTGTAATTGTGGGGCTTTGTTCTGAGATTTCTTACCACTAGATGTCATAGTGGGGACATCAGTCTAGTGTTTTCTCTTTAAATTAGTCCTATAGCAAAAATAAACAGATCTGATTTTCTTTCTAGATTTTTCCTCCAGCTCTTTTTAAAGAAAACTTAATTTAAAGATGAAAAATGTGAAAGAAATACTCTGCTGTTGGGGAAAACACTAAAATTCAGCTGAATTAGGGGTCACAATCCCTTCCAAGTTCATAAACCCAAGGGATGTGAGATCTCCTATGCTGAGCTGGGGAAGTGCCTCCCTCAGCTCAAGCTGTCTCATGAAGCTGTGCCCTGTGGAGTTTCACTCACCTTTGCAAGGCATGTCTGTGTACCTATCTTCAAAGATAACTGGGAGCGTGTTCCAGTCCCCGTCGATGTCCAGGCATTCCGCCGGCAGCGGGGGCATGCTGGTGAAATAATCCGAATTACGAATTTCTGTAGAAATCTGTGCGTGGCTCTGGATCCTGGCAGCAAAACACAAAACAAATTGAGTGCTTGGGTAGCTGTTTGAGCTAATCTGTGCTGTTTCTACTGTGCTGTTTCTCCATTAGCCCTGCAAGCCCAGATATGCATGCTGAGGACAGAGTCAATGTGTTTAAAGGGAAGCAGTACTGCATGATGGGGGTACCCAGAACTCTGAGAAGGTTTCCATCTCTCAGTTAGAGATATCTATAACTTGCACAACCCCTTCCTGAAAAATCACAGTGGTTTTGAAATTATTCCAGATCCCACTGTCATAGGCTCCTGTTAGCTGCCAGAACCCATTGCTGTCTTCCCAAGGGTCTCAGCTGCTGGCTGGGGCTGGGTCCCTCAGCTGGTTTCTGGTCAGGAAATGAGGTCTGTCACTCTGGCCGTGGTCAGGGTTTCAAAACCCAGATGCAGGAAGCAATAATCCAAAATTTGGTTGAGCAGTACAGGGAGGAACAAAGCCAAGAAGTATGCCTGGCAAGTCCTCTGTCTCACTTACATCAGACCTCAGAGCACTCAGAGAGCTGTCTCACACATGCACCAATCTGGAAGAGCTAAGGCAATTACTCAGCTACTGTCTCTTGACAGAATTACAGAATCATAGAAGAGTTTAGGATTGAAAGGACCTTCAAGATAATTTAGTTCTATCCCCCTGGATGGGTAGGGGCACCTTCCACCAGACCAGTTTGCTCAACCTGGCCTTGAACTCTTCCAGGGATGGAGCAGCCACAAAGTTTCTGAATAAACAATTCCAGTGCCCCACCACCTTTACAGTAAAGAATTTCTTTCTAATACTTGATCTAAACCTATGCTCTTTCAGTTAGAAGCCATTTCCCCTTGTCCTATTGTTACATGTCCTTGTAAAAAGTCCCTCTTTGGCTTTTTTGTAGCCCCCCCATCTGTTTCCATCACTTAGGCCATTCAAAATGCTACCTGGCTCTCCTCAGTGAATGTGACACTAAACTGGCAGATGAATATGTGTTCAGCTATAATTAATACAATAATTTTTATTTCTGATGGACCTTCCTATTTAAATATCTGTCTCGAAAAATGTGGAAAACATGAAATACAGAGAGTAGCACAAAAAGATTTTCATTGATGGTCAGCTGAAAGCAAATCTGTTCTTCATCTTAAAGCCATTATCTCTTGTCTGATTATTACCTACTCTTGTGAAAAAAATGAATAATTGATATTAAAGTGAGCAAGGAGGAATGTTTGTGACCTCCTAGAGGCCTCCACCCTGTGCCACACCCAGCCTACTGGGAATGGTGTGTCCTCTTCTGCCTAAGCAGTCAAATGCTGTCAGGTACAGGAGTGCACAGCTTCACACAAGCCCACGACAGCATGGGAGGCAAAAAACAGCGCCTGTCTGGTAAGAAGGAAAATAAAATGGGGAGAAAGAAGGTACTGCTTGAGGTGGTTGTACAGCACCTGGCACACTGAGCACCGATCTGAGCTGGTGACCTTGTGAGCCCAGCCAATAATCACGACTGCCACATCCAATATCAAGAATACTCTGACAGCCAAGAATCTGTTTTTCTATCTACGTAATCTAGCATATTCAGGAAGACAACCTGGCTCTTCCATGCAGCCTGTATAGACCAAATTTTCTACACAGAACAATTAATAATTTTTTTTTTTACTTACCCTTCTTGATAACCACTGAGAAAAACATTATATTTATCTGTAGGAAATGGGCTACTCCTGTGACTGCCTGGAGAAATAGAAGCACTTCATGCAATTAGGCTTTCCCCTGTGCAGGATTGTGTTTGTTTGAATGGGGCCATGACTGTGTGTGTCCTCATCCCAGGATCCTGACATGGGGTTTTCCTTGTACTCAGCTCCCTAAAATCCTGACACTGGAGAACCAAATGAACACAGCTGGGACCCTGCAGCTACGGTGCTGCTCTAATTTGGCAGAACAAGGCAGCCTTGTACAACCCATCCACTAATGAAGTCAGGGCCCTTTCCATCAACACTGAATCAGCCTTAATGTCCCTAATGACAGCTCTGAGAAAAGCAATTTTCTCCTCTGCACTAGGTCAGAGGCAAATGTCTCACTTAAAAATCATCATTGTGACAGGACATGATGTCATGGCCTTTCAGCCCCTTCTAAAGGATGGGTTTCACACTGGTAACAGTGACAAATAGTCTGGGTAACCTTCATTTCTCAGAAATTCAAATCTGAGCATCCTTCTTTGAACTCTGCCTTGAGGGGTAAGGTCCTGAGTATGATCCGAGTCTTCCACTTGGGTTCATGGGCCAAAACCAAGGGCAGGATTTGCCCTGGCATTGCTTTAAGACTGGTTTCTCACACTTCACAGTTTGGTTACAAGCAAAAATTGGCCAATAGAAAGAAAGACTTACCTTGGAATGGTTTAGGGATGGTAAAAAGCAAGTTTGTAAATGTTAAGATTTGTTGCTTTTCAACAGTTATTTCCCACTAAAAGTACCAGTGCTGGATGTATGTATATATGTAGCCTGAAATTAATTATTTCTGGGGCCAGCCTGATCAGTCACTTAGTTTTGAAACTCATTTCAATAAGTTTACAATATGGAGCTAAAACAGATCCAACGACCTCTCTCTAAATTCCTTCGTACCCTGCAGAAAAAGATCTTGTTCTTGATTGCAAAATATTTTAAAGTAAATTTTTAGTAATTCCAGAGATAGGGGAGTGTTGATGGGTTACTCACAGGCCTTCCTGGAACATGAGCACAGCAGGTTTCTGGTGCTCAGTGTAGAAGAAGGCTTCTGAGAATCTTCTCACCTGAGAGAGAGAGAGAGATGCACAAATTAAACCTAAGATCTGCTGAAAGGTGACAAGTGCCATCAGTCTAAGAACACAGCACTGACTACCAGGACCAGATTCATTAGTGCTGACACTAAAAAAGAGTTCAGTTCTGCTTTGCTTTCCCAGCCCAGCACAAAGCAGCTGTTATTGCAGCACATTGTGCTGCGGGGTAAGACTCCCTTGACAATAAATCAAAGTTTGGTTATCTGCATCTTCTAACTACTTTTCTAAAAGCTGTAAAATTTACCATTTTCCCCTGTATTGTTAAAGTTGGGAAGATTTATTCCTTTCCCACTGTGCAAAAGCAGTAGTGGAGTGATTTATTAAATTAGAAAAATTCATAGTTTATCATCTCTTCTATGGGAACATCCACAGTGACTCTCAAACTACCACAACAGCAAAGGAGGTCTAACATGTCAGCCCAGAGGAGAATGAGCTCTATCACAGTAGAAACACACCTGCCAGTGTCATGATACTCACAAACTGAGAGCTCTTCAAATCCCTTCATGGGCATTAGATATGTTCCTTGTTGGACAATCAATTATAAAAGAGCCATGGATCTGAAGTGGCTGGCAGAGCACAGGGTGTGAAATAAGCTATTAAAAATTCAGTGCTGTCATCTGCCCTGAAATAAGCTTTGAGTTTAAATGAATCAAGCATAATATGCAATCAAATGTACTGAGCTGTTAAACTGCAGCCCATACATTCCTAATGATAATTGTAAAAGTGACCTCTGTTACAGGGACACAAAATGGCAGTGAAAAGCATATGTCAGAGCATCTCAGCATTCCCCTAAATCCCAGCTGTGCTTTAGCAAATGGCCTTACTAAACAAAGGATGAGCGTCCCTTCAAAAAGACTGTGTCTTAACAGTAGGACTTTTCATTTAGGGCTCTCAAACCATTTTCCAGAGGTGAAAAAGTGTAATTACACACAGTTTATATGGGGAGGAACCAGAGCATGCAAAGTTATGTAATTTGACAAAGGTCAAGAAGACAGCTGGCATCAGTCAAGGCTGGAACAAACCAGGGGCTGAGATTCACCTTGCTGGAGCTGGGAGCACACAAAGTTGGCTTCTTTGACTGAAAGCCACCCAGGTCCCCTCAGAGTCAAGGGAGACCTCACAGACTAAGCAGAGGAGTTTCAGCATCAGGCACTCAGCCACCTCTTCCTGAATTTTATGTCCCATTTTTGCAGGCTCTAGAGGAGATTCATTCCAGTTGCTCTGACCTCCACTGACTGACAGGAGCAGAACATAAGCTGAGGTGTGAGTACCCACCCTGCACACTCCTCATGCATGCAGGGTGAATCCTGCCCTTTCCTCCACTGTCCCTACTATAATGATTAGATCAGACTCTGAGTTAAGCTCAGGTGATGTGCTGAGCTGGTGTCTGGTCAATAACCAAGAACGTCCTGATGGAAGACAGAACACTTGCTGAACTAATCAGATAAGCAGATCTGACAATGTTTGCTAAAATGACAAGTGGTTTTGTGCCTTCTTTATTACCAAGTACAAGAAGCAATTTCAACATCAACAATATTAATATTTTGCTGTGTGCACTTCATTGTGAGAAAGGCAAATAGCTATTATATGACAGTGAAGAAAACAAATCCATATTCTTTTTGTTAGTTTTATGAAACCAGTTGAGATGAAATTGTATTTTTTTTATTTGTCACTGTGGTGTTTGGGTTTTTTTAAAAGAAATGTTTATGATTTATGGATATAAATTGACATATGCCCCTTCTCACCCACCTCCTGTTCTATGTCTAATCCTGGTGTTCAAAGTTACTCACTTTATGTAGGATCTTGGGTCACACAAACTCAACCATTTTCATTCCAGAAACTGAAATCTGTAATTTCAAATTCTGGGCTTCACCTCTTCTTCCTCTCCTCTTCAACTCTTGTTGCGCTCACCCCATGTCATGTAAATAGTCATAGAGGCAGAATTGGATTGGAAATATACATCCAAATAAATCTCTAATCTTTATCAAGATGTGACCATTACTGGACTTGCTTTTAAATTTTTAAGATTACCCTTAGCATGTGATGTTCCTGAGTCAGATAAGCTGTGACTTCGGGATGGAGCGTGGCCACCTCTAGGAACTGGGTCCACAGGGCCAGGAGGTGAGAGCAAAGCCAGGCAAGGTCCTTGCTTATCTGCTCTGCTATCTTCTCTGGATTGCTCAGCAGCTGAAGGACAGAAAGGAAATTATGAGATCAAGAATGCTATGGACAAGGATCAGTTAGTAGATCAGATTAAGTTCTTTTAGGAACAACAGCAACAAGAAAAATTTCTCTTGATTTAGGAATATTATTACCAAAACTACCATTTTCAGTTATTTTACCCCAAATAAAGCTGTTGAGACATTTTGTTTTTCTCTTTAAAATCACATATTTTAGTGCAAATGGTCTCAGCTATGCAGTTAGAGTGCAAGAAGTGGGAATAGGTAATTTTTTGCAGGCACTTTACAGCAGGTGTAGTAACTAGGGGAAAAAAAACCAAAGCATGTGTGTTCCAAATTATCCACCAGATGGTGCTGGATGCCCTGAAATAATAAACCATGGCCAGACTGTTAGCAAAGGAGCCCTGTCAGCCATGTCACATTAGAATACAGATAGCTGATTGAGGGGGAACCAAACAAGAAACCTCAAACCAAAACACTGTGTCCTCAACACATGATGCAAGCAGACATCCCAGAGTGTGCTGCAGCCCATGTCCCACACTAGAACATGCTGGGCCTCTGTGTGCCCTCAGCTCTGTGCTAAAGCCCTGCAAGAAAGCAAAGTCACTGCACGCCAAACTTCCTTATTTCACAATTTCAGAGAATCATAGAATCATAGAATCATAGAATCATAGAATAGGTTGGGCTAAAGATCTTCTTCCAACTCCCTGCCATGTGCAGAGACACCTTCCACTATCCCAGGTTGCTCAGAGCCCCATCCAACCTGGCCTTTAACATTTCTACAGATGGGGCATCCACAGCTTCTCTGGGCAACCTGTGCCTGTGTCTCACCACTCTCACAATAGAGGATTTCTTCCTTATATCTAATCTAAACCTCCCCTCTGTCAGTTCAACACCATGCCTACTTGTCCTAGCACTACAGACCCTTGTAAAACATCCCTTTCCAGCTTTCCTGTAGCCTTTTTAGGTACTAGAAGGTGTTAAATTCTCTCCTTGGAATCTTCTCCAGGCTGAACAAACCAAGCTCTCTTAACTTGTCAGCTTGTTAATTTCTTTAATTAGAGACAGACATTGCATTTTACCTCCATGGTATTCACTGGGTTTTTAGGTTTGTTTGGTTTTTTTTTTTTTTTTTTTTTTTTTTTTTGGTTAGGACTGCTCTCTGGCTGAAAGCCTGCTTTTTTTTCACATTTTATTATGCAGGTAGTTTCCAGGTTGGTGACACTGCAAACTAAGCCATGATTAAAAACAAATTGTCTGTGTGTGAGAGCAGCAGAGAAAAACTGTGTTGTCACTGTATTTACACTGTTTGGATGCTATCCTGTTTCAATGACTTGTCCAAAATGGCACAAGCTCCAGGGCTCATTCTGGTATGGGAAAAATCAGGGGGATGCTGGGAAACAAAAGATCTTGCTCAAACATTTCCCTTTGCAGAGTCAGGGTATTACTTTATTTATGGCATCCAATCTTACAGGCTGTATGTCAATGTTAATTTTTTATTTGTTAAGTCAGTAAGGTGCTTCTTACATCATAAACTGAAAGCTCAGTCTTCAAGAAAGATGCATTATTAATGCAAGTCATCTTAGAAATAGGTGTGCGATGGTTATTTGTCCAGTTTACTGGTTATCAAATGTTTGTCAGGGAAGGAGGGAGGATGAGAGAAAGGAAGAGAGACAGGAAGGGAGGGAGGGAGGGAGGGAGGGAGGAGGGAGGAGGGAGGAAGGAAGGAAGGAAGGAAGGAAGGAAGGAAGGAAGGAAGGAAGGAAGGAAGGAAGGAAGGAAGGAAGGAAGGAAGGAAGGAAGGAAGGGAGGAAGGGAGGAAGGGAGGAAGGGAGGAAGGGAGGAAGGGAGGAAGGAGGAAGGAAGGGAGGAAGGAAGGAAGGAAGGAAGGAAGGAAGGAAGGAAGGAAGGAAGGAAGGAAGGAAGGAAGGAAGGAAGGAAGGAAGGAAGGAAGGAAGGAAGGAAGGAAGGAAGGAAGGAAGGAAGGAAGGAAGGAAGGAAGGAAGGAAGGAAGGAAGGAAGGAAGGAATTCTAATTGTGTCTTACTGAACTGAGAATTAGTCCAAAGGAGACTCTAGACTGTGTTGTCTGTCCCATACCCTTACAACTTCTAAGTCCAGTAGAGATGAGGCAGTAAGTTATGCTTCTCTAAATCAATTTTATGTGAAATCAGATTTCCTTCAAAGTATCCAAGTCAGAACTTAAAACTAATAAATTTGTCATTTGAAACAGTTTTAAAACCATAGCTGACAAACCTTAGGTCACAATTTGTAGCAGGAATGTAAATGGACTTCTCATTTGATTTAGACTCATCTTCCTTCCATTAATTGTTACCAAATTCACTTCCCTAGGGAAATGGTAGAATCACCAACCCTGGAATTGTTCAAAAAATGAGCAGTTGGCACATTATTTATATGGTTTACTGGGCATGGTGATATTGGGTCAAAGGATGGACTTGATCATCTTGGAGGTCTTTTCCAAACCTAATGATTCTATGATCCTATGATAAATAAAATATAAGAAATCTCTGATTTTTCCAGTGATCAGCTGGCACTTGCATTTCTTCCTGACACTCTTGATGACTTGTCTTTGTCTCACTTGAAATAAACTTGGCAGGAGCAAGTTCAAGAGTGTAGTTCAGTCACATCTGTGCCAAAATCACTTTTTTGCTCCCATGATCCTCCAAATACATTTAGGTATTTGTATTTGAAAATATATGGTTGAACAACCTGCCAAAGTACTTTTTCTCCTGTCAGCAGAAAAGCTATAATTGCAACCTACCCCAAATAATTTTTTTGTCAGCCTGATACTCAGGATAGGCTCACTGAAGCATGCTAGAATAATCCAGCTGGTGGCTTGTTAACAGTGACAGGAACACCTTATCAGCAACTAATCAAAGTTATGAAAAATATTTTGTGGAAGAGAAACATTAAAGAAACTTTCTGATGGCACCAAATTGCCTTTTTTCCTGCTCTGATGTATTACTGGGCTGTCTCAGTGCACTTGAAAAATGGACTTGAAAAACCTATGGGCAGGTTCTGATGAAGGAAATACCTGCAGCTCCATACAAAGCTGGGATACTGTCTCTTCCACAGATAGCTCCTCTGGGAAAAAAAAAAAACACAAAGAAAGACATCAGGTTTGAGAACAGTGGATGTGAAATATTAATCCTCTGCTGTTTATTCATGAGAGAAGTCAGCCATTTGGTATTCTTCCTGACAGACAAGTTTCTGTTTGGGTGTGGGCACTCCACAACCCACTTTGTACTCCAGCAGGTGCAACTTCTGTTTGTGCAATCTGGACCACTAAACCAGTAAAAATGTTAGTTTTTTGGTGACAAGACAACAGAATTTGACTCTTTGTTGACCCTCTTGTACTAGAAGTTCGACTTTTAGCCTTTGGTATTTATGGCCAACTGTAGAACTGAGTACAGAGTCTGAACAAATGATGAGCAAGGAATGGTTGTCCCTGGTGTGCTACAGAGGACTGTGCATCAACATCAAATTCCTGACCAGTAAAATATTGGGCATCTCTGTTACTGCCTTGTGAAGCTGGAATTACCTCACCACTGCAAGCAGCAGTGTTTTGATTTAGTCCTGAGAGAATCCAGCACAGGGACACTCTGCTTTAAATGCACCACAATCTATCAGGAAAAGGAGGACATCAATCAATTCTCCAGCTTCAGCAGCCTCATTTTGTGATGCGGAACTTTCTAATGGTGTCCGTAAAGAAACAAAGCAGGAACAAAGCAAAACAACTCACAGACCAATGCCCTCCTCAATTCCCAAATGTCTCTTCTCAGATAGCACTGATAAATGGGAAAGGACAGACCAAGATGAGTTCTGCCTTGAAAAGACTCAATCTGAGCTGGTAAAATTTGGAAAATAACCATTCCCACTTTTAATGTCTAAGGTAAGCTACTTTCTTTTTATATATACTACTCAGTAAGCTAAGGAAAAAATAATTAAGAAAACGTGCAGAGATTTATATTTTTGGATTTATCTTAATCTTTTGTAAAAACCTATGAGATTAATATGGCAAATACAGGTGTTACAAGTGGATGAGCCATTTACATTCTTCCCATGCTCAGTGGAGAAGTACAGCAAATACAAGGTGCAGTTTATGCCATCCCAAATTATAAAGCACTACCTGTGTCAGATAACATATTTTTAATTGGGTGTGTTTCACCCCAATGAATGTACAGAGACAGATATAAAAATTTGATTTATATTCATCTTACTGCATGAATCTTACACCCCATAATTTTACTGACTTGTGCAGCAGGTGTCAGAAGATCAGCCTTAAAACCAAATCTTTAGTAATTTTTCAGACTGAATAAAATGATGCAAATAACACTCTGCTCAAGAGGCTAAAAAGGGTATTTGAATTTTGCAAATTTTCATGCATTACAAGAAGTACACTTGCAAATGAAGTGCCTGCTTCAGTACCAGGATTCACTTCCAAACCAGGAAAATGGTGTTTAGAACATAAGCACGTGCTCTGGGGTGATCATGGAGTTGTGGTCACTCATCCATGCAGAGCTCTGCCATCTCACAGCCTGTAACTGCCTCTGGGTGAACCACAAATCCTCAGTTATTTATACCTATAACCAACATCCATGAAGCAGTTTTGTTGCTTGTGTTCCATCTGAGAGCTCATAAGCTGCAAATTAAAATGGTGGTTTGTTTTGTTTTGGTTTTTCTCTCTCTTGTAGGTGGATTGAATAACACACTATGTTACCTACCTATGACTTTTAGACTGTCTTGAAGGGAAATTCATGTTGGGGGACAAGAGATGAAGTGGAAAATAGGATCTATCAAGTCCACAAGTGCATGAAGCATAATGCATTGTGTTTGATAGTTCTTATTTACAAGGACTCTACTGGAAGATTTTACTCCCTTTTAAAACCTGCTGGCCAATGCAATCGACCCTCCTAATGTAATTATCTCTGCAACGTTACAAAATTCATGACTTCAAAACCTGCACAGCACAGAAATACAAAAACACAGATGTGAAACTATGAGGCACATTCCTTGAATTCAAAGAAACAGGTGAGACAGCAGGATTTGAGTGAGATGACTGAGTCTCATTTTCATAGGACCTCATGCTGTCATTACAAAGATGACTAAACACAAATTCCAGAACTCCATCCTTTAAATCCAGCCAGCCAGCACTTGCACATTAGACCTAACAGGTCTGACCAGCCAAAAAACCCTTCTGTCAAAAAAACAGAAAATCTATTAAACAATTGAATTAAGAAGAAAATCAGAATAATTTTGAACAGCAAGTGGTAATTGACAGTGGAGGAATATATTTTGAGTTACAAAGAAGGGAGTTTAATTTAAACCCATTTGTATCACCTTTCAGGTTTTTCTTTTCAACTATAAAAAAATGTTTTCTCAAGAGAAAAAAAATATGTTAAGAGTCTTCCCAAAATTTCATGGCCATACAGAACTAGAAGTTATACTTTTAAAAATGCAGCTGAGGCCAAAAATCACCAAAAGGCAAATATTCTGAACTGTATCAAAATATTTTATTCACCTACACATCAAACCACATCCTATGAAAGGATATACATCATTTGAGGAGTCAGTCATCTTTAACAGCAAAAATAAACACTAATCAGAAAACATAGATGAAAATCCCTTAAAGTCTCTGAACAGACCAAGAATTTTGGTACTAAAATATGTGTGTTTAAAATTGCAGCACTGTAAAATATTCAGTAATTTTAAATGAATTTTCACTTACCCAACTTCAGCTGTGGTAAATCAGGAATCTCATTCATTATGAGGGTGTAGTATGAGTGAAGACCCCTTTGAGCATTCAGGAGCAGAAGACAGAGATCCTTATGCCACTTGTATGCATGCTGCATACAATTTTCAGATGGGACATAAAAGCTGCCCTGTGTAGCAAAAGTATCAAGAAAATAAAGTAGAGAAATTAAAATTCATGGTCTCCATTTCTGTGACAGGTTTCCACAAAAACCCAGTTGGGGAGAGTCATTCATCTCTTTTTACAAAAGTATATAGTGATAGGCCATGGGGTAATGGCTTTAAACTAAAAAAGTGTAGGCTTAGACAGGAGATTAGGAACAAAATTCTTTCCTGTGAGGGTGGTGAGGCCCTGGAACAGGTTATCCAGAAAAGCCGTGGCTGCCCCATCCCTGGGGCTGTTCAGTGCCAGGCTGGATGGGATTTGGATTAACCTGGTCTAGTGGAAGGTGTCTCTGCCCGTGGCAGGGGATTTGAACTAGATGGTGTTTAGGGTCCCTTCCAACCCAAGCCATTCCGTGATTCTTCAATTCTAATCAAGCAGATGGCACCAAAGAGAGATTTTAACCATCCCAACCTCCCAGCCACCCAACTAGTGGGTTATCCAAGAGTGTCTCATTCTACATCTTCATTTTGCCCAAACCATAACAAAATTTTTAGTTCTCAGCAAGGCTGTTACATGAGAAGACCCTCAGACCAAACAATATAACAGAGAAATCTAGCCTGTCCTCCCACGTGTCCCACTGTGGAGCCAGTATCTCTCCCCACAACACAGAGAGTCCTGTGTGAAATACACCCTCTCTTCTGGAGGAGGAGGGGTGGAAAGAGCTATAAAGATGTCTACATTCATTTTCCTTTTCCCTCCTTATTTCCTCCTGCAAAGGTTACAGCTTGATGGAACCATGGTGTGCATTGTAATCTGTATTAGTGAACAATGCAGGTGGCATTGCTACCCCATCAACAAATACGAGCCTCTGTGTACTGCAGGATCAATGTCTGTGTTAGTGTAGCTCTTGTGGGAGAATGGAACAGGACAGATCACAGCATGTTTACCACAAATATTTCCCAAACACTTTTAGGCTTAGAATATAAGCTGAGTTTTCATTAGGTTACCATAAATCAGAAGTTTTCATCTCTGTCAAAAGATGCTTGTATAAATTACTGATATTTAAGATTTGAACTGCTTAAAGTAAAACAATTTCTTAATCCCTGGATTTGGGAAACATGGGCAGTTTGCAACTTACTCCACTGCTTATCACTCACTGCTGGGGTAAGAATACAATTCCTACAGGCCAGACAGGTGCTGACTGCCTTTTTGGACAGTCCCAAAATCTACACATCTCCAGGAGCAACAGAGAAGAACCACATGCCAGCACATCTCCTGTGTTTTTCTCCTTTGACTTCCCTAAAACCTGTATTTCACAAATCTCGGCCTGAGCCAGGATGCTTCCTGCAGTTTCTCATGCCAATCTTCAAGGAGTTAACTAGAATTCTGTGGAAGGCACAAAGAGAACTGCTCTCTAGACCTGCAGAGAAACAGTTGATGATAATTGACAGAGTTGGCTGTTCTTCAAAGGTTTCAAAATCTCCAGCCTCAGCACGGATATTTTTTACTCTCACCATGGCCAAAACAAAAAAGGGAGCATAAAGAAATGCTGCTCAAAACAATAGAAAATTGGAAGTGGATTGGTGTACAATGGCACAATGTCGTGAAAATATGCCCTTCTTTATTATCCACTGCTGAATTTTTTTAGGCAAAAATTAGCCTGGCATTTAAATGCTACACTGCTGAGAAGAAGGAAGAAAGTGAGTTAATTTCATAGCTTATGTGAATGCTGTGACGTAGTGTTGTGCATGACTACACTTTAATAGGTCTATTTTCAGCCATTCCTTGGCATAGATTATAGTCTAAATATAAAAAGTAATAGAAAAATGCAACTGCAGGTGGGCTTAAAACTTGCATAATTAATGTTTAAAATATTAATCAATTGGTCCAGTTTTGAATTCTTTAGCATTTGTCTTCCTATCTCATGGTGCTTTTTCAAATTTGTCCTCGGCTGATTTACACTGGACAACTGACCACATGTTCTAAAAGGCAAACAAAGAATTAGGAGCACTGAGTACAACAACAACAGGCAAGTAAAATTTTCTCCAGCATTTCTCTCCATTGCAATGTAAACTTTCTCAAATTACTGTAAGATGTGGATGGTATACCTGTGTGAATAGAGATCTGCAAAGATTGCTCCAAGCTCTCTTTTCTCCTCCTATCCCAGCTATCTGGGAAGGGTATCTGTGCCAAACAAAGGGGCTGTGCTGTGAGAATGCCATGGCATGAGAGGAACTGCTCTGCACAGACCAGTCTGGGCTGTGCATGAATAAGAGGACATATCATTAAGCATCTTGATTAAATTCTATTAAATGGCAACTGGCTTTGAAACCCTGTTGTTTAATGGGAATATCCATCCTAATTTGAAAAATCTTTTCGTCGAGGTGGAAAGTGAGCATGACAGAAAAAAAGGTGACAAGCTCCAAATTTCTGGTTCTTCAGTGACTTAAAGATATTACTGCTCTCACAGGATTGCTTCTGCTTCTTCTCAGAGTTGTCACACACATACAGGATAGAGAGCAGGACATTACAGAGATTATTAAACCCACCTCAGGGACAGTTTAAACTAATGTGAACTAAGGTCTGTGCATCTTCATCTGCAGGGACCCCAGAGGGCAGGCATCTATCAGATGATGCCATTATAAACTGCTGCAGCTAAACCAGCTTATCCATCACTGTTCAGTAAGCTGAGAAATGTCAAGAAATGTCTTCTTTTGGGATGGTTTAAAGATTGCAGACCTTTCACATTTGCTATTTTAATTGCCTCTTCTGTGCATTTATTCAGGTGATTCCCTATTTCCTTGCCAATAGCTTGAAACACAGATTCAGACTACAGCACTAACAAATTGAGTTTGGTAACAAATATGTCACATGCTGTTCTAAATGGAAAAAAAACAGTTCTCAGGAAAAACAGTGGCTATGACCCATTAAACAGCTACAAAGTGCTCAGCTTTTCAGCTTTCTTGAATCAGGATGACAAATATTGGTTTACTTCTAGTTAAGGCAAACTTCTCATTAAACCAAAAAATAATACTGAAGCTGAAAATCTCACCTTGCACAAAGCCTGATGGCTGCTCTGGGCTTGTAATATCCATTGTAAAAGTACATGTTGGTTTCCTCTGTAAAGATTCTCGTGACCTTTTGAACTAATTCCTTTGGCCTACTGTTATTTTAATCTCATTAATTTTTAGGTAGACAGATTCTTCTATGCTGATTGTAAAATGCATCTGCACTGATTTCCTTTTCCAAGGCCCCCTCTGTCAGTAGTGGTAGACTGCATCTCTGGCTTTTGCCCTTTTCCATTTCTGAAAATTTTGTGAGAACATGAATTCCTGAAAAATTTCACTTCAAGACTTAAGACCCTAAAGGTACTCTGATAGCAAAGATGGATGACAACACAGAAGCCAATAGTAATGACACAAAACAATTTTTTCCATTGAGCCAACATCATTAGGGCAAAATAGATCAAAAATTCTCTTTAGCTCTCCTTTTAGTTCTAAATGTATTTACACAAATATTTTGTATTTTTTAGACAGTAGCCAAATTAAGTTCTGCCTGAGTTTTGGCTATTCTAATTTTCTCTTTGCATACCTTACAACACCCTTGTAGTCCTCCTGAGTTTCCTGCAACTTCTTCCAAAGGTCATAAACTCTCTCCAGCTAAAGAGCTCTGAAAATCTTTTCTCATTAAGAACCCTAAGCATATATGTCTAATTTCTCCATTTCCCTTTTTACTGTGATCATCATCAATCACAGAGTCATAGAATGGTTTGGATTGGTAGGGACCTTAATGATCATTTAGTTCCAAAGCCCCAGCCAAGGGTAGGGAGACCTGACACTAGATAATTTTATAAAGAAAAACCTAGAAAAACGTGAGATAAAAACTACTGCCTAGTGTTTTGGAAATGTAAAGGCTTCAGTTCACTTTGATCATGATGTGCAAAGCTGGACCCTAACACTGGGCCATCACTGACCCTTGACCACCTATCCTCTAAGCAGAACTGCTAGATTTACCCATCCAAGTAAAATAGCCTTCAATATAATAAAATATAGTAAAATAGCCTTCAATAAAACAAACTAAGCATTTTTGCAGTATCCCTGTTGAATACATTTAAGTAAATCAGCCTTTTAAATGAATAGGTTCCCTGTGCAATGCTCTTATCACTCAACAGATTCCTCCTATAATTAGACTGTATTGCTTTATAAATGTACTTTTCCCTTATAATAAAAGAAAGGAAAATTACTTGCAAAAAGCAAACACCTTCATCAAATAAGGTTCATGTCAATTCATTATTCAAATGCAGAGCACAATTTGCAGATATTCACTACCTGTGCACTATGTCTATCTAATATCAAAAGGCACCAACTGAATTTTACGCTTTGTAATGTACATTAAGTAGCTTGTATTTGTTTTGTATTAAAGCAATTCCATGAGCTATGTTAACTGCATGCAACATTCAACAATAGCACTAACAGTTGGTAAATGAGACCCTTTATGTTTAATCTAACTCAACACATTTCACAATTTAGATTCAAATTGCTCGTCAAGAATTTTAATGTACTAAAAAGCCATTCCAGACTAAATAGACAAGTTTTGCAGTCTCCAACCATTTTCCAGTAGCAGAGAAAACTACCCTACCTTTTCTGCTTCTGGGAAAGATTTACAGAACTGCTTGAAACTGAGGGACAAATTTCAGCACCCCAAGACAAATGTAGTTTCTGCATCTGCCCATTTGTCTGCAAGCCCATTTTTATTATCTAATATGAAATTTTATTCTGGTTTCAAACTCAAGGACCAAGGCTTTACTCTCTACTTTGGATGCTGTTTTCTAAGATAGGAGATTTCCAGTGATTTGGTCTTTGGAAATTAAATTATAGTTATGACTTGAGCGAAAAGTTTACTGCTTCCACTTCATTTGTGAAAGTGCTTGAGCAGTGGTGGAAGAAGAACAATTTTTTTATTCCATTTTCTGAAACTGGTTGCATATCAGAAACTACTTTTGTCCTAAAGAGGTTATAATGAAAAATACATTAAAATGAATGCTCAGAGAATTCATGGAAGAGGCAAAGAATGTCTTTTGAGCCATTGTTATGACAGAAATTACATGCAATTTAAAGAGAAAAAAAGAATCTAGATGATTGAAAATAAAAAACTTTTGATGATGATATTTCATGAGGAAAACAAGAACTAACAACCACCACCAACAGCTAAAAGGAAAAATTCCACATTTGGATTGACTAAGAATATTTTTATAAATATTAATGGTGTATATAGAAAAAACCCCATATATATATACACATAAAGATATTGTAGAGTTTTAGATTGGATATTAAAAAAGATTTCTTCACTGCAAGGGTTGTCAGGCATAGGAACCTGTTGCCCAAAAAGTGGTGGAATCATTACCCCTGGAAGTGTTCAAAAATGCCTTGGAGTAGCATTTGAGGACGTGGTTTAATGGTATAAATGATGGTGGTGCTGAGTTGACATCCAATAATCTTAGAGGTCTTTTCCACCCCTAAGGATTCTGCATGTGTGTATATGTATATTTACACCTCCTTTCAGCTATGGAAAACTGCCAAACACAAACAACTCCCCCTCATTAATTCATTCATCAATACAAACATCTTTTACATCCCTGTGCCAGGCAGTGAAAAATTACTGGCAAATCTAAAAAAACCCCATAGTTTCAAGACGTGGAAGCCCACAGAGGCCAGATTGTGGATGCCATTCTGTGGTGACACTGTTTCTTTTCAGCCTGGTTTTTGAATTTTAAATGTTTTTATTGAACAGAGCACCAGAGACTACATATAACAGGCATGGGACCCAAATCTTGGTCCTGTTTGGCAGAAAAATATTGCATTTCTGGTTTTTGTCTGATAGCAGCAGATACGTGAACACAGAACATTCTTGAGGGTCGGATGACACCCACATAAGCCAGCTCCTGTAAATCTCTTTCCTCTAATATCCACTGACAGGTAGAGAGCATGTTTATAGGAGGAACAGCTATGGAAAACTGAGAAAATTCATATTTTCCATTAAAAAAAAAAAAATGAGGACCAAACATTTAAGATAAATAGAAATATTGGACTAGGATGTGCATATTCTATCAATTTAATAAATTCCTTTTTTTTGTATTGATTTATTAGTCTGTATTTGATATGTTGGTTCATTATCCAAAGCTCTAAAATAAAAGTAAAATAATTCTGTTATATTTAAATTCTATTTCAGTTACACTAATTACACTAATCCAAAGCTTCAATAACAGGCAGTAATTAGAAAAGCATTGACAATATATGAAACTATTTATGTTATGCCTCTCACTAAATCTGTTATATAAGAAAATGTAGACTGGTATTTCATAAATACAATTTGACATTTATATTACCTCTAAAAATTAGAGCCACTTTGTTAAAACCCCTGGGATAATAACAGAGTAGAAAAAGTATTTGACATTGCAGTCAGATTTAGTGACAGGTTCAGTGATAATTCACATTTTGTACAAAATTAGCAGTTGGAAAGTATTTGACTTGAGACCTTTAAAAAATGGGAGCCATCAAGCCTGAAAAAGAGCATTCTCTGAACAGATAGATGAGAATTCTCCTGGTCAGCTCTAATTTGTCACATTTGTGTCAGTGACTCTAAGTCACTGTTCTAAATGGAGGTTGTAGGTTTATCACTTGCAATTGGCCAAGGAAGAAGGAGTGGCCAGGAAAGTATTTTTAGGAAAATTACCATCTAAAAATATCATTCTAGTAAAGCAAAAGTGTTTCACAGATTGCACTGATTTCCCTTGAAGTTCTTCTAGGAGAAAAAAACATTGACAATGTTCCAAATGTCTCATAATGACCCACTTAAAAAGAAAAAAAAAAAGATTTCTCATTTAAAATAAAATTTCTGGGTTTTTTTTTATTTTCTTTTTCATCAAGAAAATGTACATATAGCAATATATTTTAGAATTTAAAGGTCAAAAAAACCTCCCTAAATACTTTTGTTCATGCACAGATGTTTTGGTTTCTTGTGTGTTTTTCCTCAGATTTTTCTTTTAGGGGGCGTTTCACGATTTCTTAATTTCTATGCAGTTATTTGAAGTCTCTTTCCTACTCACTTTAAGAGCTGAACTTAGTGACTATAAATCATCACAAGTGTTTATAGTCACAATGGCTCTTCATGTAAAAGCACATATAGGGTATTCTATAGAAGTTCTTGAACAATTCTGATTATGCTAAATAAGAAGGAGAAAATCATTTCCCTCCACCCGATCTCTAGGGTTATACATCACCAAAGAGAAAATTAAAGCTGCAAAAACATTGCTTTAGCAGTAAATTAAGCACTGGGGAAAATGTCTCGTGAAAGTCAGAGCAATGTCTGACCCGAGGCATCCTTCTTCTAAGAGGAGCACCGAATCATCTGGCACAAGAAAAGTTGTATGAATCATGTATAATAGAATCATAGAATCTCCTGATTTGGAAGGGATCCATTAGGATTATTGAATCCAATTCTTTGTCCTCAGCTGCTTCTCATATGTCTTCCTCTCTAGACCCTTCACTCTTCATAGCATTTCACAATTTTCATAGCCTTTCTTTGGACACTCTGAAATACCTTCATATCTTTCTTATGTTGTGGCACCCAAAACTGCCCCCAGGACTGCAGGTGAGGCCACCCCAGTGCAGAGCAGAGTAGGACAGTCCCTTCCCTTGCCCAGCTGGTGATGCTGTGCCTGATGCCCCCAGGACAGGGCTGACCCTCCTGGCTGCCAGAGCCCTGCTGAATCCAACTTTCCACTGACCAGGACCCCCAGATCCTGTCTCACAGCTGCTTTCCAGCCTCATTCCCCAGTCTGTCTGTACATCCAGGTTCCCCATCCCACATGCAGGATCCAACACTTGCCCCTTGTTAATCTCCATAGTGTGGGTGATTGCCCATTTCTCTGATTTGTTGAGATCCCTCTACAGACCCTCCCTTCCTTCAAAGGACTCAACAGCTCCTCCCAGTTTAGTGTCATTGACAAATTTACTTAGTATTTCTTAGTTCTGCAAGATGTTAGTGATGTTGAAGAGCATTGGGAAAAGGATGGAGCCCTGCAGGATCTCACTATTTACATTGCCATCCTGATGTCACCTTGTGTTAGGGAACTGTTTTCACGAACAGGTCGGGACTGCTGGGTTACATTCCTTGAGCTTTTATTGCAGCATCAGCCTCATTCCATGGCTGAGACAATAGAAAGATGCCAAAGCTCACCTACATCCAGCAGCAGCCAAAGATTTCTTTGTTACAGAACATTTTAAAAACTTTCTAGCCAAGAGCATGTTGCTAAAGCTTACAAACAGTTGTTCTAGCCAATTACTAAAAGCACATGTACACGTGCTTCACACCATGCTTGCTTGTCTGCTTTCTGTTAACAATACACAATATTTAATTACTAAGCTTAAAACCTTCTCCTATCTTGCTAAGCATATTTTCCTGCAGTCTTAAGGTCTATCTTAGCCAAGCCTAAGACTCAAACTATTGTTTAATGCCCCTGCTTGCTGTACCATTGTAACTTTTTCTACTTTCAGATTTGCAGCTGCAGCTAATTCTCTGTTCTTTCTAAGGCTGCTTTCTCATATTACTAAAAGTCTTCTTACCTTTACTATTTCCCACATTACCCTGTCCAATACAACCATTTGGGTGTGCTTTTATTTCTCTCTGTTACATCTGTGTCTGAAAATGACATGTTTGTCCATATCTTAATATTATTATTACTAAGAGTCTGTGTAGGGAACATTCACAAAGCACACTGTGATATCCTTTGCATAAGAGATGATAGAGCAACACTGAATAATTACAATTTTATGGGGAAAAATAGCCCAAATATTAAAAAAACTGTTTATGAAGAAAGGCGGACATATTAGATACAAAGATTTATATAAACATCTTTCTATCTATTTAGCTATCTAAAACTGGTCTTTATATGTAATTTTAAAGTAAATAATAATACATACACACTCATGGAGCAAATTCTGATCTCCTAACCAAAAATAACACCATGGAAACATCAAAAAGGGCCTTAATATATTGTCCTTTCTGATTAAAGAGAGTCCATGCTGCTCACAGATAAGGAAAGCAAATCCACTCCTGTTTCTGTGATCAAACAAGGATCCCTTAGCTGAGGAGCTGCCTTGTTGTTACTCATCTCTGCAGGCAGCAGCACAAAACAGTAATTTTTTAAAAGAACACTTGTTAACATCTTTGTCTCTCCCACCTGCATGTACAAACACACGCACATGGAAAAGAGGACACTGTTCAGTGATATTAACACAATTGTGCCATTACAATTGGCATTCAGGACATCAGAAAATGTCAAAAATGTTTTGATTCAACTTGCATGCCTGGCAACAGGGAAGGATGGTCTCAGCTGTGTCTCTGGCTGGGGTGGAGATGGCTTTATGCTGTGCAATTTTACAGGTTAGCACCTGGCAGAGTATTTCTCTTTATATCAATGCTATAAACTGCCTGATATTAAAGTATATGAATAAAGAGCTAAGTTATTAAATAAATTATTTTCCCTAGGATTTTACAGATTATTATTGGCTTTATTTACAAACGTTTACATTACCTAGGGGTTAATGACCAAAGCTCTAATACATGTCACAGTTTGCTTGCATAAGAGTGGTGAGATTAGTATCTAGCAAAACTTTTATATTTAGACCATAAACATGTATTAGTTCATCATCTTGGAATCCCTTCATAGCACAGAGAGAGAAACAGGCATTTTTGGAGCACAGTTCATCCCCTCCACTTCAAATGTTGTTGTTACAGAATCCTAGAATGGTTTGGGTTGGAAGGGACATTAAAGGTCACCCAGTTCCAAACCCCTGCGAGGGGCAGGGACACCTTCCACGATCCCAGGTTGCTCAGAGCCTCAACCAACCTGGCCTTGAACACTTCCAGGACTGAGACATCCAGAGCTTCTACCAGCAACCTCTTCCAATGCCTCATCACTCTCACAGGAATTAATTTCTTCCAATTATCCAACACAAATCTACCCTTAAAATCCACTACCAAAATCTACCCAAATCTACCCAAATCTAACCTTAAAACCTCCCTTGTCCTATTACTTCACACCCTTGAAAAAAGTCCCTCTTCAACATTTTTATAATGCACAATTCCCTAGAAATGCTCCTTGCTTTCCACTGTGTATGAAAGGACTGTGTATGAAGAAAATTAAACTAGAAGCTCAGAGGCAGACAATTCAGAGTTGTGCAGAGAAGTTCCACACCAGTGCTTAAAAAAAAAAAAACAACTACTTAATTCATGTAGTTTTGAACAGAGGAAAAAAATGTGGAGCATCCTGAATTAGAATAAGTATTTTCTTCCCTGAGAGAGGAGAAATGTTTCAAACATCACGATTTGGATTCTTCACTCAGCAGTAATTGCTGACTCCAAGAAGCTGACAATCAGCCCCAGAGCATGTAGTGTGAGCTTGGAAATCCTCTTAAGAAAAATTAGGAGCTGAAGGGACTGAGGTGGAAGTGAAGAGGTGTGCAGGGAGGGGAAGGTCTCATCTTGTCCTCACAGGAGAGAATGGCCACAGCTGATACAAGAGCTGCCTGAAGATTTTGCCAATGCATGCGGGCCAGTGTGGGCCTAACAAACAAATTAAACTCAGTTCTCTTGCAGGTGAATTTTTTTCTCATGGTGTTTGGCAGAATTTGCTATTAAACACAGTGAACTTCTATCAAACTGCATGTACCAAATTACTTGGCTCTGTGTTGCCTTCTGAAGCACAGACATGAAGCAAATGGTCACTCTGACATGCTTTTTATGTAATAAAACCAACAATGAGGACTGCATCTTCCTATTTAGAAATGCCAGGTTCTATTATGTGCTGACAGTCACTGCCAGAGAGAAAGTGACTTCAGGCTTGGATCTCTGTTCACGTAGGATGAGAGCTACAGGAATAATTGATTTTACAGTTCACTGCCCAAACAGGAAAAAAAGAAACATATTAAGCCAACTTAGAAAGAAGTATTTCCTTCTTCAAAGTGAAATGAATCACCCTTCTTTTGGTTTTTTTTTTTTTTTCCAAAGACATTTTCCTTGGTGATTGCAAGCTGTCTAGTCCTTGTGACTTCACAAGAACTGCCACTTAAGCACCACAACAAACCTTTTACAATTTTATAATGAGCTACAAACACAAAATAAATCATACCTTAAACTCACCTATTCACAGTGAATTTAGATAAATTGACACATGCTGAGTCATGTAACTTAGCACAGGACATCATAGCAATTATTTAATGTGGGGAGCATTAAACATAAGGATGCAGAGAGGATGTTCATATGGAAAATATTGTCCAACCTCTTACAGCATATGCCTGTTTCACAGCTTCCCACAAAGGTGGTGGACTCAACTCAGCAGTCACACCACTCTGTCTCTGACCACGGAGTCTGGGGTTCCTTTTCTGCTAGGAAAATGTCATGTCAGTGTACATGACATGTACGTGAGGAGAACCAATGCTGACATTGCATTGTCAGCACATCAGGCAGATTCTAGAAACAACCCAAGTCTCACTGCACTTGTCCACTGATGTTCCACTTGGTCTTTCTGAAATTTGGGTCCTTTCTTACCTTTCCAAAATTTTAACAGGAACTGTCTCAAAATTAAATATCAAAGTGATCAAATAGTTAATGAGTTCTATTTTTAAGGAATAATTATTATGAAATCAGACTGGTTAGGGTTATCCTGATATCCTGCCCCTAAGCACAGGATGCACTGAACAGTCTCATCAATGAAATGTCCCTATTGCAACCACTCTTGCTCTGTTTATGCAGAAGGTCATGCCAATGAAAATTTATTTGGGGCTATTTGAAATTCCCCAACAAGCTGTGCTTGAATTGCATGAAGACCTTGAGCACATGAAGCACACAAAGCTGCCATTTCAAACCAAAAGACCCAAAAACTTCACATCCTGCTACTCTCTCAAAACTATTCTCAGCTACAAATATGTCTGTGTATGGAGGAAGAATTGCTTACTTCAAACACTCGAGCACCATTTGTGCAGAAGAAAAGACTTAAAGGCAAAGACAGGGATTCTTCTGTCCAAAGAAAGGAATATATAAAGAACCAGAAACAACAAAAGTGCAGGAAGGATACAAAAGAGATTATAAAAATTAGGTCTCACTTCAAGGCAGTGGTGAATTTCCTCATTTCTGTTCACATTTTGAAGAAAATACATTTATGAGCTAGATGCTGCCACAAGCAAAATCTGAGGACCACTATTCAAGCATCATATTAATACAGTAAGAAACAGGTCATACTTCCTTTTCTTGGGAAACCTAAAATTCAAAGAGTATATATAAAAAAATATATATTAATAAAAAAATTAAAAGTCTATTTGACTATATTCCACATCAATCCAACATTGCTTTGAGCCATTGCTTTTATTGACACTCACTGGAATTAGTTGTGGGAAACATACATCTACTGTCTTCCAACACAGCACGGTGCCATAAGAAGAATTGTGAATTATTTTAATAACAAGAGTATAGACATGAGTGCCTTTTAGCAGAGTTTATGAATTGCACCATTTGCTTTCCAGGCTACCACAGCAGGTGGCCAAGATCACTGAACCCTGTCATTTTGCTACCACTGGCTTGGCCCCTGAAATTATAGGTACGATCTGAAAATAAGTTTCTAGTAGGTTATTTTGGTTCTTGATCACACTGACTCGCATAGGAGGGAAGATTTACAGTGCCAACCATGCCCACCCAAATCCATTTATTGAGAGCTTTGCCCAGAATTCACTGTTGAAATGTCTATAATCAGAGGAGTTGCTGCACGCTGGTTAATTACCTTTGTATTCACAAATGGAGATAAAAAATGAAATAATCACAACACTATTTCTGATCTTTTCCTCATCTTAGCGAATTTAAACATTAGCAACAATGTCAAACAATGGCTAAAGAGGAAATATTTAACTGTCTTTTGACAGTGAAAAATTACTTCAACCTTTATGAGTTCATTTTTTAAGCAGTTTGACATTTCGTTACCAAGGCAGAGTTTTTGTTTTATTGTTTCCTTCAGCCACAAGTGTTACCAAGTAGGTTCCTATGATTCATATACAAGTGGAAAGAAATCATGTCTCTATTGACAGGACTGTTATTTTTTATTATTATTTACAAATGCTCCTGCACATCCCAGACTTTCTACTTGATTCATGATTGACTTCTATTTTTCCCCAAAGAGGTGAGTAAAAGATTTTGACTTCTATAGTCTTTGTCAAACCAGATCAGAAGACAAATCCAACAAGTCTTGTGTTTTGCAAGCAATCACAGTCAAGAATTTGATGCTCACGGAGGAGACAGGGGTAAACAAAGAGAACAAAATAAAAGCCTAAGCCCTGACAGCTTCAGAAATTGAATTCCTTCCAGCAAAAGTCTTCCTCAAATTACCCAAATATTGTTTTATATCACAGCCCTCACAGTTCCCATCTCTTCAGAACAAGGGCTGTGTCAGTGCTGTCATTTTGCACAATTGTGACAAATCCTACAAAGTTCACAGAAGCACCTTCTGGCAATGTGTTATACCAGCTCTCTCATGGGCTACAGAAATGGGGAGAAAAATAATCCTTTTATTGGGTCTAAATGTGCCTTTTTTCAGGTTACCTGAATTTTGTCCATTATTGTATTGTGAAAAATAATCAACAAAAGATCTGTTGTGAGAACATACTTCAAGGTTTCTTGCAAAACCAAGTCAAATCAATTTTCATTACTTCCCTACTTATTTTGCTGAAGATAATTCTGAGACTCGGAGTCCTGCCACTCAGGTAATTGAACTTGTCAAAGTGACCCAATGAGATCCATTAGATTTTTCTTTTAGAAATGTTTCAAAACCGGTTTTTTAATGACTATTATTTTATTTCATCAGTATTTTCTTATTATTTTATTTCAAATCACACTCAAAAAAATCATTTACAGCCTGGATTAAAGGCACTTTCCTTCTTGCAAAAAATTGCTCTGCACAAAAATTGCTCCTCCTTGGCCCAGGTGCTGTAATTCTGGTCTGGTTTCTTTGATGCGGGGGACGTGGTTTCTATGCCTTTTGCTGCCAGGAAACATCTCCATGTCTAATCCTGTGATTATGCCACATTCCTAAAGTCTTCACTTATGACACTCTCAGGCAATGAATCATTTATAGGTCTTTCACATGCATGCAAACATACATCAAATGGAAAAGCCAATGATAAAATAATATACAGTCCTTTTTATCACTGCAGAAATCTACAATTTCTGTTCTAACACTGAAACAGAAATAATGGCTAATCAGAATATTTCCTGGGTATGTTACTTTATGGCGATTACATTGATATGTTATAATTTACTGCAACAAAATAGAGAGCTTTTGAATAGCTGGAACTGTATAAATTTGCATAAATATTACGTCTTCACAGGTTCATTTTCATAGCCCCATAGATACCTCCTGTATTATGCATAGTACATATACCAGCCCTCAAGTAATTTACACTCAAAGACAATCAAGTTTCATGAGCTATGAGTAACTTACCATTTATTCTGTAGGCCATAATTTTATGGCATTATATAAAATACTTCTAATGAGTTCAGTAGTGGAGAAAGAGACTGATTGGCAGCTCTGGAGAGTTGAACTGCATTTGTTTACAAAAGAAACACAATGTGTAGAGCAGAACCAGAGCTTTACCACCCACATGAACATTACTGAGCGCTGCCTTGGGGGTGTCCTGCTGTCCTGCTCAGCCTTTCACCCTGATCCTCGTCAGCCAGCCCTGTCCGCCAATGCCAGGCAGAACTAATTCCAGCAGAGACACTGCAGACTGCATCTAGGCCCAACAAAACCCTGTGAGATGGCAATGGCTTTTGCCTTGGGTCATCAAAGAGTAGATATATGGTGCCTTCAACTGACTTTATGATTTTATCCTACCCACAGAAAGAATTTGGGAATATCTTGGGAGACCTCATAGCAGCCTTTCAACACTTAAGGGCAACTTATAAGAAATATGGGGACAGGCTTTATAGCAGGGTGTGTGGAGATAGGACAAGAGCTAATGGTTTGAAACTAAAAGAGGGTAGATTTAAATTAGATATTTTGCAATGAGGGTCCTGAGGCACTGGGCCAGACTGCCCAGAGACCTGGTAAATGTCCCATTGTTGCAATAGGACACAAAATAAAATGACACACATGCTGGAACTTCTAAGGTAAAAAAGAGGGGAAGTTTATTCCTGAATTTGATGTGTATAGAATTTGAAAAGTGACTCTGGATTGGAGGATGAAATTGCCACCTCTACAATGACACTGGTCAAACTAATAGTGTATTAATTTTCTTTTTCTCCAGAAAAAAAAAAAAAGTAAAAACAATGCTTATTTACATAAATGTGCGTGAGAAACTCCATTACAAAAATGCAAACATTAGAAGGCTTAGAAGAACTTAGAAGAACAGGGCAACATCCCTTCCCTGGAACATTCAAGGCCAGGTTTGAGGCTCTGAGCAACCTGTTCTAAAGGCTCTTCCAATCCAAACCATTCTATGATTCTATGAAGAAGACAAGGAAGAAAGGGACGAGTAGAGGCTTATCTGTCTTGGTCTTATCAGATGTGCTTGGAACCAGAGGCAGCAGATGAACAATACTGCAGCTCCTTCAACACACCCAGCTAACCTGGGATCATGCAGGGACCGAGTGCACAGACATTAACAATCCATCAGACCCTGTTCAAATACCATACTGTGAAGCTGGGAACTGCACAGGTAAATACTGTGGTAAAACTGGGCTGACTGGAAGCTTGATTTCTCGAGGTTTATGCCTGTCCAAGAAGTAGTGTAAGCTCATTTTCCTCTGACTGTGTCTGGTTTACTGTAAATAAGTCTTTAGATCCATACTCTCCACCAAGTACTCATGTGTGTAACTGCATGAATATTCACATGCTTTTCCTGGTTTTGCAAAGATCTTCCTTGAAGCATTAACCAATTTTGGTCCAAATTTCTTTTCTTTTTGACATTCATCTGAACATTGAGTACAGATTGGATATGTGATTAAGTCAACTTCAGAAGAAGTTACTCTTGTCCTGAAGAGATTCTAAAATTATTCTTATTTTGCCATAAAGCTATAAAAAATGCTTTGTTGGCTAAACATTTGTCTCATGCTATTTACCTCTGTCTGGCAGTGCTTTTGAGAATCAAAATAATACACTGACCCATCTCTTTCTCTTAGCCCATTCTTATCCGATTGTCACACTGCCTAATTTTGACTGATCCTAGGAGAAAATATTAGACCATTTGAATGGGGTCAGTTGGTTTTGCACAAACTGATGTTGCAGGCACTGCACTTCTAAGTCTTCCTGCCTAGCACTGCACCAAAACTGATAATTCTTATCAGCTGTGGAGCTGTTTCTTGGGTCACTATGACTGACATGACAGCTGTGAGCATAGGTGTAGGCTTTTGCTGTCACTTGAAGATTTGTTTCCACAAAACAAGCCAAAGTGGTTGGAAAAAGAGAGATTCTCTTTTCTTGTTCCCCAGCCCCGAGCTGCTGTCTGGGACACTTGCCAATAGCAAAGGGTTGGCTTGCAGAGGATGGATCTCCCCTGCGCTGTGTTGGCATCTCTGCTCACCCTGGAAAGTACTGATTTCTCGAGGTTTATGCCTGTCCAAGAAGTAGTGTAAGCTCATTTTCCTCTGACTGTGTCTGGTTTACTGTAAATAAGTCTTTAGATCCATACTCTCCACCAAGTACTCATGTGTGTAACTGCATGAATATTCACATGCTTTTCCTGGTTTTGCAAAGATCTTCCTTGAAGCATTAACCAATTTTGGTCCAAATTTCTTTTCTTTTTGACATTCATCTGAACATTGTGTACAGATTGGATATGTGATTAAGTCATCTTCAGAAGAAGTTACTCTTGTCCTGAAGAGATTCTAAAATTATTCTTATTTTGCCATAAAGCTACAAAAAATGCTTTGTTGGCTAAACATTTGTCTCATGCTATTTACCTCTGTCTGGCAGTGCTTTTGAGAATCAAAATAATACACTGACCCATCTCTTTCTCTTAGCCCATTCTTATCTGACTGTCACACTGCCTAATTTTGTCTGATCCTAGGAGAAAATATTAGACCATTTGAATGGGGTCAGTTGGTTTTGCACAAACTGATGTTGCAGGCACTGCACTTCTAAGTCTTCCTGCCTAGCACTGCACCAAAACTGATAATTCTTATCAGCTGTGGAGCTGTTTCTTGGGTCACTAGGACTGACATGACAGCTGTGAACAGAGGTGTAGGCTTTTGCTGTCACTTGAAGATTTGTTTCCACAAAACAAGCCAAAGTGGTTGGAAAAAGAGAGATTCTCTTTTCTTGTTCCCCATCCCCGAGCTGCTGTCTGGGACACTTGCCAATAGCAAAGGGTTGGCTTGCAGATGATGGATCTCCCCTGCGCTGTGTTGGCATCTCTGCTCACCCTGGAAAGTCCAGCAGCTCAGGAGCTGTGAGAGCTGATTTGGTCTCCCTTCAGGAACTCTCTCATCATCAGTCAGTGGGAACAGTTGTGCCTTAGGAAGCTAAGGATTTGTGCTCCTTAGGGCATATGAACATGATTTTTAAGCAAGGTACCACTGGGAAAAATACTGAGAAGAAAGAAAGAAAAAGAGAATAATAAAATGTTCTTTCAAAAATTAGAGAGCAGCCAAGTCCAGCTCCTGAAGTGAGGAGTAAAAAGTCTGTCCCAACTGCTACTGCACTTTACTTCAGGGAATAAAGAAAAAAAAAGGTATTGCACAAGCCCCTTCCTATAAATTTCCTGAAAGATCAATGCTGAAATCTCTAGAAAGGAATACCTTGAATTGAAAGAATGTCAGCAAGTGAGCCACATAAATGGATGCAGACAAAGTGAGAAATTATGGCGAGGGAAGCCAAATAAATTCTTCAGTATATAACTGTAATAGTAGCTGTGAAAGAGAAATATGTTCTCCACGCTTAGACTGCCTTTTACCACACTACTTACAACCCTCTAAATTAGCCATAATAAAATACTTTCAGTTATGTAAGTCTAGATGAGATTTGGAATGAGAATGCAGCAATCTGATTATTTGCAATACATAAACAATGCAGAAAAATAGCAAAAAAAAAAAAAAACAAAAACCAACATATGAAAAGAGCAACTTCCTGTGAAAATTCTATTGCTTAACAAAAGGAATCAATTATCAGTCCAATATGAGCAATTCCAAGGATTTTGTCCAGAACAAGTCACCATTACCCTCCCATCTGGAGTCTCATGAGAATCTCCAGTTGATGTCATGGCATTTTCATTGAACACCCATAGCAAAAAGACAGCAAGGCTTTTTTAACACCATGTTTCAGGCCTAAACCCAAATTAATCTCAGTTTTGAACTCCATAAAAATGCAGATCATTGCTTTGCTATATGCTGCATATGTCAGATCAGGAAGTAAGACCCACAGAAAAGAAATATGCCAGTGATTAAAGAAACCAGTTATTGTCACATTATTAGTTACATATTTTCTGCTACAGCTAGGAGATCATTTGGTTTTTCCTAGAGATCAGCCATTTATCTTCAGGCAACCAAAGATTAAAGATTTCATCAGTAATTATCACAAATGGTGCCTTGAACATACTGATTAAAGATACTTGTCATTTTACTTTATAAAGAGCAGTATATCAGCTGTCTTAGTATTTCAGAATAATTATGTGTTGGACATCTACTGGAGTCCCAATCACAGCTAATCACCATTTGCATCAGCAAGACACCCAAGGAATCTTTTAAAACCACCCATTACAAATGCATTCTAACACATGAAAGAAGTGTTTGCCATTAAAAGACTCACACCCAGGGAGAGAAGTCTGAGATGAAAACTAAAGGCATTTCCATGTAAAATTAACAATACTAGATGAAATTCTGATGTAAACTGCATTGAGAAGTTATAAGTAAAAGCTATTTTTAATACTGAGATTTAAAAAAAATATATTTAAAAAAACCAGTAATATGTGTCAGCTGTCTTAGAACCACAGAATCATATTACATATTGCAATTCTCACAACAGATCCTATTTGGGCTCATCTCTAAGACAAAATCACTGCAGAATCAAAGAATATTCTGAGTTGGAAGGGATGTGCAAGAATCATCAAACTGAACTTTTAAGTGAATAGCCTGGACAGGGATCAAACCCATAGCCTTGGGGTTATTAGCCCTATGCTCTAATGAACTGAGATAATCTCAGAGTCTTGTCACTTCAAGAGGTGAAAAAGTGAACTGTTTAGCCAAAGATCCATAACTACAGAGAAAAAAAAGAAGACTAAACCACCGAGTGACTGCTATGAGACATAAAAATGTGGGTTTGAAAAATGTTTTGGTGTTAGGCTAGAACAGCTCAGGTTTTGCATATGTTGCTGAAAAGATGAAAATATTAGCAAACTGTCTGTGGAAAAGAACATTTATCATCAACAAATTTTATTTGAATGACACTCCTGGTTCTTGTGTTATGCCAGGCATAAACCTCATGTCTTTTGGGATTGCTGCATCAAGGCTAGATGAAAGAAGAACACTTCTCATCAAACACCAGCACCTTATTAATGAGAAATCATATGATTAATCAATCTGATTACTTAGAAGTCAATTTATCTGCAGTGCGACTGCTAGCCAAATGAAAATAAGATTACTGTGAGTACAGTTTATTAATAATCCCCAGTATGCCGTTGATTCAACTTGATTATAACACAGCAGGCATGTGATGCACAATATTACAAAGACATTAAACCAGCCTGACAACAGTGAATACAGAAGAGGTTTATGCTACTGGATAAGGCACAGAAATTCCTGAAGTGTAAGTGACCGCTCAATTTGCAGATCTGCAAGGAATAGTTTGTTTTATTGTAGATAAATAAAGCTGCTGTAATTTTCCACCATTCAGCTCTTAGGGCAGTTGAGATCACCTGAAAGAGTGAGTCAGTGTGGAGTTGAGACACAGACCTTGTAACATCCAAAACAGCCCCTTGAACTTGCTCACACAGAAAAGCAATTTAGCAGGCACAGAGGGGAATTCAGGTTCCCCAAAGGGACACCAGTCATACATAGCTCATGAAGCTGTTTCACCCCCCTGCCATCTCCCAAGACTGCAGTAGAGATGATCCTATTTTGAACACATATCCACAGTGATATATATTCCCTGTGAGCATAGGTTATGGGCTGAAAATAACTTGAAAAAATTCCAGTTCTTCTTATTATTTCATAGAATTTATTATTCTGTAGATTATTCTCTTCTAGTTTTTTGACAACAAATTTTTCTTTCTTCATATTTGTCTGACAACCAAAAATATCTTCTTTCAAATATCTTTGTTGTCTTAATTGTTCTTGAAGAGAAAAGTGCAGTAGAGATATAGAGAAAATGTTAGAGAGTTAGAAAAGGAGGAAGGGGGAAAAGAAGTTCCCTGTTTGCTAGATAGGGGAAAATGAGAAGAGACAGAAAGACATTTAAAAAATCACCTAGGTTTAAATAGAATTAATTATTATAACTACTACTCTGCTAAGCCAAGAGATGAGGAAAGTGTCAGTGATGTCCAGAAGTCATTTGGTGAGATCCAGGGAAAATGCTCGTGTACAATCCAAAGCTGCTGGCATTAATTAATCTCCTACAGTGAGAAGTCAGAAGGGCAGAACCAAGAACCCTTCAGGATCTGGCATTAAGCAGTAGCACCTCAGCAGCCCAAATGCAGAAGATTGGGTCAGGAAGTGGAAAGAAGAAGTGGACGGAGATTGATGCAGACTATCTTTAAAAATTAAGGCAGTCAAATGCCTTTTCAGTGAGGAAAAAGCAAATCAATGACAAAAACTAAATGAGCACTTCCACAGTCAACCCGTGGGCCTAAAAAGAGCATTAACTCTCTGATGTATCCAAGCCCTATCAGGAAATAAGAGGGTAAATGGAAAGCATGAGAGGGTAAATGGAAACCTATATATGATATACCAAGGTAAGAGTCTTCTATTTTGTATTCAAGAAATATCTGGAAAAAATAACTTGGTAATTTTAATATCATATTTCAGCACATTTCTGGCTTTCCTGGGGTTTAAGACTACTGTAAATCCAGCCACTACTCTACTGTGTTCAAATCTTTTCTGAACCATGAGTGGTGAATTGTCCTTGTTTAATGTGGGGGAAGGTTCTTTCCTCTCACAGAAGACACCCCTGGTCCCATTCCCCTCTGGTACCAAAAAACTTGCAACATAAACCCAAAACACCATGCTATTAACCCATCTATTGCATATGATGACACTAGTGAGATCAAAATTTACTTTTTGATCCAATCTGCTACTTGAATTTGTAGCATTTATACCAAACCTAAGAAACTGAATAAACTGTGGAGTTAGTAATGCTTCAAACACCATACAAACTACACCTTTCCTGGGGTTTTATGCCTAGACCTCGGGCAAAGGGTGCAGTAGGAATGATTTAGAGTTCCTACACTGGAATTCTGAAGTATTATGGTAAAGTATTCTGGAAGAATAATCTATATGCAGCTTTCAGGAGGAAAATAAGCTTTTTTTTTTGTTTGTTTACTCACAATAACTAAGGCTAAAATAAGGAATTTCTTGACTGTTTGCAGTCTTTGAGTAAACTGAATAATCAGATTTTGTTCCCTAGAAAAGATACTGAACAGAAAGCACTTGGTCAGGAGATGCATTTTAAGAGCCTAAGCCTGGAGATTTCTTAGATCAAAGAAAACACAGAAATGCAGATGAAATGTAGAAGAAGATGAAAATAGTACTAAACAAATTAAAAACAGGACAGACCAACTATCCATAGTCCATAGTCCAGCCATGGACTAAATGTTCCATCGCAGTTTATGACATAAAAAGAAAGTAACCAATTTCCTATAAAACTGATTTCCCCATGTCCTGCCTCTCCATGAAGCTCTGTCAGCCTTGGAAGACCAGATCTATTAATGTTTCACCCTAGATTTAGCCAGTTGCATCAAATCAGAATAAGTTTACAAACAGAAATATGTGTGGTATATTTTGAGCTCTGGTATTAAACAGTTACTAATTCAGACATGCAGTAGGGAAGGTCCAAAGAAAAATATACATAAAGGTAATCAGAGAGGTCTGCAGGTTTTGGGGATTTTACCTCATGAAAAGGGTAGAATCCATTCTATGCCCTCTGGCCATGATGCAAAATTCTCCAAACCAATTGAAGTTTATTAAATACATTCAAACAACCTGGAATCATATCTAGAAGTTTTTAAAGGGGAGAAAATTTGACCCAGTGCTAAGTACTACAGCAAGGTAAGAACTAACATTACTCCTCTTCCTTCAATCCCTTACAGCCTGATATAAACTTCCATATAAACCAGCAGTTAGTCACATGCCCTTTGTTTGGAATTAGTGTAGCCCCTCTTTTCTAGCTCTGAATTGTTTTTTTTTTAAGTTAAGCCAAGAGAAAATAGCTTTTGCTCATTATCATGCATCATGCATAGGGAAAAAGGCCATCATGATCTATTAAATTAAAACACTCAACTCAAGAACAGATGTCATGACTTATGGAGGTTTCTGAAGCTAAGCAAATGCACATCTGGCCATGTGGACTGTACAGAATTATATTTATGATGGTTGGTGTGTGGCATTCTGATGACTGCAGGGTAGCAGTGTGCTAAAGCCAGTTCTTGGCAGAGCAATTTCCTTTTGGTATTTCATGGTTCATCTGCTAGGATAATAATAATTGTATTGGCTCTGACTGGGCTGGAGTTAACTTTGCCCATGGCAGCCCTCCCAGTGCTGTGCTGGGCATTGGTGGCTGCAGAGGTGTTGGTGGCACTGCAGTGCTTTGGCTCCTGCTGAGCATGATGCCTTAGGTTTTAGCTTTTATATTTTTCAGATTCTGTACTGCTTCAGTGTGTAGTTCTGAGCTTCATATTAGGGGATGGTAAACTCTCTGCACAGAGTAGGGAGACAAAACAATTCCTTCTCTAGCTTGGGACCAAGGACAAACAATCCAAATCTCAGGACCAAGAGCATAAACATCATGAACTGAAGAGAGAAAAACAAGAAGGATGGGACTTCATAAACTACAGCTATAATTGGACAATTAACTCCAACATGCTAATGGACCAGAACTTATAAAAGTGAGAGACCTCATGACTGGTCACCCATTTTTTGTGACCATTTTGGTTTCATCCTGGGTGTAGTCCTGGCTGGGCTCTTGTGCTTCCCAAGGTATATCCATGGAGGCCTTTTAATAAATCCCTACTTTATTCTTTAGCTCTGTTTTGTCTCTGTTCTAGGTCAGCCTTGACGAGGCATCAGGCACCAGCTCTGTCTCCAACATTCCCCCATCAGCAGGATGGGAGTGGGCAAGTCCCCCTGGGAGGGGACACAGCCAGGCCAGCTGACCCAAACTGCCAAAGGGATATTCCATACCACAGGATGTGTGCTGAGCAATAACAGCTGAAGAAAAGAAGGAAAAAGGGGAGCATTCACTGTTATAATATTTGTGTTCCAGAGAAACCCTGAAGCCCCACTTCCCGGGAAGTGACTGGACATCACCTGCTGATGGGAAGGAGAGAATGAATCTTTTGTTTTCCTTTGCTTCTGCACATGGCCTTGATTTTACTTCATTAAACAGACTTTACCCACAACTTTTCTCTATTGCACCCTGTCCTGGTGAGGAGGGGAATGATAGAATGTGTTGGTGAGCACCTGGCTTCCAGTTAAGGTCAACTCATTACAATTATCCTGCCATTAAAACAAAAAATAGTCTTCAGAGATAGGTAGAAGATAGAGTTTCCAGCTAAGGAAGAAAATTGGGAAGGAAATAAGTTTGTTGGTTTTTTTTTTTCCTAATTACAACAGACCAAGATTTTTCCATTGAGACTAAAAGCAAAAATGGGAGTGGAGAGCTTTCCATTTCTCTTATTTCAACTTGTCCAGAGGATAATGAAAATTGGCACCACTCTCCAAAGAAGACTCTCTCTAATGTGATGAGATTGGCCTAAAATACAAACAGTTATTTAAATGTCTATGATGTGCACCAGAGAGGCAGAGGTTGAGGTCAGTTTGTTTGCCAAAAGCATACACTGACCCAATGTTTGGGATAGCAGCCTCAGGCCAAACATTCTCTCAGCCCTCGTTAATTCCCTGGTAGTTCCTCTGCACCAAGTGCTCTGGGCTTGTATATTTTTAATATTTATACAGAAAAGCTTTGGCAGGAAAGGTCGAGGGAAGCTGAGGGCAGCATGTTAATCAGAAGCCTTGAATAAAGGTTTCTTAACAGGTTAATGGTTGCAATATTCTGGGGTGAGTTTCTAGAGCTGAGGAAACATTTTTGGCAATAAAAGAAAAAAAAAACAAAACAAAACAAAAAACCAAAATCAAGACAAAGCTAGCACTTAAAAAACATAAAAAAGAAATTAGAAAAAAAGATCAACAAAAATCATTTATCATTTTAAAACAACCAACTTTCTTTTAAAAATTGCAGAATGAGCTCTCCTTTTTACCTGTGGTAATTAGCAAGATCAAAGACACACACTAACTCTGGGACCTGCATTGTGTGTAACACCCTGTCAGAAACACACACGGCACTCTGGACACAAAACCTTCTTTCACAACATCCTTAATAATGACTCATTTCCTCTGACTGTCATAAACAAGAACTGAAAGCCAGGACCTTTTCCTGAATAATTAATTTCACTTTCCAGCAGACACCTGGTCAGGTGAATCCTGTCTTTAAAGTGTCACTGTCCATGGGGGGTATATCCATACATCTTGAACCATGAAATGGCCCATGCAGCTGTGGGCTGAACACCCAGGAACTGTGTAACCAAGCGCCAGGTGGCTCATGCAGAAATGTTTGAAGGGTTGTTCTTCCAAAAAATCCCTCTACAGGAAATATAAAACCATGACATGTTCTCTATAGACAATGTGGATGCTCTGTGTGATGGAATTGAAGCAGGACATCATTCCTCAGCCTCCTTACCTCTGAAGAAGTGGGTTTGCAGTAGCCAGCTCCAAACACCAGATTTTCTAATGACATACTGGACTGGTCTGGTCCCGCCTCCAGGTTGCCTTTACCAAGCCATGAACCTTTCCCTGGACGAGCAAAACTAGAAGGAGAAAAATTGGGAAGAAAAAAGTAATCAGAGGAGCATTGTTAGGGAAGAATCATTGTTGTCCCAGTATTATCTCCTTGCTTAGAAAAGATTTACAATTTTGGCGAGTTTTGCTTTTGTTTTTTTTCAAGTTGAACTGTAAATTCATGTTTTCCTTGAAAATGATCATTGTTCAGCATGTAGTAATGTGAATGAAGTTTCTTTTCTAGGCATTCAGTCAGGTGGTTTGACTGTTATCTTTAACTCACTCCTTTCTCTGCTGTCTTACAGATCTTTCTCCAGCACAACATCACACCAACCCAACCTTTCCATCTACCCACACGGATCACATTCTTATGCAACCTCTCATCAGCTTGATGGATGCAACATCTTTGTCTTTAACATCACCCTTCCTCTTTGAGTTGTGCATGATCTCTCCTAATTACTGATATCTTTTCTAGCTCATCCCAAACTTATTCTTATAGATTGGAAGTTTGGTTGCCACTTCTCACTCTCCCATGGCTTAAGTTTTCAGCACCAAAAGGATAAGACTTTATCCAAAAACCATTTATTTTTTCTGGGTGCAATGTGATTTTACTGTTATCCAAATTCTTTCTCAAAAACCTGACAGACTATAAGTTGTTTTATTCTCAGTGCTGACTATTCTGGTTAGTGCTCCCTTCTGGCTATATTTGTACATTTGCTGTTGAAGACCAAGAGCACATCTAAGGGTGGAATGACCTGTCTGAAGTTTACTCAGCATCAAGCCCACCAAAGTATTGATGCATAGTCAGGGCTCATACTTTGGATTAATCTGAGCAGTATTTACATCCCAGTTAATGATGCCTTTATATTCATTGAGGAGGAATTGGCATTTCCAGTATGAGTCATCTCTTGCTGAAGCAGTGATATCAAATAGATCAGAGGAATTTTACCCTCCAAGTATTTAATTCTAACTGTGGACTGTAAAGAGAAGCTGGATGACTGTCTCATCAACAACTGGAGATGAGATAACCATACTGTTAGTCCCTCTGATAACATATGCTGTACACAAACTACATCAATATTTCAAGAGGGAAATCAGTTTACTTGTGGGGAATGCAATGAGTCAAATTACCAACTGTGATCACTAAAGTGCAATGAAAGTACCCAAAAGGGTTCTTAAAAAACAGGCAAAGATGGAACTGAAATTATGAACTGTAGAGAAAAAGAAAAAACACATTTCCTGTTTGTACCAAGTGCAGTGGCAATGCCACTGGCTTTGTGCTACAGCTCCCAAACTGGGATCATCATCCACAGGTATCTGATGCCCATCCAAGCATCCAAAATCCCATTGTACCCAGGAGACCTGGTCTTTTTGAAAGAATAAAACCTTCCAGGATGGAGAGCACAAAAAACATCTCAAAAGCATAATGTGCCAGAACTAAAAGCCACAGGGAAGTGCCACTCCTGCTGCAATGCCTTTCCAATCCAAGGTTATTTCTCTATGTAGATGTGTATCACATGCCCACATCAGCTCAGATAAAACAAATGAAATTATATCTACACCAGATTCAGTTTTTAAGGACAGATGAAATTGCTGAGTGCTGTACAGAAACACGCAGAAAACAGAGAATCATAGAATTATCCTGAGATGGAAAGGAGCCACAAGAATCGTCAAAATCTGACTCTTGACCCTGCACAGGGCAGCCCCAAGAATCACACCATGTGCCTGGGATATTGCCCAAATGCTTCTTGAACTCTGGAAGGATTTATATTAAATATACTAACAAAAACAATTGTTAATAGCCATACAAAAGGTGAGGTTCTGGTGTGAAACAGTTTTGCAACATTGCAAAAAGAATCTCAAGCAAAATTACAAATTGGACCAGTTTCAGAAGGTTAAACACAAATCCCTGTCTTGCCTGTAGAACAAAACTGCTGCTTGTTATAGATAAATACTGGCAAAAAGGTCATTCCATAAGAAGGAGGATAGGGTAGAACAAATCAGCAAATATCTATTCTTGCTTATGTACATTTTAATTTATGTGATCAAAGCAATTTCCAGCTGGTTGCTTCTAAGCAGCATGAAGCCTTTCCATGTATTTCCTACATGCATCATTTAAGATAAAAGCAATAAATAAATAAACAAATAAATAAAGCTATTTCCAACAGACAAGAGCTTTACACTGCTCTGAATAATTTCAGCTGTTATTGAACGATGTTGTCTGCTGTGGTCTGCTGGAAAGGCTCAAGAAACAAAAATAAAAAATGATTGCTGTGGTATCAGAGAGAGAAGCTTAAACAAATGTTCTGTTCACATGAAAAACTCCTCATTTGAATATGAGCAAAGCTTTCAAAGGTTTAAAGGGAAAGAAGAGCAGTTTTTAATGTTTTTTTTTTATTTATCTTTTGCTTTTACAGCAGAGAAGGGGTTTTAATCTGCTGGTTTTATGGAAATTGATTTCACATAGCACTGCAAAACAAAAACCTTCTTTTGGGAAACTTGCCAATACATCATCAGTCTGCTGAGGATAAGTTTAAGTGGAAGGCTTACAAACTGCTGAGTCCCTCTAATGTTATCTGAAGTATATTATGATGGAAGAAAATTTTTATTAGCAATAACAGGTTCATTTGCTACATCAGTTATTTTTTTGCTGTATTTATTTCTTCTAATTATTTCTGTAAACATTCTCATTTGTAAGAATCATGAACCTTGGTTACTTATGTGTCCATTTGGACTATCTATTTAATAGCACTGATTTAATATCAACATTTAGATCCTTATCCAGTATGATAACCTCAGCTTTTAATTGGAGTCAGGATAAAAAAGGTCGAAAGAGGTAACATGTGTGTGTGCCCAAGAGGATTAAAGTGTGTGCATAAATATTAATATTTTCAATGAAATGTTTCATGGGTTCTCTTTGAGCTGGCCTTTTGATGACCTTATCCATGAGACCATGAGTGGTGAGGCCCTGGCACAGGTTACCAAGAGAATTTGTCGATGCCCCATCCCCAGAAGTTTTTAAGGCCAGCTTGGATGGGGCCCTGAGCAACCTGGTCCAGTGGAAGGTATCTCTGCCCATGGCAGGGAATGAGATAACCTTTAATGTCACTTCCAACCCAAACCATTCTATAATTCTATTATTTTATACCCTTATCCTTCAAAGGAGTCTCCCAATTATTGCAGCAGTCATCTGTGGACACACAGTACAGTAAACTGCCTAGAAAAGTCCATTTTTTTCCCTTCATTACAGCCTGCAAGATCCAGCAATCAAAATTTAAGACCTTTCTGACTCAAAGGTTATATTCAAGCAATTATTTCCAGCAGTCATGGTTACCTTCTATGAATTTGTGTCCATGACTTTGTGATTTATACTTTTGGCCTCTGTAACATCTTCTGGAATGAATTGCTTGTTGCAATAAGTGCTGAACTTTCTGGTTCTTTTGAACTTGCTATTGCAGAATTCAATATGGCAATACTAGGTTCTTGTGTAGCACAAAATATTAAATTATCATTCCCTGTTTTTTTCTCTTCTGTGGACAATTATCTTACATATAAATGAAATGACAGTTTCCTAGCATAAGAAATTGAATCGCCTTAATAAAATGTTAATTCAGATGTGTTATTGAAGCAAATCAGAAAAATTACTTTAGGGTAGTTTAATAGAAAACCATGCTCTCTTTCAGATTCACCTGCCCAAAAAAGAAATACTTTTCTTTCATTTTTAGTTTTGTTTTGGGTCTTTCTTTTTGTAGCAGGGAAGGGTTTAGTTGTTTGAGGTATTTTTGGTATGCAAAGCATTTTTTTTCACAAAGCAAAGTTTTTAGCAGAATGGGGGAAAAAAATAGGATCTGATTCTTGCTTGGGAAAAAAAAAATTGCCTTGCATGACATGAAATTATCAAACTGTAAAAAAAACCCAAACAACCTCCATACATACAATCATCACATTTCTACTGACAAGAAATTTAAATCTTGTGAGTAAACCAGGAGTGGAAATTCAAGAAATGAATTTGTATCCCATTTAGGCCAGATCCTTGGAGAAACTACTTCTTTTTATCTCAGTACCTTATACATAAAATACTACTGCTTTAAAAATTGAAAATATAAGTCAGTCCCATGATTTAGCGTAACTCAGGATTAAACCCTCACAGTCTTCACTAACATCTATTTGCATTTCACCAGTAACTGCCTTCTCCCACAGATCAGGAAAATTGTAGTGACAACACTAATTTCCCTCATTGTTTTAACTCAAATCTTTAATATAGCTTTTGGCAAATTCCTGCTGTCACATGGCCATAGGGTACATGGGTGATCTGTTATTTTTTTCTGAGAATAATCTGTGGATGTTTATGGATTGTGTTGCTCTAGACATGATCCTCTCTTACCCAAGGAGTTTCACTAAGGTTATAATCAGTGACTGTAAAATGTTCTGAGCTTTTTGGGTAAAACTGATAAGGTTTATGAAAATTAAATTTTAATGAAAATACATATCTCTCCTTAGATACCAAACAGAGTCGAGGGGGAATCTGCTTTGAAATCTTTAGTGACTTTTGACTGCTGGAAAATGTTGGCTCATTTGTCCTGAACTTAACCTTAGTTGCTATAAAACTTGAAAGCAGATAAAGCCATGTGGTGATATTTAATTTACTTTTGAGTGGGATTTTTCTTTTTAAATTTGACTCAGAAATTATCATGCTTTTCTTATGTGATTTCCCATCTGGTAACACAGGAGAATGGCATGCAAAAATTGAGGTTTATCTTTGCAGATACGAAACAAACTACCAAATAAAAGAAAATTCAAATGAAAAACCACCCAGTTATTATACATGATATCCTAGAGGAAAATAATATAAACCGGTATTCTTCTAATAAACATATTATGGAAGGAATAGCTCTTTACTGCATAAAAGTTCCATTTTCTTTCTGCAGAACAATTTATTTGCCAACAGTGTGGAGAGGGGGAATAAGGGAAGAACTTTAGCCCCCATTAAATTATTTGTGCAGTTTCAGACACAAGCTGCCCCTAAGCAGGAGTCAGCAACACTTCCAGCTGTAGGAGAATGGACCTGCACAATCTGCACCCAGATTCAAGGTACACAAGGCAGCCCAGTGTGTGTATCATTTACAGATGGAACAGTTGTGCTTTTGAGGAACAGAAGGATGCCTGGAAGTAAACAAATTTAGGTGAGATAAAATTGCTCAAGAAGGGTCAGGCTTGGCCTAATTCCTCAGTGCAGTGAAGCAGAGAACAGGATCAGGGCTAGATCAGCGATCTTTAAATACATTGTGTCCCTCTGATTCTGTTTCCTCTTCCAGAAAGAACAAGGTAAAGGCACTGAAAAACTGAGTATCTGTGTCTTGGTTGTTCCACCAATAAAATGTGTGTTATATTATTTCCCCATCTCAGATTCCACCAAGATTTCTTGTTTTTCAAACAGTGATTTGGAGATGAACAATTAAGAATTCAATGTTAACAAGTAAAATCTTGAAAGCCTACTTTGTTTTTTTCACATAAACTTATGTATAGAATTGGGGAAAGGAATAGAAAGTTGAGGAGAATCCAGAAAGCTGGGAAAAATAAACCCCTTTCATGTGTAAGCAAGGGGAAACAGGTTTGCCAGCTGCCCATGGCAAAGGGTCTGCTTATCTGCAGCAATTTCAAGACTGGATTTTTTTTTAATTTCCTTGGTGGTTTGGGCTTTCATTTTTGCAGAAGCAGTGAAGAGCTCTCTGGAATTAATGAGCCATGTTTCTTGTGTTTGCCTCATAAGTCCAGTGTAAGAAAGGCCCTGTGCTTGCAGCATGCCTGAAACTATGCAGGTCTCTACACCACAGACCCACCACATTTTCCTTTGGGGAAAAACATGAAATATTCCTTGAAGTTTAAGTTATGCTGGAGCAAAATGTTTTTCCTAACAGCTGCAGCTGGGCTAATGAGCGCTGGCTGCACTCACAGCCCTGACTAGTGACAGGGAGCTAAGGGAGAAGTCAGTGCCTCAGGCCAGAAACCAAACTCATCTATACAAATGAGAAAACTTGAGTCCACAGCCCCCACTCCTCCTCCTCCTCACCTTCCTCTTACAAGTATCTGCTCACATTTAGCCTCTGGATCTTAGGGAAGAGAATGGAAGGCATTTAGGCTGGGCCTCAGCAGGGGAGCAGTCTCAAGCTTGGACATTGTTCCCTTTTTTTGGTTATCTTTTGACAGCCTCACCTGCTCATCTCCTGTCACCCTGGGTAAAATGAGGTGCCAAAGGCAAGCCCTCAACTTTCCAAAGAGAACTGCCACTTGTGTCATATTAGGATGTGGCATCCAGCTCCCGCTGTGGGTTCTGCTCTATTTCTCCCACATTCTAAAAGTCTGAAATCCAACTCCATGATCTGCAGGTGCCACAAGCACTCAGTGCAGACACCACTCCCTGCTCTGCCCCAGCACAGCTCCAGCCCTGGTGTCACAGTGTCCTGCTCTGCCTTGTCAAAGGGTTTGGGCTTAGGCACCCCTCACACGTGAGGGGAGAAGTGTTTCAAGTCAACAAAAGAGCTATTACAGCCACCAACCCTACATTGCAGTTCTCCCCTATTATTCCACTCCTGCCTGGAAAGAAAAGTCTTGATCTTGCTCCCTGGCAGTCCAGCTTCCTGAGCCACTCCTGGGGTCCTTTTTAGAGAAGTCAAAGATCTCTAAGGATCAGAGAAAGAGTTTTTAACCAAGCTCTGGCTCGGTGCTCAGCAAGGACAAGTAAAACCAAGCAGTCCCTTCTCTGCTGCAGATGAATGCAGCTGCCCAAGGAGCACCAGAGATGAGGCAATCCAAGCACCAAAGCATCACACCATACTTGTGGTCATCCCACAGGTACAGCAAATATGATTGCTCTGGAGATAAGTGGGCCCACAAGACCCTCACGAGGTTCAACAGATCCAAGTGTCACCCCTGAGTTTGGAAATTCCCAGGTGAGAGTACAGACTGAGACTCACTGAGAGGAGCCCTGCAAAGAAGAACCTGAGGGTTCTGGTGGATGGAAAACTGAAGAGGAGGCAAAAACGTGCAGCTCAGAAAGCCAGGCATGCCCTGGGCTGCATCCAAAGCCCAACGAGCAGCAGGTGAAGGGAGGGGATTCTGCTCCTCTGCCCTGCCCTTGTGAGACCCCAGCTGCAGTGCTGCATCCAGCTCTGGCATCCCCAGCACATGAGATTGTGGGATAGTGTGGACCTCTCAGAGCAGGCCTAGAGGAGGCGACAAAAGTGGTCAGAGGGCTGGAGCATCTCTCCTCTGAGGACAGGCTGAGAGAGCTGACACTGTTCAGCCTTGAGAAGAAAAGGCTCCAGGGTGCCATTGCAGCACCTTTCAGTACCTAAGGGTAGATTATAAAAAAGAGCAAAAGAGGTGTTTGACAAGGGGAGGTAGTGATAGGACAAGGGGAAATGGCTTTATACTGAGAAAGATTTATTTCAGATTTTAGGATGAATATTTTCTTACTGTGAGGGGGTGAGGCCCTAGTGCAGGTTGCCCAGAGAAACTGTGGCTGCCCCATCCATGGATGTATTCAAGGCCAGGTTGGATGGGGCTCGGAGCAACCTGGGACAGTGGAAGTTGTCCCTGCCCATGGAAGGGGAGTTGGAACTAAAATATCTTTAAGGTACTTTCCAACTCAAACCATTCTATGATTCTGCGCTAACAAAGCTGGAGATGAGTTCACTCAAAGTCTGCCTCACCACCTTCCTACTCAGCCTCTCACTTTCTCAGTAAATCCACAAAGCCATTAGAAGTTGCCATGAACTTGGACTGTGTCAAAAAGCTGTGTTACACTTTTTAGTAAAGCTGAATCACAAATTTTAGTAAAGCTGAATCACAAAATTCCCATCCAGAAGCCTGCAAAAGATCCCAGCCATGTGAATTTTACTCATTCTCAGGCTGGTAAAAGGTGAGGGCTTCAAAGTCTCAAACCTGATGTAATATTTATTATATCAGAATTTTTAACCAGGAAAAACATCAATATCAAAATGTTCACTTGTCAAAGAAGCAGGAGGTAATGGAGGCACCCTGGAAAGGTTTCCCCAGCAGGAGCTGTTTGTGAGTATGCACCACACTGAAGAGAAAAGCCTGGATTGGTCTTGTGGTTTTCCTCCTTAAGCACAAACAACATGGGAGAACTTGAACAAAAGTATCTATTTTGTTACCAGAATATGAAAAGCTGAGTCCACATGGCATGTATGAGCTGATAGATGTGCTTCAAGCAAAGTGGTATTGCAGGAAAACTTCAACACAGCAGTGAATTTAAATTTTACATAATTATTTTCAGGGTAGATCTAGAATTGTTGCAATTTTACATATATGTCTATGGATATATGTAGGAATAATGTGTATATACACACAAGGTATGTGCCATGATGGGGCAGTTCAAGGTAGCAAATGAAACCACAGCAAAACACTGCTGGCTTTATTCTTTTTTTCCTTAATAATGTATTTATTCCCATCCTTGGATGTGTGCCAGGCCAGCCTGGATGGGGCTTTGAACAGCTTGGTCTAGTGGGAGATGTCCCTGCTCATGTCAGGAGGGCTGGAACTAACTGATCTTTTAAGGTCCCTTCCAACCCAATCCATTCTGTGTTTGCATGATTTGAGGTTTATCTTTTTCTATAATGTGACAAAAGAAGACTCTATAGTCATTCAGGTTCTATTGTGTTATAAAAAAAAATCTGATTGTATACTTAATTTTTTTATGCTCCTAATAGCCTCCAGTGATAAATGATAAAAAGCTAAGTTCTGAGCCATGGGAATCCCAAATAAGTTTTAATTGGCTGGTTTTGTTTTAGAGTGCTTGGAAGTACCATTTATTTTACATTACTGTCTTCATCCTGATTTATATAGAGAGAATGCATGATATAAAAACTCTTTGGGTTTGGAATATTTATCAAGAAGGAGATAAATCCTCACTATCACTCTTTAAAATGATTTTATAGGCTTAAGAAAATGAGACTGTATATTGTGTTGCCAAAAATCTTCATTCCACCACATTAAGTAAATACACTGTATACTTCACAAATGTCCACAAAATAGTATTTTAAAAGCTTTAATAATCTGACTAAGGAGCAGTTGCTCATGATGTGATTTATGCCTAATAACAGTAACAAGGCTGTGCAACCCCATTCATTAGAGGATAACACAGAACTGGGAAACAGTCATTAAGCCTCTTAAGCTATTGTTCTTTCATCCTTTCCTGTAGTAGCACAGTGAGCAAATTATCTGATCAAAACTCTCTGGTTAGAAGTAATCTGTTACAATCTAATTCACTGTTTAAAAAGTCAACACACAGAAAATCAGAGATACAGCAGTTACCTGTATCACATCAGCAGAACACAGATATGTCACTCTGATCTGCTGGTATGGGACACATCCCTGTCACGTCTCACAGAATCCTTCAGCCTTAGAATGGATTGGTTTGAAAGGGACCTTAAAGGTTATCTTGTTTCAGCCTTCCTGCCATGGGCAGGGACATCCTCCACTAGAGCAGGTTGCTCAAAGCCCCATCCAATTTGACCTTGAACAGTTTCAGGGATGGGGCATCCACAACTTCTCAACTTGTCATAATCTCAGGTTCAGCCTCTTAAAATCCCAATTCATTCTGTGGAATCATGTTCAAGCAATGCCTTTACACTAACAGAGAACTGAACGCAAAGAAGAATTAAGTCAAAACACAAAACCCGAGGAAAACAAACTCTACAGATTTGTCTTTCCTTTCTGACACCGTGCTCTTTGCACAATATTTGACAAAATTAAGAATTCTTGGTCATTTCAGAAAAAAGACCTTGCTGGAGTTAAGGGAAGCTGAACAAATCTGAATGCTGCATTTTGCTTCAAAACCAAACGAGTTCCCTCCCTCCCTCCCTCCCTCCCAGCCCTCTCTATCTCACATGCTGACAAGATTGGGCTCTAAGTAAATTGCCAGAAAGACCTTTGCTTCCCTTCACCTGCTCTAAATATTAGAGGATATTGACCTCCAGCCCTGTTTTACTTAAAGTAGTTCTGAATTATTTTCTTGTCATTATGAATCAGATAATACAAAGCACACCTAGACCCCATGGCAGCTGGTATTATAGTGCTGCAGAGTCAAACCAGATGAAGCTGCAAAGGAAAATCCAGTGGAGCCTTAACCAGCACTGACTCCTGCGTGCTTCCTCCAAACCACTTCATGAATTATGCTCATGCACGGAGGCCATAGATGAGTCCAGCTGCCATAAATGCTTTACAAATCATCAGAGAGGAAAAAGGTAAATGCTTTTAGTTGCTTTTAGACTAAAGAGGAAAAACAACCAAGGAAAACACAGTTTGCATTTTCCCCATTACAGGTGGGGAAATAGACACCAAGACTAACGCAAATTCTTAACCTCTTTCCCAAAATTTTGTTATTTTTTGACCAGACCCCCAGTGTCTTACTAAGGGAAGAAACCTGTGTCACAGTTTAGTTCTAAACCCCAATCTCCAGCCTCTCAGCTCAGGACCAAAACCACCTTTAAATTAAATTATCCTCTCTGCTTCTCCCATCCAATGAGTAAACTGTATGAGAGAACCCAGCAGAGGAAGCTCCTCTGCCTTCCCACAGCCATTCCCGTGCCATTACCTGATCAGAGGCTGGTGCAGAGCCACCAGGGAGGCGTGCACCGTGACGGAGACCACGGAGAGGTGGAAATAGTCGAACATGACGGGAACGTGGTGGTGCAGCCCTCGGCGGGGGTGGAAGTGCAGGCACAGGGTGCGGCTGCTGATCATGGGGATGGCGGGCACATCCCTCAGCCTGCAAGGGAAAGGGGTTTGCAGGGGTCAGTGAAAGGCTGAGCTGGCACAGCCCGTAATGCACTACAGGCAGCAGACAGAGACGGCTGGAGGTGAAATTTTATCACTCTCCAGCTTCATAAGTTTTAATGTAACTGAAGAGCATCTCATGCTGTGCTCGTGCCAAACATAAATATTAATACTAATGTAGATGTAATTAACATAAATAGAAATACAAAAACCATAAAGAACATATGCAGAGTTATATATGAATATACAGTATACAAGAAGAACAGATGTGATACAGTTCTGGTTTTCCCTGGTGATTGCCCTTGATGTCCAGCTATGCAATAGCAGGTACATCAAGATCTAAATAGCAGAAGCAAATGCATTTAGCAAACTGTTCAGTTTATTTGAGTGTTCATAGATGGGAAGCCACACCGTTTGTGTGTGGCGTTCACATTCTCTGAAAAAATCCCTTCGGCCAGGATTTTTCTCCTGGGAAGCTGAGAAGCCTCAGAGAAAAGGAAAACAATTATCTCATTTGCTTCTCCTCTGTTTTGCTCATGTGGGATGTGTTTGGAGATTGTTTACCCACAGGCGATTGTTTCATTGGATTCTGGTGTGAGTTGTTTTGACTCTTTGGCCAATCAGGACCAAGCTGTGTCAAGGCTCTGGAAAGAGTCATAAGTTTTCATTATTAGCTTTTTAGCATTTTAGAAAGTATTCTTTCTGTATTCTTTAGTATTGAATAGTATTCTTTATTATAATATAGTATCATAAAGTAATAAATTCGCCTTCTGAGAACGTGGAGTCAGATCCATCACTCCAGCCTTTGTGGGGATGTTTCCCAGCTAATACAATACTTGTGTCCTTCTGTGTAAGAACAATCAACTCAGGGAATCTGTGAGAGTTAGAAGCAGTCCTGTTTTGGACACAGCTGAAAATATTCAGAGTACCTTTCCAGTTTGTTGATCTGAAAAAAAACTTTTTGGAAGAGGCCAAAATTCAAAAGAGAAATTGATCTGCCAAGAAACAGTACAAGTTGGATTAGCTCCTCTGGGTTTTGGATTGGTTTCTTTCTTTGTTTTTTTTTTCAGTAAATAAAAGTCAAGACTTGAATTAAAAGTTTGTTTATAACTATTCCAGAATAACTATCCTAGTGTGCAGTCAACCACATGACATCTGAGTCATCTACAGGACAGGAGAATTCTGAGCTGTAAACCTGGAGCACGCCTAAACAGATCCTCCCAATGCAAGTGAAACTTCTAAAGAGGAATTATTTTAAGGCATTAAAGATTCTTCTGACGAGAATTTTTTCCCAGAGCTCAGAAAACCTAGGAATAGATGGTTGAGTGGTGCATGGTTAGTTCCAAGAAACGTTTCAATGATATTTGCAGAATATCATATTCTAAAAATCACTACTTTTGTTTATAGTAAATCACACTAATCTTTCAGGTGATAACAGAAATTAGATGTAGGGGCTAGAGCACAATTCCATAACCTAAATGTTTCAGTCCTTTTTATTTTTGGCTGTAACTTAATGTTTGGGTTTTCTCTCTTTAAGACCCATAAGCACTGATAGTTAAGTTCCCCTTGCATGAGAGAACAAATTTTCTCTTTTTGTATCTCAAAGCTAACCAAAATATGTGCTTGAAATTTGTTTGTGTGCTCTGTGGGTATGAACAAAATCCCACAGGGACAGTCTCAGCATGAAACATAGCTCAGATGATTTCTCTGGATCCCCTCCCACTCCCCATAAATGCTTCAAGTCACTGGAACCCTTTTCCCTGATTCAGTGAGGCTTAAAAACACCTGGGATCACACTTCCTGCTATGTCTCAGGAAGGGATGCTACTCCCCCTTCACCTAAGATTACAGAATCAAATTCAGTTACAGGAAATCAAATTCAATAGGAAAACTACTTCCTCCTAAAATGTAGAGGCTATTTTCTAAATAGAAGAAAAGTGCTTAGCATGTTCATAACTCCTGTCTTCAGCCAGAAAATACTTCACTGCCTCCTGAGATAATTGCATTCCTGAGTCACAGACCCTGACCATATGGAGGTCAATGATGATATTCCCTTTAACAGCAGCAGAGATAGACCAACACTTAAAACCTTTGAGAAACTTACACTTCAAGGAGAAAAAAATGTTCCCCCTTTAAGCAGGAATATGAGATACACGCTTCAAACACAGAGGGGAAAAACAGGAAAACTTCAACACTAAGGCAAATGGGAGCCTTATCAAAGCTCTCCTTTTTTAAAAGGGACTCATTTCATCAAAGTAATTTTCCAGTTGAACAGACCCCCACATTACCAATTGAGCTTTAAACCAGCACTTACTGTTGGTCACTATCAGTAAAGTGCAGATCCAGCTTGAGCTGAAAATCTGCCTCGTTCAATGCATCTTCCACCTGCAGAAAGAGAGAGACAAGGTTACCTTTGTAAGCTGGCACCTACAACACAGAAGGCAAAGGTGGGTGGGTTTGTCTGATAAGAGCAAAGGCAAAACCACACAGCAACAGCAGCATGACAGCACAGAGGCAGAGAGAAGCAAATGTGACAGTGAGTCGAGGTAATTGCTGAAGGAGTCAGAGGGAACCAGAGCAGTCAGAGGTGTTTTCTGCCACCGGGTGCCATGGCATGTCAAAAACCACTCCAGACAAGAGGAACCATAGAACATCAAGTTTTGCACTTGCTGGATCCTTGCTTTTGCATGCCAAAAGCCAGGGGAGCATTTCTGAGGCTGCTCTCCCTCACTGAGTGAGCCTTTATTTGGGATATCTTAACAGCTGAAAGAAAGCAAGGACTGGGTTTTCCTGGATGAGAAACAGCCACAGATCTGTGTCATTACCGACCTGTAACTAATAGAAATATAAAATTTTGCAGCTTAAAACATTCAGAAATGGCTCAAATAATTCTGAAAATTTCTGATCACTCATCACTGATCTTTGAGTTTATGTCTCAGCAAACCAAGGTTTTCCTGCCCCACAGTGTGGGGGCTCTTTCAGGCCCTTAGCAGATTCATGGAGGTAGTTTGTCATTGATTCGCATGGAGACCATTTTCTTTCCAAAACTCAAAGGCTTTGGTTGTTTTAAAAACTAAAACAGAGGTTTAACTTGTACATGGCTGAGTGTGTCTACATGTGGAAGGATTCTGCTCACTAAAACCACTGAAGAAATCATGTGTGATTCACTGGTAGCTCTATTCTAACTCATCCAACAGGTCCCACCAGTAAAATTACCCATCTTTTATTGTCAATAAAATAGTTTTATTGGATTTTTGGAGACAGTGCTAGAGCTTGTAGTTCATTACCTTCACTGGGAAAGAAATAAATTGGATAACACATCCCCGCTTGGCATAGCTAAAACAACTGTAATCAATGGAAATAAATAAATTAAAATACAAGGGGATTAAGCTGTCCAGCACTTTCTTATTCACTCCTTTGAAATGTCAAATCTTCCCCAAGAAAAATAGGTTTAACAGAATGAAAAAAAAAAATTTCTAACAACTTAAATGGACATATGAACAAAAAAATTTACACATTTTATAACCAAAATAGTCATTTTCTGTGAATGTAAACATCATTTATAGCAGGACAGAACACAGCAGGAGGTGCACAGAAATAAATGTGGAAAATTGAAGTTATTCACTGGGGGTATGGTATTATAAATATAATTTTTTTGCCACAAAAAGGTGAGATATATGTGTTCTGTCTTCTGTCAGTGGAAAGCAGCAAGCAGAGACAGAGAATGACCTGCTCCATCCTGAGGTACCCACTGGGGAAGGACAATTAATTTCTGTTTCTGCCTGTCTCTTTCCATTGACAATAAGTAAAGCTTAGAGAAATGTCTTGGTCTAGATACATTTGCATTTTAGATGGCTCAAAAAAGGCAAGATGAACTCTGCTTTCCAAAGGTGATCATCATCTTCTTAATAACAGAGCAGAGACTACACTAAAAATGCACTGAAGGCAACATCAGAGGAATCTACCCTGCTCTGACAGATAGGATTCATAAAATAAATAACATAAACCATGTTTAGCCAGGTTTCCCAAAGGTGAAACTGCATTGATAATGTACAATCCTTTCCTGTTGAGGTAAGAAAATTGAGATTCAAGGATTGCTTTGCTTTGAAGAAATTCTGAAAGATGTTAAATTTAATTCCTTCTGAAGTAATATGGTACTTCTTCTAGCATGGCCACAGGCATAGAGATGTGAAGGGAAAATTCCCACTTCTATATACTGAAAATGTGCTTTCTCTTTTGTGATTGCCTCAAAATACCTGGAAGTATGCCTTTCATTAAAAAAAAAAACCACAACAACAAAAAACAACAACAACAACAGAAAAAAACCCCACAAAACAAAAACAAATAATCAAAAAATCCAAAAAACAAAACAAAACAAAACCAAAAAAAAAAAAAAACCAAAATGCCTTTTTCCTTTTTAATGAGTTGTTATCACTAAAAATCACAGTTGCTGGCAGTGGCAAAAAAAGTAATCATTACTGAAGCTACATTTTGAATTTAAACTAGGAATCCAGTACAGTGCTTCAGACAAAGCAAACCTCCTCCTGCTCCAAATAAAGGGGATGAAATTAGCCCAGCCCTGCTGAGCACCTGCAACAGCCCCTGAGATCTGAGTGTGCGCTCCAAACAAGTTCAGTAGCTGGGGACACTCGCCCCAAACACCTTGAGGCAGGGAGCAGATGCCTGAGAGACCGAGATGCTCTCCACTGCATGGGGTCATGCACTAAACTGCATAAATTAGATATTTTTAATCCCAAAACTGTATTGAAATCAGACTGATCAGAATAGTGCAAACTCCTCTCTTACATTGGTGTGAGGAGTATTCTATTCCTATCTGTTGGAAGTAGGGCAGTTATTTTGTTAATTGGGCAGTTTTTCTTTATCTCTTCCACAACCAGTCCTCCCTCCAGGAGATCTCTTCTGTTAATGGGCCACTGAGTGCCAAGCATGGCTGATAAAATTACATGATCCCACTGGGAGGTGCTCTGCCCAGGGGAAGGAGCGAAGCATTCCTACCTGGATATAATCTGGGGTTTGGAACACCACAGCAGCCTTCTCCACTGGATTCCCAGAGAAGCAGTTTTCTTCTCTACTGCATTCCCGGAGGAAGACCAGGCCCATCTACAGCACCACTGGACCTTCAGAGGAAAACTCCACCCTTGTACAGGATCACTGCTTCAACAGAACCACAGCTGGCACTGCAGGAGGGCTGAGCCACCATTCAATGGGACTGCTGCCAACCCCCTGACCAACAGGATGTCAGGTCGTATTTTGACTCTGTCAATAGGGGTTTTTTTTGTTTGCACTATTATATTTGTAATTTTTTTTTAGTTTTCCTAGTAAATAGCTGTTATTCCTATTCCCATATCTTTGTGTGAGAGCCTTTTAATTTCAAAATCATTATAATTCAGAGGGAGGGTGTTTACATTTTCCATTTCAGGAGAGGCTCCTACCTTCCTTAAGCAGACACTTGTCTTTTCAAACCAAGACAACCCCACACAAAAACGATCAAAGTTCCCACTACAGAGGTAATGTTTTCCTTTTCCCCTCTCTAATAGTCAACCATTTAGCCAGAATGTCAAACTGAATGATCTGGATGTCCCAGACCACTTAAATTTCTCTGGAAAATACAAACTCTAATATACTGTCTTATTCCAGCTTGCCTCACTCTGTTCTCTCCCTGCTTCTAAATTTTCCCTGAGCAGGGCCAGCAAGGAAGAAGCCAGACCAGTTATCTATTCTACAGCAGGATGAAAGAGGCAGAGCTTCTTCTCTAATAAAAAAGAAAGCAAAAGCCTATGAAAATAAATTAGAGTTTTTTATTATTTATAAGTTTGCTCCAGCCCTGTAATATTGTTTCCTTTGAATTCAAAAAATGCTGTATGCCGGGGCAATATAAAAAAAGACATCAAATAAACCAAAGAGTTTTAAAGCACCATTTATATGGTGAAATGCATGTTCGGTGCCACTTCTAGGCAAATAATAGTGCTTCCTTCTGTTTAATACCAGGCAAAAAAAAAAAAAAAAGTATTTACATATTTAAGTGTTTCTGGGTTATGTTAGAGGAGGAGGGGAAGAATTAAAAAAAATAGCAAATAATCTAATTTGGACATACACATTGGTTTTGTTGTTGGATTGTTTTTGCTTGGGTTTTTTTTTTTGTCTGAGTCTATATCAGCAAAACATCTCATCAGCAAAACTACCTGAGCACCAGGAGGAACAATGCTCTCCAAATATAATATTGGATAATTCCAGCTCTGACAGCAGAAACTGTATGAACTCAATAGTTGCATTACCCAGACTAACTCCTTTGTCTATTTATCATAACTTCCATCCACTGACAAAAACAGTGAACAGAACCTTCACCCTCAAACAAGAAAAATCACCATAGCACACAAGAGGCACAAAAAAGGATTCACATCTGTTGTGTGCTAAATAAATTAAGAGTTATGAACACAGATGATATTTAAAACACTTTAAAAATCTCTAGCTGACTTGCCAACACCACATTGCAAGGATTTCATCCAACACAGGAGATTATGTGACAAAGATACAAAACTGTCTCTGAATAGTTGTGGATGTAGTAGTGGCACACTTCAGTCTCTCCCACATTTATATCAAATTTGCAAAGCTGTAGAGGACAAGACAGCAAAGCAGAAAAAAGAAGCCTAAAAGCATTAAACAAAGTGAATTGTGCTAATCTGCTCAATACACAGAAAATATTTAGAGATTTTTATTTTTTCTATTTGATTCTTTAGAGCTCCTTTAGCAACTCATCTGGAACAACAGACCTGTTTATCCTCTTATTCTACATTCATGAAAACCCAAAGTTACTTTGCCACACAGAAAAATTGAGTTTATTTGTGCAAATCCACTCTGTAAATACAGAATTGGACAGTTGACCTCTTTCCAGGGAATCTCCTGTGAAAAGCCAAGTGGTGCTGCACATAGCACATCAAGAGTCACAATGTGTTTTAGCTGTGAGGCATCTTGTGGGCTATTTTTTATTTTCCATTTTATGAGGTGCACAACTTTCCTGAATAATAATGCAAAAATCATCAGAAATCATCCCTGCTCAATACAGCGGAAACTGCTGTAATTTGAGGGGAATGATATTTAGTCAGAGGTACTCCACAGAGGAAGGATAAAATTAGTATTGGCTAAAGCATGCTGGGACATTTTCCTAACAAATATTGATAGACTTGCATTTAGTAATTTTTCACATAAGCATAAACCAACGATTCTAGGGAGGAATAAATTGACGACACTAAAATTGACATAATTAAAAAAAGAAATCAAACCAAACCAAAACAGGAAGATGAAAGTGGGAGAGAAAAGGAAGCATGTTAACCTTAAATTGGGTTCTCAAGCTGTTTTAATTTAGATCTCTGTATAACACACACACACACACACAGATGTATATATATTTATATATATGGTTTGAAATAGGACAAAGAAGTGATTTTAAATCTCATCATGATCAAATAGGAATTATACAAAGGACAGGTGAGTGTCTCTGGCCCTGAGTTCAACACACAGCACACGATTCACACTGGCTCCTTTTGATGACAAGCTGACTTGGCAAAGATCTTGGTGTCGCGTCTCTTGTCACCATTGAGGGCAAGTACCAATGCCATACATTTTGTACCAGTCCTTGGGCTGGCAAATCACAGTTCTGGCACATGGGACATGCCTGAATGCCATTCTACTGTGACACTCTCTCCCCTTCCTGTTTAAGATTTCAGCAGAACAGTGCTCTCCATGAACAAAGATTGCTCCACCCTTGTAGCCCCTGGGAACAGGAATTGCTGCTGGAAGCCTTTGGTTTTACATCAGTACGGTTAAACCAAAGGTGCTCTACAAGCTGGGTGTCCCAGACTGTGTTTTTACCTTGTGTGAGTGTTCCTGTTGGCTGAAGGAGTGGATGGAAAAAGGGGAGAAGGATCTCAGGGTGGACATGTTCTTGCTGATGTACCACAGAAAGCAAAAGGGCTTTACATGGACTCTAAAGAAGGGAAAGCTCCAGCAGCTCTCCCAAGGGCTCCTGTAGTCAGGAGCACCAAGGAAAAAGGCCAGGAGACCTCTGAAGGATGGAAAGGGATGGAGGAGCTGTAGAAAATTTCAGTCACAAGAGAGAGGAGGAGAAGAGAGTAATAATAATGGAGTAATAAGAATAGTAGCTGGTCCTAGAAAGAAGCAGCAGACTCCCAGTTTTCTCAGGTGGGGCTGATGAGCACAGCTGTGCTAAATGAGTGATCCAGTGCACAAATGAAAAATTATGGTTGAGACACTTGAGTGTCTGATACTCAGATTTACCAAAATATGTCCACACCTTATTCCACTGGAAATCCAAGGTGTAGCCTGCTCATCATAGAAGGGCACAATGCAGAGGGTCTCTCTGACCTCAAGCAGAGTTTTACAGTGTCAGCATGTACAAACAAATAAATCACAGGTATTTATGGGTACAGGACAGTCAGTCTCCTCCTAATTCAGCTGCTGGTGCATTGGTCAGATAAACTGTGCCTTCCCCTCCAGCAGCTGCATGGGTGAGACCACTAGCAGCAGATGGACTTCTGAAATGGAGATATCTGTGCAATGCACACCTAAAGTTAAATAAGAGGAATCCCAACCCTGCTGGTTTTTGTGTGCATCCCAAAAGAACTCACCCTTTCACCATCCAGAAGCAGGTGCACTCTGAAGTTCATGGTCTCATTAAGAACGATCTCTTCATTTCTGTACAAAATCTGAAATATTCTGCTGTAAACATTGTTTTCATGAACACAGGTCGAGCAAAGGCTGGAATCACCTGCACAAAACACAGACAAACTCCTGGTGTGATTTCAGCAGGGAGATTAATTTGTATCCTATGATTTCACTCCAGGGTTACCTAAGTAGTACTTGTAATTAAACACTTGCATTCTGAATAATTAATGGTAGCAGAGCAGGCTGTTATTGTGGGTTGCAGGTTCACTGACATGATATTTAAAGAAAACAAATGTTAAACTGTAGGCAGGTTGGATTTCAAAGTGAGAATATTTGATCCTGTGACAGCATTTATACTATTAATTTTATTTCTAATAAAAGTTTAAAGCATCAAATGCTCAATTTGGTGCACCCCACATGACAACTGTGGGAGTTCACCTGTGAAACTTCATCTTTTATCTGCAATGGCCATATTTCAAAAGAGGGATTTTTCTTTTTCTACCAGAGATGTCTGGTACTCCCAGAAGTTACTACATGGGAGGGGGGACAATAGTCACTAGCAGATCTTGTATGTAGAAACTGGAAGTGCAGAGGCATCTTAAAATACAGAAACATAAAAAATATAGTCTTTTTTTCAAGATGCCTGTGTAATCCTTCAGGTCCTTGGCACATGTGAAAGATGCCAGTTTGATCCAAAAACATTGAATAAAACAAAGGAACTCAAGAAACAAAACTCTAAGCTTCTCCACATCAAATTCAGCCAATAGCATCACCTGTGCTGTTGTATCAAATGATCACAAATAAACATCACATAAACTGAGGTGGGATTTATCCTTTCTAACTTTTAGGTGCCTCCAGTGTGTGTATATTTTTATTTTTTTTTTTTTTTTTTTTTTTTGGTTTTGTTTTGTTTTGTTTTTTGTTTTTTTGGGTTTTTTTTTGTTTTGTTTGGTTTTGTTTAATGAAGCCTATGCAATTTAGGACATTATTTAAAAAAAACCCATGCTTTATTCTGAGGAAAATTTTTGCTCCAAGTCAATTGCTTTTGGAGCAATTTCCTTTTCAATAAGAGGAAAAAAGAACCCTGTGGCTTGCTGAGTTATACAAACTCACATTGGAGGGAACATTCACTGTACTACAGTGAATGCCTTCCAGAGGAGCTGCAATGATGGTGTGGCTTCTAAATGAGCAACGGGGCACCAGAGTTAGGAACTTTCAGGGTTTCTCTTGGCTGGTAATCAGAATCCCCTGCTAATTCTACCTCCATAGCCCCAGAGCAACAGCAGGTTGCAAAATTTACTCAGAGCTGGTTTTGTCCCCTTTCAGCACTCAGTCCTGGAGGATTCTGAGCTTTGGAAATGTAGTTCTTTAGCAAATGGTATTTTGGAACTCTCCTGAGAAGGGGTGCTTAAAAAGGTGTACCAGGATTAGTCCTTCAGAGAGAGACAGATGTGTGATCATCATCAAAAAGTCAGAAGGCAATCCTTTTTAGAAAGTTCAGTTTTTCAGAAGATATTTCTTGGAATTTGCCCTTTGCAGAATTGTTCTGGCACCAGAAGCTGTGGTAAGATAAAAGTAAGGTCCTTGTGGTTTTGTCAAGAGTTTCAAATCAGGACAGGTTTATTCTGCTGAGATTTGTGCATCATTTGCTGTCATAGGTCAGTGAGTCAAGACTGACAGAGGATTATGTATTTTATGAGGTCAAGTTTGGTTATATAAAAATAAAATAACAGAAAGGACTTCAAAACAACCAAAAAACCACAAATAAAAAAGGTACTGAAGAAAAGTAGACAAGTGAATGGGGTTTTGTCATTATAAAAATTAGTTTAGTGGTGCCAGTCTGCTGGAACTGGAATAGCATGGACACTGAAATATCTTAAAAAATAAAAAATCATATGGGGCAGAATTGGCTAAATGACAATAAGACCAATAAAACTTGATCTAATTAATTAGCAGAACCATAGTGATGTCATCCAGGCTTCATTCAAATAATTTTCCTATTACTGACTTCTATCAAGCACACCCAAGTATTTAATCCAGCTATTGTCTTCCCACCACCCAATCTGCACACTAGTTATCCATGAATCCAGGCAGCCTAGATAAATACATATTTATTTTCATGTGCTACACCAATAAGGGTAGAATGTTTCAGCCTGATTAGCTCTTCAAAAGCATGCAGTCATATTTATATTAATTTAAACCTCATGATATTACAGACACTGCAAAAATCATATTAGAAGAATAATGCATTCTTACTCCTAGCTGGCAGACAAAGGAAACTTTACGTTATTTGATTTGGATATTGATATACTGGCACTCTTCTTGGATAGAAAGTTTAATCTCATTTTCTTTTCAAACACACTCCTGAGCAGACCACTCCTTGTGTGTAATTGCTTTAGGAGCTGGATTTGCAAGGTGGCATCAGGAATCATTTCTCTTGTTGGAAAGGTCAAAGTCAATGTCGTGCTACAGTGTTTGGGGCTGCCTCAAATCAGAGTATGATGTTACAGGGCCAAAATTGCTCAGTTTTAGGCAGGGAGACCTCCTTTGCAGACAGTTGGCAGAGACCTACAGCAGATGAGTGACTGATCCTCCCAAAACACATCCATCCCTGCCTATTGAAGTGGCCACAGGTGGCTTTCCCCCTCTTAGAGAACAACCTAAGGCTGCAGCAGGGATTTCCTCAGAGGACAACTTGGCTGTGCTGACAGCAATGCAGGGATCCTGCTTCTCAAACCAAAGGGAATGACAATATCTCACAGATATTTCCCTTCAGGCTGCAGCTCCTGCTGGTGTTTTCTGTGCTTGAGGTACAGACAGGAACCAGGCTACATCACTCTGCTTGAGCTTCTTGCGCTAACTGGAAGCAGTTGCTGCTCCAAACATATCCTTCATTGGTCTATGGAAACATTATAATCCAGGTGACTTTTCAAACTTCCCCTAGTTCCTGGGATTCCTTCTGAAACCTGTGTCTCTCTAAACCCCAGGTGTGTCTGCTGGCAGGCAATGGCACTGAGGTTGGCATTTGTCACAGCTGCCACTGTTCAGAGAGGGCTGCTGGCAGAAGACACAGCAGGCGTAGCCCCTGTTCAGGAGACACAGCAGATGCATCCCTGTGCTCACACAAGGGCCTCTGTCCTTTGGCACAAAGCACAGGAGAGTGTGACAGAGAAGATTGGAACCACTGGGTTTTCCCACATCTCTTTCTAGTACAACCTCAGCTGTTCCAAAATCCCAGCAGTCACAGGAAACCCAAAGGAGACAGACAGACACACTGTCTGGAAACTGCTGGGAGCTTCCACTCCCAGGGGCAGATCTGGAGCTAAAACTCTACTGACCTGCATTTATTCCACAGTTTCAAAGGCTTGAGCTTTGGTGAAATAAAAACCAAAAAGTCTCATTCTGTGGTAATGAATTTTTGATCAGTAAATTTCCCTGTCAGGAGATTTATTTGAGACATGTGCAGTATCCCTTATGCTAGAAAGAATCCTGAGATTTATTTGGGACATGTGCAGTATTCCTCATGCTAGTAAGAATCCTGATTTCCTTCCTAAGTGTCTATTCAATTTACTGCTTATTATCTTTGGGTTTATCTGGAAAGTGAAAGAGCTCTCAGGGCTGTGAGAGCCATTGCATGTATGAAGAGGAGAGTTGTGTTCCACAGGCATTCAGAGAATGAGAAAAGCCTTTTATGCATCCCTCTCTTACTATTCCTTCCATGCCATCCCACCATCATTCCTAGAAATTCCTCCACAGGTTATTGGACAATGGCAGTTTTAAAAGGAAGGGGGGAAAAGGCTCTTTGCACTTCTGGATGCTTTCATGCACAGGGTGCTGGCACAGACCTGTCACTGTAGCATGTCCTGCTTTCCCTCTCTCCCATCTTCCAAGTGTCCCCAGATACACTCCAGTCTACCCAGCTTTCCCATCTGGGTGTTTCTATACATGGAGGTTTCTAAATATTATTGCAGCACATCATACAGAAATTACTCATCTCTTTAAAGATTCAGAGAGAGGTTATTTAGATCTTGGAGGCCCTTGAAAAATTCTCTCCAGATCATCTTATAAGACAGAAATTGATGGATAGGTGACCTGTAAACAATTTTTTTATGTATTTAAAACCTAATTTAGTGAGAATAGAAACCATAGAATTCGAATCACTGCCAGGACAAAGGCACTGAGGTGGGTTGGGGGGTGGAGGGGAAGGAAGGGAAGGGAAGGGAAGGGAAGGGAAGGGAAGGGAAGGGAAGGGAAGGAAGGAAGGGAAGGAAGGGAAGGGAAGGAAGGAAGGGAAGGAAGGAAGGGAAGGGAAGGGAAGGGAAGGGAAGGGAAGGGAAGGGAAGGGAAGGGAAGGGAAGGGAAGGGAAGGGAAGGGAAGGGAAACCACCAGAAACCTTAGTCTTGGACAGAGACATGTGACAAACCCCAATCAAGCCCCGTGATGAAACCCACTTAACCACAGCTTTGTTGTTGGCAGTGGGTATGATTTGATAAAGCAGATAATGAAATCCTCTTGTCTTGACTGTTTGTGCTATTTGTGTTTTGAAGGAGTGTGGTATGCCAGAACAACTGGCATTTATCATTGAAAGCACTGAAACTGTTTTCTGAATGCTGAACTTGTGTTCACTGAAACTGAAATTCAGAAACACTGGAAGTGTGGCTGGACAGACTGGCAGTGTCCCTCAGTGCCCATATTCTCATTTGTGTAATTTCCCCAACAGAACCCTCACAACACTCCCATTCATGTGAGGAGAGGGAAACATTTCCAGGGAAAAGTAATGGAAGGTGGTGATAATATTCTTGAAATTTCTCAGGTCTTAATGCACACACCAGATAGATCAGCACCCCTTGTCCCCAACTCCAATGGTCAATTATCCCAATTGTTCACTCCAGGAAATCCAAATTATACATTTACAATTCTGAGCATTATTAGCATTCTTTCTCTGCTTTCATCATGCCTAAATTATATCACTTTCCTTTAAAATTATTTTGTTTGAATCCTCCATTACTCTTTTTTTTTTTTTAATGTATAAAAATAGTTTGAGAAGTTTCATGATTATTGTAGGTCAATAACTCTCCCATGGAGCAAACAATGACACATGCATATCTCAACCTCTGATTTCTGCCAAGGAGAGACTCTGAAATGGCAAAGTCTTGGTGTAGCTTGATGAGGCTTGAGATAAATGATTTCCCCAGAGCCACCAGGGTCACATGAGGCCTTGCTGTTTGCAAAGCAACAGGACTGGCTGGTCCTTGTGCCCTCTGAGTTGTGTCTGCTGTGTCAGAGACTGGAGTGCTCCAATCTCACCAGCTAGAATCTCTCCATAATTACATTTTGATTGTGCTTCCTCATGATGTCTCTACCTGCCAGAGAAAACTGGAATCAGTTTCAACCAACAACCTTCTCAAGGATGGGAAGCACTCCAGTATGCAAACCCAGATTTGCCCAGCAGTATTAATCTTTGAGAAGTCATGGAGGTATGTTCATATTTATATTTTCAAGGCTTTAAAACATAAATTCCTTGTGGCACAGGCCTCATCAAAGAACTGGTGCATGAGGGAATTCTCTGATAGGAGGATACCTTGAAAGCCATGAGTGAGTTTGTTTTGGAGAGGTTAGAAAAAGAAAGTTAAAAGTCCTTCATTACCTCACTTCACATTGCTTTCTAGCTCTTCTTCCAACAGGCACTAGAAGCCTGAAAAAACTTTGGAGTTGGTTCTTTGATTTATTTTAAAGCTACTATCATACTAAGAATAACTTTTAATAATGTTAGATTTCTCCACACAACCAGGAGTGTGAGACCTAAATGAGACATGAAAAAATTTGTTTCTCCAAAGGAAACACATTAAAACCTCCTGCACAGAGAATTATATCCTACACAACTTTTCTTTTAAACCTGTAAGACTTGGCTGCAGAATGCTGAGAATTTCAGGGGGAAACAACACACTTAGAGCCCTCTGTATATTTTTTGTTTAGTACAGTTTAACTTAGGAGTTTAACAAAGGAAGAGCAGAGACAGCATTTATCTGAACTCTGTTCTCTATTCTGCAGGCCATAAAAGTATTATTCATTAATATTTTTTCAAAATGAGGAAGGGGGAATTGTGACAATTCAGTCCTTGCATGCTGCTGCTGAAAACCTAACATTGCTTCCTATCCCCAGTGCAAGGCAGAGAACAAAGAAAGTAATTTTTTATTATTATTCTAAGCATAAAATGACAACTCCAGGCCTTTGAGAAGGACAACTTCAGGTTTAAAACCAGCTTTCTCTAGAATTAGCTCTCTGCAGTTTCATGAGCACTGTGTCAGAGGTTTAAAATAAATAAGGAGTGCTTGAACAGTCAGGAAAAATCCATATGGAAAACAGATCTAACTTCAGATCTAGCCTCTCTAATGTCTTTATGACTATAGCATTGGAAATTAGATAATTACTCAAATGCTGGCAACTTCTTGAAGGTCTCTTGCTATCTGGGAAAAGCAATATTATTATGCTGCTATTCAGATAAATGGAAAAGCAGGATTCTGCTAAGTTTTGCTTTAATGAAAGAGATGCTCTTCAGTAATGTAGGGATATCAAGATACTGCAGCTATAAAAAGAGCTTCACTGTAAATGTTTCTTTATAAATATTAGTGCACACTTAAACATTTGTATTTCAGTCTAATTCATGGCCACAAGAAGCGTATCATACTTGTGTTTCCACACAGGAAAATCTCAGAGGCAGATGATATCTGTAAAGGCAGATGGGTTCATTCTCCCAGGTCACTCGTGCACAGACAGGGGGAGGGCACTGCAAGGCGCTCGCTTGAGAGTGAGCTGTGAACGTTTTGAAACTTTCCTGCCCACAAACCTTCTGTTGCTGCCCACGCAGCCATGTGGTGTCAGCAGTTCATGGGATCCCTCTGGATCTGCCTCTGTGGAAAGCCAGCTGTCAGTAAATCCCAGCAGAAGGAAGTTTGAACCCGGCTCCGTGACCTCAGCCCAGAGCCCTTGGAAGCATTTGCACAGTCAGGTAATCAGGGGTGAACAGGGAGGGTGACAATAAACAGGCAGAGAGAGCATCATAAAGTGGTGGAGCCCTGGATGCTGAGAATTTCAGACTTTCTGTGCTGTCAGGCACTGACCCCCAAGAGAAAACTGCATTTGACCTGAGGCCATACAGAAGGATTCCAAATTTAATGACAGAACTGGGATGATGGGTGTTTAGTTTGAATAAAAGTTGTAATATCACATGGTGGGAAATTGAGGGTTTAAGATTTTAGAATATAGTAATATGTATTGAGCTAAAATGGAGGGTTTAGGGCAGTGGCTGGTCCTTTTTCTTTACCTTCTTCTTCATGGGTTTGGATGGTATTTTGTAATTGGACAGAAAAGTCCACATTGTGGGGCACGAGTGATTGGTTACTGGGTTAAAAGTAAAAATAATTTAGGTGTCATTTCTTAATTGGACAATTTATCCTTAAAAGGCCCTGTAGAGGGAGATATGTGGTCATTTGGTACTTTTTTTGAGCAAAATACTGCAGAATTTACAGCTTGTTAGACTGTGACATAGATAAGAACTAATAAACATCTGAGTCTGAGCAAGAAACATCATCGCACGATTTAATCCCAACCTTCGCATGAAAGAAGCAAAAAACCCATCAATAAAATAATCACAGAATCACACAATGGTTTGGGTTGGAAGAGATTTTAAAGATCCTCTAGCTCCAATCCCCTGCCATGGGCAGGGGCAGCTTCCACTAGACCAGGCTGCTCCAACCCCATCCGACCTGGACTTGAACATCTCCAGGGATGGGGCAGCCACAGCTTCTCTGGGCAACCTGTGCCAGGGCCTCACCACCCTCACAGGAAAGAAAGAATTTCTTCCTAACATCTAATCTAAATCTCTTCTCTTTTAGATTAAAACTGTTGCCCTTGCCCTATTCCTTTTTGTGTAAAAAGTCTCTCTCTCTCTCTCTCTCTCTCTCTCTCTCTCTCTTCTTTTTTTTTTAGGTACTGGAAGTCTGCAATGAGGTCTCCCCAAAACATTCAAAATCTCACTCTGGACTAGCTGAAATCCACCTACCTGTTATCTGAGTGACCTTTACAGCATGCAGTATCCTGGTTGGTACTGCCATAAATACAACCCAGATCTCTCTCTTGGATGGCCATCTCCCTCACCCATCCATACACATGCTGTCCTTTTCCTTGGCCTTTACCATCTGAAATTCCCACTAACCTCACAAGCAGAACTGGTTCTTGCTCAGAACCCCTACCAAAAAAAAAGGATTTTCTAGTTTTCCTTGACACATCAAATATTCTATTATTGCTAGAATTCTTAAATACTTGCAGGCCACTCTATTTTGGTATATTTAGAGAAAATTAAGACATCTAAGTATTCCTCATATGGAGAGAAGGCCATCTTTCCAGAACCTAAGCAAGCACTGTGCTGCAAAATGTAAGCAAAGGAGACCAGAAAACCTTGTGCAAATATCCCTGTTTACCTAACTTTCTTTTTTCCCTTTACCATCTGTTGCAGCCATATGCTTTCTTAAGTAAGAGCTAATTATAGGTCTCCACCAATACTAATCAAATAGTGGTAACTGTTGCAAATTTCAACTGGAATTTTCATTTCTCCTTGATAAAAAATCATCCAAGCCAGGTTCTGGGAGGGTTGGCTTGCTCTTGTTTTCTGGACTTAGGTAAGTAAAAGCTGTCACACTCGTGTCCGTGTTAACACATGGGAGAAATTCATAAAAAGCTGTGGAAGTAGAAAGAGATAAAGTACAGCTCCCAAGCACATTAGGTGGGGTGACTTTGGGACAGAAAATGACTGTGTCTGATAAATACCCACTGACACATTCTGGAGCAGAGCTCTTGGTGATTTGAGTTTTCCTTCACTGCCCCTGTGCTGCTGTAGTGAGTGAAAGAGAGGAAAGAAACAACTTTGTCACAAAATCCTCCTGGTTTTAGTACTGAAGAACTGGAGCAAAGATAGATCCAATGCTAAAATTAAATTCTGGAAGAGAGATTCCAGCCTATTTAGAGAACAATATATCTCCTAATGAGCTCAAAAAAGACGAGACTTCACTTTCATGTCCAATGAGCATTTGTATAAATGTCCATTTGTATAAATGTCAATTTGTACCATTCAGGCAAATGTTTTATAACTGTCTCCAGTGTCAACATCATTCTACTTTGCTGTGTAATGTGAAAAGACAAAAAAAGACTGAAGGATAAAAAATAATCCAGTCCTAAATATGGCAAATGAACAGTTGAAGTGCCTTTTGAAAACCCCAAATACTAAATAGCTCTTTCAGCATCACAAGACTCTGGCAATTTCAGACTGTTGTACTGACCTTCCAGGAAGTTTAGAACTATTCTAGCAGAAATTAAGACTAATAAAAGGAAAAAAAAAAAAGAGAAATTTAAATAATATGGTTTTAATTCATTCCACCCATCAGGTAGAGAGTTATTAACCATTATAACCACCAAGACCTCCCTGTGTAAGCGAGGCATGCACAAAGAAGAAAGAAATCACTTCCAGAATTTCATTTCAACTTGTCTTTTCCTCTGGCTACCAATAAGAAGATTCTCTTCCACTTTTCTCACCACTGTTCACATAATGCTTTGGCAGCTGGGAAACCCCAAATGTTTAGAGGTCCAGAAAGGTAAGAGTTGAAATACATATATAAAAGTGTGACTATCTGTATTTTACAGACAAGCATAGATATTGTTATAATCCACTGGTTTTTCCCTTAGTGTCTCACAGCATATTTGGCAGTCTCTCATCAACACAGCAGCTATGGATTAAAAAAGAAAGATCCTGAGTTAAAATCCCAGACATTAAGTCAAACTGGAAAATAAAGATTTCCCTGATGTGTCTGTAACACTTTGAAGTCCTGCATCAATGGTATAGATTGGGAACTAAATGCTTCCTAATGTGTTATTTCAATGTCTCCTGTGCTCAAGAAGGTGATGGATGGAAATTGTACATTTACCAAACTTTTATCCTGAGCACTTTGACCAGTTGCACTTTATGCAGAGGATAAATTACTTTGAATTGAATATGTAAAACATTTTAAGACAAGATAATAAAAAATATGAGAAAAAAAATTTCAGATGTAGGATGCAGTTCCTAATATTCCACTCTAAAATAAAAATCCTGAGGATTCAGTAAGGGCTTCAGACTTACAAAAAAGGCTCCAAGGTCCTACAGATTTTTTCTCTCTGTGTTCAATACCAATAATGAGGTATTTCACATCTTTCTATGATTAATTTTGAGAGTAATTAGAGATAAGAAGAAACCTGATATAAGACATAGATACAAGAACCCTGATATCTCAGCTGTAGCTGCAGCAGCTGGGGGTCTTTCATTCTGCAGCCTTCAGTGCAGAGTGTGATGTTCAGGGTGGGTTTGTGACGCCCACATCTGCAAAGGGATCCCTTTACATTAAGTTTTTCCTCCACATTCCACTGGACCTGTACAGATCCCTTGCTCTTTCATGAGAGACCCGATCCTATTGCCCTGGAGGTCTCTGATTCTGATATTTATATATAATGGGAGAAAAAGTAGGAACACATCCAGTCCTTGCTTGCCCATAAAAAGGTGAAAGATCTCTACAAGTCCCCATGTCAACATAACGTGCTCTAAATTAATGTTCCTCTCCTGACCCAAGTTCTTTCCATAAATTACAGTACAATCCTTGCTCTGGAGACATTTCACATGTACAGTGCTGGTTTCTGAAGGCAAAGAAATTACGAAACAGCCTCCAGAAATGAAGTGAACATGATGGAGACTGGCAGAGAAAATAAAAAATTCTCCTAAATACTAACCCACATACACACAAAAATAAATTTTGTTTCTTTTTGGTAGGAAACAATTTCTGTTAAAAATAAAACAAATATCATTATGAAGTAGTTTCTATGTAAGTAAAGCATATTGCTAATTTGTCACAGGAACTGTTTCCATAAGCCATAAACTTAATTGAAACCCAAAATGTTCTTAAGTTTGTTTTGTATCCTTTAAATACTCCTTTAAGCAGATATTTTTAAAATTCCCATCCAGCTGAGAAATGAGATTGCTCCTTTCCTAGGTCAGCCAACTCTTGCCTGCTAAATTATTTAATTGCTGTCTATACAGCTCAGCACAAAAATACAATAGATTTTTTTTCTTATTTATTTGCTTTCCCAATTAGACTCCATCAAGATCTGCTGCTGCATTTTTTTTTGTTTTTTTTTTTTTTTCATTTTTGTTTTGGGGTTTTTGGTTGCATTTTTTGGGGTGGTGGTTTTTTTGGGCTTTTTTGTTTGTTTTTATTTTTGCCAAGGCAGGTCAGGCAGGAGCCATTTGGATTTCTCTCTGGGTTCACTAAAGTGCATTACTTTTCTCCCTTCCTGTGATGTGCCAAAGGCATCATTAACTGTTCTCTTTCTTTGGGTTGTTTGATTGTAAGACCATTCTTTGCCTTCAGTCTGAGTATAAGGTCACTCAAGAAAAGGATCACTTATTTATTTCTGACCAGTCTGGGTTTTATTTGGCATAAACCTTGCATACACATCACAGTTCTGCAGTGAGCTCTTAAATGGAGTAATCACCATAAGATAAAGCACTTGCATTTAACCCCACCTGCCTTTCACAGCAAAACCATCTGAAATTTTGAAATTGAAATGGGCCAAATCTTCTTGTTCCAAAAAATCTCATTTAACCTCTCCTGCACTCAGAAGGGTTTAAAAGCCTTTACCTCCCCAAGTAAAGTTTAAAAAAAGCACCAAAAAAGGCCTCACAGCCACTATAGAGAGTGATCACTCTAAGTTATGGTCAGCTGCTCAAGATAATCCTGAAAATCAACAGCAAACCTGGGAAGGAACTCATAGAATGGTTTGGGTTGGAAGGGATCTCAAAGCACTGGGACCTCCAGAGAGATCTGGATCCCTGTGCTGTCTTCTGGAGAGACATGAGGCAAATCATGAGACCACACTGTGCCTCAGTTTCCACCAACTTTTCCTTTGCTTTGTCTCTCATTTAACCAGTTCACACTTAGAGAGCTGAATTTTTCTTCAACATTTACCACACTGCTTTCAGCTGCTGCATCTACCTTGGCTGAGAAATACTGCTGAGCCTGGAATGCAAGTCCTTTATGGTTCCCACATGGAAAAAATTGTGCCAATATTTCCTTAGATATTTTTGCCTAGTGACAATCATATTTTTCTTTGTCTAAATTTATCCATCATCATTCCAAATAATTTTGAAATGAACGACTCCAAGTGCAGTCCATGGAGACGAGTCTAAGCTGACAATATTCAGGACATGATTTGCAAGGTTTGAAGTCCTTTTCCTGGAGGCATTATAACTTCTTACAAAGTTCACAGAAGATAACAGGAGAGACTATGTTGCAGCTGCTCACAGCTAGCTCCCTTCCTAACTTTTAAACTCTTTCCCAAAGAATGATAGTATGAATATTATATATTCAAGTGACATAATTTTGGAAAAATATAATTTCTGCTGTTATAGTTAAATTAAAAGAATTTAATGGTAGGAAAGTCTGAGAGAAATACAGGAGATTCCAACTAGAAAATATTCACAGAATCCCAGGATGACAGAATTGTTAGGGTTGGAAGGGACCTCTGGAGATGAATCTAGTCCACTCCCCTGCCAAGGCAGGTTGCACAGGAACTCATTCCAGGTGGGTTTTACATGTCTCCAGAGAGAATCCACGACATCTCTGTTCCAGTGCTCTGCCACCTTCCACGTAACAAAGTTCTTCCTCATGGTGAGGTGGAATTTCCTGTGCTTTAGTTTATGGTCTCTACTCCTCATCCTCTCTGGGCACCACAGAAAAGGATCTGGTTCCATCCTCTTGGCACCCACCTTGGAGATATTTGTTTGCATTGAGCTCAGCCTTCTCCACACTAAACAGGCCCAGCTCCTGCAGTTTCTCCTCTAAGAAAGATGCTCCAGACCCCTCATTTGCTTTGTGGCCTCCTGCTGGACCCTCTGCAGTAACTCCTTGTCTTCCTGGAACTGAGGAGACCAGAACTGGGCACAATGTTCCAGATGTGGCCTCACCAGGGCCGAGTAGAGAGGCAGGACCACCTCCCTTGACCTGCTGGCCACACTTTTCCTGAGGCACCCCAGGGTACCTTGGCCCTCCTGGCAGTGAGGACCCCCTGCCATTATTGCACTGATCAGGAAACTACAAACATAAAGTACGGAAAGAAGACTCAAAGTCAGTAAAAACAATGTCTCTTCTCCTTTCAATACTTTTACAGATGCCTAAAGCCAAGATGTTTTCTTCCATTACCCAGGGAATAGTGATTTAGGTTAAGCTTGTTCTACAGATATTAAGGTGCTGAAAAAAGATTACGATGCCTTTTGAATAAGGCACTTTTCTACATGCCAATGTCCATGCAAGGTCGGCTGTCCTTGAAAGTGAGATCTGTGGGAAATCATGTAATAGTCCACGGATATGAATCACCGGGAAAAGGCTAAGAGTTAGCTTGTACTTATTCAAAATTAATAAAGAGAATTTAAAGGCTTGAGGGCGATATTTCAAGCAGAAAAAAAAAAAAAAAAGACAACATTTTTGCAGACAGATTTTTCAAGATTTTCCATCCTGTTGACTCTACCTGTTTGTGAGCCAGCCCTGCAGTACTGATCAGAGCTGGAAGGTGACAGTGGGAGCTATTGTGAAACCCCTTAAAAAAATAAACTTCAAATATGAGACATGCAGAGTAGGATAGAATGATTACACCAGTATTTTGAGAGGATTTTGTGCTTCTCCTTAATGTATTATTTTTTTAAATACAGGGTTGAGGACAACATAAAACCATGGGCCAAATTCTAATCCTGTTCCAGTGACCTCAGCGCTGAATTGACAATAGGCACTCCTGTTCCAGCTTGACCAGATACTTGGTCTGGGGTTCTGATTAAATTACAAGTGGCTGGATTAAAGTCCTGGTGCCATGTTCCTAAAGCTGGATCATTAATACACACAGAATCACTCCATACTGTTCTATACCCAAATCTGGGCAAGGTCTCCCAGTTCTCTGAAGCATTATCCAGCCAGCAGACCTTTCTGGAGGAAAAGATGTTTTTTTAGAAACTCAGGAGTTTTGGAAAAGTCACCAGTTAAGTAAATTGGGAAAAAAAAAGGCTTATATTTTCTTTGAAAAACATCGTTTTTTCTGGTTTTTCTTAGTTGCAGCTGAAGTTCTGCATAGGATAAAGGCAAGGAGATTCTTTCCAAAATTGAATCCTGCAGAAACTGTGTCTAAATCAGCCAGAATTACAGCTGAACAGCTGAGTGAATCTTAATTTCTACAACCAGATGAATAATTTAAAGCACACTAACATCAACACCTGGTAAATGGCTTTTTTTATCTTGTTGCAGTTTTCTTCATTTCTACATTTCTCTGGCTGAAATCACTCAAATTCAACTGGTTTTCTTTCATACTTTTAATAGGGACTTCAATGTCTTTTTGAGAAAATACTCTGTCAGGCAAGAACTGCAAGTGCACCAGTTTCAAGAAGATTTAATGCAAAGCTGGGTCAGCACCTCTGAAGAGAACTCGTGCTGGAATGGCAACTCTTTCTTCAGTGCAGCTGTGCCTTGCCTGCTTGAGAACACTCTTGAGTCATTTGCCACTGGGACACTTCTGGGAACTCTCTCAAAATATACCAAAAAGGGATGATTTCCCACTCAAACCTGCAGAGCTGGAAAACCAAAAACTGCCTACTAGAATAGTTGTGTTTCTTTCCTGCTGCAATTATCTAAGATGTTTGGTAAGGCTGAACTCTTCCTAACTGAGAATGGCCTTTCCCTTCATGCTGTTCCCTTTCAATGAAGGGCTACCTGCCACTCAGATTGTCTCAAAGCTTGCAACAACAAGGATCTGATGGAAAAGAGGAGACACTTTGATCAACCCATCCAGCCACAGCTGTTACTAATCCTTTTCACTTAACTCCAGTTAATAAACTTTTAAATCAAGAATGTTTCTGACGTCCCTTTGGCCTGTGCTGAATTACACTGGCAAGGATGGGGGCGATGTAAAAATCAGTGCCTTAAATGTGAGGTGTGGGTCAGTGGAGAATAAAGTAGGCTATGACTAATCCCCATAGAGGCATTGCTCCTTCCTGAATGTTTTTGGCAGAAATGGATTTGATAATTTCTCATTTTTACAAAATCACTACTAACACAGTATTTTACCCTGTCCCTTGTGTTGGAGGAGCCATCTGAATCAAGAAGTGTAAGTGAATGCAATCAAACTCCTGAGCAGGAATGGGCTGCCTGCCTCATGTGTCTACACTCCCCCTTTTCCCCAAGCTGCTGATGAACCTAATACTTTGAAGAACATGGAGAGGGTTTTCTCCTTTTTTATCCATGAGTAAATTCTACATCACAACTCAGACTACAAAGCACTTATTTAATCTATGGTTATCACTCTGTAAGGAAACAAAGTACCTCTTCCCACACTTCCCCAAACGTGTATTCAGTATCTTCTTTTGCTGTGCAAGGCATCAAGATTTTGTTTGCAATCACCAGGCAAATGACCTCACAGGAACAGGCAAACACTCAGTTCCATTCAATTCACTGGAATTTTCATTAATTGGCTGCCTAACAGGGATGCATCTCCTCAGACACCCCCACAACCTTCAGCTGAACACGGATGCAGGGAGCCCTCCCTCTCCTAAAGATGCTTGTCACTAAGTGAGTCTCAGCTTCCTTGCATAAGCCAATTTCCCATTCCACATAGCAATTATGTAAATGAAGGTGAAGTTCCTGAAAACTTCCATTGCTTCCACTTGGCTCAAAATTAAAAAGAAGAAAAATATTGAAAACCTTTCGCTTCAGTCTGGGAAAAGAACTGCTTACCCAGAGAAAGAAAAAAATGAAAAAGGAAAACTTTAAATGGGCTTTCCTCTTTATCCCAAAAGAACAATAAGAAGTGGATGAAACACCACTTCCAGATGATATTCAAAGAGTTTCCTTCATTGTGTGTAGTCATTCAATTTCCTGTTGCAGCTAACAGCTGCCAAAACCAGGCACTGTCAATGTAAACAGTGATCAATATTCTACGTTAAATCTCTTTGACATAACATGAAAGCCTCCAATTTTTTTCATGGCTTAGAGGCAATGCATCACATGAACATTTTTATAGTTTTGCCACATCCTCACAGTGTGGATTTTCCATCTTTACTCCTCACAATTGTAGTTACTGTTCATGTCTCTATAACAGGGGGGAAACTGAGGCAGGGCTTACTTGGACCTGTTTCCTCAGGAGTATTCAATTAAAGTCAATTAAATTAGGCCATTGAGGGATATTGAAGACCTGCATCTATGTGCCTAACGTTGGAGAGGAAGGCTGCTGGACAGTAAGAAATAGAAATCACACATTTCATATTTCAGCAACAGTATGAACTCCTTTTTCTCCTCTTCTCTTCTTTAGTATTGAAGAAACTTCTATCACTAGAAATCAAAATAAAAAAATCTGAAGTTTAATTTCATCTCATTAAAACCTAAAACTCAATTCAACAATGAAAAATAAAAAATTTAAAACCTCCTAGCCTTCTGATTTTAATGCACAAAAGAGAAATTCATTATGGAAGTCTAAACCTTTCTGTTTGGTTCCTGTGTATAACACTGGTACAGAGCCAAACAGCCTTTCCTTGGATCCTGTCAGAGATCCTTTGCAGTGCCCTCCAACCTAAGCCTTGGGCCTGTGAACTCTGGTGAGTGCAATTTCAGTCAAATATTATGATATCTAGTAACACAGAAATCCTTACTGTGTTATTTGTACCACAGATTTTTCATCTCCCACAAATATAATACTTTATTAGTATTTAGTAATTTTATTTTATTAGTAATACTTTATTAGTGTTTGAATGGAGTTATTGCACTACTTTCTACTGCCTGAGACAGAGGGAATTAACCCTTGATATTTTTGGGAAGGTCATATGGGGAAAATTTAAATCCTGACTTCCACATACTTCTTAGACTATTGATGGGGTTCCCCAGATCCACCTGGCATCAGCACTGCCCTTTGGTTGTACCCACTAGCCCTGATCAAATTTTTTAGGATGGGATATGTCTCATTTTGGTCACAGGAAGGACAAGCAACAAATTAGTTTTTGGTTTTTTGGGTTTTGTTTTTTTGGTTTGGATTTGGTTTTGGTTTTTTTGTTTGTTTGGTTTGGTTTTCTTTTTGGGAAGGGTTTGGTGTTTGGGTTTTTTTTTTTGTTTTGTTTTGTTTTTTGGGTTTGGGGGGGGTTTTGTTGGTTTTTTCTTTGTTTTTGATTTTGGTTTTGTTTTTTTTTTTTGTAATATCAATGGCAAGACATAAAGACTTAATAGCAGGAATCACTGTAACCTAAAATTCATCCTTTAGACCTGTGGAATGACGTCCTTCCAAGTTTACTTAGGAGGGAAACTTGCACTACAACCTTAGGCTACTCAACCTGACTCCGAGACTGCCCAAGACTGTAAAATTATTGCTAAGTTCATGTGAGAAGCTCCCATCCCTCCTCCTGAGACTGGGAATCCAATGCCAAGGCCAGCAGACAGAGAGGCAAGAGATGATTTAAATGTATCAGGGGCATGGTAGGAAATGTGCCTACATATGCAGAACTCAAAGCCAAAGCCAAGTGATTTTCACCTGCAGAAATGACTTCCAGGTGAAGTGTGAGATGAGGGATAACAGATGGGCTGGCATAAATAGACAAATCCAGGAAATTACTGGATGATGTTAGACTCCATGACTGGAAGTTCTCTCAGCACAACTTGGCTGAACTTGCTGAGACCTTCACCAAAGCACCATTACTGTTGGAAAAACTTACATTATTCAGAGGAAGAGAGGGAGGGAGTCCTCACTCAGGTGTTTCCATCATTTTCCTGGATAAAATTCGACCTCTGGTTATACAGTTTTCTTCTTCTGAGAAGGCTTGCAGACAAAACCAACATTATTGTTGGCCAACATCTCTGCTGGGCTTTGTGTGAGTTTTTCTGGAGTGAAAATTATGGGAAATAAACTTGGCAGGATACCAATAATTGCACAACTGTGAATGGTGCCAGTCCTCCTAAGATAACACCCAGCAAACTTCACTCAGAGCAAGATACAGGATGCAATGTGATGGCAAAGAGACATTTAGCACAAGTGCAGCCTCTCAGGAGGTAAGTTAACTCAGGGAAGGTGTTTATTAGGTCACCTTAATATTATTTGTTAGAATAAACCAGGATAGAGTCGGGCTAAAGATCTTCAATATATTTTTTTGCACTTGGCAGTACAGACAAATGTTTCTGTTTACCTCACAAGAACTTGTCCTCAAAGCTGAGTTAACTCACAGAAGCAAGACATGCTGAGATGTGCAGGTGGAAAGTGTTAGACAGAAGTGGCAAGACCTCATAGCTGTTAATTAAAAATACTAAAGATCATAAATCAATGTATCTGAGCTGTTTAAAATTAAATAGATTTTCCTCCCATATTTTAATTGGTTTGCCCTGCTGCTTCTGAAGACATAAATATGTGTCTTCCTTTATACAGGACAGGCATTAAGGTCGAGTTTCCCAGAAAATTGAAGAGCATTGCCCAGTAAACAGGAAGGTGTCTACATCTGACTGAGAGCAGCCCAAAGGTGGAAAAGGTATTAAAGAGAAAAATTTCCATTAAAGTGGTATCTGGCTGCATATGTTGTGCTGCTTGGGTACTGTGCAGAAGGGATGCAACTAGGCTGATGGGGGAGTGATTTTTGCTGCTTGAGTTTTAAAACTCCTTTCCTCTGAACAGCCCCTGACTGCACACTCATCCCAGCTGGCGTCTGTTTCATATTCACAAATTGTGCACCCAAGATTTGGTGGTCTTGGAGCAAGTGAGGCAGTGCAGCCTCTCCCAAGGGAGCTCTGTGCTCATCTGCGCTCAGCATGGAACTCATCTCCTGCGCCTGGCCCCAGAGGTGGCCATCACTCACCAGACTCTCCCAGAGGAGTCTCCCATGTTGCAATAAAGGAGAATGGCAATACTTTTAGTGGGCAGGTAAAAGAAGTAGTTTTATATTTTCCTTTACACACAATAAGAGAACAAGTCTAGCCCCCCCCCCCCTTCCTCACTGTGTCACCCACACTGGAGTGCTGAGGGCCAACACCTTCCACCACACAGTCCCTTATTTCTTGCAGTACTGGTGAAACTCCAGAGCTTCTGGCTGTATTCAGACTGTCAAAAGCAGAAGTTTGCTCACTGCTGAAGATTTTCCAAATGCATACTAGTAAATTCTGACATGTTAATATGTAGACGTTCAGGGAAAAATATGTTCACAAGCAGAATTATTCTCCTAATTTTGGATGTGGTACAGCAGCTATGAAGAAGTTGCAGCATAATTCCATTTAGGACATCAGCCACATTTAAAAACCTCCCACCTAGAAGAAAATCAGTGGTTTTAATTACATTAACAGACTCCCAGATTACTGTTATCACTGCGACTCATTATACTGTGAGTAGTAGAAATAGTAGGTCAAACATTTCCCTCTTTAGATCTGCTGGTTTATTCCCTAAAATGTAAACTAACCATTAAAAGTTTCAAAACCATGAATAATTATCTACTCTCCTGCACTTTAACATATCCCAAAAAAGTAAAAGCTCTTTATATTAAGTAATTAAGTTTCACAATACCGTTATGATACAGCTTCAATTAACCCCACTACACATATGGGAAAACTAAAACAGAAAGAAGCTGATTGCTCAAAATCAGAGCAGAAGAAGAGCCCAGAAATCATAGGAATTAAAGACTTGCAAATCCTCCTGGGTCCTCAACTCCTCCAGCTATCACAGTCTACACAGACACACAGCTTGGTGCTACAAAGAGTCAGGGATTTTGTTTCTGATAAATTCTTTCCTGGATTTCTGCTCCTGGTATTCGCTGGCTTCAGTGATGGCATTGGATGTGGGATGTTGGACATACACTGGGTACTACCCACAGCCTCCTTATTGTGTGTGTTCTTCAACCAAATGAAGAGCCTGTAATGCAAGGATCTTCCCTGCACTGTTTTCAATTGAGTTTCTTTTGTAACCACAAGAAATGCTGAAATAATTTTTGGGGACCTAAACACGAATAACAATTTCAGGGCTGTTTCCTCTAACACAACGAGAAAAACACATTATCTCTTAAGAACAGGAATAAGTCTTTCGCCTGTATTTTTTTTCTAATTATCTTTGCTTGCTTTTTATTTGAATATTAGCTTTTGATACTAACAACTGATACCTGTTGGGTAATGTGCAATATCATTCCTTTAGGCTGAAAAATCAGAAGATGGAGTACCATCCCTCAGTTGCACACTTTTCTTGCCATGCTATATTTTCTAAATTATCCACAACATTATAAAATGCTCTTGTGAAATAGATCTCTCAAAGTTATAGCCTGCAATACTAGAGTAAAAAAAAATATGGCTCAGAGTTGCTGGAGACTGATTTTATCACTTTCTACTCTGACATAGAAAGCTGTAGTGAGCCGACTGCTCCACTGAACTCCCCACTTTACATGCAGCCCTCAGAGGAACATTTAAATGGACACCGTGTAATTTCAGGGAATTTTATGATCTTGCCAGTGGAGGGGGTTGTGGTAGCAAACTTTACTACTCATAATGACTTCCCACACAGATTTGGAAGGGGAAGAATAAGTTGCACATCATCTGCAGTAGAACGTGAGCTTTTACCACCTGTCTGTAAAGGCCAAGTATATAATTTTGAACTTCCTTAGTTCTTGTTTCCTAGTGCATCATTTTTATGCTACCAGCTACACAACTGAAAATCAAGATGAGACCATGGGTTTTCCTAACATTCTTCCTCAGTCTATCAAACAGGATAAGCTATTTAAGCAATAGCTTATCTAATAAATAAGCAGGACCTATTTAAGCCAACAGGATTGTTTGTAAGTTTTAAGTTAAAAAATCAGCATTTTACTACACATTAGTCACTGGTGAAAGTACCTGCTTCTGAGAGATTAGGTCATATTCACAAATATTAGGTTACTTTTAGGGTGGAGAAAGTTGTTTGCTTATGGCCTAAGAAAGCAGAGCCAAATTTACATTATCCTAGATATAGAAAGGAAGAAATCAAAAAACTAAATGTGGTTTGGTTCCCTCAAACCTTGCCCCTCTTTGAGCCATTTGGCTTGTCATTGTGCTTCAAATATATCCCATAATTTCTGCAAGTGAAAAGACAATGGAAATTGTAAATCCCTGCTCAGGATACAACTTCTGTTAATTCTGTAAATTCATGAAAGGGGTGAAAGCCCTGTATGAAATCCAAGGCAAAAAGGGTAGTTCAGTGAATCTATAAACATAAAGATATTACTTCTGGGTGTGAAATCTGTAGGGAAGGAAATGCTGAGTGTCAGCACTGTCTGCAGGCTCTGTGGTATCACACCAACAGGGAATGCAAAGAGGATGAAGAGAGTCTGAATTGTTCTATTCCTCAGTATGTTACACAAACCTGATGCCTTACTCAGCTGAGTCCTCTAACTTCTTGCCCAGATTGTTATAGTTCCATCTTTGTCTTCCCAAAAATTCCCTCAATTACTTTGTTAGAGAGAGCAAGATCAGGTCTTGAGGCAGCAGGAGGCTCAAGGCTGTCATTCCAACCAGATTCTCTCTCTGTGAAAATGGATCCCAGGCAATGAAGTCTAAAGCAAAACTGGGGTTTTCTCCCTGGGACAAACGGTTCAATGCCAGGGCTGACCAGCGCATCTAAGCACAGTTTTATTCTACCACACACCCCATCTATTCAATTCAAACATCAAAGTTCTAATGTAAGCATTTGAAGGGCAATATCAATCCAGCAAAAGTGCTTATGCCTAAATGGACCAATTCATTTGCACATTTCTTCACACACTTAATGGGTATATAAGGCAATTGTAAACAGAAGATTGAAATTTCTGCATTCAAATCCGTATTTTTTGTTCAATCTGATCACAGCAATTCATATGTAAAATCATAGACTCTTAGGATGGTTTGAGTTGGAATGTATCTTTGAAATTTACCTAGTTCCAACCTCATTGCTGTGACCTAGGACATCTTTCACTAGATTACGTGGCTAAAAGCCCTCTCTAACTGATAGTATCTGAATTTTTAACCTTCTTTTAGCAATAAGTAAAAGAAAATGAATGCTAATTAAAACTGCATGAGTGGACATTCATATGTCTCTGATTACAACTGCTAGAAAGGCAGTGAGTGTTCCAGTTGTTTCCACTACAAAGATATTCACAGAAAGCAGGGCAGTACTTTCTCTGAAATGGAAATGGAAAAGAAAAAGAAAAACTGAAACAAATGAGAAACCTAACCCAAAACCAATAATTCCAAGGCACCTGCCTCTTTTAAAAATTAATATTGAGTATACTTCTACAAAGATACGTCACAATTCACATACTGGAGCTGTGCTCTGCACACAAAGCACTGGCTAAAGCTCTATGGCTTAGGTTTAGCATTTCAGATTAGCTATAAAAATAAAATAAAAATGTCCCTTTCTGGAGTCAATAGAATTCCTACACAAATCATCCATAACTTTCTCCTCTTGTTGTGGCATCATTGCCTTACCTGGGACATAGCTTTTCTTCAGATGGAATATTTTGAGGCAGCTGCTAGAGAGTGTATGTCTCTAGCTATTTGGATTCCTTTTGCTTATCTTACTTGTTTGGAAGGTCATTAAATTATATAACTATTTGTATCTCTGAAGCAGTGCCATCATTTTACAGATAAGACACAGATTTTCCTGCTGTGTGTGTTCCCTGTTTTAACATCTAGACTGAAGAAATTTGTCAGAGATCTTCCTGACAGTGATATCAATGGGAAATTAAACCAAGCAGCATTCCTTAGATAGAATAGTAAATTAAGAAAATCCTTCTAGAAGGTCCACATACACACTGGAAGGCACAGAAAATTCTGCAAATTTTCTAATTTATGGTCATATCTCATACACAGTGTTAAGCTTCAGAGGTACTGACCACTACCAGAGTAATGTCCTAGAGATCTGTTGATAGCACAGAATGCTTTGCTGAACCTCAAATTAAATTCCTAGTTTGCCAAATTTCAAACCCAGCTTTTATTTCCCAGGATATTTTTTGTTCATTTTTGAAATTTATGGTGAAAATATAGTCATAGTTTTAGTCTTACAAGATATGAAAACAAAACTACACCACTTCCACCACTTCATTTTCAATTAATAAATTACAGTGACACTGCAGAAGGAAAATATTTTTTTCCATAATACAGTTGATCTTTTTTTCTATTAGTTCCAGAAATAATTTCTAAGAAAAGAATAAGACAGTTGTTCTCACTTTGGAGTCTTCTCCTTGCTCTTTTATTCACCCTGAAAAAATCTTCAGGAACATTATTTAAAATCCTGAATCAAGATGCCATCTTTGATTATTTGCTGAGAAAGATGAGAGCACCATCTTCTTTCTATGTTAACTGTGTCGCCTTTCCTACCTTTCATTATTACTTGCCTGATTTGCATAGATACATGAAGGCAAAGCTGCAATCACAGCCTTTTTGTGACAAGTCTTTCACAAGCACAATGAAAATGTCTCTCTCTGCAAAAGTTCCTGCAACTTCTTTTATAGTAAATGGGCAGAAATAGGTGTGATTCAACTCATCTTAAAATAGATATGTTAAATTACTCCCTCAAATTACCTGTTTCTCTCCTCTGGCTATAAAGGGAGCCTGGCTGATTAGCTTAGGTAGAGACACCCACAGCACAGATTTCAGCACTTAGATAAGATTATTTTTACCCTTAGCCACAGATTTCCAAGGCTTCTTCCATCTTGCAGCCATAACTCAGGTTACAGATGATTTATTGCCTGCCCTTCCAATATAGCCTAACATATCATTACAAGACAACTGTTTCCTGCTGGTATAGAAAGCTTGGTGAAATAAGATTTGCTAGAAAGCTAATTTATAAATCATGCAATACACCCTCCCCAGGGAAGAACCACTATTACCTCTAGCTGGTAAGGGTATGTATAGATTTGTTGTTATGAATTAATATTGAACTGTTATTTAAACTGACATCTAACTGTCATCTATAGATCTCAGGATACTTAAATCCTAATTTTTAAGATGTTCTGCTTCACATAGTCACTAGGAAATCCTGACCACCTGTATTTTCAAGGAACCATCACTCCCTGCAATGTCTGTAATCTGTGATGATTTCCCAAGCAGACCACTGGGACATAATCCACCACCCATTTTTTTTTTTTTAATAAAATCTTTAAAATACTTGTAGTCTCCATACAAAAATACGGTTGCTCCATCCTGAAACTGTAACAATTAATTACTACTAGACCCCAACATCTTTCATTTCAAATGATGCTGACACTTTATCACCTTGGTTGTGTAACAAAATCTTTATTGCAGAATTACCTGCTAAATATGAAAGTGAGACATTAAGAAGTGGAGATAAATGAGAATGTAACCATGCTAAATGATTTTCTTACCAGAGAACCACTCTAACAACCGGCCCCAGACATGCTGCATGCTCCTTCATATAATCCCTCACTTTCCTCTGCCTTTTAGATCCATAGAAGGTCACCCCTTAATTGGTGATTCACAGCCTTCAACAAAGATGCCTGGCCCTTTCTTGTAGGAGTTTAACTAACTAAAATAAGTAAAAAGCAGCTTTTAGAAAAACAGAAAGATGAACGCAAAAAAGACCAGATGAGACCAAGCTGGGCAGAAGTGTTGGTCTGATGGAAGGTAGGAAGGCTCCACAAAGGGCTCTGTTCAGGCTTTATCCATGGACCTCAATTGTATGAAGTAGTGAGGTGGGAGTTCCTCTTTTCTCCCAGGTAGCAAGTGATAGGACAAAGGGAACGGCTTCAAGTTGAGCCAGGGGGCGTTCAGATTGGATATTAGGAGAAATTTCTTCACAGAGAGGGCTGTCAAGCACTAGAGGAGGCTGTCCAGGGAAGTGGCTGAGTCATCATCCCTGGAGGTATTTAAAAGATGTCTGGATGTGGCACTGGGGGACCTGATTTAGTGGTGGACTTGGGTCATCTCAGGGGGTCTTCTCCAAACTAAATGGTTCTATGAAAACACTCAGTTGTGCTATTTACCTATTCCTTAGCTAACATAAATCCAGCACAGGAGCATCTTCTGCAGAATTTTCTGGTGTTTTCTAGACCTCTGTTCAGTGTGTCATAGTCCCTCTGATACATCCTTCCTCAAGGAATCTGAGGTTATTAGAGCTGCCTGTTACATGTGATACTGCTCCGGGTTCACACTGACTTCAAGTGATGCAGGACAAACTTTCAGTTTTATCTGTCATATCTCTGGAATGACAATATACCTGCTCTTCAATCTTAGCACTAAATCTCCTCCACCAACATTCCAGGCACTTGAAGCTCAGAGGAATTTACAGCTCCATGCACCACTAGGACAAACCCTGGTTTTGGTTCTGATGACAGACTTCAAGGAGCTTTGTTAATAAAACAAGGTTGTCTCCTGCATACAATTCTGGGTACACTTTGTAGGGTTTTCTCCTTCTGTGATATAGATGAAAATTGTATATGTTGGTTTGTAACAGTTGATTATCAAGATTTTCATAATTTGCTGCAAGCTGTTCATTTTTTTCACCTTTTTGGCACACAATGAACAGGAAATATAAGACCTCATTGCAGACTTTAAGCTGTGATTTGTTATTTAGTTTGCCATTTTGACATCCCAGTTTCAAGTACCTTTCTATTGAAACTGGCATGTTCCAGGCTGAACAAAAAATAAATAAAGACTGAACTGATACTGGTAAGTAGAAACTTCTGAAAATTTAGGCTCTGAAATCAACAAACCAGGGTTGAACATGACACATTTATCCTCATGTACTGAGTTGCAAATCCAGCTTTAAGGAAATTTGAAAACCCAGTTGCTGTAGGCTGAAAATGCACATTCTTTGGCAGAGGAACACTCATGCAGACCCTCCAGGGCTAAAATAAACCTACTTGTAAAGTGCAAAGACAACATTTTTCAGGCATGAACTCATTCAATGTATAATCATTTTCCTATTTAAATGTTTGAAGAGACTTGTTTTAATTTTGAAATATTATGTTTAGCATATTTATATTTAGAATAAATGGAGATTTTATATTTCTAAAGGAGACACCATAATTTTAAAATTGCTTGATCAAAAAGTTCAGGATATTTTCTCCCTCAGTGTGACTTTTGATTAAAGCTGCACATTTGTGAGAGGAATCCTTTATCTTAACCTTGGCTTTTGACATTTTGAATTAGCCTCATGGAAAGAATTATATAAAGCTACCTCTCTGCCCATGCATAGATTCAGTGATGATAAAAAGCAAGATGTCCTATTAATTTCCTTGTAGGAAGGATCCTAACATAAATACAGTCTCTTATCACTGATTTGTTCTATAAACCTATATTTGTTCTATAAGTTTCATTTCTCAGAGATGCTGAAATTTGAGATAATGGAACAACTGAACTGCTTGGGATCAGCAGAAAGTTTTCTTTCTTAAATGCTTAATGCTTTGTTAAAGCAAACAGCATTTTTTTTGTAGTGTTTATTTCTGTTTCTAAACTCATTGCTAGTTCCTTAAGAGCCTCATTTAGTTAGAGAATTAATATCTGAAAAGAATTCTGCTCTTCAGAAACTTGTGTGAGCAAATACTAATTCACTGTGTTTATATAACTCTGTAGCTGCCACTCCATATATTTATTCCAAATATTAATTCAGGTGGCAAAAATCTCTGAGCACAGTATGGGACCTTACAATAGCACATCATTTTTCATCAATGCAGAAAATGACACAACTGATGTGTGGGTGCAATTTGCCTACTGAACTGGTGTGACCCACCAATGTTTAGAGCAGTGATGGATTTTAAAGGAATCCCAAGACTGAAAATTACATCAGAGTGAAGGCAGGGAGAATCACTGTGTGGGGAAATTAGAGAACATGTAAGTGAACCTGGAAGAGAAGAGAGCTCTGTGAAGGACAGCTCACCCTGGAGTGGTAGGTCTGAAACTGCTGCATGGCCAATTTTATCCCAAAGGGAGAAGTTCACCCTTGGCCCCAAGCACCAGAAATACTGTGTTGGCTCTCTACATATGAACAGCTGGATTCTGTCCCAGCCAGCCTTCACTGATGCTGAAGTTTTGTGTGTCAGACTCACTATCCAGGGGAAGAGATTTCTGGCCTATGTTGGTGCTTCCAGATTCCTCCTGGTTTTGGCTTTCTCCACTGACCAGGTCTCGATTCTGGGTTGGGATGTTGTTCAGCATCTCCAACACTGTGGGACCTACTCCATTTCCATCTGAGTGATCTGACCCAGCTTCTGGGGGGGGGGAATTGAGGGTTTCCAGCTTAGCTGAAGGTCTACATGGAAATTCTTGTAGCCAAAACACTTTCCAGCTTCCATCCTTTGAGGCATTTATGAAAGGCCTTGACTGGAAGATACTGAGACATGCCCACAGAAGTATCAGGTCAGCCAGAAAGATCTTCTCTTTGCTCCTTTTCATTATTTTTTTTCTGGTTCTTTCTCCTTTTCTCTTGGAATATAATGGAATTATTTCTCTTCAGATTGTGAATTAACAAGTCTTAAAATGTCTGATCATAGAATTACAGAATTATTTGGGTTGGAAAGGACCTTAAAGATCATCTCAATCCAGCTCCCCTGCCATGGTCAAGGACAGCTTCCACTGGACCATGGGCCCCATCCAATCTGGTCTTGAACGCTTGCAGGGATGGGCTCATCTCTCATGGCCTCACAGCTGAAGTTTCCTAAGACAACTCATCCCCAAAACACCTTTTCTCACAGTGAAGGGCCCTCTGGATATAGTTTATATTTATCATGTATGCTTTATTTTACATAGAAAATTCCCTATTTATTTCCAGATTACTTTTAATCAGCTTTGAAAATAAACTCATTTGTTTGCTAAAGCATAAATTTCTACCCCATTTCTTCATACTTCAAAAACAGTAACCTTACCTTCACTTAATGGAGGAAGAAATTACCTTTCAAGAAGTTATTGAAAATAATGACTGCAATTTCATACTGTTCCACAAGTCATGGTGCTGTTTCTCCTTGCTCTAATGAGCAACTAACTGCAACTGTTTGTTTTGACTGCATTAAGAAGCCATTTACAAGAAAAGGTTTCTCTTTAATAATCAAAGCAGAATTCCTTCACTGGGAATTGCTCTGAGATAGTCAAACATTAATGAAGAAATTAAGATCATTGCTTGTTTATTAAGAACAGGCACAAACATTTAATTATGGAACATATCAAAAATGCAAATAACCTTTCAAATTATGTCTTTGGAGAAAGGTAGCCAGAGATTTAGGTAAATAATTTAATTTATAGGAAAAGAAATTCAGTGTGGATTATCATGATCTTGTATGGTTCAGACAGAGGTTACAGCAATGTCCTTTGTTTTGGGGACAAGGGTTAGTGGTGGAGTTTAATGTGTTAGGGTAATGGTGGAATGCAAGAGATTTTTTCTAACTTAAATGATTCTATGATCCCATGATTTTCTGATGCTCCTGGTTTGTCTTTTTTTTTTTTCTTTGCATGCCACAATTGAAATTGTGCTTCTTCTTGTCACCTAAAGTCAGGCATTCCATTTTATGAAAAAGCATAAAATTGTGGGTACACAATTTTACATCACCAACAAAGAGTCAATGTGTAATGGCAATCACAGCTGATTTTTCTTGACTTGTCTGGAAGAAATATTGTATCTTATCTCCCTGCCTTCTATGAGAAAAAATTAAGAGTCTAATTCCTTGGCTGTCCTTGGCTTTCTGCACTTCCAAACAATAACCCAATGTAATTAACTAAAATGAGAGAGAAAACTTCTACAGTCCAATAAATATTAGCATAGCCAGTGATAATTTTTCTTAAAAACTTTGTATTACTTGTAATTAAATTGTCAGGTCAAGTTTTCAAAAATATTTGTCTATTTGGAGTATTGAGAATTGGCAATGTGGCACTTCTTGGTGGAGAAAAAGGAGACCAGGACACAAATCAAAATCCTGAGTAATTTCTTTAGTTATATGCCATGCAAAAGATTTTTTTTTCTTAATATTTACCCAGCAAAACAATTACCCTGGCCTAAGGTAAACAAGTAGGCAAGCTGGAAGCAAATGAGTATTGCTGGTTGCAGTATATGAGAGTGAGGCATAGTGGGTTGAAAACTTACCAAAAAAGCCAATTGCAGCTTTCACTTATAAAGAATAATTCTGTTTCAAAATTATAATGCACTCAAGTGGTGTGTAGACTACTGCAAAACACTGCAGAAGAGATGGAAATTTATATTCTTTCTGAGGTTGGGTTTATCAGCCATTTTCAATGCTGTAATTCACCCTCTAAGGCTCTGTTGGCATTAATGTTGCCAAGATTTATCCCATGCATACCATGTTCTGTAACTTCTCCTCCTCTGTACTGTTCTGGTCTCCATTTTCCCCTCTTTCACACAGTGCAGAACATCAAGATAAAACAGTTAATCCTGTTTCTGAGCATTTCTCTTTCTCTCAGTGTTCTGAGGAATGAGCAAAAAATATGGTTTAAATACATGTTTTTAAGATAAGCTCCTGCAGTTTTTCAGCTTGTGCCTGCAGCCTGGAAATCAATGAATGGCTGTGTGTTCACTACTTCTATGAATCCTTGCCCCAAAATTTATACAGTAGCTTAAAATCTTATGGTAGACACTTAGTGGGTCATAAGACAACTCAGGCAAGGAGCTAATTATACAAATTATAACTGTGAGGAGCATCTTCACCTCCCTGCTCCTCTGGCTGTTCATGCTTGGGTCCCACAGGCTCGGCCCACTGCCTGCTGTGGGAGACACCATCACAAGGTGACATTAACCAGCCATGCTGCTGAAGAGCCAAAGCCCCACAGATCCACTCACAAAGGCATTTCTAGGGTTTGAATTCAGGCTATGTCTGCATTAACTCAGCCCTGTAGGAGGGGTGCTGAGGGCAATGGAGTTTGTGCTGTTATGAGCTGTACATGACTGAGCAGAGAGAATGATTTCTTCACCAGCCCAAAGCGGTCTTCAGTCATGGTATCTATTAAAAGACAGGAAGCTGAATTTCGTGGGGGTATAAAATCTGCATGACAGCAACTTGTGCACAACAAGCCTTGTTCCCTCTCTCCTTTTCATTGCTCAAAAATGAGGAGCATAATCTGGAACATAAATCCTATGAGGAGCAGATGAGGGAGCTGGAGTGGTTTGGTCTGGAGAAAAGAAGACTCAGGGGAGACCTTAGCATTCTCTACAACAACCTGAAAGGAGGTTGGGGTCAATCTCTTCTCCCAGACAACTTGTGATAGGACAAAGGGAAATTACCTCAAATTGAGTCAGGGGAGTTTCAGGTTGAATATAAGGAAAAAAATTCTTCCCTGAAAGAGTGGGTAAGCATTGGAACAAGCTCCCTGGGAAAGTGGTGGAGTCAGCATCCCTGGATGCTGATCCCTTGTTCAGAAAACGAGAAGTGTCAGTCCACTGTATGGCTTAGTGGGTAGGGCAGCATTCAGCCCAAAGGTTGGACTTGATCTTGGAAGTCTTTTCCAGATTTTATGATTGCATGATTCTGTGAAAATCCCCATCCACCAGTCTTGTCTTGTCTTTAGGGAAACACACTTTGCTAAAAATGCTTAGGAGTTTGAATGAAATGTACATTTTTACAAATATATTTATGTTCCCAGCATATTCCTGCTCATGCACCCTGACTCAACACAAGCTAATGGTCAGCACTGAGGATGTGAGTGACCCCACCACAGGGGCTCCTGGGCTCCAGCACAGCTCTCCTGTGGTTTGACTGAGACACACAGCACAGTCTCTTCCTAAATTTTAAAAGGATATGGATAAACTGTAGACCATGTGGTAGGTCACCAAGACTTCCTGCACAACTTGTCAGTCCCGTGCCACAGATGGAATTTTGGAATTCTTTCTGCTCACATTTGTTTGGTCACACCAAGGGACTGCCTAGTACAGACTGCAGCTTTCCCTCTGCTGAATTGTTGTAAATTATGGGGGGGTTGCCTCTGTTGCTGAAAACATCTAGTGGGAAGCAAACGTTGCTAATGCTGTCAGTTCCCAAGGTTTTATCGTAAATCCTTTACATTTAATAAAAATAAAAAGCCATGTGCATCAGAAGATAAATACTGCCTCCTGTTTATTTAGTATGCTTACATATTTTATATATTTTATTACTGCATAAATTCACAGATTTTACTTTATGAATTTACATAATCATTTCCAAAATATATTCTCAGTTTTCACAGATCCTACGAACCTGATAAGGGAAAGATTAAAAATATTTCCTTTAAACTGAACTCATGAATTCCACTTATTTTATAGTCATTCTTGCTGGTGAGGTAGGAGTTTATTCACTATTTTATATCCCCCATGTTTTGCTGTAATGCTATTTTAATAGGAGTGTCTTACTGAAACATGCATAGCGATTTAATTAGCCCTATTCCAGGTATCCACATACTGAGAGAGATCAGTGGCATGAAAAAAAAACCCCACAAAATGGCCTGTGTACCTTTAAGTTCAGTCCCATTAAATAATGCTCTCTTGCAGATCTATGAAATCAATTAAGAAGTACTTGCAAAGATAGCCAAGGAGAAACTGTTTAAAGCCTTAATGGCTTAAATATCCCTTGTCTTGATGTTAGCCCTATAAAGCTATTAGAGCCCAGTCTGGATTGCATTAGCACCATGAAAGTCAAGTGCTAATCCTGTAACTGCACTGCCGCCCTCGCCTCTCCCCTGCCCATGTGTCTACGTGAGTTGTTTCCAGAAGAAGTGAAAGAATCTTCACTATTTTCTCGATGCTGAAGATGTATGAGGAAGAAAAAAATACTATTTTGTAAAAAAAGTTAAATATAAAACACAGTTTATTCTGAACAGGAGTAGTTTGGCTTTTTTATTGTTTGTTATTGAGTGGGTTTTTGCCCCTAGAAAGTAAAGTTCTAGCTGTCTTCATAAGAGGTTATTTAATTAGTTTAAGACTACTTATGCCAGAAACTGCTGTAATTTGAAGATATTTCCAGAAATCTAAGGAACTCCAGGGGATTCTGGATATGCTAAAGGCAAATTACAGTGCAATATGTTGTAAAATAATACTTTTTTCCTTAAGGATTTTTCACAAGATGTTTTTCCAAACCTAGACTAAATTATTTATATATTCATTGATTTTCCAAGAAAATTTCTTTATTCAGCTTTTGAGTTTCAGATTTTTTTTTTTTAGGTGATTTTCTCAGATTTTGGTATAATTATTTGTGTATTATAAAACCTGTCTAATATTTTTGCATTTTAATTGAACCATACTTCCAAATTGAACTATAAGTTTTTTATTTATTAAAAGAAAAAAAAAAGAGAACTCTAAAGTTATAAAGTAATATTAAACTGGAAAATTGTCAGCAAGGAACCGCATAGAAGAGACTTGCTTTCAGATCAGATTGTGAAAATTTCTTCTGCTTTTCTGACAGACACAAGCCCAATAACAGACACAAACTCTCACCCAAACAGAGATAAACAACTACTGATCATTAGGGAAAACCAGGTTTGGATCTCAACCCAGGCTCACCTGTTCCCCACACAGTTTCCTTCTCCATCCTACCCCACCTGCAGTCATGTCACATTCCTCTGGGATCTGCTTACCTGTCTGTCCTGCAATGGTAGCAAACAGCCTGTGGGGGATCCTGGATGGGATCTTCAGTCCAGCTCTTATCTGGTAATACCTGGAGAGAAAGGATGAAAAATTATACACTGCTAGAGAAGTGACTTGATCCAACCTGAAATTCTGTGAGAGCACACCCTGGGTGTCTGCACCCAAAAGGGCTCAAGAGAACAGGCATGTTCAGGATCTTTTCTTCTGCTTTTAGCTTTAATTAAAGTGGGTTTAATCAGACCCTTTCCATTTTACACCAGGCAGAGTGGACACAATTGGCTGATGTGTGAATAATGAAGAAATATTGTGAAAAGCACTTGGCCTCCAGTAGGAAAAGGAGACTTAGAGAAACATCTATGATAAAATGCCACGATATCAAAGTGACGAAAGGAGTGACAACAATCTATTACAAAACAAAACAAAAAACAAACAAACAAAACCCTACCAAACAAGCAACAAAAAAAAAAAAAGATGGAAATACATCTAGGATTATTATGCATAATACTTATAACTCTGCTGTTCCATGGTGAGTCTGCCTTACCAAGAAAATGTTAGCATTAAGCATTTGCCCAGAGAAGGTGTGGAATCTCCCTCACTGGAGATATTCCAGAACTGTCTGGACACAATCCTGTGCTCTGGGGTGACCCTGCATGAGCAGGGAGGTTGGATCAGATGGCCCACTGAGGTCCCTGAGGTCCCTGCCATTCTGTGATTCTGTTAATCACATCTAAACCAGTTGTATTCTGGTTGTTTTCTACACCATAGGGCATCCCTGCATTAGGTGAAGGAAGACAGAAAAAGAAAACATCAGCAATTTCACTGATCTAAGTTACACATAGAATCATAGAATTCCCTGAATTGGAAGAGATACACAAGGATCATCAAGGCCAACTTCTGGGTCTTCACAGGACACCCCAAAAATCCCTCCATGTGTCTGAGAGAATTATCCAAACGCTTCTTGAACTCTGGCAGGTGCTGGGACCACTTCCCTGGGGAGCCTGTTCCAGTCCCCAGAACATGAGCTCAATCTAAACAGAAGCAAAAACTCATCCTAGTCTTCCTTCACCTGAAGAAATATTGTGAAAGCACTTGGCCTCCTGTAGGAAAAGGAGACTTAGAGAAACATCTATGATAAAATGCCACGATATCAAAGTGATGAAAGGAGTGACAACAATCTATTACAAAACAAAACAAACAACAAACAAACAAACAAAACCCTACCAAACAAGCAACAAAAAAAAAATTGATGGAAAGACATCTAGGAATATTATGCATAATACTTATAACTCTGCTATTCCATGGTGAGTCTGCCTTATCAAGAAAATGTTAGCATTAAGCATTTGCCCAGAGAAGGTGTGGAATCTCCCTCACTGGAGATATTCCAGAACTGTCTGGACACAATCCTGTGCTCTGGGGTGACCCTGCATGAGCAGGGAGGTTGGATCAGATGGCCCACTGAGGTCCCTGAGGTCCCTGCCATTCTGTGATTCTGTTAATCACATCTAAACCAGTTGTATTCTGGTTGTTTTCTACACCATAGGGCATCCCTGCATTAGGTGAAGGAAGACAGAAAAAGAAAACATCAGCAATTTCACTGATCTAAGTTACACATAGAATCATAGAATTCCCTGAATTGGAAGAGACACACAAGGATCATCAAGGCCAACTTCTGGCTCTTCACAGGACACCCCAAAAATCCCTCCGTGTGTCTGAGAGAATTATCCAAACGCTTCTTGAACTCTGGCAGGTGCTGGGACCACTTCCCTGGGGAGCCTCTTCCAGTCCCCAGAACATGAGCTCAATCTAAACAGAAGCAAAAACTCATCCTAGTCTTCCTTCACCACCACGCCATGGATGAGGAGTATGAGGCAGTGCTCAGTACAGTACCCAATGCAGGATATTGTAGCTCAGGATACCTCCACCTCTTTGCAGACCTCCCTCCAGCCACCTCTAGCACCATGTTGGTGTTAGAAAAGTCTCCCTTTCTCTGGATTTTCCCTCCTTTGGCTCTTTATTTATAAAGTCCTTTAACCCACTGGTGTTTACAGATAGTTTTGGCCTGATTTTTGTCCCAGCCTCTAAATGCAAGTCTTTTCCCACCTGAACCATTCTGTAACTTTATGAAAACGCCAGGTTACCTGTGAATATCTCCTGTATGACCATCTCAGGCTACACTTAGCAATAAAATCTTTCCAAAGTGTGTAATAGTGAATGGCCTAGATCTGTCTTTATGAGGTTAAAAGCTGAAGAAAGGAGTTTGATGGGGAGAAAACAAAACTAAACTAAACTAAAGAAGCACCACTCCAGAGGCAAATGTTCCATGTCCTTCACAGCTGAAAGCCCATGCTACTCTACCTGCATCAGCTGGCAGCTTCTCCCCATCTGGGATCTAATTCCAGCACAACCTTTGACATTTCTAGGTATCTGTTTCAGTCAAGAGCTTGGGCATGAAAACTCTCTGTTTACATGCTAATTTTCAGAAAAGAAAATAAAAGCAGATCATATTCTAAATACACACAGTGTCTAGTTAAACATAATAGCAATCAAATCTAAGCTACCTTTCTCTCCATTATGCTGTTCTTGCACGATGCAGAAATTTTTAATTGATGGTATTGATCCTCATATTTTCTAAAGCAAGTACAAGACTTGCCTTAAGACCCTTTGAATTTTCATTATGGTTTTGTGCAATGCAATTTTTTTTTAACTGACAAAAATACTCTGTGTGGACTACTCACAAAGTCTAATAACTTTTAAGCACCAGTAACAGGTTATTAAAGTGATATTACACATTAGTGTAAAAGGACACTCCTCCATATGCAGATATTTAAGATTTGCCATGTGCCCATTCCACTACATGAGCTCCAAAGAATAATATTCTATAACTGTCTGGCCACTTCTTTTTAGATTTTTGCTGCTCAGAATTGTGGTGGGTTATCCTTGGCTAACATCCAAATTGCCAACCACATGAGCTGTCCCTCCTCCTCATCAACAGAGCAGCAGGAGAAAATAGGCTGAAAAATAGGATGGGATAAAGACAGGGAGATTGCTTACCAGTTATTGCCACTGGCAAAATTGATTCAGCTTCTGGGAAATTAATTTAATTCATTCACAACTGGGTAGTAAGAAATGAACCCAGACATTAAAATAAAACCTCCCTCCAGCCCACTCCCCTCTCCCAGGCTTGGCTTCAGTCTTTTAGACTCCTCTCCTCCCAAGCAGCTCAGGGGATGGGGATGGGAGTTAATGTCAGTCCATAAAAGCACCTCTCAGCTGCTCCCTCCTCTTCACTCATTCCCTGATCCAGTGCAGATTCTTCCACAGGCTGCAGTTCCTCCAGGGAATGTCAAACTGGGTACCTCCTGCCACACTTTGGGAATGTCACCCTTCCCTCACTGTGTGTCTCATGTTCAGAAACATCCCATGCAGCCCTAAATATTTCCAGTAGGAAATTGATTTGGTGCTTTCCTGGTGCTGCTGATTAAGCCACCTAAACCTGGGGAGATTATGCAGACATGCCTAGGGTGACACTTTCAAATAATGGAATCATAGAATCATGGAATGGTTTTGGAAGGGACATTAAAGCCCATCTCATTCACCCCTGACGTGGGCAGGGACACCTTCCTCTAGACCAGGTTCCTCAGAGCTCCATCCAACCTGTCCCTGAACACTTCCAGCATCCAAAACCACTCTGGGCAATGATGGCCATGCAGCCAAATCTCTCAGAAGACTTAGAGACATTCAGCTCCTGGAGGATGCTGGGCAGACATTTATTTCCTCATTGCCCAGGCAATTCTGCCTTGGATATCAAAAGCACATGAAGATTCCTTACTGCTGGTGACTTCATAGCAAGGTTAGTTCCGACATTCATTATGTCCTTTGCCAAATGGACTGGGTGCAAGGACATAAAAGAAATAGGTCTTCATCTTATTTAAACATTTCCCTATTCATCCCTTAAATTTTGGTAAATTCATTTGGATGGCAGAGATGCTGTAGGGGTCACAAGTAGCTGTCTTCTTGTGTACCCACCAAACTGAACTGGTAAAAGTAAAAAATGCATAGAAAATTAATAGAAAACTAAGAACTCTCAGACTAATGTCAAACTCTGAGACTGAAGGTCCAGATACAAAGAGAATCCAGAAACTAGCAAGTTCTGCACTATTGAGGATTGCAGCCAAAAGTGTAACTCATTCTTTAGGTGACCAGGTATGTTTTGGTTCTTAACAAAAAGAATCACAATAAACAGTTATTAATAAATGATTTATTGCAGATTGTTTGGCACCTAATGCCAAGAAGTCTGGTCTTCATAATGCAATGGCATAAAGGAATTCTGGTATAAATCATCATGTAATTAGATAAATTCCTCCTAAAGAAAGACTTTGGAGAATGGTCTTCTAGTCAAAAGACAAAAGAGGCTTCCAAATGCCTTTTATGAGTGCATTGCAAAGGTTTGTATCTCAAGGTGCTCAGTTGGATTAATGGCAGAAGACAGAGATGTAGAGCACCTCAGATTCCCCCAACACCTCAGGGATATTCATGGTAAAGAACACACATGGCAGTGAAAATGTTAAAGGCTCAAACTGGTAGACTGAATTACAAATTACAGAGAAATATTAGTGCTCACAACTTATCAGTTTATTCTTTAAAAAAAAAAACAAACAATACTTTTCCTGAAAATACTTTTAGTGAGAGTTTCAGGCAAGATATTAACAGCTCAAGAGGAGGTAAATAACAGAGATAAATATCACAAGCAGTATATAAAGAAAGAACAGCTTCACCTTGGGTGGTCAGAAAAACCCAAGGACATCCTTATTTGAGTTTCACAAGAATGTTTATTGTCTAATTAAAATAAGCAACTTCCATACAGGAAACTTAATAAAACCTAGTACCTGTTGTGTTGTTGCTGGTTGTTGGGTTGGTTTTTTTTTTCTATTTTTAAGCCATATATCAATATTTAAATCATTAGACAGGCAAACATTATCCATTCCTCCTCAGAGCTTTCTCTAAGCCTTTGTAAGCAGGGAGAAATTGCCAAACAGTGACTTTATAACCAAGCAAAACCAAAAATATGAAGATTCTTGCTCCCACACTGTGAAGTTGGATGTTACTCATAATAGCTTGAACATTGTGAGGAGGGGTGTCCTGATCAAAACACAGGAAATAAATATGCTATAAAATACACTGCAAGAGGCAGAGTCCCACACAATTTCTTCAGCAGCAAACCCAGATTTGTCTCCACTTCCCCATCCCACTGTGCCACACCTCTTTGTTGTACCAGTCTGAGTGACACTGAGACCAACATATAAAATGAAGCCATGTTATTTAGAGCCTAATTAAAACATTTTTTCAGTACCTCCACAAAAACCCACACTGCTGGGTGACTGAGTACTGTCCTCAGTCCCCGCTAAGGGACAGGACAAGGAGGAATGGCTTCAAACTTGAACAGAATACATTTCAGTCAGATATTAGGAAGAAGTTCTTTACTCAGGGGGTGGTGAGGTCCTGGCACAGGCTGTCCCAGAGAAGCTGGGGGTGCCTCATCCCTTGAAATGTTCAAGGCCAAGTTGGATGTGGTCCTGAGCAACCTGGGATAGTGGAAGATGTTCATACCCTGGCAAGGGGTTGGAGCAAGATGATCTTGAAGGTCCCTTCCAACTCAAACCCTTCTATGCTTCTAACAGGATGGCAGAAGGAAAAGGGTTTTTTGGGGTATTAAGACCACTCATCAGTTCCAGTGAGGCACTCTGAGCTATAAATTACATAAATAATGCTGACAAGCAACAGGTACACCTGACCATACAGTGTGCTTTGTTTTCCTCAAAGCAAAGTTTTGAGGAACCATCTCCATCTGTCTCTAAATACTGTTATCGAGGAGTTGCCTCATAGTCTGGTCATGCTCACCTGACTCTTCCAACCCCCTCAAGGTAAAAAAGGGATCAATTTTGTCTCCTAGTTCTGCTAGAGTCTGGATAATCTGTTCTCACCTGAGAGGAACATTCAATGTGTGGACCCTGCAGCAACAGAGCCCTGAGGGTGGGATGCTGCTTGGGTGGGGGCAATTCCAGGGACATGGCTCCTCCCTATTAGTGTAGGAGGCTCTCTCTGAATTTCAGGCTTGGTGAGAAATCCTACAGACAACTTCATCTCCTCCCAGCTGAGCAACTCTCTCCTAAATCATGTGAAGCATGAACATAAACAACTACAAAGAACAGAACACGACGTGGAGATCAAAATCCATGCTTAAAACTGGAGAATCAGACTGAGGTAGACATTGCAAAGGCCACCAAAATATTTACAGGAGGTCCTCCACCACAAATGTGTAGGAAAGCACTGCCTGATAGTGATATGGAGCTGACAGTAATGATAAATGTGGTATTGCCTCCAAAAATAACAAGCTATTTTTCTTAGAGAGCCTTGGTAGAAGTGGCATGTGAATTGGACACTTGGTAATATAGACTTACAACAAATACAATAAATCCATAAAGTTACAGAAGGGCTGGCAAAGAGCAGAAGCTGAGCAGACATTTTGCAAAGGGAGTGGAATGGGCACCACTTGGCTCCCTGAGTGTGGCCCCAGAAATACATAAGGCTTTACAGTAGATGTAAGGAAAAGAATAATTAGGGAATAAATGAGAAACTGCAGCACAATTCCTGTTTTACCTCAATTAGGCTGAGCCTGGCTCATTAGAGTTAGTCTAGGCAGTACCTCTTTTTGAGTAAACATCTGGTTTGTGGTTTTTTGTTGGGTTTTTTTTTTCCTTTTTAAATGAAAGAGCAGTGCAGAAAAACTTATTTAGACTTCAGTAAAGTAGAGAGAGCATGGAAAATTGCCAGCTAATGTGGTACAGGCGCTGTGAAGGAAAGACCAGGAAACAGCAAGCTGATTTTAAGAACTAAAGGAACTTGGTACACTTAACTCAGCAAAACAGAGCAATCAGAACCCCTCTCCATCTATAAATATATTGGGAGGAAAATAATCAGGAAGAAAGAAGACTGAGGTACAAGAAAGTGCAACATTGGCACAAGAACAAACACATATAAACTGTCCATGAATAAATCCAGTTTAGACGTAAAAACTGCAGCTGGCAAAGGAGCAAAACTGTGTAAAAAAAATTAAAAGAGCTTCTACCAGAAGCAGGAATGAAAAAGCCAATTTTTTTTTAGGGGAAGCTCAGTAAATTTCCAAATGATTTATAAGACATGGATCCTTTTTATTTGCAGTACCATTTTATTTATGCAGGCAATGCATATTTCACCAAGTCCCTTTTCTCATGCAAGATAAACTGCACGGGTCACCCTAGTAGCAATGAATTTGCCATCCCCACCTTCACTGGCTATTTGTGAAATTCTAATCTTTAAAATTAAACAATTCAAGTGGCTTCTTTGTTTTCCTGTGGCTGGGCACACATTAAGCCCTGCTGACCTGCACTGACTCCTCACTCCTGGCTCTGGAGCCTCCCTCAGGAGCCTGGCTGCACTGACAGATGTGCTGGGTGACAATCCCTGCCCTGACAGATGTGCTGGGTGACAATCCCTGCCCTTGCCTCCCCCTGCATGGGGCAGAGCTGCTGACACCTCTCAGTCTCTTGACACTGAGGTGCTCAGACCTCCCCTCCTAATGTTAGGGTAATAAAAGGTTTTTGCTGCACATAACTCATCACGTCATCTCTAGTGATCTAACCATAGCACGGGGCAGTTCCTAATTCTAGAGGATTTACATCAAAAACCAACAGAGAGCTGGATGGTACCAGCCCTGTTACTGATGCTCTGGACTCCATCCTTCCTTTCCTTCCTCCTCTCACATTAATACCAGCATATCACAGCTCTCATCTTCTACTTGTCTTCCCCTGTGATTGGCTTGTAATGACACTGTAAAACTCAGGGTAAGAAGGGTTGACTGGTTTGAGAGAAGCGATTTGTAAGATAATATTGATGCCTCACACCACCAAACCAGATCAGTCCCACCAGGAGCACTGACAGACCACACTGCTCCTCCCGGATCATCCCTGCAGCACAGAAATCAAAACCTTTGGCTCAGTAGCACTGTCACACGAGCCAGACAAGCTCAAATTCCACCTGCTTTGAATCATACCTGAACAGCTCCAAGGCTTAAAAATTTCATCCCAGGTTAGGCTGCATTTAAATAAACAATCCTTAAGCTAATACATACAGCAAACAAATGAGCTGTGTGCTGAGCCTGATGAGTCAGCCTGGAGCTCCAGCTGCTCCTCAGACCAGTGTTGGAGGTTCCTGCAGGAACCCCTGGATATCAGCAAATCTTCTCCATTGAATTACTGCTTCCAGGGAGCCAAGGACTGCAGCACACTGTTTTGGGAGTCAGTGAGAAAAAGCCTAAAATCATGACAGGCAAGGAAAAAGATGGATGTCTTCATGAAAACAGCAATAGAGGAGAACTCAAAATCTCATTGCAAGGCTTAACTTCATGGGCTTTGAACTCCAGGTCTTCAGATGTAAAAAACCTCATTCTCTCTCTAACAGCATTAAGAGACCTTTCTGTCCTGTGCTGATGATTCCCAGCAGAGGATTGCCAAGTGTGTTACCATCTGAGGGCTTCCTGATGGATATTCCAGAAGTTTATGCAGGACAGAGTAAACATCTGCAACCATGAGGCTGATCCCCAGAAAAAACAGTAACCTATAATCTACCAAACACACTATTACTTTCCATACAAACATTGGGGACCAAAGCTTAAAAATAAAGCTTTCTATCTGGTTAGCTTCCTGCTGTAAAAGTAAAAACTGGAAAGCAATACCCATTGTGGAAGTATAGGGAGAAAACCAGGGCAAGGAAGGCAAGCTGACCATTGTTTGTTTCTCTTTTCCCTTTGGTGAAAAAAGTCAGAAGTGTAGCCAAAAAAATTCTGTAAGTTTGCATAAAACGATGTAGAATTTTCCTTATTCGTGGTGATAATGTTTAAGGTTACATGTCTAACAGAGTCAATAATATTTGGTGGATCTCTAAAGTGTATGAGTCATACAGAAGTACACTGTGCAAATCCATCCCTATTTTATATATAAATGTTTTTGTGGGTTCTTTGGCTATTCAAACAGAAGAGCAAGGAAAAAGGTGATAATTTTACACCTAAGATTGAAAACAGACCAATAAATCAGAGTGTGGAGCATATCAGAAAAATTTTCACATTCTTATATATTCAAGCTCAATGTGCAATACCATGTGCATGAGGAAGCCCTACAATACAACCACAAAATATTTCAGACATATCTAAAAAATCCAGACATTTCTCAATTAAATATTATTTAAAGAAGCTTTTCTGACCTAACTCTACCTCAGGCTTCTGGCAGAATATTGGACACAGAATATGCCTAGAATATGGGACACAGGAGTTGGCAGCAGGCAGGAGGCGGATGTTCACAGAAGTCATCACACTATTGGCATTTTCTTCTCACCTTTCTGGAAATAGGAAGAACACCTCAGACAGCCCAGGGAATCTTACACTCACTTTGGAGGCTATTAGAGGTAGGAGAGGAAGGCTTTTCCAACCCTCAGTGTTGCACACACAGAGACAGGTCTGTCTGGGAACTCCCTCTGTGCTGCTGTGCCAGGGCAGGTCAGTCAAACACAGCTGCAGTGCTCCAATTCAGACTCCACAACCATTTGTCACATCAAGTTTCTACAATTCTCATCCCAGTTTTATTCTCAAGCTCTTTAACTTTTGATGAAGGTAGGTCTAAAATTAATAGTGTGGGGAGAATGAGCCATGCTGTCCTTGCAGTGCAGTAAGTAACAAACTGGTCTCTTAGTAAAAGAAAAAGTGGGTCTATGAAAGCAAACTTGTCACCTACTGGGAGTCTGCATCATGCAGATTAGATATTGCAAAGGTATGGCAAATTTTTTTATTTTTTCTTATTTCTAATTTGATAGAAAATGCTGTTTTAAAACCAGATGCTGCTTAGTTCTGCAGGCTCGAGAAGTGCTTAGTATGATTCCTTCTCATCCAAGCAAGCACATGGGCTCTCAATATCTTCAGAAGGTGCTTAGCATATCCCTGGATCAAAGATGGATACTTTTGTCCTGAGTCCAGGATTTGGGGTTGGAAGTTCTCAAGAACACAGTGGTCTGGGCATTATTAGAAAAAATCTACCCAACTTCTGGCAGAAGAGCTCTAATGTCCACTAAAGTATTTCAGTGCATCACCAAAGTAGAGCCTACACTTGGCACTTGATGCTTTTCAGGCAAGGATTTCCTTTGGATCCAGGTAAGCCACAACCTTGATTGTTTTTATGCATCCAGCTTCTTGTAGTTTCATCAGATCATCTCTCCTCTGCAGAAAATTGCAATCCCACAAGCCATAAAATCTCCAGCCCATGAAACCCTGCAGCTCTCTGACAATTACACCAACCAGCTCTCTTTACATCTCCTTTTATGCTCACCTCAGGGGCTCTTGCCCTTTTATTCTCATCAAGGTAGCAATGCTGTCTTTTATTTAGTCCCATATTCATACTTTTAAAGCAATTTGCCCTTTACTTCCCTTTCAGTCATCATAGCAAGGTAGGGGTGAAGAGGTGGGCAGTAGAATGGTGAGTAAAGAGTAAAATGATAGAAATGTGCTTTAGTGTTGGAAAAGAAAGGCAGTGAAAGGAAAGGGCAGAAAAATTAGGACTCCAATAAGGATAGGAGCACTTATATTCTTGTCTCAAAAGCAATAGGAAACCTTGAGAACATAATTTAATTTAGTCTCACAGTCAAGTAGTAACCTTTTCCAATCTGTTCTTATATCATATGAAGAGCTAAAGATGAGAGATTTTTGTGCTTTTCTATCTGAAGCACCTGGAAAAACTGACATTCTGATTATATGAGAGAGAGAATTAACCCTCACCTGTTCTGGGTGCAATCAAGAGATTCTAAAAATCATTTAGTATATATAAAATTAGCTGAATATTCCTGAAGATCAAGTCAAACCCTTATATTACATATATATATATTTTTAGTTGAATAAGGCAAACATCATGTCTCATGAGATTTCTAAAGTGCTTCTGTGCTTGTGGAGTGAAATGGATAAACAGGTTTGGAGATGAGGTTATTTACACTACATTTTGTTTTGTATCCCACTCCTGGAAATAGGAGAAAAATGAAAATTACAGGCATGAAATGACTTCTCAGAAGCTGTTGCTTTAAAGATTGTACAATTGTTTTTCATTTCTCAGAACTTCTCAGAAGTTTGAAAGCCAAAGTGACCTTGAAACAAAGATGCAAACTACTGGGGACACAATGTCTAATCCAGCAGATCAAGGAGGGACTTCCACTTTATTCACAGCCTGATTTTCTAAACCCAAGTAAATACAAAACCAATATCTTCTAGCCATTGACCCTGAATTAGATTGCAAAAGAAGCAGGTGTAGGGAAATGAGTAAAGTGGAGATGCAGAGTGACCTGACACACAGTGAATCACAATGCCAGGACAAGTCACTTTACTTAGTTCATCCAGCAGATCCCTAAATTCTGCTGTCACTAAATTGGCCAGCTCAAACACCAGGCTGACCACTTGCTGTGGTGGAACAAAGCTGTGCACGTAGGTCAAGTTGAGTAGTCTCAGGCCTGTTTTGTCTCACGGCTATGCCTGCACCTCTCACAATTGCAGGATGGTCTCCAGGCCCATGATCCCAGACAGACATTGCTCTGTTATTGATCTGCCATCACTGGACTCAATTTGAGTCTTCGGCAAAAAGAGGAGCTGCATTACCCTACTGCAATTGGAAAGAGCCTCCACTGAGGCCTGACATTTGCTGGAGCCCAAGGTAATTCATACTCACTGGCACCTCTATCCCAAAGCAATTTGGGGTGCCAGGCTCTCCTTCCCAACACTGACCCATCACGTCAGGCCTGGGCTCTGCTCGGGTGCAGCAGCAGGGGCAAGGTGGGAGCAGCAGGCAAGAGCACACAGCACATTCCCAAGGGAATGAATACAGAGCTGTGTGAAACTGAGCCCAGGGCGGGGCTGATCAGTACCACAGCAAAGAGAAATACAAAATCCAGCATTTCTATCTGGGTCCGGCTCAATTCTTAAGGTGAGAAAACAGAAATTTTGCTTCAGTGGTTTCTGCTGAAGTGCAGCTTTATTTGTTATGGGGTTTTCGAGGGGAGTATGTTTTTTCACTCAACACATAGAATAATAAAAAATCTCAAGCTGGAAGGGACCCATCACTGGGTTCAAGCAATCATTGTGTCCAAGTCTCTCATAGGACTAACTAAAACTAATCCACATGACTGAGAGCATCATCCAGACATTCCTTGAACACCCAACAGCCATTTCCTAAGATGGAAATGCGAAAATTTCCTAAGACGTCTCCTGTGAGTTTCAGAGAGGAATTTGATCCTGTTCTCTTTTGGATCCTGATTCCTGGAACTGATTACAACTCAATGTCCTCCTCTTAAAGAGAAAAGGTTTGCAAAGATCCATTTCTTCTCAAAATTAAGTTCTTAATTCAGACAGACAGATTTATTTATGAGGGTAACCCCTATGAGATGTAAACAGAGATTGATGTGTCTGTGTCATACATGTACAAATAATGAAACTGAAAAACACACAAACAGCATTTCCTAGTCTGAGACTAAAAACCTCAGAATCAGAAATCAGAGTCAGAAAAAAAATCAGTACAGAATCAGAAAAAAACCCACTCAAACAACAACTAGGAAATGTGGACACTTTTCAGTGTCAGAATAGAATGTGTAGCAAAAACTACATGTTTGTACAAAGCATAATTTTTTGATGTTTCACACAGCTTGTACAAGTCCATAAGAAAAGAAAGTGATGTGCCACAAAACTGTAACACCTCTGCTCCTGATACAATTATTTTCTAGAACTGGAAGTAGAATGTTTAGTGAAGGACAAATTAGAGCTTTATTGTCAGGGAGGAAAGAACCATTTGAGTTTGTCCTCTCAAATGATAAAACAGGATGTAGAACATGGAGAACAACTGCATAGAAACCAGGACTTAGCTAAATAAGTATTGGAGCCTGCATATCTGAGAAAGCAAATTTCAGTCCTTGAAAAACATTTTGAGAAACAGTGGCAATTGATGGCTAACCCAGCTTTTAAAAGGAAAATTTAATGGGGTGCAAGAAATTAAGGAATAGGAAGAGCAGTTCAAACTTAGGAGTAACATCAAAGACTTCTGGAATGCTTACAGAATATGAGGTAGAATTTTTGCAAGCAGAAATAAAATAAAGGATTGATGAATATAATAAGTTTTTTATTAGGAAAGGAACAAAACCATCAAGAATTTACAGCCTCTGACAAAGAAATAGAAAACCTGGTAGCATAGATGCAAGAACTGGAGAATAGAAGTAATGAGGTCTTAGAGACTGCAAGCTGGTTGGAACAACAACTACAAAGAATTAAGAAAGTGGTAAGAGAATTAAAAGAAAATGAAGAAAGATTACAACAGCAACAGTACAATAACCAGATTCAGATGTCTGCTTACAGTTTAAATTGGATGATACAAGGCAGGGCTACCTACAGAAGGCAGCTCTGATTAAGTGCTGAAGGAACTGTTGGAGGCAGGACAGGAAGCAGTAGTGACAAAAGAGAGATTGCAGTCTTATTAGAAAAAATAAAACCATATAGAGATAATTTGATCAGTATAAATTAGGAGATATTACAGCTGAAGTGACAGTTAGAGATGAAGGAAAAGCATAGGACTTCCACCATCACTCAGCTTTGGTCAGAGAATGCACACCTGGAGATGGACCTGGGTGCTCTGGCTTGGCCTGGGTCAGCTGCCAGCTTCCTCACTCTACTGCCTCAAAAGAACAGCAAGAGAAATGAAAACATAAAAAATTTCTTGGATGAAGATACAGATAGAGCACTTACTATCACAGGGTAAACAGACATGGTTTGGGTAAAATAATTTATTTATATTTAAAAGCAGAGTAGGCTGATGATAAACAAAAACAAACCTCTTTCCCTGCATCATCTCCTTTTTTTTTTTTTTTTTTTTTTTTTGAGGCTCAACCAGCCATATTCTTGAATTCCTGACTCCTCTTCCTGCCCTTTTTCCAAATCTCAACCTTGCTCCTTCATTCCCAGTTCCTCCTTCCCCCTGTGTCTGGCATTGTGCAGCCCCAGGGTCTCCCCACAGAGCCCCTCCCTGCTGTCCCTGCTTCCAGAACCTGCACAGGGACCCTCCAGCTTTTATTTTCCAAAAAAAAAACCAGTTTTGAGAGACAGATTTGCAATACAATGTCTGCACCACATTTCCTTTCCTAACCTTTCTCAAGAAATGGGTCATCTCTATGTCTACCCACTCACTCAAACAAAACTCAATCCTAAATGTGGGATTTTACCAATTCACCCATGTTTCTCATTGAAGTGCTGGCAGCATTGAAGGGACACATCCCCCTCCACCAAAGATGAATATTCTGTTCTGAAAGCACACTCAGTGCTGGCACAAGCCTGACAGCTCTAGAGATGGAAATCCCATTTTCTGCTGAATGGATTCAGCACTAAGAACTACACTGAAATCTCTTCACAATGTTTTTTTGTCAATATGACCACTCAGTCCTTTACAGAAAATCTATACAGAGAGGTGAAAAGAGTTTTCATTCCCAATTGTACCATGAATCTGTCCCCTCTTCTCAAGCTCTGATCTCATTTTAAGCTAATCCTAAAAATATTAATATTAATATTATAAGAAATCACAAAACCTTGTGTTTCAGAAATTTTGTCCCAGAAGAAATTATTCACAGATGAAAAAATAGAATCAGAGCAATACTGAACAACACAGCAGCAGAGACAAATGATGATGTGTCCACCTGAGCTGCCACCAAACTCTGGAAACACCAAGAGTTTGCAGCCACTTATCTTTGCAGCAGTAAAACCTCCAAGCTGCTTGCAAATCTGCCCTTGATATGAGAGGGGCTTATTTCCAAAACAGCTAGAAGTGAAACCCACACTCATCTTCTACCAGGATCCATGGAAAAAACTCTCTTCATAGAGTCACAGAGTTATAGAAGAGCCTAGAATGGAAGTGACCTCAAAAGATAATCCAGTTCAGCCTTTCATGGGAATGGAAGCCAGATCATTTAGACCAGTCACATTTAGAAAACCTCCAAAGATGGGCACTCTACAATGACCCAACCCCTAAGGTTATTCCAGTGAATGATTATTCTCTCTGAAAAAATTTCTTCTAAAGGATGAAACCTTTTCTGGTGTAAATTGCCCTTTGTCTTCTCCATGAGGCTTGTCATGAAGAGACAGTGTGTCCTCCTCATAGTTACCCTGGAATACTTACTGGGACACTGTGATGAGATTCTCTCCGAGCCTTCTCCTCTCCAGGGAAATGGAACCTTCAGTCAGAAGAGATCTGTCATTCCTCAGAGGTCAGGTCTTTGGTTATGCCACCCCAGGGCTAGGACCCTGCCAAACCACACCGTTGCTGGTGCCTGCTGTTCCAGCCTGTCCAGGTCCCTCCTGACATCTCCACCTCACCACTAATTTGGATTCCTCAGCCAACACAGTGAGAGTTCAGTCAATCTGGCCATCCAGGTCATTTATGGATTTGCCATCCACCTTAGAGACTGAAAATTTCACTGGCTCCATTTAACAGTTTCTCCACTATCCTTAACTTTTCAGTGCCTGAACTCAGTGGAATTTGTACCATGCTAATTTGGCTAGGAGAGAATCTTGAAAAATAAAGGATATTATCTGCCACCAGGCTAATCTTGGGATTGGACCATCCTAACAGGCTTGACCATCAATTCAGTTCTGCAGAGTTCTGAAGTAGAGCAGCACATCAAGAGTAATCCAGCATTGCTTCCAATGAGGGAAACATTAGGACCTGAGAACAGCAGGAAATTTTATTTTTCATTTTTACTGGCAAGATGATAGAATAGAAATTGTTCAGCCTTGAGAAGGCAAGGCTCCAGGAGACCCCTTTGCAGCCTTTCAGTACCTAAAGGGGGCTTAAAAGAGAGTGAGGGATGTTACACACCAGCAGAGAATGACAGGATATGAGATTTTAAACTAAAGAGGAGAGGTTTAGATTAGGTATTATAAAGAGATTCTTCACTCAGAGGGTGGTGAGGCCCTGGTACAGGTTGCCCAGAGAAGCTGTGGATGGCCCATCCCTGGAAGTGTCCAAGGCCAGGATTAGAGCAACCTGGTCTAGTGGAAGGTGTCCCTGTCCATGGCAGAGCAGTTGCAAAAAGATGATCTTGAAAGTCCCAAACCATTCTATGATTTAGCGTTCTTTCTTTATACTTTATAAACTTTTAACTGATTGAGCTACCCAGGGCTGTTCCTCTCTGAGAATCTTCCCACCCTGTCCTTTCCTCAAGTTCTCATGGGTCTATTGCATCAATTTATCTCTTTCCACTTCTTTACAGAGTTTATCTTGTGAGGAGGACGTGTGAGTCCTGGAAATAGCTAAACCAAAGAGATTACTTTAAACAGATCAACCAAAAAATTACAAAATCAATTAAAAATCCACAGCTTTCTCAGTATTTGTCGTGGGTTTTGGCTGCAGACAGCACTTCAAAAAGTCACATTATAAACTGACTTCTCATTTGTTGCCAGACATCCTTATAAAGATTTATCATGCATGGCCAAACAGGAACAAGAGATTACTAAACAACAGTTCATTTTTCAGCTGCATTTTATTTGTAATACCTTTTATTGGCAGATGTTATCCCCACAAATGAATTAATGTTCCACTGTAACGAAGCGGACGTGGATTGATGGGAGAAATTGATTAGTGTTTGTTAATGTACTTTTGTTGCAGCAAGTGCATTAAGTAATTAAAGTGCTAAAAGAGATCTTCCCATCCAGACACACAATATACTGAACTCCATTAATGAAGGACAAAGGACAACTGGGTGTTTCATTTCATCTTGAGTGCACCCTGTCTGCAGCATATACACCCTATAGCTTAATTGCATCCATAGCATTAAACAGTTCCAAAACCAGTTAATACAGCAAGAAAACTCTAAAGGATTGCACATCTTAAAAAGAGTAATTATTTTGAGCTGACAGCATAAGCCATCTTAAAAGGATCTGATCAAGAGATTGTGTGCAGTTTTCCATTCTGAAAATTAGACTTTGGGATAATTTAAGCTGAATACAAAGATATCTGATAAATGAAAGTCAGAACAAACTTTTCCCATATACACAGTAATATTTTCTACTATCACAGCATCTGAGCATTTGTAATTGCACCCTATAAAGAACAATCTTCCTGAGATATCATTATTACTCTTATGTTTGTAGATAATAGTTGAGGAGCTAAAAGGTCACTCAAGCCCACCTCAGGTAATTTCCCAAACTCACTACTCATTCCAACAAATAGCAACAGTCAGACACTGTATTTCAGCTTTAGTTACATTAAAATGCACCTTACAAAAGTGCAATGAATTGTATGAACGGGACTGCCAAGGGACAGGATTGCTTCAAATATGGGACTGGAAAATAGAGGTAAACCACATCTCCTGGACATTAGGCAGTGCCTCCTCTCTGAAAATAATGTGGACATAACAGGGAGAGAAAATACTGGTGTGGGTCTTTTTTCTTCATCTAACACTTCTTAGGGCTACTCAGATGTTAGTGATGGATATCATATAAAAATCTCATACAGAATGGGATTTAAAAAATGCTTGTCACCTGGTGTGTTTATTGTAACTAAAGAGTCTTTAGTTGAGTCTTAGGTAATGTCTATGCTTTATATGCCCATCCTTCGCCTTTATTTTAAAACCATATTTCCTGGAGTGAGGCAACTTGACAAGAAAGTCTTGTGCTATTTACAATTAATATTTGAATGCTCACAATTGCTACAAAAACCATGGCAAGTTGCACCCCAAAAACTCCAAAAACAGTTTAATATGTAACAGTTAAAAAAATATATTTCAAAATTATTAAATACAGGTTCCATTCACTTATTAAACAATTTATTGCTGTCAATCAGTGATATAGGAATGGAAAGAAAGAGTGTTCTTTGCAAGATCTTACATTAAAAAAAAAGGAAAAAGCTCCAAATTTTGCTAAATGTTGCATTTGGCTAGACAAAATTAAACCTTTGCCCCTTAACATCTACATACTGTCTCCTGCAGAAAGCAAACGTCACCCCAGTTCAAGTGGCCTTGTTGCCTTGATTACTTTCTGAGTGAATTATGTCAGAAAGTAGCTTCAATCTCACCTTACATGATTTATATTTACGCAAAACTCTACCTGAGATGTTGACTAGAGTTTCTAGCTCAGAGAGTTACAGATGGGCCCATGTCTGCTGCTGGGAATCACTCAGCTCTCTGTGGTGTAAGCTGTGGAAGGAAGCCTGAGCCCTCAGGCTTGTGAAAGGATTTATGTGTATGTGCTGCAACGTTTTATTACTTAAGAACAAGTGAAGTGACACAGTTTTAAAGCACTGATCTTAACTAGAACAAGCCAGGAACATGGCATCGGCACAGGCTGTGTCAGGGCAATTATTCTTAACAAGAGAGAGTGCCAGACATGAGTGAATGAGAAGGTCTGGTAATAAAATAACTATGAAATGCTTCAAAAAACCCACTATGCTCTTTGAGTGCAATTTTTTAGGGAATGAGAATTTATTCTCCAAGTTTTCATGTGAGGGTGATTGTGGTGGTTTTAGTTCTTCTGGCACTTTTCCTCTCCAAAGCACTCTGCAAACAACAGCTAATAGAGGCAGCTGAAGTTACCTGAATTTGGAATTTGTTATCACATTGTCACATTGTGGGGTTGGAAATAGATGGTCTTTAAAGTCCCTTCCAACCCAAACCATTCCATGCCTCTGTGGCACACACTGGGTAGGATCCCTAGGGAAAGCACAGAGTCACCACCAGCAGCAAATCCTGTCTTTAAATACAGGACAAGCTCTTGGGAGGACAACTGGACCTGGTCCTTGCAAGGGAAGTAAAATCCTTTGATTACACTCAAGCTCTGAAATTTGTTGGGCAGAGTCTGGAGAATCTCTGTCCTTGGAAGTTTTCAAGATGGGACTGGACATGGCCTTGAGTAACTTGGTCTGAATTCAATAATTCCTGTTTTAAGCAGGGATTGGGTTGAAGATCACAGAAGTTCCCTTCCAGCATGAATGATTCCCTGACTCTAGGATGAGTATGACCATAGTCTTCCTCAGCAAAGAAACAACAAATAAGCTCTGCAGCTTCTTTCTGCACTCAGTTTTAGCCCATGAACTAAACATTGTTTTAGTGATTTATCATCGGGATGCTGGCCTCCAGTTATTCACCTTTTAGCTTACAGCACAAAACAGTTTGACCTGATTATCACTAATATGTGATTTTAGCTGAGCAATGTGGTTTGCTAATAAAATTGGGTTGTGTTCTAATAAAACTGGGTTTTTATCAGCAGTATGCAATGCTCCATGCCTTAAGTCTTGATGTCATTCTGTCCAGTTCCTCAACAAGTGTGTCACATCCTGGAGGAGCTCAATTTTCAATGCTGCACTTAATGACACAATGACTGTAAGAATTTATGGGACTTCTGTCATCAATTCATTGGGGAGATAGTGGGTAAAACAGTCAGATCCAAGTGCATCAATGAAGATCACAGCTACTTCTAAAAAACCTAAGAACAAAGAGAAGCTACTTCTTTGTATAAAATCTATTGGTTGAAATAGAAATTCACCTCAAAGACATGCATGTAGTCCATTAGATTAGTACATTTGATTAGCAGAACTCAAGGGGGATCAAAGCCACTTGGTGATACTCTAGGGGATGACACTTTAAATTTAAGATCTCTGCTTATAAAAATATATTTTTTTATTTTATGAATTGAACTCATAAAAATAGAAAAGGCAGTGCCAAATTACACATCAAGAGCTTTGAAGAAAATTTTATAATAGTCAATTTTTAATGTTACAGATGATAGAATGAACTGTCTTCCAGGTTAATGGCTGATGAGTATTAAAAAGCTGGCTAAATCCCAGAAGTTTCATTTTGGTTTTTTCTTCTCTTTTTAAGTCTATTTTTTTTGCCCAAGACTTTAATCTAACATCACAGCTTGCATTTTATTTCCTAGGAGAGTGGATCCCATCTGTTTGCATGACATTCCTCTTGGCTAGCACTGTCTATATGATATATTTCAATGTTTGTCTTCCAGAAGCAAGCAGAATGCCTTCTCTCTCTTTATCCTTACCTTTGATTTATGAATTCTCCTGGTGTGTACAAAGCTTTCTACCTGGATGCCAGAGCATCTATACCAAACTGTTCTCTCTGTAACTATCACCACCTTTTATCTTTGGATCAGAAATTGCTTTGCAATTTCAGCATTTACTGATCCTTCAAAATGTCTTTCTTAAGTCCCAGTTGTTTATTTTCTGCAGGTGGGAAAAACCAGAGACTATTCTAACAAGACCTGGATCAGAAAGAGAGATAGGAAGGGAATGCATTGATTGCCTAGAACATACCTAATTTTTTTTCCTCTGCTGTGCCCATGAATAAAGGCCAATTTGCTGAATGTTGTGCAGCGTGCACTTTTAAGTAAGCTGTTTTAATGACTAGTTATCACACTAGTGTTCATGACCAAGAGAGAAACAGTTGCAATCCCATGTGTGAAGGGTGGCTGAAGCAAACTGAGCACATTCTTTCTCAACATATGACTCAGTCAACTCATGTTGTGTGACATGGGTGCCAAACGGGTGCAGAACAAGTGGTGAGGCTGGACCATATGGGTTGAGGAATGGCAAGACGACATTTGGAGTTCTCAGAAGCTCTCAAATTGCCGTAACATTTCTGGGCTCTCCAATATGTGTTTGTTCCAAGTCACTGTGTTGTCCAGAATTTTCCCTCTGACATTGCAGAGGCCTGGTTTTCACTCTGTGTTAATGATTGCTGGGAACAGAGTGTGGGAAACAATCACAAACTAGCATTTAAAGCATTATCTCAAGGCCTTGAGTAGTGTCTATCCAGGCCCCTTCTTTCTGAATTTGTACTAATTCTGTGATACTGCCTTGGTTAGACAACCTCTGAGGAGAGGTGAAGCTGGCCTCTAACTCAGTTGTTTATAGGTGACCAAGTGACACAGAACAGCTACCTAATGTATTTAGGGTTGGGTAAGCCAGAGTATTGCTTATTTGAAGGAGAAAGATAATTTCCAGATACAGGAGCACCCTGTTTTCCACTGACCAATCAACTACCTGTCAGTGGAGTTTGCTGAGATGCTGCTCTTCACCTGCAGAACAGTCTCACCTCTGAGTCTCCACCCCATTTATTTTCAAAGTTCCCCCCTACCACTGGCACAGGACTCCCCAGCTCTCCTCAGCAGACACAGAATGCCTAGAAATTAAAGCTGGCTATACTCATTAACCAAATGAGAAAATTGTCTTCACCAGCTGTCATGACAATAACCCATCACTCATGATTTTCATGAAGTTGCCATTTGCTACTCTTCAGGACACTGATCTTTAGTTCATGCACACTTGCGTTGCAGCTACTTTCTTGACTTTAGATTTGTGCCAAGCTAAGCTCCATCTTGTCAGTTCAGTGCAGCAGGTTCTCAAATATCACTGCATGACCATGACTGAATCCTGAGGGGTTTTATGCTTTCTCTTTTTATGCCTTTTTTTTTTTTTTTTTTTTTTTTTTTAGCATATTGGATGCTGCCTTAAAGTGAAGATAATATGTCATCGTGGCAAGAAAAAAGTCAGTTCTGTCAATGCATCTGTTCCAAGGGACAGCACTCATTATTCTAAAAAGGCATCGTTTCCATCACTTTACAATGCTTACAAGCCCTCTTGCTTTTATTTTCCCCCTTTTTCTTTCTTCATTTATAATAAAGAGAATTCATGCATCATAAATGCACTAGGTAAGTATTTTCAAAATGACAGATTTACAGTCCAAAAGTTGTATTTCATTACAGGTGATAAGTCTGAAGAAATGCATATTTTTATGAACAAAGTAACAAGATTTACTTCTGTCCTACACTTTCAAACTATCTGATGATATATATATTCTGACACTGTCCCTCAAAGGCTCTGAGAAATCAGGTCTGAAGCTCTGAACCCAATGTGTATTTTTCAGGTACTAATCTGATGAGAGAGGCACTGATGGACTGCTGAACCCCATTTTGTTGGGAAAAGGAGCTGATGCATTTTGTCCCTGAAGGAATCACTTCATGGCTAAGTACACCAAAGCCCAGGTGTCCATCTGGTAGTTAACAGAGATGTTTTGCCACTCAAAAGCTCAGTCTATTAAGTCAGAGGACCTTCTTTCCAGCAGCTCTGAATGCTATTGATCCCTGGTCTGATCCTTGTAGGGTTTTGCAAGCTCTGAAACCACTCATCTTTTCTCCAGGGCAATGATGCCTTCCTTTTAGAAGAAACTGGACTTCATTTTTCCACTCATTTTTAATCACCACCACCCCTCACACACATCAACCACCAGTGTAAGTGTCAGACACAAATTGCAGCCTGGAATTTGAGAATTGAGAAGGCTGATAAGCAGTGGATTCAGCCCTGTGATCAGTGACCATTGACTTACCTTGGTCCTAGTTTTATACTGCATCATTTTCAGAATCCTCCCACAACTCAGTCACTATTTCACCTTCTTTGTTCCCTCTCTTTCCTCACAAACTCCAAATATTACTCACCCTGTGGATGCAGTAGTTGTGGAGTTAATTTTTTTTTTTTCCTCAGTCAAATAGATTTTGAAAAGCTTTAAGAAAAAAAGGTGCAGAAGGATTGCTTCTGACAGAACCAGACAAATCAATTAATTGATCTCCGGCAGTCAGGGATAATTTTATTTCCTACTCTATTAAGGAAAATCAGAATCAGTTAGCTAATTTCACTAGAGAAAATGTCACCAGTTATTAAGCAGCACATGATAGAAAGAATTAAAGATGGAAAGCTCAAAAATGTTTTTCCTTCCAGAAATTGCATTACTTATTTCTCAACCTTTAGAACTCTGGCATCAAGCAGCATTGCAAATCCTTTGGTTTGACAAAAAAAAAGGTTTTCTTCCCCTGTAGCAGCACCTACAGCATTTAACCTTTGATGTCTATAAATACTGACATGGTTATATTTGTGCTCCAGAAGAAGATATATTTAACAGTAACTGACCAAACTACCTGCAACACATAATTTACTGACTGTTCCTGATATATGTTTGCCAAAAACATAAAACCATGACAAATGTTCACCAAAAAAAAAGTCCTGATTTTTGTAAAATAACTATTCATACAGGTAAAGAAACATGATTCAAATAGCACAGGTTGTAGCTCAAATTGTTTAAGGAGCTTCCATTTCTCATGAGGAGGTAGAGGTGGCAACTGGCTGTGCATGCATACAGATTTCAAAATAGCATCCAGTAAAATCAAAAATAGAATAGGGCTATTACCAGCAGCCAAACACTTTAAAGCACTTTGTGACTTATGGACAGCAGATCATATCCTTAATCAAGCTTGATTAACTATCACCCAATGGTTCCAGAAGGGCTGATTCTTCCTAAATCATGTTGATTTATTCATTCCTTTATTTGAGTGGAGTGCTCTTCTTGAAAAGACTCGTGGTTGGCACAGCCACACTCTCCCAAAGGGCAATGCTTTCAGAAGGACTGTTAGCCAAGACTAAGTGGTTTGGGAAATATTGCCCTTGTTTCTGCAGCTGCCAAGTTCCAAACCAGAAATTTCAGCTGTGTCAGTTAGGCATATGGGAGCAGGACTATTCTGTATTTGTAGGCATATTCAGGGTTTTTATTATGATTTTTTATTTTGTTTTTGTACCAAAATGTTAGGAGGAAAAATAGATGATATAAATTATTATTAAGGCTCTTTAGTTTTGTTCATGATTTTGAGGTAAAAATACCACATCATGGTGGGTTCCCACAGAAAATAAAATGAATTTCAATTTCTCTGCTTTTCTGATAGACAACAGTTCATAAATCACCTTTCTGACCTTCATCAGGACAGAATGATATTGATTCAATTTACAAGTCACTCAGAGAAGAAAAATGTTAGGTAAATAGAAAATATACATAATTCTTAATTCTTTCACACTCTCATCTGTGGAGACCATGTAAATCTAAGATATCCCAGATGTCTATAGCCAATATTGACACTGGCAATATAAAAATGTCGAAATAAAAGTGTCCCCAAGTTAAAATGGAATTTGGCAAGCCCATCCACTCTTTCTTTTCACATGTTCATGCTACAGTGAAAGGGCCTGCTGAGCAGATGAAGTCAGCCAGAGGACAGTGACCAGCAAATATGACACCAGGGTTTTGCTGGAAATGCAAAGGTTAAAATGGTGGAAGGAAAGCAAATGTAATATTGCACAGGATACACTGAAACAAAAATTATTGCAAACAACTTAATGCAGTATAACCTATAGTATCATGTGTTTGGAATATTAATCATTAAAGCAAGGTAAGT